>JBBDGP010001955.1:0-1200000 GCA_037952835.1 Lithobates septentrionalis
TCTAATAACATTTTGGTTTCCAGCACACTGTTTAGCTCAAGCATCCAGTATTAGAATGTGTGAACTAGTTGTAACACTGTCCCCCTCTGATTGGCCACAGTCAGCCAGAAGCCAGTTGTGATTGGGCTAGGCTTGGGAAAATTCACTAGAGCCCCGCCCCCTGGAAGTCTAGAGTTTTAGCTGAAAAGTGAGCTTTGAATGTGACACCCGGGAGTCAGAGAGACGCACAGGAGACAGGAGGGACACAGGGAGATCCACAGGACCACAGGAGATCAATAGGACCACAGGAGATCCATAGGGACACTGGAGATCTACAGGGACACAGCAGATCAATAGGACCACAGGATATCAATAGGGACACTGGAGATCAATAGGACCACAGGGGATCAATAGGGACACTGGAGATCAATAGGGACACAGGAGATCAATAAGGAGACAGGAGGGTCACTGGAGATCAACAGGGACACAGGAGATCAGGAGGGACACAGCACAGGAATATCAAGGGGGACACAGAGATATCAGGAGAGACACAGGAGATCTATAGGGATATACAGGGAGATCAGGGGGGAGATCAGGTAGGACAAGGACACCAGGGAGATAGGGAGACACACAGGAGGAAGGAGATCAGGTAGAAGAGGGACACAGGGGGACTTTATCCAACAAGCAATTACTATTTATGTCATAGAACATATTTAAAGGGACTTGAGAAGGACCTCCTGTGACATCTGAAGCCATGTCCCTGCACTGGATGATGCTGATCTTCCTGTCTATGGAGCTGATCCAGGCTGCTGACTCTTCTCCTGCAGGGATGCTGAACCCAGCCACAGACCCCCTATCCATGCACATGATGAGACTCTATGAGAAGTACAGCCGGGAAGGCAGCAGAGCTCAGGATGGGAACACGGTGAGGAGCTACAGAGCGCAGCCAGGTAAGTCCCAGGTCGGTGTGTGGATGGGGTTCTGATTCCGGATACAGGGAATCAATGGAAAGATGAGCCTTGTTTATGGATTATAAATATGTGCAGCACCTTGTAGAAATCAGAGCGATCGTGTGACAGTTGTCAGTAGGTCCTGCGCTCTGTACATTATCATCATATCCCAAATCCATCAGGGTACCAGACTTGGGTGCAATACACAGTACAATTTGATTATACAAGATTGATCAAAACAATGTAATATAAGAACAAACCTATCCAATCCATATCTATTAAATCACACAGGTACTTATATTACATGTTAGATCTCAAGAAAATTGTACAATCCAACTGAGTAGTGTATGGCCAGCTTAAGGTCACCATATTACAACCTAACCATACCATTTCTGTACAATCATGTTTAGATTTACCAAAACTATGTTATATGAGGACCTACCTCTCCTAGCCAATCAATTTATTGTTGTCAAGTTATTGGTAGATCTAAAGGATATCGTACAAGGGAGCATCATAAGCATTACTAGGTAACCGTACAATCTCTGTAAAACCAACCTTAGATTTACTGAAACGATGTCATCTGAGAGGACCTATAGACTATCCAATCAATTTGTATCCAGTCAGGCAGATTCTTGCACTGTATAGATCTACTGGGGCCACACTTTTGGTTTTATTATCGGATCAATGTGCAATTCGATCAAGAAGATCAAATCTGTAAACAATTGATTTGCCCCTAACTTCCCTTCTGATTGATTTAGATCGTATTCGATCAAACTGACTTTTGGGTCAGGACTGGAAGTAATTGCTAGTTTTGCATTGATCAACAGGTCATAGATGCTTTGTTCATGAATACAATCGCAGTTCAATTGATCAGATAATGGCTTTACATGTCGGGAAACAGAGAATCAATCGCTAACTTACGATTGTAAAGCTGACCATACACACAGGTTTTTAAACAATTGTTGGTATTATTAGTTAGTAATATTCCCAGTACATTCGATGACTTGAAGAATGTCGTTCAAAAGTATTTAAAAAATGGAATTTGCTTTTAGCATTCAGTTTTGGAATGAATGGACGTTTCCTGAACAAGGACCACATTCTACTAGTGTATGGCAAGATTTGATATATTGATTAAAATCAAATTGATTCATCAAATATTGATTACAATTTTCCTCTGTGTGGTGTATATTGATTGGATGGGTTGTCCACTATAGATTGATTATTCCTATTAGAAAAGATTGATCAAAAAAGAAATCAATCATTTATCAAAGTGTGTATGGCCACCATTAAGGGGATTGTACAATCAGAATGAATAATATATGACCAGCTGACATCAGTCATGGAAAACGTTTATGGCGTTTTTGTTGCATTGCCATTGAACTCTATATTCTATATAAAATGTGTTTTGATTACATTTGATTTGAGCTAGAAAAATACAATAGATTTTAATGCACTGTACGTGAAGCCCATGGCCTTTATAATATATAGTTGTTTGCAGATCTAAAGGAGATTATTCAATCAGTTGAATAGTGTATGGTCAGCTTCAAACTACTATGTACAGATTATTTTTTTTTTTATAGCCAGTCTGTCATTGTTGAGTAGTCTGCAGTGGAAAATGAGTGTTTTTTGACCTCTCTGATACTACAAGAGAAATTGGTATGGAGTCAGGAGCTCCTGATGCTGGATGATGCTTGAACACTGCAAATTATCCTACTTCTAGGTTGCGCTTCCCCCGGGGCGACGGGCAACGGTCGACACATCCTTCTTCTGGTGCCTCACAGCTGCGTCTCCTCCCTCCTCCTCCCTCCTCCTCCTCGGCCGCCAATAGGATTGGCCTATCTCGGCCTATCGGGTGATGGGTCTCAGGACCCGCTTCCTGAATGGCCGGGAGGAGAATCAGGAAGACAATAGCGAATATTAATTAACAGTCAACCTTTGTCTAACAGGGATGGCCCCACACTAATCAAAATGTGGCTGGTCCTGCAAATTTTGTCTATGGCCAGGTTAAGTGAATGGTCAACGTTGTATTTCTGGCCATCCAGTTCTATGATTTACACAGCTTTGCTTCACAGCACAGTCCAGTCTGACAGGGCAGGAGACCTGATTTGTCTTTCTAATGCAGATAAACCTCAAAAACAAAAATGTATCATATCGCAGCTTGTCAGCCATTCCCGACATGCACAGGAACATGCTGCTCTTTAGAAAAAGTATTGGTGGTGCCCAGGGGCGTTGCTAGGTCTACAAAAGATCCGGGGCTAGAGCCCATAGCAGCGTAGTAAAGAAAGTCATACGCTTGGGCGGGCATACACATGTATACACAGTAATATACGTGTATGTATATATATCCCCAGAGAGCCCCCCCACTTACATCCGGGTCCCCAGAGAGCCCCCCCCCCTTACATCAGAGTCCTCAGAGAGCCTCCCTCTTTCATTAGGGTACCCAGAGGGCCCCCCCCCATTTACATCAGGGTTCCCAGAGAGCCCCCTTACATCAGGGTCCCCAGAGAGCCCCCCCTTACATCAGGGTCCCCAGAGAGCCTCCCCCTTACATCAGGGTCCCCAGAGAGCCTCCTCCTTTCATCAGAGTCCTCAGAGAGCCTCCCTCTTTCATCAGGGTACCCAGAGGGCCCCCCCCATTTACATCAGATTTCCCAGAGAGCCCCCTTACATTAGGGTCCCCAGAGAGCCTCCCCTTAAATCTGGGTCCCTAGAGAGCCTCTGCCTTAAAATCAGGGTCCCCAGAGAGCCTCTCCCTTGCATCAGGGTCCCCAGAGAGCCCCCCACTTACATAAGGGTCCCCAGAGAGCCTCCCCTCCCCTTGGGGACCCCTGCAGAGACTCGGGGCTATAGCCCCAAAAGCCACCCCCTAGCGACGCCCCTGGTGGTGCCAATAATTATTAATGCCCCCCGCATTTGTGTTCAAATCGCATGGTACGGCAGCAGATTTACAAAAGGGGTGGGGAACTTTTCTCCCTGTGTTTCTTATGGGTAGGGCAGCCCATTGAAATGAATAGACTGGACTACAGGTAATGTGGGAAACACACTGAAAAGTGTAGAAAGCCTGCATCCGCTGTAGTGTGAACCAAGCCTTAGGGCTCAGTCACACAGCGTGAAGAGCCCTACGTTTACTTTTCTTTCATACCACTGAGCTGCTGTCAGGCAGCCCATATTAGTGAATGGACACGCTGTGAAGCCGACAGCGTCCTTAAAGCGGAACTGCAGTCTGCTCACATAATTTGTAATAAAAACCTCTTTGCCATTCTGAAGCTTCCCTCCAACCACTTTGCATATTATTTTATATATACTGTGAATCTGTACTTGCCAAATATGCTGCAGAAATCTCCCTCCACTGAGTCTGGCTGCAGCCATTTTAACTGTGGGCAGCTGAAGCTGCTGCCTGTTCACTTCCTGGATTTACACACACAGAGAGGCACACCTCCAGCCCTGCAGCTCTCATTGGCCCTCTTATCACTCACCCCCCCCCCCCCCCCCCCCTCCCTTCCTGGCAAACTCTCACAAGAGAGAGCTGTGCATGATGTCATAAGGCTTTTTTTCCAGACAAGAAACAGAAAGTGGGCTGTATCAGGTATTTACTGGCAGAAAAAAATGTTTTACTATCCAAAGTTAAAACAACAAGGGCAGAAGATTTAATAGATGGAAAGTTGAAAAAATGACTGAAGGTCCGCTTTAACAACCAGTGACAGGGAGAGGGTAGCAGTGGCAAATATGCTGTTCTGCTACAACGCGGACAGAGACGGGCACTATGCCTGTCTCTGTACACCAACTTAGAGTAGGTCTTAATTACCTCCAATTTTGTTATCTATGAACTGGAGGTAATTCTTTTTGAAATTGGTGTGTCAGAACTACCTGAATTTGTAGTGTCAATAAAGTTATGGAAACAGGTGGCAGAGATTTTTGAATCTAAAATAGGCCATAGCCAGAAAAGTGTCTGTAGGGATTTATTGAATCCCCCCTAATTGCTTATTACAGCTACATCACTTTTGCAGTGCCAAGGTACTCTTGTTCTGTCGGCATTTAAATCACCTACAAGACTCCATCATTTGAATCACCTACAGGACTTTATGGTGCTGACCATGGTGGTAGAGATATCAGCAGAATAAGCTGTCTAGTAGCCAAGGAGAGACATCTAGTAAAAAAGGCAAATGGACCTCAATATGCTTCTACATTCATTCCCCAACTGCGGTCACTAAAAGGCTTAAAGAATCGAATTCAAGAGTTCTGGAAATGTCCCAAACTGGTGAGATACTGGCAGGATGTTATCAAGTTTATTATTGATATATATCAGGTTCAACATTATTATTATTATTATTATTATACAGTATTTATATAGCGCCAACAGTTTACGTAGCGCTTTACAACTTGAGGGTAGACAGTACAAATACAATACAATTTGATACAGTAGGAATCAGGGGGCCCTGCTCCTTAGAGCTTACAATCTAAGAGATGACTTTATTCCAGTTACGTGTATTTGGGTGGCTTGGTAGGGGAACTATTGCAAAAGCATTTGACACAGCTCCCCATAAACATTTACTGTACAAAGTAAGGTTCGTTGGCATGGACCATAGGGTGAGTACATGGATTGAAAACTGGCTAAAAGGGCGAGTTCAGAGGGTGGTGATAAATGGGGAGTACTCGGAATGGTCCGGGGTGGGTAGTGGGGTCCCCAGGAGTCTGTCCTGGGACCAATCCTATTCAAAATAAACGACTTGGAGGATGGGGTAAACAGTTCAATCTCTGTATTTGCGGACGATACTAAGCTAAGCAGGGCAATAACTTCTCCGCAGGATGTGGAAACCTTACAAAAAGACCTGAACAAATTAATGGGGTGGGCGACTACATGGTAAATGAGGTTCAATGTAGAAAAATGTAAAATAATGCATTTGGGTGGCAAAAATATGAATGCAATCTATACACTGGGGGGAGAACCTCTGGGGGAATCTAGGATGGAAAAGGACCTGGGGGTCCTAGTAGATAATAGGCTCAGCAATGGCATGCGATGCCAAGCTGCTGCTAATAAAGCAAACAGAATATTGGCATGCATTAAAAAGGGGATCAACTCCAGAGATAAAACGATAATTCTCCCACTCTACAAGACTCTGGTCTGGCCTCACCTGGAGTATGCTGTCCAGTTCTGGGCACCAGTCCTCAGGAAGGATGTACTGGAAATGGAGCGAGTACAAAGAAGGGCAACAAAGCTAATAAAGGGTCTGGAGGATCTAAGTTATGAGGAAAGGTTGCGAGCACTGAACTTATTCTCTCTGGAGAAGAGACGCTTGAGAGGGGATATGATTTCAATATACAAATACCATACCGGTGACCCCACAATAGGGATAAAACTTTTTCGCAGAAGGGAGTTTAAAAAGACTTGTGACCACTCATTAAAATTAGAAGAAAAGAGGTTTAACCTTAAACTACGTAGAGGGTTCTTTACTGTAAGGATGTGGAATTCCCTTCCACAGGCGGTGGTCTCAGCAGGGGGGCATCAATAGTTTCAAAAAACTAATAGATAAGCATCTGAATGACCACAACATACAGGGATATACCTTGTAATACTGACATATAATCACACACATAGGTTGGACTTGATGGACTCATGTCTTTTTTCAACCTCACCTACTATATAACAATGTAACTATATCCCCCCGTCTACTAATACGTACCATCACAGGAAAATCCCTCATAAATTTCAAAATATTTGTCAGGAGTGGCTGGAGACTCCTGGGGTGGCTCCCTCTCAGCTCATATTTACCAGACTACTTCAAACTTGAGAATGCCATATGTCGCTATGCATGCTGTGTCAGATAGAAGAGGGCAGATTCGGTGAACTGTATACCTACATATGGATGAGATATGTACACTGCAAGAGTTCTGTTTTTTTTTATTTTCTGTTTTCTGTTTATTTGGTTTTTATTGTTACTTTGCCTGAGCTGAAAATATCACTGTTTGAATAGTATGGATTCTTTGCAAACAAGCTCATACTTTATGTAGTGTAAAACAAATATTTGATTGTCTACTATGGAGTCTATGCTTTAATGTTTGTACTTTTATATTTTCTTGATAAAAAAAAGGCTTAAAGAATGCCAAGGTGCAAATGAAAATAAAATAAAATAAATACGATTTATCTATGTATCACAAATGAACATCCATGTGTTAAATCATTTATTCACATCAATTTTTCACATGAATATTTATTTGTGATATGTAGATGAATTGTATTTATTTATTTTAGCCTTAGTGCCGTCACATTTTTTAACTTTAAGGAGAGGTGTCTGCCACCACCATCAGCAGCTGTAGGACCGGTACACTGTATGCAGAATACGGCCACTTTCTTAGGTGGGTGAATCGAGCCGATCTGTCTTGTAGAGATGTATTTTAGATGAACCCTCTCCGCTTTGTGTTCTAGATATTGGTTGGCACGATGTCTGTAGGAGATGGAAATCAGACAAGAGGCCATACCTCCTACATTACTTTATGTGTCCTGATGTGTATGTACCCCCTTCACCTTAGTGGAGCTCCTCTGTTGATAGCAGGGTTGTTTACGTCGGCAGTTGTGTTTAGTTGGCAGTTGATTATATTTTCTTTCTGTACTGTTTTGTCTATTTCACAGATAATCCATTATCTTCCCTCATGGGTCTGCTTTTTATTTACATTTTTTTAAACTTCACAACTGTGCCAGAGCTTAAAAAGTCCATTAAATGTATTTTAAAGGCAATTGAAAGGGATGGAAAGTTATTCTAAACCTGAGAACAAAAATGTAATATATGTATTGCAGCGTACCAGTCCTTAGATATGTGGTGGCTGCATTAAGGGGTCCCCACTCTGCATGGAGGAGCAATGGAGACACCATTGGCATTCGCAAGGGGTGTGCAATGTGGGCCTGGGCACACCTTAATGCTGAGGTTGGCAACCTGTCAATTGCGGGCAGCTGGCAGGTAAACCGCGATCCTTCCTTGCTGACCCCCAGAACTTGGACAGGAGAGGCGGCAGGAGTAGAATTTAGTGGAACAGATCAGTACTTTCCTCCTGCAGCAGCTGAAAGTAGGCTTCTCCTCCTCTCCCTCTCATCGACATTCAGCTGAGGAAAATACAGGGGGTCAGTACCAATATATGTCACCCCTCCTGTCCATGTTCCTCTTCTTTCTGCTGCCCGTGTCCCCCTGTGTGCTCCCTTGCTCCCCCCATTGGTTCAGGACGGAGAGAGGTTAAGAGGCCGGTACATATGTCACACATATATGTTGGAGCTTTGAGGTGCGCACCCCAATGCAATAGGCTGTGCACGCCTGTGGGAGACACATTTGGACAGCAGCATTGTCACCCTGTAAAAAGGGTAGTGGTAGATGCACTAGCTGAGTTATGCCCAGTACACACGATGAGAAAATCAGACGAAAAATACCACTTTTGGAGCGATCGTCCGATAATGTGATTAGTACGCGGCTTTTTGAGAGCTGATCACAACAGTTCATGCGAAATTATCAGAAGGGACAAGCATGGAAATTATTCAATAACAGAGCAAACGATTTTCGTGTAATCAGTATGGTATCTGTACAAAAACAATTGTGTGACCAAGGCCATTCATACTCAGAAGTGAAAGAGTAAATTACAGTACAATACATTACATCACTTCCAAAGTTCTATTCTGTCGTACGAGAATTTTTGTAACTTTATTAACCTATTGGTTTTCGATATGAGACTAGCATGCAAAAAAAAAAACCGGCCAATCATTCGGCTGATATTCTCATTGTGTGTATGAGGCTTTACAGGGGGTCCCCGGGTTACAAACAAGTTAGGGACTGTAGGTTTGTTCTTAAGTTGAATCTGTTTGTAAGTCGGAACAGGTACATTTTTTAAGTGTAGCTCCAGCCCAAAAAAATTAAGCTTTTTGGATAGCATAGGGAAGGGTTATCACCCCTTTACCCTTTAACATTTGTTTTGCTGTCTGTGCTCCTCTTCAGAAGATTTCACCTCACTTTCTGTCCCAATGACAATTGGATTTTGAAAATTTTGGGTTGTTGTGGAAACAAGCCTTGGTGATAAAGCATCAGTGGAGGTACCTTTTCCCCATAATAGATCTTACAGGAGTGAATTTCCCTTCCTAGGGGTAGATTTCCTCTCACTTCCTGTTGTCTCCCCCCGTTTGTAAGTAGGAGTCGTTTGTAAGTTGGATGTTTGTAACTAGGGGACCCCCTGTATATGGACTTGACTAACAATTAAAAGCTGAACTCCATTTAACACTTTTTAATTAGTTACAGGAACTTTTTTGACAAATAAACAAAAAACTGACCATTGTAGGCACCCCTGTCAGTTGGTAAATGGTTTGTCTCAACCCTCTAACTGCCACTTTTGCTGGACAGCTTTGCCTGTTAAGGAAGTTGAGAAATAACAGAATTGCTGTCCAGATCACCAGGTGAATATAATAAAAAAAAAACGGATGCAGCCACCAAATCTAAATATGGGTAAGTGGCAATATACCGGTAATACATTTTATCGGGTTTAATACCACTCTAGTCCTAAGTATAGGTTTGCTTAAAAATAATTGCATGCAAAAATCAGTTTATCAGTCTGTTATCTAATAGTTGGGCAGTTGTTGGATCTGTCATACTCCATAAGTGTCGTGTGTCATAGTTTAGAGAGTTTTCAGAATAGGCGTGAGAGTGGCGTGGACTTGTATTGCCACGGAGCTGTATGTAACCGAATCATTGTTATTTCTGTTCGGAGGAATCCTGCAATAAAAGTCCTTACTGCCTGCTCCTGGTCTGTGAACCCTGCCTGAGAAATAGGGGACTAATTACATCCATCTGTCAAGTCACCTCACTGCCTGGGAAAGCAGTCATTAGAAATATATCTAATACAGTCATAGACTTATGATGTAAGCAGGGAACTCTGAGAAGTCATTATTCCAGAATGCTATTCACTGTTAAATCTACTTCCTTCCATAGGATCCCCTTCATTTCCCTGCCAGAGGCTGTGGAGCAAGTTAAGGGTGTTTACTGCCGGTTTCTTTAGCCTGGCATAGGAGTGACACTAGCATTTTCTACTCCCACTGGCCATAGTCCGGCAACCTTAACTTTAAATTGGCCCTTTGTTTCAAAAGTTTGGAGACCTCTGCTTTTAACTTTGTGTCACTAGATCCTGCCTATTTTTTTTAAAACAAGTGCCTGTGAGTGTACAGCTACTATTGACAATTGTGAAGTTCAGGGACTTGCACAGAAATAAATGTTAATGGTTTTCATGATTTCAATTGCTGCTCAGTCGAGCTGTTCCTCCATGTGGCAAGTCCAGTACTAGTTCTACTATAGACCTGTGAAGTCACAGTTTTCTCTGAGTCCCGCGAAATGTCCTCCTGTGTTGAGCCCTGATGAAGGGGGAATGGTGTTGTCCCCAAAATGCGTAGGCTGTATTTTTATCAGCAATTAATAATATCTTGTACTCTTTTATGTGGTTTCCTCTGGTGCTCCTTTCTGTATTTCTGTGGTTTGAACTACCGCTGGGTGCCCATCAAGAGAAGCCTTGCTGTGTGAAAGCCGCCTCGTCAGAGCCATTGAGCTTGTTTGAAGTTTTCCTTCATCTGACTATACTTGCGAGTCTGATGCCCCGTACACACGGTCAGATTTTCCGATGGAAAATGTGTGATAGGATCTTGTTGTCGGAAATTCCGACCGTGTGTGGGCTCCATCACACATTTTCCATCGGATTTTCCGACACACAAAGTTTGAGAGCAGGATATAAAATTTTCCGACAACAAAATCCGTTGTCGGAAATTCCGATCGTGTGTACACAAATCCGACGGACAAAGTGCCACGCATGCTCAGAATAAATAAAGAGATGAAAGCTATTGGCTACTGCCCCGTTTATAGTCCCGATGTACGTGTTTTACGTCACCGCGTTCAGAGCGATCGGATTTTCCGACAAATTTGTGTGACCGTGTGTATGCAAGACAAGTTTGAGCCAACATCCGTCGGAAAAAATCCATGGATTTTGTTGTTGGAATGTCCGAACAAAGTCCGACCGTGTGTACGGGGCATAAAAGTTTCCAGGGAGTCTTTGAGTAGGTTGTTCTGGAGTTCATCTGTTTTTTATGACAGCGACAGAGCTTTTCTGTAATTTATTAAGATATGTGCTACAATTTAGAAATTTGAATGACAAATACTTCTATGCATAGCTCAATTATGCAAACTCATTGAATAACTTGAATGCATCTACCCATGATGTCTAGCGGTTAATCCAGCCATAAAAAATAGATTGACAGTAAACGGGTCTTCATTAACGTAAATCTGCTTTCTCTTCCAGATTTTTTGGCTTCTCGTCCCGCGTACCGCTTCAATTTAACTTCTCTCCAGTCATCTGAAGTTGTCTTGGCTGCCACTCTCCATTTTGGACCTGACAAAAGCCCGAGACCTCCTAGAGACTCCTTCTGCAAACGTTCCAAAAATGCTTCTTGTCGCCTCTTGCTGCCATCTCCATCCCAGAAGATCAGCGTCACCTTTCGAAGCCTTCTTCACCACACAGACTTGGGTATGGTGAAATGGAATGTCAGCAGCGCCGTGCCCTATAAAAAGGGGGTCTGGCACACCAAAGACATAACGAGCATCATCAAGGAGGCCCAACATCAACAAGACTTGTTTATTTCTGCTGAGATTGACTTTGGACATAAACTTTCTACAATCTTTGAGACTAACCCTAGTGATGTTCCATATATCCTGGTATTTGCTAATGATCGAGCAATTTCAGAACCCAATAGTGTGGCTTTGACCTTGCAGAGATATGACCCATTTCATTCCAATGGTGGAGACCCAAAGCAAGGGTCCAATGCATCTTCAGAGAGCAGAGTGAAGAGGGAAATCCCATATGTGACTTCCACCCATGATAATGAACTGCCGGATGTCAAGTATGTACGTTACAGCAAACAGGACTTGTGGGAGGGCACGTACAAAGCCCTTAAGCAAAAAACCCCAAAGAAAGAGAAGAAAAAGAAGGGTCCCGAAAGTTTGGACAAGGTTTTAAAGTCTCCAGTGCTGCACTTTGATGAAAGAACCATGAAAAAAGCACGAAGGCGCCAGTGGGATGAACCCAGAGTGTGCTCTCGACGATACTTAAAAGTAGACTTTGCTGACATTGGGTGGAGTGAATGGATTATATCTCCAAAATCTTTTGATGCTTACTACTGCTCTGGAATTTGTGAGTTCCCCATGCCAAAGGTATGTGAAGGATATATTTGTAAAATATATAAATATGAAATCAAGGTAAGCTGCTTAATAGATAGGTAAAATACATACCTGTTAACCATTTACCTTCCAAATGATTTGCTTCTTGCCTGGGATGCTGTAGATGCAGCTGGTTAAAGCATAAATGTCAACAAGCAATGTAAACATTTCCCATATTGGTGCAACATATACATCAAGAGTCTGTGCAAGACTTAATTATTGATACTAAACTCTGGTTTAAAAAAAATTGTATTCAAGTACAGTATGTACTCTTAAGGCCTCGGGACAAACAAAAAATTATCCCTTGCAGTTGGGCTGCATTGTTAAAATTGCTGTGGCTGCTGCATATGTACAGCCACGTGGCCAGAGTGCGGTAAAACTATGGCTCAACTGCCTGTTTTTACCACAGCCCCCCCCCCCCACCCCTCGGCGTGTGAAAGAGCCCTTATACAATTCCCCAATGGTGGGAACAAATAAATGAGGATATTAGGCTTAAGGCTGCATTCACACATGTGTGTTGCATTTTTGTGCATTTTGTCATGCGTTGTATTCGCGTTTTTGTACAGCATTTTCAAAGCATTTTGACGTTTTTTGTAATAGCCAATAGAGAATATAAATAACTGTGACATAATTTGTTGCTATGTGTTTCTGCTTTCAGAAACTAAGCAATCTGCCCGAATCGAGCTACAAAAAATAGCTCCACAACTTTTTTGAGCTTCAGGCATTTTGGAGTGGAGAGGTGAACCACCGCCATAGAGAAATTTTTTTTTTCTCTCTCTCTGAATGTTTTGGAGCTTCAAGATCCAAAATGCTCAGGTATCATTTGCTTCATGTTGAAGATGAATGTGTAAGATCTCTGGTTTTTGAATGTCACACTGTAATCCACAGAGGAGCCAAAAGGAACTAATGTGCCTAATCCTAGCAATAGACATATGCAGTCCGCTTTGGTCCGAATGCAAATTCGGATGTATTCGAATCTCCAAATAAAATATTAAGGAATTTAGTTGAAATTCGTTTAGTTGATTCGTTTTCTAACAGATTCCACATTTTTGGAACAATTCGAATTTGGATTGCTTGAACAATTATAGACTCATTCGAATTCTGTGGGGAGAATAGCTGGTTGTTTAGGAGCGGGCCGAGAAGCCGGCCGCCGAGTCCTTAAAACAGAGTTCCACCCAAAAGTGGAGCTTCCGCTTTAAGTACTTGTGACCCCCTGACATGCCACATTTGGCATGTCATTTTTTTGTGGGGGGATTGTGTACCTAGTTTTCACAGGTACCCAGCTCCCACTTCCTCTCCTGGCACCGAGCGGAAGTTCACCTCTCCCCCCCTCCTCCCTGCAATCTTCTGGGACACATCACAGGTCCCAGAAGATCGCCTGGACATTCATATCGCGCAGCGCAGCTCACAGCCAGGCGCCCACATCAATGCCGGCGCCGCAGAGAGGAGGGGGAGAGAAGCAAGGCTTCGGGCGCCCGCATCGCTGGACCATGGGACAGGTAAGTGTCTGTTTATTAAAAGTCAGCAGCTACACTTTTTGTAGCTGCTGACTTTAAAGTGGGTGGAACTCCGCTTTAACAACCGACAACTCAATAGCTGTCAGAGGGCTTCCCCACTGAGAGCTGAAATGTAAACAAAAGAATGCCGGCAATGCAAAAGTCTGAAAAAAAACCCAGTGTGGGCCCCCCCAATCTAAGGGGAACCCCACGCCAAAAAAAACAAAATGGCATAGCATCTGAGGGCCCCCAGATCTCCCCCCCCATGTAAATGAGTAAGGGTACATAGTTCCCCTACCTATTTACCAAAAAAGTGAATAAAGACAGTACACACATTTTTGACAATTCCTTTATTGAAAAATTAAGAACAATGTCCCCTGATGTAGATCAATCTTCAATCACGGCGCCCGCTGCACTGCCAGACCCGAAAAAAAACAAAAACCCTCCAACCTCATCGAAGGCTCCCCGCCGACTGCCTGCTCCTTTGACATTTCTTAAACAGGTAAGGGGCAGAGTCACCCGATGACGTCAGTGGGCAACCCAGCCTCTTGTGAAGTCACGAGGGCATGCTGGGTCATTCTCATTCACATAGAGGGGAGTAATAAATACCTGGGTGCTTTTACATACTACACTATGAGGCGACCTTTGTTCTTATTCTGGCACATCTATATAGGAATCTAACCTATGGAGAGATGTTCTCAGAGGGGACAGCAGGATTTGAGCCTTTTGTGCAGTCTATGGTGAACAGGAGCAAGCCTGATGAGTGTTTGACCGCTGTCAGACCACCTATAATCTAGTGGTCCATTTCTAAGGGTAAGAGACCTGGTGTGGTGTTGGTGAAGGATTGTCATTTCACCTGTAGATTTCCTTCTGTTACACACCCTGGGTGCTCCCTAACAATTGTGGACTTTATATGAATGGACTTTTAATAAGCGCTGCATCTTTTATGAATGTTCTGTTGATTGTTACCCACAGTTTATGCTAGCTTCTGTTCTTTGTAAAAAAAAACATGCTTAGTGAAGTTTTCTATTTACACATGGGGGGGCTGTGGACACCCTTGTTAAAGGGGGCTTCCAGATTCGGATAATCTCCCTGCCCGCAGACCCCCACAACCACAGTCCAAGGTTGTGGGGAAGAGACCCTTGTTGTTCGCTCACCCCCCCCCCCCTTTCCTGACCTTCTGGGGTGCATGCTCAGACAAGGGTCTGATATGGATCTTGTAGGGGACCCACGCCATTTTTTTTTTTCACTTTGGCGTGGGGTTCCACTTAGAAACAACACCAGAGCCGAAGGGCCTGGTATGAATTGGTGGGTGACCCCACACTGTTTTTTTTTCAGACTTTTCTATTGCCGGCATTCTTTTGTATACATTTCACCTCTCAGAGGGGAAGCCCGCTGACAGCTGATGAGTCATCAGTTGTTAGGATGCCGCGGCCAGCTTCCTGGCCTGCTGCTAAACAACCAGCTATTCTTCACACAGAATTCCGAAAATTTAGAATCCCTTAGAAAATGAATAAACAAAATAAAATTGAACCAAACCAAACGAATTCCGAAACAAATCAAAGAAACAAAATTAGTAGCATAATGCATCTATACAAAACGAAAACAAAACATTTTTCCTGTTCTGTACATGTCCAACTAGCAACCTAACTAGGAGGGTGCTGCATCCACCCCCGCCAAAAATAGGCCCTGTCCTAATGGGCCAAAACAAAAAATAGCTCTTGTTGCCAACCAGTGGTGGCCCATCCATTAGGGGTGCCCGGGCGCTGTCCCCTCTCTCCTTGCGCCCCCTATATGCAGTGGATAGATTCATGAATAGCATGAATCTATCCACGGCCGCCGCGGCTGCCCCCTATTCATGTGTCCGGCCCCTTTGAGGGCACTGGGCACATGAATTACAGCGGCCAGGGTTTTTTTTTTCTTTTGAAGCTTAAGCTCTAATAGGCTTCAAAATAGCGTGGGCTCAGGTCGCAGAGGATGCGTCCGAAGCCCACCCAGGTGTGGTACAACAGCAAATGAATATTCGCTGTTGCAACACTGATCCTCCTCCTGGCCAATCGGAAAGCAGTTATCAAACCTGTTTCCCGTTTGCCCAAAACATTAGGCGAACCTATCGGACGCCTAGCACAGGGAGACGCACTGCAGAGAGGACTCCAAGAGAGAACACCGGAGCCGGCCATGCTGGAAGATGGCCACAGCAGCTCCGACCGCTGCTCTCACCAACTGCATCCACAGTAAGGACAGCGGGTGGTGGAGGAGGATGTTAGTGCCGTTCTGTGTGGGGGGGGGGGGGGGGGGTAGCTGGGGGGGTTATCTGGCAGATGTGCTAGTGTCACTCCACCGGGGGGGGGGGGGGGTTACAAGGACAGGGAAAGGAATGTAACAAGGTAACAAAAATTATGTGGCATCCCACATAGTAAAATTCTTTTGATCAAGTGCAAAACATTCAAGTGCAAAATTTTTTGGTACATCAAAATGGGGGACTGGTGCCAGGCCAAGTAGGTAGCCATTCAGTGTCAGAAGTCTTACAGCAATAATCTGACATATAAACATTTAAACAGCCTAGACTGTAGCTTAGACCAGCCTTTTTCAACCAGGGTGCCTTCAGTTTTCTTCAGGGGTGCCTTGATAAAATGCCTAAAAATTGCCCCAGAATTGTATACAAGCCAGTGGGTGGATGAAGCTGACTTTTACTTACACAAAGCCACCGGTTTTCATTGTGCATCTTTATAACCTACCAGCCATTGAAGTTCCAATAACCAATCATGTCATGGGTTGATAGGGAGGACGCCACATCCTTGTTTGCCCCCCCTTGCCCCTCTCCATCAGCACTGGGGTCAGATTAGCTGAGTGAGGGAGAAGAGACACGCTAGAATACTAGTCAGTACCAGTGTGCAAAGGTATATTTGTTTTAGAAGAATTAAGCACCTCTAATGTTGGGTGTCCTACGTGTGATGTTGCTGCATATGTAAAACTATTATTTTAGTTTTTTCCATTTTAGAATGGGGTGTCTCGAGATTGTCCATAATATTAAAAGGTGCCTTAAATGATAGAAGGTTAAGAAACACTGGCTGTGACTGTAGTAACATGAAAAATGTTATGAAGACCTGGATTTCCTAATTAAGAAAAGAAAAACTAGATTTGAAGGTGAATGCCAAAGAATGTGACTCATTCCGGTGAACATGCAAATGATGAATGTCACAGAAGGGTGAATGGAGCCTCCAGAACCCATTTGTATAGGGTAATTTTCATGCTTTTAGGGGAAAAAGCAACACACTGACATCAATACATTTTTTTTTCTACATGTTAGCATAGGAGGCCCCATGCACACGGACATCTAGAGGCTGCAAAATCCTCTAGTGTAAAATCCCTGATACTTTAGGAAAGCTGTAGATGTAACATACAGCTGCCCTTAGTGAATGGCTGTGTGTGGTCATACTAGTGTAAACACAAATGGCATCAGCATTTATTGGCATAGGCCCATATGGCATATTTACCCAATTATGATGCTTTCACATTTGGGGAAATACCCTGTACTTGCATGCGTGAAGCAATCTATGTTTACAGAACTGTAACCTCGTGCAGCCATTCACTTGTATGGGTTGCTGTACATGCCACCTATGGCTCCCCTGGCGCGGGAAAGTGCCTAGGATTTTATGCTAGAGGGGTTTGGAGCCTCTTGGCGTCAGTGAGCATGAGGCCTAATAAACAGTGGGAAACCTATAACATTCAAGTAAGAACTGGGATGATTACAAGAGATGACAGTTATACTGACCGGAACTGAATGGTGTGAGATGTTGTCTTTGATGTCTGATTTAGCCACAGAGATCAGCTTTCCTCCTAGAGGATCTCTAGCCATGTAACTATATGTAAAAACAACATGTAGCAAATTCATGGGTTCTTTCAGAAGTTAAATTCAGCTAATATAATTACTCTAAGGTTGTATTTATATAAACCTGCCCCACACTTAATTAAAGTTTAAAATCCGATTAATAGGAAACTATCAGATAGCGATAAGTACCTTTGTGTTAAAGGGTTAGTTCACCTACCAAAAACTGTCAATGCAGGTAAAGGGTGCCTGTAGATAAAAACAAATGGGGCAGCTTTGACCAAAGTTGTATAATACACCCTGCTATCGTTGTAGGCCATTTATGTTCCTCCAGAAGGCTAGCCAAAAGACTCCCAAAAAATGGCATCTCCTCCATCCTGCCTTGTTGCTGGAATGTTGCTAGGACAATCTCAGCCATTACTGCTCACCCTCACCATCACAGGAGCAAGCTCACAAACCCACAAAATCACATGTGGATCTACTATGACAGTGGAGAGAGAGCACATAAGAGGAGCTTTGAATTGTCTGGGAGTGTCTTTGCAATGTCCTCGCAACAAGGCAGGATGGGATGATGCCATCTCAATTTTACAATCAGGCTTCGGGAGGAACGTAAATGGCCTTCACCTATAGCACTGGCATTATTCAACTTTGATTAAAACGGCACAGTTTGTTTTTATCTACAGGTGCCCCCTCAAAACACAGGCAGTTTTTAGTAAAGGTGAACTCACCCTAGCTGACCATACTCCAGCAGACTTTTCATTCAAACCTTCATATGGAAATTCTGAAAAATCATTTGCCAGAGCATCAGATCTTGCCATCTAGTCAATACTAATTTTGCTCAAAAGCCCTTAAGACCCTTTTCACACTGAGGTCCTCTAAAACTGCTCATAAAATGTCTGGCGTTTTTGCGGCACTTTTGCGGCATTAGCAGTGCACTTTCTTTAATGTCACGTGATTCAAAAGAACTGTTTTGCAGCACTTTTCGTGTGCTTTTCAGGTGCTTTTGAAGTGCTCCAAACATGCTCCAAATATGCTGCTTGCACGACTTTTTTCACTGGCAAGCAGTTTTCAGGAGCTTTTCAGGCGCTTTTTTTTTTAGCGTGAAACCGCCTGAAAAGCGCCTCAGTGTAAAAGGGGTCTAAATCTTTTTCAAATCTGATACTTGAATGTAATCCCAGATGTAATAAAACATTTCTTTTGCACCTAGGTCATGCCCGTTACAAAAATGTAGGATTTTTCCTGAACAAAAACCGCATTCAAATCTTGAATGTCTTTCGCTCGTAAATTGATTTGACCCCACTAACAACTAGAAAAGCAAAAAAAAGTCCTGAAAATGTGCTTGTAACTGAACTTCCAACCCATCAAATGTCATAACTGTCATGTGTGCAGCACCAGGGCAACAGCAGATCAAAAAGAGGCTAAGATGGCAGCTTCCATGGCTGAAAAGGATAGGAGGGTTTACTTACACTTTAAAAGTGAAATGTTTCCTGTCACTTTAAAAAGATCATATGGACCACTTGCCGTCCAGCTCACATACTTTTACTGCGGCAGGTTGCCAGCACTGCGTGAATTGCCGTGCCTGTACGGCGGCTCAAGCAGTTGCGGGCTCGCTCACACTGCGGGAGCGTGCCTAGGGTCGAGCGGACTGGATGTCCCATGATCGCCTAGTACAGAGGCAGGACGGGGATCTGCCTATGTAAACAAGGCGGATCCCCGTTCTGACAGGGAACATGTCAGAGATCTTCTGTTCCCAGTGATTGGGAACATTGATCTCTGTCATGTCCCTGGCAGCCCATCCCCCCTACAGTTAGAACACACCTAGGGAACACACTTAACCCCTTGATCGCCCCCTAGTGTTAACTCCTTCCCTGCCAGTGTCATTTTTACTTTGATCAGTGATTTTTATAGCACTGATCAATGTAATAATGTCACTGGTCCCCAAAAAGTGTCATTTGGGGTCAGATTTGACCGTCGCAATCCCGCAAAAAATCGCAAATCGCCGCCATTACTAGTAAAAACAATAAAAGTACCTAAATCTATTCCATAGTTTGTAGACGTGATAACTTTTGTGCAAACCAATCAGTATATGCCTATTGCGTTTTTTTTTTTTTAACCAAAAATATGTAGAAGAATATATATCGGCCTAAACTGATGAATAAATGTGTTCTTTTTTTTTAGATTTTTTTTTTCGATGTGTATTATAGCAAAAAGGTAAAAAAAATGTTTGTTTTTTTTTCAAAATTGTTGCTCTTTGTTTATAAAAAAAAACAAAACGCAGAGGTGATCAAATACCGTCAAAAGAAAGCTCTATTTGTGGGAAAAAAAGGACGTCTATTTTGTTTTGGGAACAGCATCGCACGACCACACAATTGTCAGTTAAAGCGATGCAGTGCTGTATCGCAAAAACTGGCCCGGTCATTAAGGGGGAAAATCCTTCCGGTCCTTAAGTGGTTAAAGTGGCTGGAAACATGAAATGCAGCTATATCTTAATCTTCAGTCTGTGCACTGCCTGACCCTACCTGCGGCCTGGCTAAAATCTCCTAGTGGGCCGCATGCAGCCCACGGGTCGTAGTTTGCAGACCCCTGATTTAGAGCATATCTGCTGTCTGAGCATCTGTAAAATAATGTTTGGAAGCTTTTCTGGATGTAGAACAGCACCTCCTAGTGGCTATTTTCTATTAGACATTACCTAGGAAAAGATAAAAGCATCCAAGTTTTGTTTATCTCATTAGTTTTGAAGGGAAGCTTTACGCTTGATAAAAAAAAAAAAAAAATTGCAACGTATATAACTGCTACATATGCCATATAGCAATTTAATGTTACTAAAATTACTAATGAATTTTAAACGCCTACGCTATTTGAAAATTAAAAAGATTTTGCTTTTAGAGAGACACAAGCAAGAAATCAAATTACTTAGTTGCAAGGAAGTAGCATTTGGATTTTTCTGGCAGTGTTAAACATACAGTATCTAATGGAAAAGTCATTTTTAATAATATTAAAATACAAATTTGCATGCATAGCATTGGTATGAAATCTTAATTTTTTTCTTTATTTCTAAAGTATCATTTTCCTTATCCTATTATGATTATTATAATATGTATTGTATATAAATTACATACAAATGTAATTACAAAATTAACTATTTTTGAATAGGATGTTGAGACATAGATGTAGATTTGGCAATGAAAATAAATGTCATGTACTTACAGATTTCAGCCGAACTGTCCATAGGTCACAAATGACCCGCCATCAGGCTTTTGCTACTTTAACACATAACAGACGTTTTGTGCGTTGGTGTCATTCTTTGGCACAAGATGTGCTTTGTTCTTGTAAGTAGATTCATGTATGTCTCAGGGGGCTTCTTCTGTATTTATAGAAGACGTTTATACACAAGGCTTAGACTGCTTGAGGGACTTGTATTCTTAATGGAATTTAAAAAGAGATTTTATTAACTGGCAGCTTTCAAAAACTGTTGAAGGATAACAATAATTTTTAAAGACTGGCTGACAATTGCTTCCATGGGAATAAAAATGACATGGTAGTGCAGACCTATGATTGTGCCTTCACCGCGTTTCTGCTTCAACTGCCTAACTGCTACATTGGTACTGTGCGACTCTCCCACTGAAACAATAGAAATGAATAGAATACATGACTCAAGTGGACCAATATTAAGGGCTCATTCACACGTCCTAAGCGACCATGGTGCGGCAAGTTTACCTGCAGCTGGGATACCAGGTTATTCCATGTTATTGCATGTATGCTCACATCCAGTGGTTACCTGTGATTAGGGAAAGATGTCCACCTATGGACGCAATCATTCTGCTTCTAGATGTGTGAAAGAGGCCTGAGACTTCCCATTTATAAAACCAGTTTCATGGGAATTCTGTATTGTTCTTTCATGAGATTCGGAAGATCAGTGAACGTTAAGAACTCTGTCCAGATAGCTGGCCATATAACATGCCCTCTGTAAAATTGTGGAAATTCAATAACCTCCTTCTGTGAAGAAACAAAAACATGTCATGGGGTCTCTGTGTCTCTAACAGTCATAAACATGACAAAATAAATTTAAGGCTACCCTCCCCGTCTCATTGTTTTGCAGCTGTCGGTACTGGAGATGGATAGGGACCCAGGAATAGTTTAGCTACCAGTGAGTCCCTTTGTTCTTAAAGTTAAGAGGAACTGTATATACACTATATTATCAAAAGTATTGGGGCGCCTGCCTTTACACGCACATGAACTTAATGGAATCCCAGTCTTAGACCCCATATGCACTATTAGATTTTCTGCAGATTTTTGTCTTCAGATTTACCAAAACCATGTAGTGCAAGGGCCTGCCTGATTGCATACAAGTTGAAACTTTTAAGGTTTGACCTCATATCATATGGTTTTGGTAAATCTGAAGACAAAAATCTGCAGAAAATCTAATGGTGTGTTTGGGGTCTTAGTCCGTAGTGTTCAATATTGAGTTGGCCCACCCCTTGCAGCTTCAACTCTTCTGGGAAGGCTGTCCACAAGGTTTAGGAGTGTCTATGGAAATGTTTGACCATTTTTCCAGAGCGCATTTGTGAGGTCAGGCACTGATATTGGACAAGAAGGCCTGGCTCACAGTCTCTGCTCTAATTCATCCCAAAGATGTTCTATCTGGTTGAGGTCAGGACTGTGCAGACCAGTCAAGTTCTTCCACCCCAAACTCATCCAAGTCTTTATGGACCTTGCTTTGTACGCTGGTCCAAATCATTTGGTGGAGGGGGTATTATGGTGTGAAGTTGTTTTTCAGGGGTTGGGCTTGGCCCTTTAGTTCCAGTGAAGGGAACTGTTAAGCTGTCAGCATACCAAGACATTTTGGAAAATTTCATGCTCCCAACTTTGTGGAAAGAGTTTGAGAATGGCCCCTACCTGTTCCAACATGACTGCACACCAGTGCACAAAGCAAGGTCCATAAAGACATGGATGAGCGAGTTTGGGGTGGAGGAAATTGACTGGCCTGCAGACTGTGAGCCTGGCTTTCTCATAAACATCAGTGTCTGATCTCACAAATGTGCTTCAGGAAGAATGGTAAAACATTCCCATAGACACACTCCTAAACCTTGTGGACAGCCTTCCCAGAAGAGTTGAAGCTGGTATAGCTGCAAAGGGTGGGACAACTCAATATTGGACCCTACAGACTAATGCCCTGCACTCACGGTCGGACATTGATCGGACATTCCGACAACAAAATCCATGGATTATTTCCGACGGATGTTGGCTCAAACTTGTCTTGCATACACACGGTCACACAAAGTTGTCGGAAAATACGATCGTTCTGAACGCGGTGACGTAAAACACGTACCTCGGGATAAAATGGGGCAGTAGCCAATAGCTTTTGTCTCTTAATTTATTCTGAGCATGCGTTGCACTTTGTGCGTCGGATTTGTGTACACACGATTGGAATTTCCGACAACGGATTTTGTTGTCGGAAAATTTTATAGCAAGTGTCGGAAATTCCGATGGAAAATGTATGATGGAGCCTACACATGGTCAGAATTTCCGACAACAAGGTCCTATCACACATTTTCCATCGGAAAATCCGACCGCGTGTATAGGGCATTAGACTGCGATGCCATTTAAAGTTCATGTAAAGGCAGGCATCCCAATACTTTTGGTAATTATATATATATATATATATATATCACAGTCATGGCACCCCTGCATTTCTGTCAGATAATGCACCACTTCACCCAGAAAATTGTTGCAATTACAAATGTTTAGGCATTCTCATGTTTATTTCTTTTGTTTGTATTGGTATGATGCAAAAAAGTGGAGAAACAAAAAGCCAAATCTGACACATTCCATGCAAAATTCCAAAAATGGACTGCCACCTATTTTCAGAAAAATAAATGAGGCCTTTAAAAAAAAGAATATAGTCCCTACAGTCAAACATGGTGGAGGTTCACTGATGTTTTGGTGTTGCTTTGCTGCTTCAGACCCTGGATGTCTTGACAATGTACTTGGCATTATGAAATCTGAAGACTACCAAAGAATTCTGGGGTGCAATGTAGGACCTAGTGCAAAAAGTTGGGTCTCCTTTAGAGGTTGTGGGTCTTACAGCAGGACAATGACCCAATACACATGGCAAAAAGCACCCAGTAATGGCTTACTGCGTAAGACAAAGCGCTGGAGAGTACTGAACTGGCAAGCAATGAGTCCAGATCTAAATCTCATAGAGCATCTGTGGAGAGATCTCAAAACAGCAGTTGGGAAAAGGAACCCTTCTAATCTGAGACCTGGAGCAGTTGGTGAAGAAGAAAGGTCCAAAATTCCAGTAGAGACATGTAAAAAAATCAATGATGGTTAGTGCTACCAAATATTAAATTGAGGGTGCCAATAATTTTGTAAATGTTTGGAGTTTTGCATGGAGTGTGCCCGATTTGGCCAATATTTTTGGCCATGACTGTATGCATGTATGTATGTGTGTGGGTATATATATATATATATATATATATATATATATATATATATATATATATATATATATACCCACACACACACACTCAGTATCTCACTTTTGTTGCCAGCGGTTTAGACATTAATGGCTGTGTGTTGAGTTATTTTGAGGGGGCAGCAAATTTACACTGTTATACAACCTGTACACTCACTACTTTACATTGTAAAGGGGTGGCACAGTGGTGTAGTGGATAGCACTTTCACCTAGCAGTAAAAAGGGTCGCTGGTTCGAATCCCAACCACGACACTACCTGCCTGGAGTTTGCATGTTCTCCCTGTACCTGCGTGGGTTTCCTCCGGGTACTCCGGTTTCCTCCCTCACTCCAAAGACTTTGTGCGACCGTGTGTATGCAAGACAAGTTTTAGCCAACATCCGTCTGAAAAAATACTAGGATTTTGTTTGTCGGAATGTCCGACCAATGTCCGACCGTGTGTGCAGGGCATTACAGTAAAGAACCCTACAGTAAAGAATGGCCGCGTGTCTTATTAAATTCCCTTATGCAGAAAAGTTTTATCACTATTGTGGGGTCACCAGTACAGTATTTGTACATTTGAAATCATATCCCCTCTCAAGCATCTCTTCTCCAGAGAGAAAAAGTTCAGTGCTCGTAACCTTTCCTCCCTTTCCTCATAACTAATGTCCTCCAGTCCCTTTTATTAGTTTTGTTGGACTCTCTCCAGTTCCAGCACATCCTTCCTGAGGACTGGACAGCATACTCCAGGTGCGGCCTGACCAGAGTCTTGTAGAGTGGGAGAATTATCGTTTTATCTTACGAGTCAGTCCCCTTTTTATTGCATGCCAATAATCAGTTTGCTTTGCTTGCAGCAGCTTGGCATTGAATGCCATTGCTTAGCCTGTCATCTACTAGGACCCCTAGGTCCTTTTCCATCCTAGATTCCCCCAGAGGATCTCCCCCTAGCGAGTAGATTGCATTCATTAAACCTCATTGGCGGCACAGTGGTGTAGTGAGTAGCACTTTTGCCTAGCAGTAAGAAGGGTCGCTGGTTCGAATCTCAACCATGACACTACCTGCCTGGAGTTTGCATGTTCTCCCTGTGCCTGCGTGGGTTTCCTCCGGGTACTCCAGTTTCCTCCTACACTCCAAAGACATGCTGGTAGGTTAATTGGATCCTGTCTAAATTGTCCCTAGTATGTATGAATGTGAGTTAGGGACCTTAGATTGTAAGCTCCTTGAGGGTAGGGACTGATGTGAATGTACAATGTATATGTAAAGCGCTGCATAAATTGACAGCGCTATATAAGTAACTGAAATAAATAAAAAAAATAAAATAAAAAAATTTGCCATGCAGTTGCCCACCTCATTAATTTGTTCAGATATTCTTGCGAGGTTTCCACATCCTGCAGAGAAATTATTGCCCTGCTTAATATCGTCCGCAAATACAGAAATGTAACTGTTTATCCCATCCTCCAGGTCGTTTATGAATAAATTAAACAGGATTGGTCCCAGGACAAAACCCTGGGGGACCTCACTTTTCACCTCTGACCATTCCGAGTACTCCGCATTTATCACTACCCTCTGAACCCGTCCCTGCAGCCAGTTTTCAATCCATGTACTCACCCTATGGTCCATGCCAACTGACCTTACTTTGTACATTAAACGTTTATTGGGAACTGTATCGAATGCTTTTGCAAAATCAAGATACACCACGTCTTCGGGCCTTCCTTTATCTAGATGGCAACTCACCTCCTCATAGAAGGTAATAGATTGGTTTGACAAGAATGGTTCTTCATGAATCCATGCTGATTACTGCTAATGTTACCGTTGTCATTACTAAAATCTTGTATATAGTCCCTTAATATCCCCTCCAAGAGCTTGCATACAATTGATGTTAAGCCAACTGGTCTGTAATTCCCAGGGAATTCTTAATTCTTAATACAAGAAAGGATTTTGCTTGCTTTGGAAACTGCAACTTGGCATTGCATGCCATTATTAAGCTTATGATCTACCAGAACACCAAGATCCTCCTCCACCACTGACTCCCCCAGCTGTTCTCTTCCTAGTTTGTAAGATGCATGCATGTTTCCAGCCCCGAAGCACATAACTTTACATTTATCAACATTAAACCTCATTTGCCACACAGTTGCTCAATGAACAGTGCATTGAGGTCACCTTGTAAATTGGAGACATCCTGTAAGGATGTTATTTCACTGCATAGCTTAGTGCCATCTGCAAACACTGAAATGGTACTAATCCCAGACTACCGTATATAATTTATAAAAATATTAAAACATAAGGGTCCTAGCACTGAACCTTAGGGTACACCACTAATAACCAGAGTATAATTAACCACTGCTCTCTGAATTTGGTCCTTTAGCCAATTTTCTATCCATTTACAAACTGATTTTCCAAGCTTGTAGACTTTACCTTACACATTGACACAGTTCCCCACACACAGCTAAATGCTTTGGCAAAATCTAAATATATATGTCCACAGCCACTCCTTTGTTCAAGGTTTTGCTCACCTCTTAATAAAAAGAAATCAGATTTGTTTGACAACTTCTGTCTTTCATGAATACACGCTGTCTGTTACTCATCTATGTGCTCTTTTATTAAACTCTCCAGTATCTTCCCAACTATAGAAGTTAAACTAACAGGTCTATAGTTACTTGGCAAAGACTTTGATCCCTTTTTAAATATGGGCACCACATTGGCCCTGCGCCAATCCAGTGGTACTATGCCAGTCATTAAAGAGTCCCTAAAAATTTGAAACAATGGCATTGAAATGACAGAGCTCAATTCTTTTAGGATCTGTGGGTGGATGCCATCTGGTCCAGGTGCTTTATTCACCTTTATTCTGTCTAAATATTTCTGGGCCATATACATTTTGAGCCATAGTGGTTCATTTGAGGCTGTATCAATTTCATCCCCATTATAGACATGAGCTCCCCCATGCGGAAGAAGGTAGTTAATACATTTGCCTTCTCTTTGTCCCCAGCCACTGGTGGCTGTCAGGATACCAAAACAGCAGCTGCATCTGATTGACTGCAGGTGCTGTTGTGATGACCACTTTTCCCGTCAGCTCCTTTTTTTATCTAAGGATGTTGGCCTGGAGGGGGAAGACAGAGCCACCCACACAGCAAATTTTGGCTGGTTCATGAGAAACTGGTCAAATTTGCTCAGTGTATGGCCAGGTTGACAGGGATAGGAAACTTGAGGGAAAAAAAGAGTGCACTGTTTAGGGAAATAAAGAAGACTAAAGAAGAGGAAGAAAGAGTTAGTGAAGAGCTAGAAAACAGTGGCAAAGAAAAGTAAAACCAAGTGTAACAGGCGGTTGAATAAGCTCAGGCCCTTCGCCCCAAATTCCAGAATATGAATTGCTGCAATGTTTTTGTACGCAGACGAGAATCTAAATTGATGCCAGTAGCACCAGGTCTTTCGAAAGAAGAGGAACTATAGTTTTATATGCTTTTATACAGTATATGCAGGTTAGAGAGAACTGCTTGTTCCTATTTATCTTGTTTCTATGTTTGTTCATGGTGAGACTCTATTTCCTGTTTATTAGGGCTGTACAGTGGTTATTTCTATCAGACAGGGCTTGTACAATTGGCTGCATAATTAATGATGTGCATACCAATATAGTCTTGGTAGTCAGAAACCATGTTGCCATTTCTAGGGTTTAGGTCATGCAACAGAACTTGGGAGCAGTATTTTTTGGGGAAGAAAGAGGTCCTTTTAACCTCAGAATGATAATGGTATTTGACTTGCTAGAATGTGCCTTCATTCAAGTAGTGTGAACATAGACACTAAGAAGTCTATATATCAAGCGTTCGCTTTGTGGATGTCTTAAAAATTCGTACAGGCACCACAACTGTCTGTTGTAATGTTTGTCATAAAATTATCTCCTCTAATCATCAGCCCTGTGCATTGGCCATAATGCAGTATATTTTGAGGTATTTTGAAATATCAGTAATATCAGGAATTGTGATGGTATTTACATGTTACCTAGGTTTGTCACTTATGTACACATGGTGAGGGGCTCCAGTGTTTATGTCTGATATGGGTAAAGACATTTTGTTTTCTCATAATCTTGATAAGTCCTGTCCTTGATCCTGGAGTCCAGAGGGTTTGTAGAGCTTTGGGTGAGATAAAGCCCCATTTTGAGGTCCATAACGTACGTAGTAGCCAAACCTCATCTCTAGTCTGCTGCTGAGTGAAAAGGCTTACTGCTGAAAGAACACTAAAAGCTACCACGGTTTGTTTAGGAAAACCCATTGGGGGCACCCAGTTAATAAGGAACTGACATTAGTTTATGTACCCTGCACAACAGGGGATTTACGTTTCCCTGCTCTATCAAAACTAAAGTAAAAAAAATGTATCTATAGATACTTTAAAGTTCCCTCAGTTTGGTGCACCATGCCAAAGAATGTTAATCTGAACACCTTTGGTGAATGGGACATAAGCTCCTGAATTGATGTATATTGTAATAAACATCAGGTTTGAAGCCTTAAAAGAGACCTTGTCACTGCTACTTTAGGGTTGCTAGCTGCTAATAGCCCACTAACTGCTACAGGAGTCCACAATGGGTAAGCTTTGATGCCCTATGGTGTCAAAGCTTATCAGAGTGGATGACATCACTGCCCTTTCCCAGGTAATGGACTCTGGGTGGGTATTGAGTGGTACCTAATACACAGCCAATGTGTTTGGGGAGAAAAGGCCTCCCCATGTGACAGCGTTCCTGCCTGGGGATTGGCTGCTAGCATACTCTCCTATATCCAGGAGCTACGCACAATTAGAGTAACTGGATTTTGATTGAGCGGGAAGTGGTGATGGATGTGTATCGCTTTCTTAGGGAAGGGGTTGCTATCAGCGGACACTGCATTTTTCATTAAATGGACAAAGTAGCAGTATCTTTTTGACAGTTGCAATGGTTACTGTTTATCTATACCATATTTTATTATTACACCTTTGGTGCCTGATGTGTTAATCAATTTGTTCACTGCTCACTTCAGTGAAGTCTATTGTTAGACAGTTTTTTTATTCAAGAACATTGGAATTTCACTAGCAGATATACTCTGATCCTTCTGTTTTATTTTTCCCAACAGGTTGTCCGACCTTCAAACCATGCAACCATTCAGAGCATTGTCAAGGCTGTAGGGATAATACCTGGAGTCCCAGAGCCCTGTTGTACACCTGACAAAATGAGTTCTCTCAGTGTTCTTTTCTTGGATGAAAGCCGAAATGTGGTGTTAAAAATCTACCCCAACATGTCTGTAGAGAGTTGCTCCTGCAGATAATCAACCAAGAAACCTATGTACAATCTTCTATTGCCAGCAGGTCATGGACAGTTGAGGCCTGTATTCTAGTCATTGGCTGCCCTACATCAACCCTTCTGAACAAGGATTGCTAGGGGATAAACAATTACAGGAACATTCCAGGCAAAAACATTTAAATACATTCATGTGCCACTGGACACATAAAGTTCTTGGTAATTTTGTGGTATAAGAGCAGAGACTAGTCCATTCTCACTGAAGAAGCATGTATCTGGATGTGGATTTTTCTTGACTGGTTTCAAATCATTTAATTGTGTTAGGTCATTGAGATTTATGATTGTAAGTGATTATGAAAGCTAAAAAAAATAATAAAAGTACAGTAAACTGCATGTAACTGCACATCGCAGTTACTTTTATTTTATTTTTTAGTATCATTATTGCTTATGGGTACTTCTCACCATAAAAGTGGAAATTCCAATCAAGTATACATAGCTTAGAAGAGTTGTGAAATAATGCATAGTTGGTTGCAAGGGGAGTAATGATGCAATCAGAGCTGCAAGGTGTCCTCCGTAGTGTCTATGTCCATTTTGGACAGCTCTGAAGCTGTCAGTTTTACAGCGTAACATAAACATTGGGGTAAAAAAGAGGGGGTCTAACAACAGACAAGGTGGACCCTGTAGAGAAGTACTTGCCAGAAAGCCACCTAATAGCTAGTGAGAAGAAGAGAAACCTTTATTGTCAGATTATGTTGCTTGCTTATTATTAAGTGTTTGACATTTGTACAATGCAGAATATAGAAGCCATTAAAACATTTTGCTTTGCAAAAATGTCAAAATAAATTTACAGTTAATATCACACGGCTTCTTTAACTCTTAAAGCCTAACTTCAGGCGGTTTTAATAAAAATAAATCGACCCTTTCCCAACAATAATAGAACACTCAACAATTAAATTAAAGGACTTGGAAAATAAACCTATTTACCATTTTTTTCTGTCTAAGTGCAGAACTAAAGGTTTAATATTTTGCTGCATTGATGTTATATATATATATATATATATATAATTGTAGGAAATGTGATTAAAGTATTGATAAAAGGGAAACAATTTTTCTATTATTAACGATGGAATTTAGACCATTTTTTTACCATTATTAAACTTAGTATTTAAATCTATTAGATAAAATATTAAATGAATGTCATTTTATTTCATTAGAAAAAGAATTCATAGCCTTAAATATATGTAGTCCTCTTTTTTTTTTTTTTACTGTTTACAGGATAGCTTTCACAGATATCAATATTAATACATATGTTGCGCCTAGCATATTAAAATAGAGCTTCTTATCTTCCTATCTGTAAAATATATACATTTTGTCAGGTTACATAGTCTCAGAAACTGCGTGATAGGCAGTACCAAACAATACAAGGCACTTTAGAATAATTTTTTTTTTCAATTGAATAAGTCTAATTTAATAGCGATTGAGCTTATTTGGACTTATTTAGTAAATCTATAAGTGACATTGAAAGCGCAGTTACCCACAGCAGCCATCAACTAGCCAAATCTAAATAGTTGTTAAAGGTGACCGACAGTGTTATAATGTGCGACTGTGACTAGAGAGCATGTTAGCGTCTTCCTATTGTGCAAAAAAAGTAGAAAAACCTGTTAGTTAATTTGAATACAAATGGGTCAATTACATTAATATTTTCTTTTTTAAATAATGTATTGAATTGTATTTAGCCTGGAATTTATCTTTAAACTGGAATTCCAGGCTATACCTAAATCTTAAAAATCCCCCTATGCTTACTAATCTGTGTAAGAAAGATGTGCATACTTACCTATTTTAATGCCGCTCTGGTTTAGGCATATGATCTCCCTGTGTCTGCCAGTGGTGGCTGCAGGGGAGAGGACAATGACTGAGAATACCTGGGAGCTGCGACATTGTCAGTTGTTGGCTATCCCTCCTCTCCCCTACTGACTGACACATGGAAGCAGGATCACATGTTTGGACTGAAGAAAGCTGAAAATAGGTAAGTATATACAGTATATCTTACTTACACAGGTTAGTCAGCATAGGTGTTAGGAGGGGGAGGGAGCATACTAAAAATTTGTTTGGTATGGCATGACATTCCAATTTAAAGTAAACCTGTGTTCAGTACAGGTTCACTTAACTTTTTTTCTGAATACAGCACCCAACACATTAGTTATGTAAAATGGTGTGTACCCCATTACCTGCAGGTGGCCGCTTCTGGTAAAAAAGTTCCATGCAGTGTCACCTTCATAGCCGCTGAATACTGCCCTGAGCAACTGTCTTCCAATGCTGTATGGCTTAACAGCCGAGACTGCTGCTGAGAAAAGTTGCAGTTCTCTCCCACGCCCTTCTGCCTTATCCACTATTTATGTTGCATGTGTTACTACACTCCCACAATGCGTTCTGTGAATAGAGGAGGAGCGGTTGAATGACAAAATCTCCAGTGCCCATTCACTGAATGGGATGCATTGTGTGACAATAGTAATATGAGCAATATGAATGGCAGAGAGGGCAGAAGAGGGTGGGCAAGTAGCGCAGCTTTTCTCAGTAGCAGCAGCTGATATTAAAGTGATTGTAAACCATTACCTTGTAAAACAACACATTCAGTTTAAAATAGAAATGAAAGGCAAAACATTTTTGTATAATTATAATGTGTATGCAGTATTCAGCGGCTATAAAGGTGACACTGCATGGAACTTTTTTACCAGAAGCGGCCACCTGCAGGTAAAACATAATAAATACCCTTTTCCCCTTTTTTTATGATTGATCACATTCTCTCTGTTCTCCTCTGCATAAGAGCTGGGGGGAGGAGAAGCAGCAGCACACATAGGTGTCCCAGACTGCTAAAGGTGTCCGTTTATGAAGCAGTGAAATCTATTCACTGCTTCGTTCTCCGGCATTCACAGTGAAGATCTTTCTCCTCTGTGTGCCAGTTTATGAAGCGGTGTAGATCGCTTCACCTTTGGAGGAGTGAAGAGATCTACAAATGCTTCAAACAGTGGAGAACGGCCCCTGATACTGGAATCTCGTGAGACTTTACGAGATTACAGTACCAGATGTCAGTTTATCAAGCAGTGATAAATTATCACCGCTCAACGGCGTGGATTAATGTTACTAAAATAACGAGTCCCCCTACATTATACACATATGTATACACACACACACATTATATATACATGTATATACACACACATGATATATATATACATATACACATATGTATATATGTATACTCATAAATATGACAGGGGGACATGCTTACAGTGTTGGGGGGTCTGAACGAGGCATAAGGAAGTTAAAAATCTTCCTCCTTCCCCCTCAGATCCCCCCAGATTTCCTCTTCACTCCCCGATTCACCACCTCTGAGCTGGTGAACCTGGGAGTGTGAATTCTGATACAGATCGCCAGTGAAGCGGTGAGATCACCGCTTCATAAACTGGCCGTTACTGTGTCATTCAATGAGGATTCTCCTGTGTAGAGATAATCGGCGGGAGAACAAGTTCAAACACGTTCTCCCCCATTATCATTGTTTCATAAACTGTTTATGGACTGTGATCAGCGGCGATCCTCGGGATCACCGCTGATCACTGCTTCATAAACGGACACCAAAGTGTTTGGGATTTTTATTTTATTTTCTGCTGTCTGTTTTTTCACTGGTGAATTTTTCCTTCATTTCCTGTTTTGGTGACAAAAAAACGCTTTGGCTGGAGTTAGCTATTGAAGCCCAACTGAACTTTACCTTTAGATCAGTTAAATACATTCCAGGTTCATCAAAACAAAAGCTTTACATTTTTTTCTAAATGCAGCCACAGCATGAATAAATAGCCTGTCCTCTGCCAAGATGTTGGAGAGAAAAAACTCTTGCCCTCTGGTGAAGAAGTGGTCTCTCTGCAGAGGTCTGCCACACCTCCTGCTCAGTTGGAACAATAGTCCTGTAATCAGTATAGCTCATGCTTTCTTCTGATTGCAAAGCTATAGCTCTGACTCTGTGGGAGGTGTCACCAACTATAAGCCTTTTCACATCTCTTTAAAGCACTTGGAATTCACTTAGCTGATTTAAACTGGAAGTAAAGTACAGGCAAAGTACAGGTTCACTTTAACTGACTTAGTTTCAAAAAAGTCAAAACATTAATAAGAATTACAGGGATTATTGGAATGGTGAGGGAACATTGGTGGTAAGCATTGCAAATTTAGGGTGCCTGCTGCACAGCCTGGCAGATAGTTACATAGTTGGGGAAAAAAAAGGCACAAGTCCATCTGGTTCAACCAATAAAAACATTTTTCTTAAAACCTCCATATACACTATCCTATACCCATAATTCATGCAGAGGAGGAAGTAATTGAGTAAATGTGCAGAATGAATGCTACAAGTCACAGCATTATTACCTTTGATGACATTAACATAGTTTTAGAACAAACAGAGTAATCATGGAAAAGAAGATGACTGTAGAGTATTTAGACTGCCACTTAACCACAATTGATAAAATTGTCAGGATATATTTGGCAATGTTGGTCGACAATTACAAAAAAAGTTTGGAAATAATGTGTTTATTTGAACGTGTTTCTTTCTTTCCATGTGCCGATCTTTGCCATTTTATAATATCAACATAATATCTGATTTTTATCTTTGTAACACTAATGGTCGTATAAAATTTTCAGAACTGCCATATTGACTTTTATGAAAACCTCCAGTAAGGTTATTAAATGTATAGACATTCAAGTTACTAAGGTAAACCCCTCTACTTTGTAAAGGAAATCTCATAGCAACCCTTATTTTTCCTTTCAGCACCCCCTTAAAAGGAATTAGAGCTTTTGTACAAACGTTCTTTATTTATTATGGTCTGAAATAAAAAAATATTTGAAAAAAACGTTTTTCCTCTTCCAGTTAGGTAAATCCAAAATGCTGCATATAAAAATTATATATATTAATATTATATATTGTCACACCCATTGTTAACAGTGTTTAATAGCTCAAGCAGAAATTTACACCTGAAAATGAACGAGTCAGAGCAGTGACTCCCAGAAGCTTCAATCAGAGTGTATAAAAGGTCTTGTGTGCATGTGTGTGTGTGTATATGTATATGTGTGTGTGTGTGTGTGTGTGTATATATATATATGTGTATATATATATATGTATATATATACAGTGGCTTGCGAAAGTATTCGGCCCCCCTTGAACTTTTCAACCTTTTGCCACATTTCAGGCTTCAAACATAAAGATATAAAATTTAAATTTTTTGTGAAGAATCACCAACAAGTGGGACACAATTGTGAAGTGGAACAAAATCTATTGGATATTTTAAACTTTTTTAGCAATTAAAAAACTGAAAAGTGGTGCGTGCAAAATTATTCGGCCCCTTTACTTTCAGTGCAGAAAACTCACTCCAGAAGTTCAGCGAGGATCTCTGAATGATCCAATGTTGTCCTAAATGACTGATGGTGATAAATAGAATCCACCTGTGTGTAATCAAGTCTCTGTATAAATGCACCTGCTCTGTGATAGTCTCAGGGTTCTGTTGAAAGCGCAGAGAGCATCATGAAGACCAAGGAACACACCAGGCAGGTCCGTAATACTGTTGTGGAGAAGTTTAAAGCCGGATTTGGATACAAAAAGATTTCCCAAGCTTTAAACATCCCAAGGAGCACTGTGCAAGCGATCATTTTGAAATGGAAGGAGTATCAGACCACTGCAAATCTACCAAGACCTGGCTGTCTCTCTAAACTTTCAGCTCAGACAAGGAGAAGACTGATCAGAGATGCAGCCAAGAGGCCCATGATCACTCTGGATGAACTGCAGTGAACTACAGCTGAGGTGGGAGAGTCTGTCCATAGGACAACAATCAGTCGTACACTGCACAAATCTGGCCTTTATGGAAGAGTGGCAAGAAGAAAGACATTTCTCAAAGATATCCATAAAAAGTCTCGTCTAAAGTTTGCCACAAGCCACCTGGGAGACACACCAAACATGTGGAAGAAGGTGCTATGGTCCGATGAAACCAAAATCGAACTTTTTGGCCACAATGCAAAACGATATGTTTGGCGTAAAAGCAACACAGCTCATCACACTCAACACACCATCCCCACTGTCAAACATGGTGGTGGCAGCATCATGGTTTGGGCCTGCTTTTCTTCAGCAGGGACAGGGAAGATGGTCAAAATTGAGGGGAAGATGGATGCAGCCAAATACAGGACCATTCTGGATGAAAACCAGTTGGAGTCTGCAAAAGACCTGAAACTGGGACGGAGATTTATCTTCCAACAAGACAATGATCCCAAACATACAGCAAAATCTACAAAGGAATGGTTCACAAATAAACGTATCCAGGTGTTAGAATGGCCAAGTCAAAGTCCAGACCTGAATCCAATCGAGAATCTGTGGAAAGAGCTGAAAACTGCTGTTCACAAACGCTCTCCATCCAACCTCACTGAGCTCGAGCTGTTTTGCAAGGAAGCATGGGCAAGAATTTCAGTCTCTCGATGTGCAAAACTGATAGAGACATACCCCAAGCGACTTGCAGCTGTAATCGCAGCAAAAGGTGGCTCTACAAAGTATTAACGCAAGGGGGCCGAATAATTTTGCACGCCCCACTTTTCATTTTTTTATTAGTTAAAAAAGTTTCAAAAATCCAAAATATTTCGTTCCACTTCACAATTGTGTCCCACTTGTTGGTGATTCTTCACAAAAAATAAAAATTTTATATCTTTATGTTTGAAGCCTGAAATGTGGCAAAAGGTTGAAAAGTTCAAGGGGGCCGAATACTTTCGCAAGCCACTGTATACATACATATATATATATATATATATATATATATATATATATATATACGCAGTATCTCACAAAAGTGAGTACACTCCTCACATTTTTGTAAATATTTTATTATATCTTTTCATGTCAGAACACTGAAGAAATTACACTTTGCTACAATGTAAAGTAGTGAGTGTACAGCTTGTATAACAGTGTAAATTTGCTGTCCCCTCAGAATAACTCAACACACAGCCAATAATGTCTAAACCACTGGCAACAAAAGTGAGTACACCCCTAAGTAAAAATGTCCAAATTGGGCCCAATTAGCCATTTTCCCTCCCCGGTGTCATGTGACTCATTAAGGTTACAAGGTCTCAGGTGTGAATGGGGAGCAGGTGTGTTAAATTTGGTGTTATTGCTCTCACTCTTTCATACTGGTCACTGGAAGTTCAACATGGCACCTCATGGCAAAGAACTTTCTGAGGATCTGAAAAAAAGAATTGTTGCTCTACGTGAAGATGGCCTACGCTATAAGAAGATTGCCCAGACCCTGAAAGTGAGCTGCAGCACGGTGGGCAAGACCATACAGTGGTTTAACAGGACAGGTTCCACTCAGAACAGGCCTCTCCATGGCAACCAAAGAAGTTGAGTGTACGTGCTCAGCGGCATATCCAGAGGGTATCTTTGGAAAATACACGTATGAATGCTGTCAGCATTGCTGCAGAGGTTGAAGGGGTGGGGTGTCAGCTTGTAAGTGCTCAGACCATACGCCGCACACTTCATCAAATTGGTCTATATGGTTGTCTTCCCAGAAAGAAGGCTCTTCTAAAGATGATGCACAAGAAAGCCCGCAAACAGTTTGCTGAAGACAAGCAGACTAAGGACATGGATTACTGGAACCATGTCCTGTGGTCTGATGAGACCAAGATAAACATATTTGGTTCAGATTGTGTCAAGCGTGTGTGGTGGTAACCAGGTGAGGAGTACAAAGACGAGTGTGTCTTGCCTACAGTCAACCATGGTGGTGGTCTGGGGCTGTATGAGTGCTACCAGCACTGGGGAGCTACAGTTCATTGAGGGAACCATGAATGCCAATATGTACTGTGACATACAGAAGCCGAGCATGATCCCTTTGCTTTGGTGACAGGGCCGCAGGGCAGTACTCCAACGTGATAAGGATCCCAAACACACCTCCAAGATGACCACTGCCTTGCTAAAGAATCTGAGGGTAAAGGTGATTGAGCATCTGTGGGGCATCCTCAAACATAAGGTGGAGGAGCGCAAGGTCTCTAACATCCCCCAGCTCTGTAATGTCATCATGGAGGAGTGGAAGAGGACTCCTGTGGCAACTCTGATTTGTGAAGCTCTGATAAACTCCATGCCCAAGAGGGTTAAGGCAGTGCTGGAAAATAATGGTGGCCACACAAAATATTGACACTTTGGGCCCAACTTGGACATTTTCACTTAGGGGTGTACTCACTTTTGTTAAAATTTTGAGGGTACAGCAAATTTACACTGTTATACAAGCTGTGCACTCATTACTTTACGTTGTAGCAAATTGTAATTTCTTCAGTGTTGTCACATGAAAAGATATAATAAAATATCTACAAAAATGTGAGGGGTGTATGAGATGATTTATATATATATATATATAGAGAGAGAGAGAGAGATTGCTGTGCATGATTGATTAAATATAAGATTTAAGGTTTCTCAAAGGCTGTTACTTAAAGAGGTTGTTTACTTTGGAAAAAAAATAAAATAAAAATTTCAGCAGCCACAAATCCTGGGATACATTGCCATCCACATCCTCCTGTGGCAGGAGGAGGACTTAAAGAGGAACTTCTCCTTTTGCGGGGAGTTCCGATTTAAGTACATGCATTTTAAATTATTTTGTTCATGTTGTCCTCTTATATTTACACCCAACTGTGGGACAGACCTGGTCAGCACTTGGAAGGGGGGGTTTTGATCCATACCAAGCACTCTCTCAAAAATGGAGCTGAAGTGGTGCACTAATTAGCTCGGTTCACGTGTGTTCGATTAGAGGGTAGTGCATTATGGCTGCCTGAACATTTTGTGTTTCACTTGACCTATGGGACAGGCAAGAGAGTGCCCTGGAATTATTCTAGTTTTGTAGACCAAGAAAGGCACAATGCAGTCAAACACAACTGCATGCTTATTCAAAGCTGTCTGTCCTTCATAAGTTTGGGGTCTTAAAGGGAATGCTGTGGAGAGAAAGAGGATTGGTGTAAATTTATGTCACACCATGGTAGGGTAGGGTTTTTTTTCTTTGTCAAACTCAGACTGTTGTCAAATACTGTGTTATTAGACCAGTTTGTGAGGAAGATCTAATGTCTATAGCCAACTGTACACACATTTGCCATGCCAATGATTGCTTTCTAAGGGTTTCAGATGTTCCTCAGTATTAATAAATTGACCTATTGGTTGGTGTGACTCCCCACAAACCTATTGGGGGTTCCAGCAATATATAAAACCTACTTTGCTCCCCAAAATTTCACTCCTCCATTTTTATTATCCATACTGTAAAAAAAAAAGTTCCAAAATAAATTGTAAGGCTTCCTCCTAGCTACCCTGGCACATAGGTGGTACTGCAAAGTCAAGAGATCTCTTCAAAGGGTGAAATAAGGTGGTGGGTGACTCAGTCTGCCAACAACGACCCAACCCCAAAACATTGAATCAACAGACCCAAATAGTTCCGGAAGTTGTTTTCTTTGTTAATGTAGATAACGTCCACTGTGCCTCATCGCTTTGAGAATGTAATTTATATGTTGGAATCTCAAGTAATATGTGTATGAGATATTTTTATATTAAATAACTTTAAAAATATATTTTTTGTTTGACTTTTAATTAAAAATACACAATTTTTCAATGCAGTCTTTACTTTTATCTCTGGTATTCTATCTCTATGAGACATACTTTTTATTAACCTGCCCACACTAAACTTTAGTCAGAAGCCCCATTAATGTTTTTATATAAGTTCATGTAGAATTCTCTTTAATTCTTGGTGTAAGGACAAGGGAACAGCTACTAGTATCACTGAGGCTCTTTTATTTCAAGTTGAGCACCAGTTTGACAGCCCTATTGGGATAAAAAATTACTTTATATTTCTTACATGTTCCCATTCACATTCAGAAAATCTGTCTTGAGAGGGATCTGAAGGAACCCGCGCATGGCTTCATCCACCCATTAAATTTCTTTTTCTGAGATCTCTTCCAGATGAGGTGAAATATAGGGGTATAAGTACCCGTAGTCTTCTGCCACATTTTTGATTATTATCCTCTGTATCTTGGACAGCCGAGGCAGGGTCTTGGAATCCCCAAACCCAGGCATCTGGAGCACGCTGAACTGAGCACCCAGCGACCACATCAGGCTTATGGTCTGGTTTAGCATTGGGCATGGGCGTGCTAGGGCTGTCTTTGGGGACCCATTGAACCCCATGGTCCTCCTCAACGGACCTGGCGATGCTGATCAGCGGAGCTGCATTGGCTGACAGCGTAATGTGCACACTAGCATTAGTAGTAACAGGTGTTTCATCCTCCTGCACATTGCTTATTAGCTCTTTATCACTCTCACCCCACTTTCCAGTGTAAGACAACGTGTCAGAAAAGAGTTCCAATAGACCATCAGTCGAAATATCTAAATCTGAAACGGTAGAGCACTCTTCGGCCGGGATGTAGTTGCGCTTAGCATGCACCTTGACTGGCACGACTATGGCATCCCCTTTGACAGCCACTGGCATCACTTCCCCCACAGGCACACCACTCTCACTCCTTGCTGGCCTACTCGGCTTCGGTATTTTCTTCCTGGGTGGCTCGGACATCAGAGCCAGCAGCTGGGCCCGACCGCGGCCTCAGTGAGCGATCGGTGCACTGGGTCCTAGGGTAATCACTACAGCAGGGGCAGCAGCTTCCTGTACAACTCAGGTGATGGCCGGTGGAGTTAACCTCAAACAATTGCTCTCCTCAGCGTCCAGAGACGATACAAGGTCTCAACTGCGTGGTCAGGCCTGAACATTTCCCACAAATCAGTCCCAGAGCCTCGAAGCCTCCAGCAGTATCTAGGGCAAGCTCACCCTTCAGTGTATACCACATTCTGGTGTCAGTCAGGACAGGTTTCGCATCGCTCGGACCGAAACAAACACCCGGAGCATACCTTTTGCACCATCTTCCTCTCCAACCCACAATCAGACACACATGGCAGCACTTCCTTATCCTCCTCTGCAGAGCGGGAGCTCCTCCCCCTGCCAATGGATTTGTGCAATTGTTCTCTGGGAACTGTGGCGCCCACCTTCTTCATGCTGTGGCCCACCAAAACTGTACTGGAGTCCATTTTGGAGTCTGTATTAACCCTCACAGCGCTGGCGGAAAAGTGTCAAAAGACCAGGCTGATCCTCTCCCCTGAGCAGTGAGACTTTTTGGTTCTTCCCCACATTGATAGTACACACAACACAGTCCATTAGACGTGTAAAGGTTACTTGCCACCTAGTGGTAGAAGACAAAAGTGCAACAAGGCCAAATTTTCTAAGTAAATCAATGGATCTCTATCAATCAACCAGGATAACTACTCCTGGCAAGTAAATTTGTGAGGAGCAACCCTGCCTAAACTCCAGGGTGCTACATCAATATGTGAAAAGTGTGGTGTGCATTTGTATTCAGCCCCCTTTACTCTGATACCCCTAATTAAAATCTAGTGAAACCAAATGCCATCAGAAGTCATCTTATTAGTTAATAGAGTCCACCTGTGTGTATTTTAATCTCAGTATAAATAGTTTGTTAGAGAACCTTAGTGAACAAAAAGCATCATGAAGGCCAAGGAACACACCAGACAGGTCAGGTATAAAGTCGTGGAGAATTTTAAAGTTAGGTTAGGTTATAAAAAAATATCCCAAGCTTTGAACATCTCACAGAGTGCTGTTCAATCCATAATCTGAAAATGGAAAGAGTATGGCACAACTGCAAACCACCCACCTAAATCGACAGGCCGGGCAAGGAGAGCATTAACCAGAGAAGCAGCCAAGAGGCCCATCGTAACTCTTAAGGAGCTGCAGAGATCTAAAGCTCAGGTGGGAGAATCTGTCCACAGGACAACTATTAGTCGTGCACTCCACAAATCTGGCCTTTATGGAAGTGTGGTAAGAAGAAAGCCATTGTCGAAAGAAAGCCACAAGAAGTCCCGTTTGTGGTTTGCGAGAAGCCATGTGGGGGACACAACAAACATGTGGAAGAAGGTGCTCTGGTAGGACGAGACCCAAATTGAACTTTTTGGCCTAAAAGCAAAATTCTATGTGTGGTAGAAAACTAACACTGCACATCACCCTGAATACACACCATGATTATTTGCTTCAGCAGGGACAGGAAATCTGGTCAGAGTTGATGGGAAAATAGATGGGGCCAAATATAGGGCAATCGTAGAAGAAAACCTGTTAGAGTCTGCAAAAGACTTGAGACTGGGGCGGAGGTTCACCTTCCAGCAGGACAACAACCCTAAACATACAGCCAGAGCTATAATGGAATGGTTTAGATCAAAGCATATTCATGTGTTAAAATGGCCCAGTCAAAGTCCAGACCCAAATCCAATTGAGAATCTGTGGCAAGACTTGAAAATTGCTGTTCACAGACGCTCTCCTTCCAATCTGACAGAGCTTGAGCTATTTTGCAGAGAAGAATGGGCAAAAATTTCACTCTCTAGATGTGCAAAGCTGGTGGAGACATCCCCAGAAAGACTTGCAGCTGTAATTGCAGCGAAAGGTGGTTCTACAAAGTATTGACTCGGGGGGGGGGCCTGAATACAAATGCATGCTACACTTTTCACATATTTATTTGTAAAAATGTTGAAAACCATTTATCATTTTCCTTCCACTTCACAATTATGTGCCACTTTGTGTTTGTCTATCACATAAAATCCCAATAAAATACATTTACATTTTTGGCGGTAACATGACAAAATGTGGAACATTTCAAGGGGTGTGAATACTTTTTCAAGGCACTGTATATAATCCATTGAGATGTCACCACATGTGAGAAATAATAGGTGACCCTGCGCTACGGTATCTGTCAAGCGAAAAGAAAGTGGCCCTAATAATAAGGTCCACTAAATGGGTGCTACAATAATCAAAAAAAAGGGGAATATAGAGTAGGAAATATATAAAGAAATGTTTGTGTATAGAAATGTGTAGGAAAGAAAGAGGAGAATTGCTGCCTCTACATAATACTACCACCTAGTTGGAGTACACAAATGAATGATAAAGTGTAGAAATGGCACTATTCTACTCTTAATATAGTGTGATGAAAAAGCATTGCCTAACAGTTTACTGTACTTTTGCTTTGACGCTAGTCCTGTACAGAAGTATTAGGATGTCAAAAATAAAATAAGAGTAAACCAGAATTTTTTCATAAAAAGAAAAAAGTAGAACTGTGAAAACCTGTGTTATACCCTCTGCCTTAATGGGTCAGGCACCTAGGTTAAAGGTATTAATGTAGTGGTGTTATGGTGGACTTCGGATTTTAGACCAACAAAAAATTAAGAAGATTTGGTGTAAAATGTGTTACACCTCCTGCCTAACACAAGTGGTACAATTTAATATTCCTAGTAATATAAGATTATGTGTTAGACTGATAAAACTTATGCCAAAAACCACTAAAATGGGTAGGTGTGTTACACCCTCTGGTGGGTGTCAGAGTGATGGATTGAAACCATAAAAACCAATGATCATGCGACAGAGATATAGTGAAATAAAATAAATAAAATAAAATAGAAATAAAAATAAATAAAATGAAAATAAAAAATAGCAATAAACTGAAGGTGTTACACCCTCTGGGAAATAGAGGATGTTTAACCACCTCAATACAGGGCACTTTCACCCCCTTCCTGCCCAAGCCATTTTTCAGTTTTCAGCGCTGTCACATTTTGAATGACAATTGCACGGTCATACAACACTGCACCCTAATGAAATTTTTATCATTTTTTCCCCACAAATAGAGCTTTATTTTGGTGGTATTTGATCACCTCTGCGGTTTTTATTTTTTGCGCTATAAACAAAAGAAGAGGGACAATTTTGAAAAAACACAATATTTTTTACTTTTTGCTATAATAAATATCCAATTTTTTTTTTTTAACAAATTTTTTCCTCAGTTTAGGCCAATATATATTCTTCTACATATTTTTGGTAAAAAAAATCGCAATAAGCGTATATTGATTGGTTTGCGCAAAAGTTATAGCGTCTACAAAATAGGGGATAGATTTATAGCATTTTTATTTTTTTATTTTTTACTAGTAATGGCGGCGATCTGCGATTTTTATTGTGACTGCGATATTGCGGCGGACATATCGGACACTTTTGACACATTTTTGGGACCATTCACATTTATACAGCGATCAATGCTATAAAATTGCATTGATTACTGTGTAAATGTGACTGGCAGGGAAGGGGTTAACACTAGGGGGCGCTCGAGGGGTTAATGTATGACCTAAGGATGTGATTCTAACTGTGGGGGGAGGGGACTGACTGGGGGAGGTGACCGATCGGTGTCCCTATGTACAAGGGACACACCATCGGTCTCCTCTCTGACAGGACGTGGATCTGTGTTTACATGCACAGATCCACGCTCCTGCTCTGTTACCGGCAATCGCGGGTGCCCGGCGGACATCGCGGCCGCCGGGCATGCGCACTGGGTCCCAAGCGACGCAGCGGGCACGCGCGCGCGCCGCCGGCAGCGCGCGTCCCCTAGTGGCTCGGGAGGGCGATCACATCATATGACGTCCGCCCAGAACAAGAGAAGCCTCGTCCCGCCGTCATATGACGGTGGGCGGTGGCTTAGTGGTTAAAGAGGAACCTTTTACAAGCAAAATGATAAGTGTAGTGTAGTGTTGAATATTGGTTGTGAAAAAATAGTTGGACTGTTTTAAAAGATATACAGTATCATTGATTAAAGTGACTTTGTGCTTCAAACTGTGTTCAGTGGCTGTTCGGGTTTAGTGCTGGTTATTTTCTCTGAGGTGACAATAGTGCCAGGTGACTTTTCCCGTGCTGATAATATATTGCACTCACCAGATAGCATTACCCTCCAGGGGTATTAGACATTCACAGTTTTAGCCACTGTGTAGCTCTCTGGGACGTGCTGGATGGTCTGCACATCAAAAGCTGGCTTTCTCCCAAGTTGTCACATGCAGGAGAGAGGAATGCCCATAGCGTGATATTGTTTTATAAAAGGCTTTATTTATGATAAAAATATATAGATATATACTCACATTGAGTCAGAATTTAACATGCAGCAATGAGATAGGATAAAAATGGAGCCGGCGCTGTATACAAACAAACGCCGCTCTGACCGGAAGTTATGCAACGATATATATATATATATATATATATATATATATATATATATATATATTTTTATCATAAATAAAGGCTTTTATAAAACAATATCTTGCTATGGGCATTCCTCTCCCCTGCATGTGACAACTCTTATTTTATTTTTGACATCTTAATACTGTACAGGACTAACATCAAACCAAAAGTACAGTAAACTGTTAGGCACTTCTTTTTCATCATCCTATATTAGGAGTATAATAGAGCCATTTCTACACATTATCATTCATGTCACCACATATGACATCTCGAAATTCTGAATACAGTGCCCATATGGGGCAAAGAGACCCAGTTGGCCAGCCTAACGACTTGCCGACCATAGGCATCATCCTGGTATCAAAATTTGCAGCTGGCGTTTCCCTTTAACCGCTTGCCGACCAGCCGCCGCAGTTGTACTGCGGCAACATGGCTGGGCTGCGCAAATCGCCGTCATGTTACGTTGCTTTTATATTTGGCTTCCGGCGGGGCCCGCGCGCACCCCCCGCTCGCCCACGGAGCCAATGCAAGTGCCTGGCGGTCGTGATCACTGCCGGGCTCCCGCAATCACTCGGGGCACATGGAGAACCGGGATCTGTGTGTGTAAACACACAGATCCCGGTTCTCTGACTGGAGAACAGAAAGATCATCTGTTCATACAGAGTATGAACAGCGATCTGTCATCTCCCCTACACAGTCCACTCCCCCCTTCAGTTAGAATACACACTAGGGAACACATTAACCCCTTGATCGCCCTTTAGTGGTTATCCCCTTCCCTGCCAGTGACATTTTTACAGTAATCAATGCATTTTTTTTAGCACTGATCGCTGTAAAAATGCCAACGGTCCCAAAAATGTGTCAAAATTGTCCGAAGTGTCCGCCATAATGCCGCAGTCCGGATAAAAATCGCAGATCACCACCATTGCTAGTAAAAAAAAATAATAATAATAAAAATGCCATATAACTATCCCCTATTTTGTAGACGCTATAACTTTTGCACATATCAATCAATATACACTTATTGCAATTTTTTTTACCAAAAATATGTAGAAGAAACTGAGGAAAAAATTGTTTTTTTTAATATATTTTTGGGGGATATTTATTATAGCAAACAGTAAAAAATATTGAGTTTTTTTCAAAATTGTCGCTCGTTTTTTGTTTATAGCGCAAAAAATAAAAACCACAGAGGTGATCAAATACCACCAAAAGAAAGCTCTATTTGTAGGAAAAAAAGTACGTCAATTTTGTTTAGGTGCAACGTCACACTACCACGCAATTGTCAGTTAAAGTGACGCAGTGCGGAATCGCAAAAAGTGCTCTGGTCAGGAAGGGGGTAAAATCTTCCAGGGCTGAAGCGGTTAAGGTAGGAGTGATTCAAATAGCTGAACAGCCACTCAATCACTTCTGCGGGTGATGGAAGGGGATCCCACCTACAGCAGAGCCTGGGAGCGATGCAGGAATGGCGGCATTACACAGAGAGAGAGGAACTGATGCTGTTCCTTTATCTCTGTGACCCCGGAAACTGTAGGGGCAAGGATTTTGTCTCTTCTGGTTTTGGATCTTTTTTCACCTGTCCATTAGCAGCCAGGAAAAGAGCTGATCAGACCGATTTTGGAGGTCAGAGGAGAGATTTGGGGTCTAATAGACCCCAGATCTCTCCATAAAGAGGACCTGTCATGGCCCATGCTGTCACTAGGGATGTAATTCATCCCTTGTGATAGCAATAAAGTTAATACAAATGTATAAAGAGAAAAGTGTGACCTGACCTGTCCACAGTAAAAGGCCTCCATCCCTGGCTATATGAAGTAGAAACAAAAGAAAAGAATGGGACTTTAAATGAGGCTTTTTGCTGCAAAAATGAGTGTATGGAGTAAATATATGATAAAACCTTTATTTTATCAAAGGCAATTCCGTGGTCTAGAAATGCATGATAATGTTTTCAAAACATAAGCATTACCATACACAAGAGCTGACATATTGGTAAAAATATACCATGAACACATACACTGTATACAATGATGATACATAGTTATACATATACATAGATGAGTACATGCTGTATAAAAGCCGAACTGTCTTGGAATCACATGAATAGAAAAACTCTACGCGTTTCATGAATCACGTTCACTCATCAGGAGTATGGATTCAAACATTCATTCACTGAAAGTACAGAAAAATCAGATATATAAATATAATAAACACTTCATAAAAATGAGGGAGGGAAAACTTTCTGAACAATACAAAAAAATTCCCTAGTAGTAGAGTATTTAGATATACTAATACTAATACTTACAGATCAGCCCAAGAACTGAACTGGCTCATGTGAGGACAGAGGGTGTGGGAGAGGGGGTCCCCATCAAATGCCCGGCCCAGGGCTGAGGTAGGAAACCCAAACCAAGTCAGGGGGTCAGCTCGTAGGCAGGCCAGGTCATCCCAATGCAATCCCAGAGAGGATAGATGATCTAATAACAATCCCCACCAATCTGGAAGATAATGATTGTATGGTGAGTGGTGTGTGAAATTAATAGATAGTGAAAAAGTGGAATAAGAATGAAACAAAAGTGTATGTGAATGTTGGTGTGAATATATATATACAGTGGGGCAAAAAAGTATTTAGTCAGCCACCAACTGAACAGGACGACTGATCCGTGTACATGAAAGAATGATTGGGGCCATGTATCCTGAGATTTTGAGTGCAAACCTCCTCCCATCAGCAAGGGCATTGAAGATGAAACGTGGCTGGGTATTTCAGCATGACAATGATCCCAAACACACCGCCTGGGAAATGAAGGAGTGGCTTCGTAAGAAGCATTTCAAGGTCCTGGAGTGGCCTAGCCAGTCTCCAGATCTCAACCCGATAGAAAACCTTTGGAGGGAGTTGAAAGTCCGTGTTGCCCAGCGACAGGCCCAAAACATCACTGCTCTAGAGGAGATCTGCATGGAGAAATGGGCCAACATAGCAGCAACAGTGTGTGACAACCTTGTGAAGACTTACAGAAAACGTTTGACCTCTGTCATTGCCAGCAAAGGATATATAACAAAGTATTGAGATGAACTTTTGATATTGACCAAATACTTATTTTCCACCATAATTTGCAAATAAATTCTTTCAAAAATCAGACAATGTGATTGCCTGGATTTGTTTCCACATTTTGTCTCTCATAGTTGAGGTATACCTATGATGACAATTACAGGCCTCTCTCATCTTTTTAAGTGGGAGAACTTGCACAATTGGTGGCTGACTAAATACTTTTTTGCCCCACTGTATATATATATATATATATATATATATATATATATATATATATATATATATATATATTATAAAAATAAATAAAATTACCCAAAATAAACAGGAAATGAGAAAAAAGTGTGAGTTGATTCACAAAGCACTCCTGCCTACCTTACATGTTTGAAGAACAATGTGAAACCAGTGATGCGGTGTCTCTCTCATGGTGAAGGATTGAAGAGTGATTTCCCGGTCAAACCCCAGCTGATATACCCGAGTTAATACAAGTTAATAAGAATGTAGCACGACCCCCTTGAGGACTGCTTGGATTTACCTGCTCATTTGCACCCTCATGACCTTGTGAACATTCCAACCCATCTGACACTCTGGGTTAAGACATCTTTGCACCACCTTAAGTTAATAAAGCAAAAAGTGCTTTTATAGTCTATTAAATGATGTCTTCCCATATTCACAGGCCTATTGCCATCGGAGTTCCTATTTCCCCCTCTGTGGTGTACCAGATGGTACTCTCTGGTGTACCAGATATCTCCTCTAGCCGCTAACCTTTATTGATAGGATATTTATTATATCAGGTAGGGTTATGCGGAATTTGGCTTTTTGGTTCCATGCTTTTTGAGAATTTTCTGATCTGTATACTGTTTGTATTGAGATGTTATATTTATATACATCAATTTTGTATATCTCTAATATACTGTTTTTAAATTCATAGTGACCATACTTGCAGTACTTATCTCCTGAGGAAGCCATTGTATGGTGAAACATGCAGAGCAAGAAAATACTGCTGTTCATCTACAATATGGTTGCTGTATGGTGATATCCTGATGTCGGTTTATTCTTGGTTCATTCCTGGCACCCTAAAAATCCCATCATCCTCTTCTTATTCATATATTCTATTAACTTTTACTGGAACAATTTAAAGAGGATATTGTTACACAGATGAGGCAACAGATCTACTGAGCTTTGGGTAACCGTCCTAGCTCAGCAGAGGAATCCCTCTAGAATAACACAAGGCAAGATAATTTGTAGATAAACATTATATTATATACACATTAGTACAGTAGAATACTTCTTGAACCTGAAAGGATAAGCAAAGGTTAAGAGCGGTGTTCCAGCCAAAATGTTTTTTTTTTTTTTTTTAAAGTTAGCAGCTGCAAACACTGCAGCTGTTGACTTTTAATAAGGACACTTACCTGTCCAGGGAGCCCGCGATGTCGGCCCCCCCGAGGCCGATACGTTCATCGGATTGGGATGGCACCACCATTCCAACTAAGGGAAACCGGCAGTGGAGCCTTGCGGCTTCACTGCTGGTTTCTGACTGTGCATGCGCGAGTCGCGCGACGCTTTGTGAATGGCCAGCTTGTCTTCTGGGACAAGCACATGTGGTCTTTCGTTTAAGACCACCTCTCAAAATTGGGTGGAACCCTGCTTTAAGTATTTATACTGGCAAACTTCTAAATTTGGAACCCAGGCCGGCCTATTAACCTTTAATCCTAATGAGAGATCATGCCTAATAGAAATGGTATGAAGGGCCTTTAGGCCGTAATGACATCAATGTCCCCGTTTCAGGCCTGATGGTCTTCACCGGCAGTCGGAGCTCATTAACTATATCCAATAATCCAATAAGGTGTAGTAACAAGCAAAGGAAGTTCTTGAAAAATTGCAGAAGCTAAAGATGTCTAGGTACAGTGTTCAAAGGTAGGTGCAGTAACGTATTGCCAAGGTAAAGCTGTCTGTACACAGTGTCCCAATGAAATAGTAAGGAAGGGTTTGCAAAAGTGGGCAATTGCCCTCTCACCAACAACCAGGCCGATTCAATGCCTTCTGGACAGCAGCTTCCGGAGCGACGCTCGTGCAGTGGATCCACTGTGATGATCTCCCGGTGCGAGGCTTGAAGCACGGATTGTCGGATGACTGCGGTGGTGCTGAATGTATGTCTGACGAAAAGCAAGCAGTGTTAGGCCCTTCTGATACGGGTTGGAATGTTGAACCCCGTGTGGCAGGCCGCAACCTCGCTCTCTATGCACGGAGAGGTCCGTCACTAGGGATGAGTTTCGTGTTCGAGTCGAACCCATGTTCGACTCGAACATCGGCTGTTCGACCGTCCGTCGAATTGCGAACGATATGGGCCGTTCGCGCCAAATTCGTGTCGCGCGTCACGGCCCATAATTCACTGCGGCATCGCAGTGCATTGCTGGCTGATGATTGGCCAAGCATGCACTATGACCCGCATGCTTGGCCAATCACAGCGCCGTCAGTAGAGAGAGCTGTAATTGGCCAAAGCCAGGGTGGCTTTGGCCAATTATGGCTCAGGGGATTTAGTACACGCCCCACACTATATAAGGCCGCCTGCACGGCGGCCCTGTGTAGTGTGTGTTCCGGTGTGCTGAGAGATAGAGAGAGAGAGAGAGACAGTGTCATTTGATTTGAGTTAGATAGATTAGGCAGAACAGTCAGTCAGTTAGCTGCACTTACAGTGTATTGTGTATATATATGCATCCCAGGTGTTGCATATATATATATACACTGTATTCAGTTTAGCTAGATCCGTTCCTGTTATCTTCTAGACTATTTACATTTAGTGCAGTGCGTCCTGCTCACAGTGTTCAGCTAGATCCGTTCCTGTTATCTTCTAGACTATTTACATTTAGTGCAGTGCGTCCTGCTCACAGTGTTCAGCTAGATCCGTTCCTGTTATCTTCTAGACTATTTACATTTAGTGCAGTGCGTCCTGCTCACAGTGTTCAGCTAGATCCGTTCCTGTTATCTTCTAGACTATTTACATTTAGTGCAGTGCGTCCTGCTCACAGTGTTCAGCTAGATCCGTTCCTGTTATCTTCTAGACTATTTACATTTAGTGCAGTGCGTCCTGCTCACAGTGTTCAGCTAGATCCGTTCCTGTTATCTTCTAGACTATTTACATTTAGTGCAGTGCGTCCTGCTCACAGTGTTCAGCTAGATCCGTTCCTGTTATCTTCTAGACTATTTACATTTAGTTATATAATGAAAATTCTATCCCTGGGGTGGTCTATGGAATAGGCCTCCCAGGGACAGGATAGACAGCTACTTCTGGTCAGAAAGGGCACTCTACACACTTATATAAAAAGTTTAGTAACACATTTTATTATGGTGATATACACCCGAATTGTTGATTTAAAAGACAGTCAGGTTGCTTCCTTAAAAGCTGATACAATAGTGTCTTCTAACAATATGTTATTCAAAACTATGCTGACACTTTAACTATGTTGCAAGTGACTGACATCCGACAAACAATACTCACAAAAAACAATCAACAAAAAACATAAAATGCAGGCGCCTGAAGTTTACCACTACTAATCGGCAATCCCAGTGGGCCGATCGCCTCTATGTTTTAATTATAAATAATTATTATTGGATCAAATCCTATTACTTAGTTAGTTATGGGGGTGTCGAGCAGTAGTGGTCCCCGGGGAATATAGTTTGAGTTCACTAAGTTGGCCGGGGTTTTAGTGGGAAGGGTGGGGGGCGGTAATTGGGGCGGTAACAAAACAATTGTATTGCTAAATTGTCTTAGTTCGTGCTGGGTCCTCTAGGTTACAATGGGGAGTCCTCTTTGAGCTGATCCATAAAGGGAAAAAAAATGAGTATAGGTATATAAGGGATTGCTCTAAGTTCCGATCCTCTTTAATCTCTGTTATTGCCGTAGTTGGTTATTATCATTATGAGAGCAGAGTGCTGTAATTCCAATATTGAACAGGTGGGGGTGAGGCTGAAATTGCCTTAACTGTTGCTAGTTACTGAAGGATTCCCTGGAAAGTTCATTGAAAACCCATCCGTGAATAAATGCAGGTGATTGTATAAGAACTTAATTCACTTTGACTCGCTGATTGTATAAAATAGATGTGTTTCCTCTATGTGACCGTTCAACAATAGTGAGAGGGGCATTAAGTTGTTAGTCCCCTATTTCTCTGATCATATAGGTATTAACACAATCTAAGAATAAAGCAGAGTATCGGTGGGTAAATGTCTGTCATATAAATGAAACACGGGATACTGTGGGTTAAATGAAAAAGATATTGTGGTTACTTTACCAGTTTCTTTTCTTGTGTGGACTTCTGTGAAGTGAACCTCTTATCTCTCCTTGCTGTTTGTGTTTGAGTTGAAAAACAGCTACTGATGTGTGTCAGGTCCCGGAGATCAGGTCTTCACTTGTCCCGCTATTCAAGATAACTGGTAATTTGCAGGTAAATCAAAAGATCTCCTAGTTATTAGCCGCTCTTCTGTCACTTTTCTGGATGTTTTTCCAGCTACTTGCTCTTCAGTGGTGAGGCATCTGTTGATGGATTTTAGATCCTTGCTGTTAGATCGTAATTTGCCTTGTATCCCTGTATAGATGGTCATACATACACCGATCCGATGGACGATTTTAGTTGCTCCCAGCTTCCGCTGTACTTCCGTTTTAATTTCTACTCCAAATGGGCTTGCTATAAGCTCTTCTTTTGTTGGTATCCTATATGTAGCAGGACCCTGCTACACCGCTCCTCCGCTACCCGGCATTAGTACAGGGGTCACTTCACATGGCTGCCCTGCCTGCTGTTAACGTCGACGCGTTTCGCAACAAGGTAAGTTACGTAGCTTCTTCTGGACGTTCTGAGGGCTGATCCTCACCTCTCCTTTATAGTGATTCCAGGTGCGGTCGCTCCTCCTATTATTCTCATTAAAGAACGATTAAGGACAAGCTTAAATGGCAGCTTGGATAAATGTCTCTCATTCATCTGCAACATTTGTATGTTTAATTCCTATTTCGTCAAGATCACTATGTTTATCTGATTCGCTTATAGTTAGAGTTTCCTTTGCTATTTAACATATTTTTCAACTAGGAAATATTAGGCATCTTTCCCTAATGGTAGATTTATAAATTGGGAATTTTTGTGGAGGGTTTTGTGCAGTTAGTGTTTTATATTCGGGGGGACAAAATATACACATAAATAAGACATCAGTAAATGACACTAGGAAGGTAAAGATTTGTGAGGAGAGATTGATCTCTTATTTTTGGCCATTTGTTTGTCTTGGGGGGGGGGGGGGGGGAAGGGAGAGGGAATAAGGGGGGGTAAAGGGGGGGAAAAGTTGGGGTTTAGTTTTTAGGGTAGGGGGGAGGGGGAAGAATAATTGAGGTTGGGGAGGGAGGGCAACATATCAGAAGGAAAGAAAAAAATTTTTTTTTAAAAAAAGGTAAAAAAGTATTTATAAGACGGATATATTGGTTGTCTGTAACTCCAGAGAGACGTTCATCTTTTTTCAAGAAACCCCTTTATTTATTCAAAAATGGCTGTAGATTTAACTCGGTATTCATACCAAGGGGTGCTAAAGATTTCAAGGTGTAGATCCACCATTTTTCTTTTTGTAATAGGATGCTATCAAAATCTCCTCTTCTCTCTGGTAATTTCAAAACATATATACCCTTCACTTTCAGACCTTCTATTTCACCTTTATGATACCTTGCGAAATGTTTGGCTACTGGGCGATCTTCCTTTTTTTCCCCAAGTTCCCCCTTCAACATTCTTTCCCGCTCCTTTTTGATATCCCTCAAGTGTTCCCCTATTCTAACCTTTAGGGGTCTCTTCGTCTTCCCGATGTACATTTTTGGGCACGGGCACGTAATCATATAGATCACCTTCGATGTGGAACAATTTATTAACTCCCTAATTTCAAATTCTTTTTCACCTTTTGCGTCATTAAAAGTATCTGTTCTTTCCACATGTGAGCATATCTGACATTTCGTACATGGAAACATACCTCTACTGCGTGGAAATTTACATAACCACGTGGGGTTGCTGTGCCTAGTGAATTCTGAATGTATGAGTATGTCCCCTATGCTTTTAGATCTTCGAGCTACCATCTGGGGTCTCTCTCCTACTATTTTTGCTATATTTTTGTTTTTAAGTAGGATGTTCCAGTTCTTTTCCAATATTTTACGAACGGAGCCCCATTGTGCTCCATAGGTAGTAATCAGTCTTACTGGGCTAGATTTGGTTGTTTTTGATGATGTAGATTTTTGATTTATTGTCAACAGGCTTTCTCTTGTTCGTATTGCTGCTTTTTGTTTTGCTCTACGAATCTGACGGTGGGAGTACCCCCTTTCCCGGAATCTTTTATATAATTCTTTTGACTCCCTAATTAGATCTTTGGTATCTGAGCAGTTTCGCTTTATTCTTATGAACTGTCCTGTAGGGATTCCATTTTTAAGCCAGGGGGGATGATGGCTGTCTGCTCTCAATAGTGTATTTGCTGCCGTCTGTTTCCGATAGGTGCAGGTGTTTACTTTACCCTCCTCAAGTCTAATGGTTAGGTCTAAAAATGGCAATTGGTGTTGGTCATATGCGTAGGTCAGTCTTATGTTACGTTGATTAACATTGAGTTCTGCGATGAACTCATGCAGAGACAGTATGTCACCAACCCACACGACCAGCACGTCATCTATGTACCTCAGCCACGTATGCACGTGGCTGAGGTACAAAGGATGGGTATACACTTCCTCTTCCTCCCAGTATCCCAAATGGAGGCACGCGTAGGCTGGTGCCCATGCTGCTCCCATTGAGGTGCCCTTTATCTGTTGATAGAACTTATTTGAAAACTGAAAGAAATTGTGCTGTAGCGCGAATTCCAGAAGTTCGATAAGAAATTCATTTTGAGGCCCGAATTCTGGAAAATTTTTCTCCAGAAAACTTCTAGCTGCTGCTATCCCCCAACAGTGTGGTATCGATGTGTACAGTGATTCTACATCGATACTTACCAACCATGCTTCCTCTGTGATTCTCAGATCTGCGATTTTGGCTAGTACATGACGTGTATCTTGTACGAACGATTTTAATTCGTTTACCATTGTTTTTAGCAGGGAATCCAGGTACTTTCCTACTCTGTCCAAGGGTCCTCGGATAGCAGACACAATTGGTCTCCCTGGAGGTTTTTCCAGGGATTTGTGGACTTTTGGGATGCAGTAAAAGGTGGGGATATTATAGTCATCAACTGAGAGGTATTCAAACTCCTTCTTTGTTAATAACCCCACCTCCACTGCATCGTCCAGTCTGCTATTCAATTCTCGGACAACCCACGGAAAGGGGTCATGATCTAGTTTTAGGTAAGTATTCAGGTCTCCTAAGAGGCGTTTGGCTTCTTTTTCGTAGTCTTCATCGTCCATTAGGACGATGTTGCCGCCCTTATCACTTCTCTTAATTATGATTTGTTTTGCCTCTTTGAGTTCCTTTAACGCCTGTCGTTCTGTTGGGGTAAGGTTGTCATGGCCTATCTGTTTCCAAGGAATTTCTTCTAAATCTGCCTGGACCATTTCCAGGAATATACTTAACCATTTGTTTTTTCCTAGCGATGGCATTTTTGTAGATCTTATGTTGAGATTTGCTGATCTCTTAGTGGGAAAGCTTGTTTGTGGATTCTCATTTTCCTCTAGCAGAGAGTTGAGGATGTCGATCACATTCTGATCTTCCTCCTCAAAATCACCATTGTGCGATTCCATGGGTTCGTTTTGTTCGTATAATGATCTAAAAAACACTTTTCTTAGGTATAATACCACATCTTTGTAAACGGTAAACTCATCCATGGAACTCACTGGTGAGAAAGACATTCCATGTTGTAACAACTGAATGTGTCTCTCTGCTAGAGGAAATGAGGACAAATTAATGACAGTCTTATCCTCTCCTGTCATATTGTCATTAGTTGAGTCTTTTAGCGATTTTGACTTCTTGTCCGTGAACCGCCTATTTGTTGCCTTGAGTTGTTCTCTGGTTGCTTTTTGCTTTGGTTTTGTTTCTTTTGGGATAAGTTGCTCATTGCGGGGGTATTTCTTATTTTTTCTCCCACCCCCTCCTCCTCTAAAAAAGTCACTGTTTTACTATTGTCGTTTTCTTCTGCTGTGGGAGGGGATCTGTCTCGTCTACTACGTGACTGAGATCTAGATCCTCTTCGATTTGAACCACTTCTCCCTCTTCTGATCGTTAGATCGAAAGCCTGATCTCTCTCAAAATCCTGAGTATCTCTTCTGTATTTTGTTTGTTTGGTTGCCTTTAAATTCTGTTGTACTTTTTCTATTTCTTTTTTTAATAATTCATTTTGTTTTGAAAATTCCTCCTCTTCTTTTAATAAGTCTAGCTTTTTGGCACTTTCCTCTATTTTATTCTTTAGTTCTGTCATTTGGATTTTTTCCTCTTCCACTATCAGTGTCATGACTGCTATACCATGGTTGATGCATAGTTCCTTCCATTTCGGAAGGAATCTATCATTATGTAAGTGCTCAGCTGGGATGGTCTTGTCTCTTAGTCCTCTAGGGACTATTTTCTGTTGAATGTATGTTTCTAAAAATGAGACGTCCCATTTTCTATTCAGATGTTTTATCAAAAGTTTTTTGTGTTCCTTAAATCCTTCCCTAATTTCCTCGATGTTACTTGGGGGTTGTAGTATGTTCCCTTCAAAAGTTTCTTTTATTTCTTTGTCAATATCCTCTCCCAAAATAAAAGCCATTTTTTCAAATCGAATTCTCTTATTGTTAGTTTAAATTTAACTAGCTAGACATGAATTAAACATAACAAGTGTCAGCGGTTTTTAGTAATTAGAGGTGAAGATGTGGTCAGATTGGATCAACTAGAATCCCACAGTATACATTAACAAAATAGCAGCGTTGCTGCTATTTTGTTAATATTTACATTTAGTGCAGTGCGTCCTGCTCACAGTGTTCAGCTAGATCCGTTCCTGTTATCTTCTAGACTATTTACATTTAGTGCAGTGCGTCCTGCTCACAGTGTTCAGCTAGATCCGTTCCTGTTATCTTCCTACTGACAGGCAGGCTTGTCTGGTTACAGTATATAAAGCTACCTGAAGAAAATTACAATTGTTCTATTTGATCCTATTAGTACCACGGTCAGGCAGCTAGACTATTTACATTTAGTACAGTGCGTCCTGCTCACAGTGTTCAGCTAGATCCGTTCCTGTTATCTTCCTACTGACAGGCAGGCTTGTCTGGTTACAGTATATAAAGCTACCTGAAGAAAATTACAGGTGTTCTATTTGATCCTATTAGTACCACGGTCAGGCAGCTAGACTATTTACATTTAGTACAGTGCGTCCTGCTCACAGTGTTCAGCTAGATCCGTTCCTGTTATCTTCCTACTGACAGGCAGGCTTGTCTGGTTACAGTATATAAAGCTACCTGAAGAAAATTACTGGTGTTCTATCCCAGCTTAGTGCAGCTACAGGCCATTAGTATGTCTGGAAGGCCAAGAAGGAGAGGCAGATAGTCACAAGCCAATAAGAGAGGGCAAGCAGGCTCTGTGTCTAGTGCTGGTCGTGGAGACGGTGCATCCTCATCAGCACGTGGCCATGGGACACGCTTGGCCTTTTTTTCGGCAGCTGGCCGTGTTGAGCCGCAACATGCGGAAGACTTGGTCGAGTGGATGACCAAGCCGTCCTCATCCTCCTCATCCTCTCTCACCCAGGGTGCTTTGTCTGGCAAAGCAGCGGCCTCTTCCCTCAGCTCAATGTCATCAGTGACTCCTTCCCTAGCTCCACCATGTCCTCCTGAGGATTCCCTCGAACTGTTTGACCACAGTGTTGGGTCCATGCTCCAGGAGGATGCCCAGCGTTTGGAAGGCTCTGATGATGATACTGAGCTCGATGAAGGCAGTAACATGAGCACGGACAGAGGGGGTGCCCAAGAAGGACAGCAATCTGGCAGTCATGCTCCCCCTGCTGCAGCATACTGCCAGGTTTGCTCCAGTGATGAGGAGGGAGGGGATGATGAGGTCACTGACTCAACGTGGGTGCCTGATAGGAGAGAGGAGGAGGAGGAGGAGGAGGAGGCGGCACATCACCAACGAGGCAGGATGCCCTCCAGGGGCCAGCCTAAGGGCAGCACATTGACTGCATCACACCCCAAAGCTCCACATGTGCAGGGCGCTGCAGTCTCTGCGCGTTATTCAAAATGTTCTTTGGTGTGGGCCTTTTTTGAGACGAGTGCATCAGATTGCACCGCTGCTATTTGCAACATATGTCTCAAGCGTATCTCGCGTGGCCAAAACATCTCCCGCTTGGGTACCACATGCTTGACCAGACATATGTTGACCTGCCATGCAGTTCGTTGGCAAGCGTATCTAAAAGACCCACACCAAAGAACAAAGAGGATCTCTCCTTGCTCCTCATCAGCTGAGATTTCCAACCCCACTAGACCTCCAGTCCTCTCTGAGACCTGCAGTGAGAGGAATGAAGGTGTAGAATTAGGTGTGTCACAGCCAAGTACTTGTGGGCAATCTGCTTTTGGTACACCGACGTCAGATTGTACCAGGCAAATTTCCCTGCCCCAGCTGCTGCACCGCCGAAAGAAGTTTGCTCCCAGCCATCCACATGCCCAGCGGTTGAATGCTAGCTTGGCAAAATTGCTAGCACTTCAACTGCTGCCTTTTCAGTTGGTAGACTCTGCCCCCTTCCGTGAGTTTGTGGAATGTGCGGTTCCTCAGTGGCAGGTACCCAAAGCCACTTTTTCTCACGGAAGGCGATTCCGGCTCTCTACCGGCATGTGGAAGGCAATGTCCATGCCTCGCTGGACAGGGCGGTCAGTGGTAAGGTGCATATTACCGCTGACTCATGGTCCAGCAGGCATGGACAGGGACGTTACCTAAGTTTCATGGCGCATTGGGTGACTCTGCTGGCAGCTGGGAAGGATGCAGGACAAGGTGCAGTAGTGTTGGAGGTTGTTCCACCACCACGCCTCCAAAATGCTGATTGTCACACACCTCTCTCCTCCACCCCCTCCTCTTCTTCTTCCTCCATGGCCTCTTCCTCGGAACCAGCGGTGCTCCGTAGGCGTTCAAGGGGCTACGCAAGTACGCAGGCCAAAAGATGCCATGCGGTGCTTGAGCTGGTGTGCTTGGGGGACAGGAGCCACACTGGGGCAGAGGTTCTGTCAGCTCTGCAGGGGCAGGTTCAGAGGTGGTTGACGCCACGCCAACTTAAGGCAGGAATGGTGGTTTGCGACAATGGCACCAACCTCCTCTCTGCCCTCTGACAGGGACAAATGACCCATGTGCCCTGTTTGGCTCACGTCCTTAACTTGGTGGTGCAGCGGTTCTTGGGCAGGTACCCGGGCTTACAGGATGTCCTGAGGCAGGCCAGGAAAGTCTGTGTGCATTTCCGCCGGTCATATAATGTCAGTGCTCGGCTGACGGACCTCCAAAAGGAGTTTAACCTGCCCAAGAACCGCCTAATCTGTGACATGCCCACCAGGTGGAACTCAACGTTGGCCATGCTGCAGCGGCTGCACACGCAGCAGAGGGCCATCAATGAGTACCTGTGCGACTATGGCACCAGGACAGGGTCAGGGGAGCTCGGTTTTTTTTCCCCACGCCAGTGGGCCATGATCAGGGATGCATGCACTGTCCTGTCACCATTCGAGGAGGCCACGAGGATGGTGAGCAGTGACAGTGCATGCATCAGTGACACTGTCCCCCTTGTCCACCTGTTGGAGCACACGCTGCGTGGAATAATGGACAGGGCCATTGAGGCAGAACAGAGGCAGGAAGAGGAGGACTTCCTTAGCTCTCAAGGCCCCCTTTATCCAGACAGTGTTCCTGCGTGCCCGCCGATCACACAGGAGGAGGACGAGGAGGAGGAGGAGGAAGATTGTGTCAGTATGGAGGTGGAGCCTGGCACTCAGCATCAGCAGCAGTTTTTAAGGGATCAGTCCCAAGAAACACATGGACTTGTACGTGGCTGGGAGGAGGTGGCTGCGGACGTTGTCGTCCTTAGTGACCCAGAGGACTCCGGACCGAATGCCTCAGCAAACCTACGCTGCATGGCCTCCCTGATCCTGCAAAGCCTGCGTAAGGATCCTCGTATTCGTGGTATCAAGGAGAAGGACCAATACTGGCTGGCAACCCTCCTTGATCCACGCTATAAGGGTAAGGTTGCGGACCTTATCTTGCCATCGCAGAGGGAGCAGAGGATGAAACATCTTCGGGAGGCCTTGCAGAAAGGTCTGTGCAATTCGTTCCCAGAGACTGGGAGGTTACAAACTCCTGTTTCTGGACAACGTGTTGCTGAGGCTTCGGTCAGTCAAAGAAGGAGCGGTGGAGAAGGTGGCCGTCTGACCAATGCGTTCAGACAATTTTTTGGTCCGCAGCCCCAAGGTATGATCGGTTCCAGCAACCATCGCCAGCGTCTGTTTTACATGGTGCAGGAATACCTAGGGGCAAGATCAGACTTGGACACCTTTCCCACCGAAAATCCTCTGGGTTACTGGGTCTTGAGGATGGATCACTGGCCAGAGCTTGCACAGTATGCAATTGAGCTACTGGCCTGTCCTGCATCCAGCGTTCTTTCGGAACGCACATTCAGTGCTGCTGGAGGCGTGGTAACCGATCACAGGGTGCGTCTGTCCACCGACTCGGTCGATCGGCTGACCTTCATAAAAATGAATCAGTCTTGGATCACCACCAGCTACCAAGCACCTGATGCTGATGTAACCGAATAATTTTTTTTGAAATCTCAGATCCCTTCAAAGACTGCCTATGCTGATGCTGAGTGACTATCCCTGAGTAATTATCCTCTTCCTCCTCAATCATCACGCTGATAGCTTGTAAGAACATTTTTGGTTCTGGGCGCCACCACCAGTGCCTAAGGCACAATTTTTCAGCCCCTGTTTAACAGGGGCGTGTAATTACAATTTTTGATGTAATACTTTGCAGCAGGGCTCGTTCCTGCATTCCAACTAGAGTGTCTGTGAGGGGTTGCAGTGTTGTGGCACCAGCACCAGTGCCTAAGGCCCAATTTTTCTGCCCCTGTCTAACAGGGGCATGTAATTACAATTTTTGATGCAATACTTTGCAGCAGGGCTCGTTCCTGCATTCCAACTAGAGTGTCTGTGAGGGGTTGCAGTGTTGTGGCACCAGCACCAGTGCCTAAGGCCCAATTTTTCTGCCCCTGTCTAACAGGGGCGTGTAATTACAATTTTTGATGCAATACTTTGCAGCAGGGCTCGTTCCTGCATTCCAACTAGAGTGTCTGTGAGGGGTTGCAGTGTTGTGGCACCAGCACCAGTGCCTAAGGCCCAATTTTTCTGCCCCTGTCTAACAGGGGCGTGTAATTACAATTTTTGATGCAATACTTTGCAGCAGGGCTCGTTCCTGCGTTCCAACTAGAGTGTCTGTGAGGGGTTGCAGTGTTGTGGCACCAGCACCAGTGCCTAAGGCCTAATTTTTCAGCTCCTGTTCAACAGGGGCATGTAATTACAATTCTTGATCTAATATTTCACAGCAGGGCCCTGTGAGGGCATACAGTGTTGTGGCCACAGCAACACCTAAGGCCCAAATTTCTGCTGAGTATATAGGGCAGGACCCTACTTTCAAACATCTAACTTACAAACGACTCCTACTTGCAAACGGAAGGAGACAACAGGAAGTGAGATGAAATCTACCCCTAGGAAGGGAAATTCTCTCCTGTAAGAGTTAATATGGGAAAACAATTTCTCCTTTCCACTGATGCTTTCCAATCCTTGTTCCACAAAAAAACCCAAATTTTCAAAAAACATTTTTCATTGGGACAAAAAAGTGAGGTGAAATCTTCTGAAGAGGAGGAAAGACAGCAAAACAAATGTCACAGGGGTGATAACCCTTCCCTATGTTTTCCAAAAAGCTTAAAAAAGATTTTTTGGCTGGAGCTAAACACGTTAAAAATGTTCAAAATTACAAAGAGATTCTACTTAACAACAAACCTACAGTCCCTGTCTTGTTTGCACCGCCTGTATACTGCTGTTCAGAGTATATAGGGCCTGGTGGCCCCACACCTTTCCTTATTTTAATTTGGGTGCGGGGTTCCCCTTAATATCCATACAAGACCCAAAGGGCCTGGTAATGGACTGGAGGGTACCAATGCCCTTTGTCTCACTGATTTTCATCCATATTGCCATGACCCGACATGCCATTAAACCCGCAAGCAGTTTTAAATGAGATTTTTTCCTTTAAAAATGACATTTGGTGCAGGGACTGTTCTAAACACGGGAAACACGCGTCACTTTACAGGCATACTATAGACACCCCCCAGGTACGATATTTAAAGGAATATTTCACTTTTTTTTTTTTTACTTTAAGCATCATTAAAATCACTGCTCCCGAAATAACGGCCGTTTTTAAAAGTTTTTTTTGCATTGATACATGTCCCCTGGGGTAGGACCCGGGTCCCCAAACCCTTTTTAGGACAATACCATGCAAATTAGCCTTTAAAATGAGCACTTTTGATTTCGAACGTTCGAGTCCCATAGACGTCAATGGGGTTCTAACGTTCGTGCGAACTTTCGGTCCGTTCGCGGGTTCTGGTGCGAACCGAACCGGGGGGTGTTCGGCTCATCACTATCCGTCACACAGCAGGCCCAGGAGGAAGAGAGAGTGGGGCGGGTCTCTGGCTTCTTTTATAGCTCCCCCCAGCAATCTACCTGATGGTAGCAAAGATCCCTGGGATATGTAGTCAGGTGTATAGTCATTCAGAGCAATTGCCATTCTGAGGGACTACTATCCCCACAATCCCTTTGGTTTGGCTCACAAATATGATGTCAGTAACGATGGCCACTAGAGGGACATGTGATTCATAGAAATCCTGGAGGATCACTGTACTTTGCAATTGTAGTCCATACTGCTACATCCTCCCCCCACTTTGGTCCCTGAAGACAGAACACAACCTGTGGGATCACCCTACTGTATCATAAGCAAATGGAGGATTAATCATCTGACAAAACAGAAGTTGCAACAGTCAACAACTGACCCAAAGAAGGATCTTCTAACAGTAAATTATATACATTATCAAGGAAAGTCATATTCTTTTTGTGACAGGCCAATGACAAGTTAGTGGCCCACCCAGTAGTGTCAGGAGGTGGATCAAGGTCATCCTTTACTAAAGGATCAATAAAGGAGGCAAGTGCTTGACTGGAACATTGAGTGGTAGGCATAAGTTTGTCAGAATTTTCTCGAAATGTATCATACGTCAGTCTTTTTGGAGGGCATAGCTTCCGTCTCAACCTGGAGTAGATCTTTTCCAGTGGCTCTGGTCCCCGTTCTGTTCCCCCAGAAACTATATCTAGATCCAGGTTCAGACTCTGAATCAGGCTCTGGATCAGGTTCTGGTTCAGGCTCTAGTTCAGGAACAGTCTCTCTCTCTGCTGTACTAGTAGGGGGAGTGGGAGTCTCTATCACACTAGATACTTCATTGGATTCCATCTTGACTTCCTCGTCTCCCCTTGGTAAGTGAAGGTCTGGTGTTTCAATTACCTGCAATGAGGGACGTGTCTTCCTCCTAAAGAGTGTCTCCTGACTGTCTTTTTCTTCGGTCCCAGTGGTGATGGGATTGTCTTCCAAAGGAGAAACCCACAACCAATCAAGAGTTAATTCTTCATCATCGCTCTCCTCTTCAGGAAGCAGCTCGTTCAACGGCCGGGCACTCTGTGAGAAGTTCTTCACAAATCTTCTATAGTAAGAAAACCCAAAAATGACCTCATCTCAGTGACGGTGTTCGGGCAAGGCCAGGAAGTAACAGCCTCCAACTTCTGAGGGTCAGTAGCTATTCCCTCAGCTGACACTACATGCCCCAGGTATGTGACCGAAGTCTGGTAGAACTGGCACTTCTCTAACGACAGCTTCAGCCCCTCTGTGTGTAGTCGGAAAACTTTCTCCAAACGAGCTTTGTGCTTCGTGCTCCTCCAACGTTCTGCGGAACACGAGATCAAGATACACTAGCACTTCTACCAAGTTTATATCACCCACAGTGTTCTCCATCAATCTCTGGAAAGTGACAGGAGCCCCTGTTAATCCTTGTGGCATTTGGTCAAACTCGAAAAACGATGATGATGATGAAAGCCCTCTTCTCTCAGTCATCTGGATGCATGGATATCTGGTAGTATCCACTCTTTAGATCCAGCACACTGAACCATTTAGCCCCTGATAAGCATTGCAGGGCCTCTTATTTGCGGGGGTTTTGTGTACTGATCTGGGATAGTCCTTCGGTTCAAGGTTCAGTAGTTGGTGCACATCCAAAGGGACCCATTCTTCTTTCTCACTACCACAATCGGGGAAGCATAAGGGCTTCTGGACTCCTTAATGACCCCTGACCTCTTCAGTTCAGCCAGCTTTTCTCAAAGATCCTCTAGATCACACAAGGGAATTCGCCAGGCCCTTTTACAAAAAGGCTTATCTTCAGTTAGCCGAACTGATGCTGAACACTCCTGGCACAGCCCACATCAAAGCCATTCTTGGAAAACAACTTCTCCCATCGGGCTATATAAGCTTTGATCCTCTCCTCCCATCTGAAGGGCAGATTTGGGCAGTGGACAGTAGTCCCTCTTCAATCCTCCTTCTGAACTAGCTCATTCCCCGCCACTGTGGTGGCAGCACTAACTTTTCCAATCACAATCCAGGGCTCTAGGCTGATTGGGTGACCGGTGACATTCCTCACACTGACAGGAATTCGCCCCCCCCCCCACTTCTCAGTAATGCCTAGTGGGTATGATATCCGGGACCAGTTCTATTCCAACCTCCTCCTCTGTTGAGTCAGCTTACACCACCACGTAAGGACCCAGCTGGTCCCATGACAGCTTGACCATGGCTTTCAGACAGGCCCTTTCCCCAGGCTGCAACACCCTTTCATGGTTGTCCAATCGCCACAGTCTTCCTACCCCTTCCGCAGATGCCTTCTTCTCCTGCAACACTCGCTGGAATGCCTGCCTCAGCTGAGGATGAATCTTCCCTACTGGGGCACCCTCTAAGGCCAGTGGAGTGAGTAGTCTCCTCACAGGGTTGGTGTTAGTGCCTATCAAGGAATTTTGGCCTGCCCCAGGAGGTCGAGGGCAGACAACATCCAGCGTATCGAAAGTCTCTGGTTTTCCCGCCACTGCAGTATCAAAGGTGATCTTGATGAGTATGTATCCATCGTATGGGCACTTCTGAGTCCCTATATGCCCCAAATTTCCAACTCCTTGAGTTTGAACAAAGGGATGTGCTTCAAGTACTTGTGGTAAAAGTCTCGATACAGCAACATCACCTGAGCTCCAGTATCCAGTAGGACTTGAGTACAGATAGCCTCTACTTGTACCGAGACTATAGGGGAGGGCCCCACTAAGTTCTTCGGCAGGTTTTCCGCAAGTGACTCTATAGTTTATGACATGCTCTTTGGAGGCAGTGGAGTTGGTCTAACTACTCGCTCAGTAAGGTGTGCATTGATTTCCTGTCCTTGTCTTCCCTTTCCTCAGGATTTTGTTTCTCTTGTTTTTCTGGGTGAGAAAGGGAAAGGGGCAGCAGGTGACTTGTGTCCCTTTTTCTTCTTATAACTTTTCTTGGTTTTGGAGCGCTTCCCTCGGAACTCATAACTAGCTCCTTCACTGAGGTCCCCTGAAGTTTCTCCCGGCTTTGGGAAGAGTAATTTTTGTAAGGCTTTCAGAACTTCAATAATTGAGGGCTGATGCCAGTCTTGGGGCACTCAGCTCAGAAGTGTCCAACCTCTCCACACCCGTAACATCTCTTTTCTCGCCCTTGATACAGTTTTTGCTCCCATTGATGAGTTCCTTGTTCTTGAACCTTTGCTTGAGTCTCCATTACTCGCATCAGAGTATGATACATCTGGGTTTGTGCCTGAGCTACATGGGCCATCAGTTCGGTTGCCCTGAGTTCAGTTACTGGCTTGGTAATGTCAAAAATGGGCAATCCCAGCAGTTCAGACTCAGTTCCACTATCCTCATTCGAGAAACCCATTTCCGCATGAACAGCTTGAGCCACCACTTTCTCTCTGTTGCCAGCAATAGGGCCCCATTCTCTTGATCTTTGGTTTTTCTCTTCTAATAGAGCCTTCTCCTCATGTACTTCTCTTATCAATGCAGGGTACATGAGCACCACCTGGGTTCTCTTCAGTAGCAACTTTAACACAATAGGATGGTTTGGCCAGGCCCCTTGCAAAACCCAGTCTAGGCGAGCTTGGTCAACATCTTTGGGGTCAATACTAGGGACGAGCTTCGCGTTTGAGTCGAACTCATGTTCGACTCGAACATTGGCTGTTCGCACGTTCGCCGAACAGCGAACACTTTGGGGTGTTCGCGGCAAATTCGAAAGCCGCAGAACACCCTTTAAAAGTCTATGGGAGAAATCAGAAGTGTTAATTTTAAAGGCTTGTATGCAAGTTATTGTCATAAAAAGTGTTTGGGGACCTGGGTCCTGCCCCAGGGGACAAGGATCAATGCAAAAAAAAGTTTTAAAAACGGCCATTTTTTCGGGAGCAGTGATTTTAATAATGCTTAATGTGAAACAATAAAAGTGTAATATTCCTTTAAATTTCGTACCTGGGGGATGTCTATAGTATGCCTGTAAAGGGGCGCATGTTTCCCGTGTTTAGAACAGTCTGACAGCAAAATGACATTTCAAAGGAAAAAAGTCATTTAAAACTACTCACGGCTATTAATGAATTACTGGTCCGACAATACACATAAAAGTTCATTGATAAAAACGGCATGGGAATTCCCCACAGGGGAACCCTGAACCAAAATTTTAAAAAAAAATGACGTGGGGGGTCCCCCTAAATTCCATACAAGGCCCTTCAGGTCTGGTATGGATATTAAGGGGAACCCCGGCCAAAATTTTTTTAAAAAATGGCGTGGGGTCCCCCTCAAAATCTATACCAGACCCTTCATGTCTGGTATGGATTTTAAGGGGAACCCCGCGCCAATTTTTTTTTTAAAAATGGCGTGGGGTCCCCCCAAAAATCCATACCAGACCCGTATCCGAGCACGCAACCTGGCAGGCCGCAGGAAAAGAGGGGGGGACGAGAGAGCACCCCCCCTCCTGAACCATACCAGGCCACATGTTCTCAACATTGGGAGGGTGCTTTGGGGTAGCCCCCCAAAACACCTTGTCCCCATGTTGATGGGGACAAGGGCCTCATCCCCACAACCCTTGGTTGTGAGGGTCTGCGGTCGGGGGGCTTATCGGAATTTGGAAGCCCCCTTTAACAAGGGGACCCCCAGATCCCGGCCCTCCCCCCTGTGTGAAATGGTAAGGGGGTACAAAAGTACCCCTACCATTTCACAAAAAAACTGTCAAAAATGTTAAAAATGACAAGAGACAGTTTTTGACAATTCCTTTGTCTAAATGCTCCTTCTTTTTAATTTTGGCGCGGGGTCCCCCTTAAAATCCATACCAGACCTGAAAGGTCTGGTATAGATTTTGAGGGGGACCCCACGCCATTTTTAAAAAAAAAATTTGGCCAGGGTTCCCCTTAATATCCATACCAGACCTGAAGGGCCTGGTATGGAATTTAGGGGACCCCACGTCATTTAAAAAAAAAAATTTGGTTTGGGGTTCCCCTGTGGGGAATTCCCATGCCGTTTTTATCAATGAACTTTTATGTGTATTGTCGGACCGGCAATTCATTAATAGCCGCGAGTAGTTTTAAATGACCTTTTTTCCTTTGAAATGTAATTTTAATGTCAGACTGTTCTAAACACGGGAAACATGCGCCCCTTTACAGGCATACTATAGACACCCCCCAGGTACGAAATTTAAAGGAATATTACACTTTTATTGTTTCACTTTAAGCATTATTAAAATCACTGCTCCCGAAAAAAACAGCCGTTTTTAAAACTTTCTTTGCATTAATCCATGTCCCCTGGGGCAGGACCGAGGTCCCCAAACACTTTTTATGACAATAACTTGCATATAAGCCTTTAAAATTAGCACTTTTGATTATTCATGTTCGTGTCCCATAGACTTTAACGGTGTTCCCGTGTTCGAACTAATTTTTTGCCTGTTCGCAAGTTCTGGTGCGAACCGAACAGGGGGGTGTTCGGCTCATCCCTAGTCAATACCCCTCTTGAGGATAATTTGATGCATCTTTCTGTCTACTCAAGATATGTATTTGGACAGACTCTCTCCCTTTTGTTGGTGAGTGTGGTTTAATTTGTACATCAGGTCTGCGGTAGTTTCTACACTCCCAAACACAGCATACAGAGCATCTATGTAGTCCATGGCAACACAAGTTTTCTTGCACTGCCTCAGATTATGGATCACATCAGCCGCCGGGCCTTGAAGGCTTCCACTAAGTCGTTGCCATTTCACAGCCTCTGAAACAATCCACTCTTCCATGGCCTGAAGGGCCTGACTCATCCAGGTTTCAAATTCATCTTCCCCCACAGGAGTTGGCAACTGCCCTGAGAAAAACCTGAGTCTTCGATAGCTCTGGTTGGCATTTCCAGACCCATTCTACACTAAGCTATCGACTAGCTGGCTCATATCCGTGTAGATCAATGTAAATATGCACTATAAAAGTAAACAAAACTAAAAATAACAATTAGTTGATGGGACACAGATATTGATTACTATGTCCGTGAGGAATAATCAATATTGCGTGACTCAAATGACAGGTGAGTATCTCAAATATCAAAAAGAGTAATAGTGTGACAAATCTATGACTATGGAAACTGAACCATAATTTATATAGAAAAACAGTATGGAAATAAAGAAAAATAAACCCAAAACGTGTCCATGGCTCAACAAAAACAGTATTAATTAAAGTCCATCCATGCTAAATAACATGCATGAGATAAAGCTTGTCTCCAAGTGCTCTGTGAATACTGGAACAAAAACTTGCTGTAGTGAAAATAGGGTGCGTAGACAGACCTCCACCTCTTGAAAAAATGCTGCCTCTTACCAGATAGAATTGGTCTCTTAATTACAGGAGACCTAAAGGGCGGATGGCTGCAACCCCAGCCAGGGATCTTTAAGCAGGCACTTAGCGTCCGAATCCAGGGACTCTCTCCAACTCACATCAGCATAAATGGAAGTGTCCCCATGCAAAAAACAAAGTGCTCCACATAGCATAAAATCCAGCGTTTTATTGAGCATAAAAATAAAGATTGCACTTACAGAATCATTGTTGTTTAAAAGCGTATATGAAAAAGCCGGCCGGCTCCAAGGTAACCCGTGTCTTCCGGGTATGTGAATCGCGGTGTCGTCGGGACGTAGCTCCTCCTCCCTACGTCGTTTCGTCACAACAGGACGTGGTCACGGGATGTGAGCAGCGTCCCGACGCACCGCTTAAATAAGCACATCAACAGCATCTCATTGCTACAGACAAAATGAAAGCGCCATCTTGTTTAAGGGAAACAGTATGGGCAAACATAAAACGTTACCTTAGTAATAGATGTTTAATGCAAAAAGAAGGTATATGAAACGTCTATATCGAGACTATCAAAACCATATGTGGCCAAAAAATTACAGGACTGCTACTGTAACAGATTGGTTGGTTGAAAAAAGAAAAGAAAAATAGGGAAAATACATGCAGTCCCCTTATATTTAAAGGGTTGTATGTATAAATAGGTAAATGTCTATTAGATACACATGTTTCTGTAACGGAAACAAGAGCATAAAAATTTGTGATTTTGACCTCAAGTATGAAGAAAAAATATTAATAAAAAATAATAAATGAATGGGTCAAAAATAAGCAATAAAAATAAATAATGGATAATGAATACATATATAAGGTGTTTATTTTATATATAATTAGAAAACCGTTTCCCTGAAATGAGAGGGCACTCAAAAAACAGCTAGTCATAAAACTTAACATATACCATTAAAAACAGACTCGTTAAATTTAAAAAAAAGAAAAAAATAAATTTTTAAAAAAAGACTGGTGACAACAAAATAAACCCCTACTCCCTAAGAGTTGTCTATAAAGGCGTTAACATCGACATCGATGTTAAGACCAAAGGGGGTATATGACTTCAATTTATGATCCCAGGCCATCTCTAATTTAGAGATGCTACGTACCAGGACGCTACCCCTCCAATGGGGCTTAAATTTGTCTATCCCAAAAAAATGGTACCTGTGGGGTCTTGACGGTGAGCTGTCAGGTAATGTTTTGACACGGAGTGTTTTGTGAACCCTCTCCTGATATTATTAATATGTTCGTTGAAGTCATATACCCCCTTTGGTCTTAACATCGATGACGATGTTAATGCCTTTATAGACAACTCTTAGGGAGTAGGGGTTTATTTTGTTGTCACCAATCTTTTTTTAATAATTTATTTTTTTCTTTTTTTTAAATTTAACGAGTCTGTTTTTAATGGTATATGTTAAGTTTTATGACTAGCTGTTTTTTGAGTGCCCTCTCATTTCAGGGAAACGGTTTTCTAATTATATATAAAATAAACACCTTATATATGTATTCATTATCCATTATTTATTTTTATTGCTTATTTTTGACCCATTCATTTATTATTTTTTATTAATATTTTTTCTTCATACTTGAGGTCAAAATCACAAATTTTTATGCTCTTGTTTCCGTTACAGAAACATGTGTATCTAATAGACATTTACCTATTTATACATACAACCCTTTAAATATAAGGGGACTGCATGTATTTTCCCTATTTTTCTTTTCTTTTTTCAACCAACCAATCTGTTACAGTAGCAGTCCTGTAATTTTTTGGCCACATATGTTTGGTTTTGATAGTCTCGATATAGACGTTTCATATACCTTCTTTTTGCATGAAACATCTATTACTAAGGTAACGTTTTATGTTTGCCCATACTGTTTCCCTTAAACAAGATGGCGCTTTCATTTTGTCTGTAGCAATGAGATGCTGTTGATGTGCTTATTTAAGCGGTGCGTCAGGACGCTGCTCACATCCCGTGACCACGTCCTGTTGTGACGAAACGACGTAGGGAGGAGGAGCTACGTCCCGTCGACACCGCAATTCACATACCCGGAAGACACGGGTTACCTTGGAGCCGGCCGGCTTTTTCATATACGCTTTTAAACAACAATGATTCTGTAAGTGCAATCTTTATTTTTATGCTCAATAAAACGCTGGATTTTATGCTATGTGGAGCACTTTGTTTTTTGCATGGGGACACTTCCATTTATGCTGATGTGAGTTGGAGAGAGTCCCTGGATTCGGACGCTAAGTGCCTGCTTAAAGATCCCTGGCTGGGGTTGCAGCCATCCGCCCTTTAGAAAACCAAAGGAGAAAGCGCCTCTTAAGTATAGCGGATTTATTTATGTATTTAAAAGCATAGTAAACACTCACATTGAAGTAAATGATGTGCTGCTTCCATAAAGAACTGGTCCCGGTGTCTCTCGGTGGTGTCTGGTGATCAGAGGGAGCCTGGATGGACGCCGTGCGGAGGCCGCGGACCTCCGCTCGGAGGCACCGGCTGTACAAGCGGTGTAGTGGAGAAGTCACTTCCGCGTTCCAGCGGATCACATGGGAGATGACGTCACTGGGACAGTTCAGATTAGCTGGGGACCACTACGCGTTTCAGAGCATGCGCGAAGCTCATAACGGGCATGCGCACTCCTTTTTCAAGTGTCTAATGGAAAAAGCTAACCAGGAAGCTTAAATAACTACGAAGTAGTGATAAGGACCAATCATAATCAAGAAGGGGGAGGGAGCAATAACGGGAATAGCTATAACAACATTAGAACAAGTTCTTTATGGATTTACATAATATATTGATAGAGTATATTGGCACAACGAAATTGTACAATATTAAATTGCAAAAAAAGATTTACATATATATATATATATATATATATAGTAATAGATAATACAAGTTCATAAAATAGTATAATAATGGTTAAAAATAAAGATAATAATAATAATTTAAAAAGGGATAAATGTGCGGGTAAAGTTAATGATCAATATATACATGTGGTATTAAAAATAAGTATAAAAAGAGGTTCATATCTGGGCTAGGACACTGAATACAGGAATTATATATATCTCTTTTTGATACCCGCATGTGCACACAACACGTGAAGTGACTATTGTGCATACGTGCACTTAGTCGTTGCCCACACGTATGTGCATGTGTACACAAACATGTATAAGCGCGCACGCACACACGCATACATGCATCTATAGGGGAAAGGACCCAAATGTGTTAATGGACTGAGAGCTCCAGTTTATAAATTTATAATAATAATAGAATGGAAATTCAAGAATCCATATAATGGGTGATGAAACACTATTAGATCTATTATGTCAACATTAGAATTAGAAAACAGGACCTCAGTAAGTAGGTGAATAATACATATAATAAGTTATGCAGATGAGGGTTAATTCTAATATTGATATTAATCCATATAGTGTACCATGAAACATCTCAAAAGGTATAATGTAAAAATAGATGTAAAAAGCTGGGTGAAATAAGGGAAGACAAGAGTTAAAATATTTCAGTATAAGAGTACATTCTATAAAATAGTATTGACCTCCAATTCCTCATTTAACCCGTTAGGCGCTAAAGTATCTAAAGTAAAAATCCAAAACGTTTCACGCTCACAAAGTTTAGAAAAGCGTTCGGCCTCGGATAATTGGTGTGGGATAGACTCAATTACCCATACCTGTAGGCCGACAGTAGATTTCTGGTGGTATTCAAGGAAGTGTCTGGGAACGCTGTGCTCATCACAGCCTTGTTCTATAAAACGGCGATGTTTGCCAAACCGTTGTCGCAAAGGACAAATAGTGCGCCCAACGTAGAGTAATTTACAAGGACATGTGAGGCAATACACAACGTAATTTGTAGAACAGTTGTAAAAGCCTTCTAGTTGGTGTGTTTTGTCCTTATGTTGAAAACTTTTTTGGCCATGTCTGACAAAAGTAAAAGTTTTGCATAAGGCCTTATTGCATCTATACATGCCCGTAAGTGGAATCAGGCAAAGTGGGCTCTCTGATTTGTGTGTTTTAAATTTACTAGGTGCCAATTTATTTTTCAATGTTGGGGCCCTTCTATATGTAACCATCGGTTTGTCGCTGAGGTCATTAAGGAGAAAAGGATCCTGTTTGAGAATACCCCAATGTTTAAGAAGTATAGATTCCATTCTTCTATGTTTGTTGTGGTACCTGGTAATAAAGCGAACCGTACCGTGATCAGCCTGTTTGGTGGTTTTGGGTTTTTTTCCAGGCAAATAGATAGCATGGGCTTGGTCAACCAGTTTTTCAGGGAACCCTTTTTCCAGAAATTTATTTTTAAGGTGAGTACTCTGTGCAATATAATCAGATTCCCTGGTACAGTTTTGCCTCAGTCTGCAAAACTGACCCTTTGGTATATTATTTATCCACTGTGGATGGTGACAACTAGTATAATGCAGATATGAATTACCTGATGTCGGTTTCGTGTAATTACGGGAGAAAATGGAGTTAGTATCATGAAATAATTCCAAATCAAGGAAGGGGAGACTTTCCTTGTTGTGTTCTGATGTAAAAGAAAGACCAAAGTCATTACTATTGCAATAAGAAACAAAACCTTCTTGGGGTTATCATACGCATGACATCGGGCTCTACAGTATATTAATCCTAGAGTATACCTAATACCTAAGTTTTCTGTTATAACCCCAAGTTGGGAAATTGAACTACATTACATGACAGTCCCTCTTCAGGGAATTTCACTGTAATACCTTCTACGTGTGTTAAGCGTCTTAGGTGCCTTAGCACAGTTATATAATGAGCCATTCACGCTACTTTGAGATTCACTATTGTAATAATACTGTTGACACGAAACCTGTATCAATGTGAACCCTGTTATCTGTTAAAATTTGATTTCAATAAAAACATTGGAAAAGAAATAATTGAAAAAAAAAAAAAAAAAAAAAAGAAACAAAACCTTCTATAGACGATGATGGGCCATCCCAAATGACTAAAATGTCATCTATAAATCTGCCAAAAAATACAATATGTCTAGCAAAGGGATTATTGCTCCATATATATTTTTCTTCCCACAGACCCATGGTAAGGTTGGCATAAGAGGGGGCAAAATTAGTGCCCATAGCTGTACCATGGGTCTGTAGGTAGAAATCATCATTAAAATGAAAATAATTGTGACTTAAACAGAATAAAGTTGCATCGGAAATAAATACAGCCTGTTTACCATTAATATTAGAGTCTAACGATAAGAAGTGTTGTACCGCCATTAGGCCTATCTGGTGAGGAATAGATGTGTATAAGGAATTAACATCCAAAGATAGCCAGGAGTAGCTGTCTAGCCAACTATACGGTGCCAACAATTCCATAAGATGTATAGAATCTCGAATATATGAGGGGAGATTCTGTGCTAGGGGTTGTAAGAACGAGTCTACATATTGGGAAAAGCCGCTCGTAATGCTATCCATGGAGGCAACAATAGGTCTACCGGGAGGATTAAGGGGATTTTTGTGTATTTTAGGTAAATAATAAAAATAAGGTGTATTGTAAAAATCTTTTCTTAGAAAGGAGGCTTCAGGTTTGGTGATGATGCCATCTAATAATGCAGAGTGAACTAAAGTCTCTGCTTCAGCTTTAAATTGGGGAAGGGGATCAGAGGTAAGCTTTTTGTATGTGGTGCAATCTGACAGTAGTCTAGATGCCTCCGTGATATAAGACGTTCGATCTATAATGACGATTCCCCCTCCCTTATCGGCCGATTTAATGATAATGTCAGGATTATTGGATAGAGAGTGGAGTGCGAGCTTTTCCCCAGAGGTAAGGTTGTGAGAACGGTATTTATATGTATTATCATTATGCTCACATAATTTCTGTAGATCCGAGTGTACGACTTTATAAAAGGTCTCAATATAAGGCCCCTTGGACCTTGTGGGGTAAAAGGCAGATTTAGGTTTAAAACTAGTATGTTTGATAGGGGGTGAATTATCAAAATGCTGGGTAAGTAGTTCAAGATCTAAACCACTGGCTATAGGATCTGATTCTAGATCTGAGTCATAGACACTAATGGAGCTATCAGATATATCACATATATTATCACCAGAGCAAGCTGTATATGTAATGATAGGAGCGGTACTTTCAACAGGTCTGTTCTTAATAGATTGGATATTGAAATATCTTTTTAAAGTGAGGTTCCTCACAAATTTGTTAAGGTCTTTAAACAAAAGGAAAGAATTGGGAGGTGTAGTTGGTGAAAAGGTAAGCCCTTTGCTGAGTAGGGAAATTTCATCAGAAGATAATGTATGTGACGATAAATTAAAAAGTTTTATCGTTTCTGTTGTTTTGTGTGGGATTTTGGATTTACTGCGTCCTCCTCTACATCCTCGTCTGTGTATTTTCTTTTGTGGCGTTGTTTTTGACATGGGCCTCTCTCTAAAAAAGGTGAAGAGAAAGTAATAGCTTTAGAGTGTGAGGCTATTTCACCACTCTCAAAGTCTCCTAATAGGAGGCTTGGTTTATTAGGGATGGCAATACAAACATCAGGATTGGAGGATGTACCCTCAGAATCAATATTGGAGGTGGATGGGTTAGTTGTCCCATTAGTGGATGATGTAGGTGTAGAATCTTTAACGAGATTTTGGCTCGCCTTGAGTGTGGGGGCCAAAGCCAAAGATGACGTTGTCAAAGGTGTTGGGGACTGAGAGGTGGTGGAAAAGGTACCCATTTTACCTGCCAAAGATAGATCAGTCTGATTAGTATCATGTTTTAACAATTGAGCTGATTTGGGCACAATTTTGGAGTCACGTGTAGAACCTGTATTAGGATAGGGAGGTTTACGTGAAGTAAGTGTTTTATTGATGTTTATATGGTTACTATTATGATGTTGAGTGCCTCTAATTGGGACTGCCTTGTGAGATGGATGAAAATCGATGTCACCTGTAATATTAGGAAACACTTTAGTAGGATGAGGTGTTAAAGACATTAGGGCAGGTATATTCTCATTATGTTTCCAAGAGAATATTCTATTAAATCTATAATCGTCTAAATCTCTGCGGAATTTACCTATCTTGGTTTTTAGCAAAATATTTTCTTTATTTTTAGTGTTCCTTTTGAGCGTCTCTAGCCAAGTGGGAGGGATTTTCAGGTTAAAGGGGGATATTTCTGATGTCAACATTTGTATCTGATGTACTATCTCATTGTATTTAGTACGTTGAAAGTCCGGAGAAGCCCACACACGATCGGATTACCAGCCAGCTTTAGTCCGTCAGCGTCCGTTGGACTTTTGTAGACGAAAAGTACGACCGTGTGTACGCGGCATGAGGGTACATCCTCCAATCCTGATGTTTGTATTGCCATCCCTAATAAACCAAGCCTCCTATTAGGAGACTTTGAGAGTGGTGAAATAGCCTCACACTCTAAAGCTATTACTTTCTCTTCACCTTTTTTAGAGAGAGGCCCATGTCAAAAACAACGCCACAAAAGAAAATACACAGACGAGGATGTAGAGGAGGACGCAGTAAATCCAAAATCCCACACAAAACAACAGAAACGATAAAACTTTTTAATTTATCGTCACATACATTATCTTCTGATGAAATTTCCCTACTCAGCAAAGGGCTTACCTTTTCACCAACTACACCTCCCAATTCTTTCCTTTTGTTTAAAGACCTTAACAAATTTGTGAGGAACCTCACTTTAAAAAGATATTTCAATATCCAATCTATTAAGAACAGACCTGTTGAAAGTACCGCTCCTATCATTACATATACAGCTTGCTCTGGTGATAATATATGTGATATATCTGATAGCTCCATTAGTGTCTATGACTCAGATCTAGAATCAGATCCTATAGCCAGTGGTTTAGATCTTGAACTACTTACCCAGCATTTTGATAATTCACCCCCTATCAAACATACTAGTTTTAAACCTAAATCTGCCTTTTACCCCACAAGGTCCAAGGGGCCTTATATTGAGACCTTTTATAAAGTCGTACACTCGGATCTACAGAAATTATGTGAGCATAATGATAATACATATAAATACCGTTCTCACAACCTTACCTCTGGGGAAAAGCTCGCACTCCACTCTCTATCCAATAATCCTGACATTATCATTAAATCGGCCGATAAGGGAGGGGGAATCGTCATTATAGATCGAACGTCTTATATCACGGAGGCATCTAGACTACTGTCAGATTGCACCACATACAAAAAGCTTACCTCTGATCCCCTTCCCCAATTTAAAGCTGAAGCAGAGACTTTAGTTCACTCTGCATTATTAGATGGCATCATCACCAAACCTGAAGCCTCCTTTCTAAGAAAAGATTTTTACAATACACCTTATTTTTATTATTTACCTAAAATACACAAAAATCCCCTTAATCCTCCCGGTAGACCTATTGTTGCCTCCATGGATAGCATTACGAGCGGCTTTTCCCAATATGTAGACTCGTTCTTACAACCCCTAGCACAGAATCTCCCCTCATATATTCGAGATTCTATACATCTTATGGAATTGTTGGCACCGTATAGTTGGCTAGACAGCTACTCCTGGCTATCTTTGGATGTTAATTCCTTATACACATCTATTCCTCACCAGATAGGCCTAATGGCGGTACAACACTTCTTATCGTTAGACTCTAATATTAATGGTAAACAGGCTGTATTTATTTCCGATGCAACTTTATTCTGTTTAAGTCACAATTATTTTCATTTTAATGATGATTTCTACCTACAGACCCATGGTACAGCTATGGGCACTAATTTTGCCCCCTCTTATGCCAACCTTACCATGGGTCTGTGGGAAGAAAAATATATATGGAGCAATAATCCCTTTGCTAGACATATTGTATTTTTTGGCAGATTTATAGATGACATTTTAGTCATTTGGGATGGCCCATCATCGTCTATAGAAGGTTTTGTTTCTTATTGCAATAGTAATGACTTTGGTCTTTCTTTTACATCAGAACACAACAAGGAAAGTCTCCCCTTCCTTGATTTGGAATTATTTCATGATACTAACTCCATTTTCTCCCGTAATTACACGAAACCGACATCAGGTAATTCATATCTGCATTATACTAGTTGTCACCATCCACAGTGGATAAATAATATACCAAAGGGTCAGTTTTGCAGACTGAGGCAAAACTGTACCAGGGAATCTGATTATATTGCACAGAGTACTCACCTTAAAAATAAATTTCTGGAAAAAGGGTTCCCTGAAAAACTAGTTGACCAAGCCCATGCTATCTATTTGCCTGGAAAAAAACCCAAAACCACCAAACAGGCTGATCACGGTACGGTTCGCTTTATTACCAGGTACCACAACAAACATAGAAGAATGGAATCTATACTTCTTAAACATTGGGGTATTCTCAAACAGGATCCTTTTCTCCTTAATGACCTCAGCGACAAACCGATGGTTACATATAGAAGGGCCCCAACATTGAAAAATAAATTGGCACCTAGTAAATTTAAAACACACAAATCAGAGAGCCCACTTTGCCTGATTCCACTTACGGGCATGTATAGATGCAATAAGGCCTTATGCAAAACTTGTACTTTTGTCAGACATGGCCAAAAAAGTTTTCAACATAAGGACAAAACACACCAACTAGAAGGCTTTTACAACTGTTCTACAAATTACGTTGTGTATTGCCTCACATGTCCTTGTAAATTACTCTACGTTGGGCGCACTATTTGTCCTTTGCGACAACGGTTTGGCAAACATCGCCGTTTTATAGAACAAGGCTGTGATGAGCACAGCGTTCCCAGACACTTCCTTGAATACCACCAGAAATCTACTGTCGGCCTACAGGTATGGGTAATTGAGTCTATCCCACACCAATTATCCGAGGCCGAACGCTTTTCTAAACTTTGTGAGCGTGAAACGTTTTGGATTTTTACTTTAGATACTTTAGCGCCTAACGGGTTAAATGAGGAATTGGAGGTCAATACTATTTTATAGAATGTACTCTTATACTGAAATATTTTAACTCTTGTCTTCCCTTATTTCACCCAGCTTTTTACATCTATTTTTACATTATACCTTTTGAGATGTTTCATGGTACACTATATGGATTAATATCAATATTAGAATTAACCCTCATCTGCATAACTTATTATATGTATTATTCACCTACTTACTGAGGTCCTGTTTTCTAATTCTAATGTTGACATAATAGATCTAATAGTGTTTCATCACCCATTATATGGATTCTTGAATTTCCATTCTATTATTATTATAAATTTATAAACTGGAGCTCTCAGTCCATTAACACATTTGGGTCCTTTTCCCTATAGATGCATGTATGCGTGTGTGCGTGCGCGCTTATACATGTTTGTGTACACATGCACATACGTGTGGGCAACGACTAAGTGCACGTATGCACAATAGTCACTTCACTTGTTGTGTGCACATGCGGGTATCAAAAAGAGATATATATAATTCCTGTATTCATTGTCCTAGCCCAGATATGAACCTCTTTTTATACTTATTTTTAATACCACATGTATATATTGATCATTAACTTTACCCGCACATTTATCCCTTTTTAAATTATTATTATTATCTTTATTTTTAACCATTATTATACTATTTTATGAACTTGTATTATCTATTACTATATATATATATATATATATATGTAAATCTTTTTTTGCAATTTAATATTGTACAATTTCGTTGTGCCAATATACTCTATCAATATATTATGTAAATCCATAAAGAACTCGTTCTAATGTTGTTATAGCTATTCCCGTTATTGCTCCCTCCCCCTTCTTGATTATGATTGGTCCTTATCACTACGTCGTAGTTATTTAAGCTTCCTGGTTAGGTTTTTCCATTAGACACTTGAAAAAGGAGTGCGCATGCCCGTTATGAGCTTCGCGCATGCTCTGAAACGCGTAGTGGTCCCCAGCTAATCTGAACTGTCCCAGTGACGTCATCTCCCATGTGATCCGCTGGAACGCGGAAGTGACTTCTCCACTACACCGCTTGTACAGCCGGTGCCTCCGAGCGGAGGTCCGCGGCCTCCGCACGGCGTCCATCCAGGCTCCCTCTGATCACCAGACACCACCGAGAGACACCGGGACCAGTTCTTTATGGAAGCAGCACATCATTTACTTCAATGTGAGTGTTTACTATGCTTTTAAATACATAAATAAATCCGCTATACTTAAGAGGCGCTTTCTCCTTTGGTTTTTTATGTTCATATGGAGGACTGACTTCACTCAACGGGAAGCTGCCCTTGGTATCTTGGAGAAATAGATTTCCCGGGTTCCTAGACTTCCATTGATCTAATGATCACAGATCTTCTTCTGGCATCATTTATTGACTTTTTTTTTTTTTTTTCCCATTTATTTGATTGGCTGTATTTCCATGGACTTTAGCGCGATTACATTATTTGTTTTATATCCGCCCTTTAGGTCTCCTGTAATTAAGAGACCAATTCTATCTGGTAAGAGGCAGCATTTTTTCAAGAGGTGGAGGTCTGTCTACGCACCCTATTTTCACTACAGCAAGTTTTTGTTCCAGTATTCACAGAGCACTTGGAGACAAGCTTTATCTCATGCATGTTATTTAGCATGGATGGACTTTAATTAATACTGTTTTTGTTGAGCCATGGACACCTTTTGGGTTTATTTTTCTTTATTTCCATACTGTTTTTCTATATAAATTATGGTTCAGTTTCCATAGTCATAGATTTGTCACACTATTACTCTTTTTGATATTTGAGATACTCACCTGTCATTTGAGTCACGCAATATTGATTATTCCTCACGGACATAGTAATCAATATCTGTGTCCCATCAACTAATTGTTATTTTTAGTTTTGTTTACTTTTATAGTGCATATTTACATTGACAGCACTTCTTTAAAATTTATTCACTCAGTGATTACTACCCACCCTCATATTTTTATGAGGCTTTCTAGGCATTTGCCTGTTGCCACCCTCAGCTTTTAGCGCGACTTTTTGATTTTTATAAGATTTATGGTTTACCACTTTTTAGTCGCAGCTTATGTCAATTAGTGTAAGCGCAATATTTGTTTTTTATCATATCCGTGTAGAAAGAGAGGGGGGGGGAAGCTGTCTGTACACAGTGTCCCAATGAAATAGTAAGAAAGGTTTTCCAAAAATGTGCAATTGTCCTCTCAACAATGACCAGGCCGATTCAATGCCTTCTGGACAGCAGCTTCCGGAGCGACGCAGCGGATCCGCTGTGACAATCTCCCAGTGCGAGGCTTGAAGCACGAATTCTTGGCTGACCGAGGTGGTGCTGGATGGATGTCTGACGAACAGCAAGCAGTGTTAGGCCTTTCTGATCCAGGTTGGAATGTTGTACCCTGCGTGGTAGGCCGTGACCTCGCTCTCCATGCATGGAGAGGTCAGTCACGCAGCAGGCCTCCCTGATGGTAGCAAAGATGCCTGGGATATGTAGTCAGGTGTATAGTCATGCAGAGCAATTGCCATTCTGAGGGACTACTATCCCCACTAGGGATGAGCCGAACACCCCCCGGTTCGGTTTGCACCAGAACCTGCGAACGGACCGAAAATTCGCACGAACGTTAGAACCCCATTGACGTCTATGGGACTCGAACGTTCAAAATCAAAAGTGCTCATTTTAAAGGCTAATTTGCATGGTATTGTCCTAGAAAGGGTTTGGGGACCCGGGTCCTACCCAGGGGACATGTATCAATGCAAAAAAAACTTTTAAAAACGGCCGTTTTTTCGGGAGCAGTGATTTTAATGATGCTTAAAGTAAAAAAAAAAAGTGAAATATTCCTTTAAATATCGTACCTGGGGGGTGTCTATAGTATGCCTGTAAAGTGGCGCGTGTTTCCCGTGTTTAGAACAGTCCCTGCACCAAATGTCATTTTTAAAGGAAAAAATCTCATTTAAAACTGCTTGCGGGTTTAATGTAATGTCGGGTCCTGGCAATCAGGATGAAAATCAGTGAGACAAACGGCATGGGTACCCCCCAGTCCATTACCAGGCCCTTTGGGTCTTGTATGGATATTAAGGGGAACCCCGCACCCAAATTAAAATAAGGAAAGGTGTGGGGCCACCAGGCCCTTTATACTCTGAACAGCAGTATACAGGCGGTGCAAACAAGACAGGGACTGTAGGTTTGTTGTTAAGTAGAATCTGTCTGTAATTTTGAACGGGTACATTTTTAACGTGTTTAGCTCCAGCCAAAAAATCTTTTTTAAGCTTTTTGGAAAACATAGGGAAGGGTTATCACCCCTGTGACATTTGTTTTGCTGTCTTTCCTCCTCTTCAGAAGATTTCACCTCACTTTTGTCCCAATGACAAATGTTTTTTGAAAATTTGGGTTTTTTTGTGGAACAAGGATTGGAAAGCATCAGTGGAAAGGAGAAATGTTTTTCCCATATTAACTCTTACAGGAGAGAATTTCCCTTCCTAGGGGTAGATTTCATCTCACTTCCTGTTGTCTCCTTCCGTTTGCAAGTAGGAGTCGTTTGTAAGTTAGATGTTTCAAAGTAGGGGCCTGCCCTATATACTCAGCAGAAATTTGGGCCTTAGGTGTTGTTGTGGCCACAACACTGTCAACACTTTCAAGCAGGGCCCTGCTGGGAAATATTAGATCAAGAATTGTAATTACATGCCCCTGTTGAACAGGGGCAGAAAAACTGGGCCTTTGGTGGTGGTGGTGGTGGTGCTGGTGCCACAACCCTGTAAGTCCTCACTCGCTCTTGGTGGGTGCAGAAATGGGCCCTGCTGTGAAATATTAGATCAAGAATTGTAATTACATGCCCCTGTTGAACAAGGGCAGAAAAATTGGGCCTTTGGTGGTGGTGGTGGTGGTGCTGGTGCCACAACACTGTAAGTCCTCACTCGCTCTTGGTGGGTGCAGAAATGGGCCCTGCTGTGAAATATTAGATCAAGAATTGTAATTACATGCCCCTGTTGAACAGGAGCTGAAAAATTAGGCCTTAGGCACTGGTGCTGGTGCCACAACACTGCAACCCCTCACAGACATTCTAGTTGGAACGCAGGAACGAGCCCTGCTGCAAAGTATTGCATCAAAAATTGTAATTACACGCCCCTGTTAAACAGGGGCAGAAAAATTGGGCCTTAGGCACTGGTGCTGGTGCCACAACACTGCAACCCCTCACAGACACTCTAGTTGGAACGCAGGAACGAGCCCTGCTGCAAAGTATTGCATCAAAAATTGTAATTACACGCCCCTGTTAAACAGGGGCTGAAAAATTGTGCCTTAGGCACTGGTGGTGGCGCCCAGAACCAAAAATGTTCTTACAAGCTATCAGCGTGATGATTGAGGAGGAAGAGGATAATTACTCAGGGATAGTCACTCAGCATCAGCATAGGCAGTCTTTGAAGGGATCTGAGATTTTTAAAAAAAATTATTCGGTTACATCAGGTGCTTGGTAGCTGGTGGTGATCCAAGACTGATTCATTTTTATGAAGGTCAGTCGATCGACCGAGTCGGTGGACAGACGCACCCTGTGATCGGTTACCACGCCTCCAGCAGCACTGAATGTGCGTTCCGAAAGAACGCTGGATGCAGGACAGGCCAGTAGCTCAATTGCATACTGTGCAAGCTCTGGCCAGTGATCCATCCTCAAGACCCAGTAACCCAGAGGATTTTCGGTGGGAAAGGTGTCCAAATCTGATCTTGCCCCTAGGTATTCCTGCACCATGTAAAACAGACGCTGGCGATGGTTGCTGGAAGCGATCATACCTTGGGGCTGCGGACCAAAAAATTGTCTGAACGCATCGGTCAGACGGCCACCTTCTCCACCGCTCCTTCTTTGACTGACCGAAGCCTCAGCAACACGTTGTCCAGAAACAGGAGTTTGTAACCTCCCAGTCTCTGGGAACGCGTTGCACAGACCTTTCTGCAAGGCCTCCCGAAGATGTTTCATCCTCTGCTCCCTCTGTGATGGCAAGATAAGGTCCGCAACCTTACCCTTGTAACGTGGATCAAGGAGGGTTGCCAGCCAGTATTGGCCCTTCTCCTTGATACCACGAATACGAGGATCCTTCCGCAGGCTTTGCAGGATCAGGGAGGCCATGCAGCGTAGGTTTGCTGAGGCATTCGGTCCGGAGTCCTCTTGGTCACTAAGGACGATATGGTCCGCAGCCACCTCCTCCCAGCCACGTACAAGTCCATGTGTTTCTTGGGACTGATCCCTTAAAGACTGGTGCTGATGCTGAGTGCCAGGCTCCACCTCCATACTGACACAATCTTCCTCCTCCTCCTCCTCTTCCTGTGTGATCGGCGGGCACGCAGGAACACTGTCTGGATAAAGGGGGCCTTGAGAGCTAAGGAAGTCCTCCTCTTCCTGCCTCTGTTCTGCCTCAAGTGCCCTGTCCATTATTCCACACAGCGTGTGCTCCAACAGGTGGACAAGGGGGACAGTGTCACTGATGCATGCACTGTCACTGCTCACCATCCTCGTGGCCTCCTCAAATGGTGACAGGACAGTGCATGCATCCCTGATCATGGCCCACTGGCGTGGGGAAAAAAAAACAAGCTCCCCTGACCCTGTCCTGGTGCCATAGTCGCACAGGTACTCATTGATGGCCCTCTGCTGCGTGTGCAGCCACTGCAGCATAGCCAACGTTGAGCTCCACCTGGTGGGCATGTCACAGATTAGGCGGTTCTTGGGCAGGTTAAACTCCTTTTGGAGGTCCGTCAGCCGAGCACTGGCATTATATGACCGGCGGAAATGCACACAGACTTTCCTGGCCTGCCTCAGGACATCCTGTAAGCCCGGGTACCTGCCCAAGAACCGCTGCACCACCAAGTTAAGGACGTGAGCCAAACAGGGCACATGGGTCATTTGTCCCTGTCGGAGGGCAGAGAGGAGGTTGGTGCCATTGTCGCAAACCACCATTCCTGCCTTAAGTTGGCGTGGCGTCAACCACCTCTGAACCTGCCCCTGCAGAGCTGACAGAACCTCTGCCCCAGTGTGGCTCCTGTCCCCCAAGCACACCAGCTCAAGCACCGCATGGCATCTTTTGGCCTGCGTACTTGCGTAGCCCCTTGAACGACTACGGAGCACCGCTGGTTCCGAGGACAAAGCACAGGAAGAGGCCATGGAGGAAGAAGAAGAGGAGGGGGTGGAGGAGAGAGGTGTGTCACAATCATTAGCATTTTGGAGGCGTGGTGGCGGAACAACCTCCAACACTACTGCACCTTGTCCTGCATCCTTCCCAGCTGCCAGCAGAGTCACCCAATGCGCCGTGAAACTTAGGTAATGTCCCTGTCCATGCCTGCTGGACCATGAGTCAGCGGTAATATGCACCTTACCGCTGACCGCCCTGTCCAGCGAGGCATGGACATTGCCTTCCACATGCCGGTAGAGAGCCAGAATCGCCTTCCGTGAGAAAAAGTGGCGTTTGGGTACCAGCCACTGAGGAACCGCACATTCCACAAACTCACGGAAGGGGGCAGAGTCTACCAACTGAAAAGGCAGCAGTTGAAGTGCTAGCAATTTTGCCAAGCTAGCATTCAACCGCTGGGCATGTGGATGACTGGGAGCAAACTTCTTTCGGCGGTGCAGCAGCTGGGGCAGGGAAATTTGCCTGGTATAATCTGACGTCGGTGTACCAAAAGCAGATTGCCCACAAGTACTTGGCTGTGACACACCTAATTCTACACCTTAATTCCTCTCAGTGCAGGTCTCAGAGAGGACTGAAGGTCTAGTGGGGTTGGAAATCTCAGCTGATGAGGAGCAAGGAGAGGTCCTCTTTGTTCTTTGGTGTGGGTCTTTTAGATACGCTTGCCTTCCAAACGCTGGGCATCCTCCTGGAGCATGTACCCAACACTGTGGTCAAACAGTTCGATGGACTCCTTAGGAGGACATGGTGGGGCTAGGGAAGGAGTCACTGATGACATTGAGCCGAGGGAAGAGGCTGCTGCTTTGCCACATAAGTACCCTGGGCATGGGTGAGAGGATGAGGAGGATGAGGACGGCTTGGTCATCCACTCGACCAAGTCTTCCGCATGTTGCGGCTCAACACGGCCAGCTGCCGAAAAAAAAGGCCAAGCGTGTCCCACGGCCACGTGCTGATGAGGATGCACCGTCTCCACGACCAGCACTAGACACAGAGCCTGCTTGCCCTCTCTTATTGGCTTGTGACTGTCTGCCTCTCCTTCTTGGCCTTCCAGACATACTAATGGCCTGTAGCTGCACTAAGCTGGGATATATATATATATATATATATATATATATATATATATATATATATGTGTACTGATACTGCAGCTAGCAAAATCAACTGTCTGCCTGTAGTATGAGAACACCACCAACTGACTACAGGTAGCTTTAGCTGAACACTGTGAGGTGGACGCACCCCACTAACTTGTAGGTTTAGCTGAACACTGTGAGCAGGACGCACCCCACTAGCTTGAAGTTTTAGCTGAACACTGTGAGTAGGACGCACTGCACTAACTGTAAATAGTCTAGCTGCCTGACTGTGGTACTAATAGGATCAAAAGTACACCAGTAATTTTCTTCAGGTAGCTGTATATACTGTAACAAGACAAGCCTGCCTGTCAGTAAGAAGATAACAGGAACGGATCTAGCTGAACACTGTGAGCAGGATGCACCCCACTAGCTTGTAGGTTTAGCTGAACACTGTGAGCAGGACGCACCCCACTAACTTGTAGTTTTAGCTGAACACTGTGAGCAGGACGCACTGCACTAACTGTAAATAGTCTAGCTGCCTGACTGTGGTACTAATAGGATCAAAAGAACACCAGTAATTTTCTTCAGGTAGCTGTATATACTGTAACAAGACAAGCCTGCCTGTCAGTAAGAAGATAACAGGAACGGATCTAGCTGAACACTGTGAGCAGGATGCACTGCATTAACTGTAAATAGTCTAGCTGCCTGACTGTGGTACTAATAGGATCAAAAGAACACCAGTAATTTTCTTCAGGTAGCTGTATATACTGTAACAAGACAAGCCTGCCTGTCAGTAAGAAGATAACAGGAACGGATCTAGCTGAACACTGTGAGCAGGACGCACCCCACTAACTTGTAGGTTTAGCATAACACTGTGAGCAGGGCGCACTGCACTAACTGTAAATAGTCTAGCTGCCTGACTGTGGTACTAATAGGATCAAAAGTACACCAGTAATTTTCCTCAGGTAGCTGTATATACTGTAACAAGACAAGCCTGCCTGACAGTAAGAAGATAACAGGAACGGATCTAGCTGAACACTGTGAGCAGGAATCACCCCACTAGCTTGTAGGTTTAGCTGAACACTGTGAGCAGGACGCACCCCACTAACTTGTAGTTTTAGCTGAACACTGTGAGCAGGACGCACTGCACTAACTGTAAATAGTCTAGCTGCCTGACTGTGGTACTAATAGGATCAAAAGAACACCAGTAATTTTCTTCAGGTAGCTGTATATACTGTAACAAGACAAGCCTGCCTGTCAGTAAGAAGATAACAGGAACGGATCTAGCTGAACACTGTGAGCAGGACGCACTGCACTAACTGTAAATAGTCTAGCTGCCTGACTGTGGTACTAATAGGATCAAAAGAACACCAGTAATTTTCTTCAGGTAGCTGTATATACTGTAACAAGACAAGCCTGTCTGTCAGTAAGAAGATAACTGGAACGGATCTAGCTGAACACTGTGAGCAGGACGCACCCCACTAGCTTGTAGGTTTAGCTGAACACTGTGAGCAGGACGCACCCCACTAACTTGTAGTTTTAGCTGAACACTGTGAGCAGGACGCACTGCACTAACTGTAAATAGTCTAGCTGCCTGACTGTGGTACTAATAGGATCAAAAGAACACCAGTAATTTTCTTCAGGTAGCTGTATATACTGTAACAAGACAAGCCTGCCTGTCAGTAAGAAGATAAAAGGAACGGATCTAGCTGAACACTGTGAGCAGGATGCACCCCACTAGCTTGTAGGTTTAGCTGAACACTGTGAGCAGGACGCACCCCACTAACTTGTAGTTTTAGCTTAACACTGTGAGCAGGACGCACTGCACTAACTGTAAATAGTCTAGCTGCTTGACTGTGGTACTAATAGGATCAAAAGTACACCAGTAATTTTCTTCAGGTAGCTGTATATACTGTAACAAGACAAGCCTGCCTGTCAGTAAGAAGATAACAGGAACGGATCTAGCTGAACACTGTGAGCAGGATGCACTGCATTAACTGTAAATAGTCTAGCTGCCTGACTGTGGTACTAATAGGATCAAAAGAACACCAGTAATTTTCTTCAGGTAGCTGTATATACTGTAACAAGACAAGCCTGCCTGTCAGTAAGAAGATAACAGGAACGGATCTAGCTGAACACAGTGAGCAGGACGCACCCCACTAGCTTGTAGGTTTAGCTGAACACTGTGAGCAGGACGCACCCCACTAACTTGTAGTTTTAGCTGCACACTGTGAGCAGGACGCACTGCACTAACTGTAAATAGCCTAGCTGCCTGACTGTGGTACTAATAGGATCAAAAGAACACCAGTAATTTTCTTCAGGTAGCTGTATATACTGTAACAAGACAAGCCTGCCTGTCAGTAAGAAGATAACAGGAACGGATCTAGCTGAACACTGTGAGCAGGACGCACCCCACTAGCTTGTAGGTTTAGCTAAACACTGTGAGCAGGACGCACCCCACTAACTTGTAGTTTTAGCTGAACACTGTGAGCAGGACGCACTGCACTAACTGTAAATAGTCTAGCTGCCTGACTGTGGTACTAATAGGATCAAAAGAACACCAGTAATTTTCTTCAGGTAGCTGTATATACTGTAACAAGACAAGCCTGCCTGTCAGTAAGAAGATAACAGGAACGGATCTAGCTGAACACTGTGAGCAGGACGCACTGTACTAACTGTAAATAGTCTAGCTGCCTGACTGTGGTACTAATAGGATCAAAAGAACACCAGTAATTTTCTTCAGATAGCTGTATATACTGTAACAAGACAAGCCTGCCTGTCAGTAAGAAGATAACAGGAACGGATCTAGCTGAACACTGTGAGCAGGACGCACCCCACTAGCTTGTAGGTTTAGCTGAACACTGTGAGCAGGACGCACCCCACTAACTTGTAGTTTTAGCTGAACACTGTGAGCAGGACGCACTGCACTAACTGTAAATAGTCTAGCTGCCTGACTGTGGTACTAATAGGATCAAAAGAACACCAGTAATTTTCTTCAGGTAGCTGTATATACTGTAACAAGACAAGCCTGCCTGTCAGTAAGAAGATAACAGGAACGGATCTAGCTGAACACTGTGAGCAGGACGCACTGCACTAACTGTAAATAGTCTAGCTGCCTGACTGTGGTACTAATAGGATCAAAAGAACACCAGTAATTTTCTTCAGGTAGCTGTATATACTGTAACAAGACAAGCCTGTCTGTCAGTAAGAAGATAACTGGAACGGATCTAGCTGAACACTGTGAGCAGGACGCACCCCACTAGCTTGTAGGTTTAGCTGAACACTGTGAGCAGGACGCACCCCACTAACTTGTAGTTTTAGCTGAACACTGTGAGCAGGACGCACTGCACTAACTGTAAATAGTCTAGCTGCCTGACTGTGGTACTAATAGGATCAAAAGAACACCAGTAATTTTCTTCAGGTAGCTGTATATACTGTAACAAGACAAGCCTGCCTGTCAGTAAGAAGATAAAAGGAACGGATCTAGCTGAACACTGTGAGCAGGATGCACCCCACTAGCTTGTAGGTTTAGCTGAACACTGTGAGCAGGACGCACCCCACTAACTTGTAGTTTTAGCTTAACACTGTGAGCAGGACGCACTGCACTAACTGTAAATAGTCTAGCTGCTTGACTGTGGTACTAATAGGATCAAAAGTACACCAGTAATTTTCTTCAGGTAGCTGTATATACTGTAACAAGACAAGCCTGCCTGTCAGTAAGAAGATAACAGGAACGGATCTAGCTGAACACTGTGAGCAGGATGCACTGCATTAACTGTAAATAGTCTAGCTGCCTGACTGTGGTACTAATAGGATCAAAAGAACACCAGTAATTTTCTTCAGGTAGCTGTATATACTGTAACAAGACAAGCCTGCCTGTCAGTAAGAAGATAACAGGAACGGATCTAGCTGAACACAGTGAGCAGGACGCACCCCACTAGCTTGTAGGTTTAGCTGAACACTGTGAGCAGGACGCACCCCACTAACTTGTAGTTTTAGCTGCACACTGTGAGCAGGACGCACTGCACTAACTGTAAATAGTCTAGCTGCCTGACTGTGGTACTAATAGGATCAAAAGAACACCAGTAATTTTCTTCAGGTAGCTGTATATACTGTAACAAGACAAGCCTGCCTGTCAGTAAGAAGATAACAGGAACGGATCTAGCTGAACACTGTGAGCAGGACGCACCCCACTAGCTTGTAGGTTTAGCTAAACACTGTGAGCAGGATGCACCCCGCTAACTTGTAGTTTTAGCTGAACACTGTGAGCAGGACGCACTGCACTAACTGTAAATAGTCTAGCTGCCTAACTGTGGTACTAATAGGATCAAAAGAACACCAGTAATTTTCTTCAGGTAGCTGTATATACTGTAACAAGACAAGCCTGCCTGTCAGTAAGAAGATAACAGGAACGGATCTAGCTGAACACTGTGAGCAGGACGCACTGTACTAACTGTAAATAGTCTAGCTGCCTGACTGTGGTACTAATAGGATCAAAAGAACACCAGTAATTTTCTTCAGGTAGCTGTATATACTGTAACAAGACAAGCCTGCCTGTCAGTAAGAAGATAACAGGAACGGATCTAGCTGAACACTGTGAGCAGGACGCACCCCACTAGCTTGTAGGTTTAGCTGAACACTGTGAGCAGGACGCACCCCACTAACTTGTAGTTTTAGCTGAACACTGTGAGCAGGACGCACTGCACTAACTGTAAATAGTCTAGCTGCCTGACTGTGGTACTAATAGGATCAAAAGAACACCAGTAATTTTCTTCAGGTAGCTGTATATACTGTAACAAGACAAGCCTGCCTGTCAGTAAGAAGATAACAGGAACGGATCTAGCTGAACACTGTGAGCAGGACGCACCCCACTAGCTTGTAGGTTTAGCTGAACACTGTGAGCAGGACGCACCCCACTAACTTGTAGTTTTAGCTGAACACTGTGAGCAGGACGCACTGCACTAACTGAAAATAGTCTAGCTGCCTGACTGTGGTACTAATAGGATCAAAAGAACACCAGTAATTTTCTTCAGGTAGCTGTATATACTGTAACAAGACAAGCCTGCCTGTCGGTAAGAAGATAACAGGAACGGATCTAGCTGAACACTGTGAGCAGGACGCACTGCACTAACTGTAAATAGTCTAGCTGCCTGAGTGTGGTACTAATAGGATCAAAAGAACACCAGTAATTTTCTTCAGGTAGCTGTATATACTGTAACAAGACAAGCCTGCCTGTCAGTAAGAAGATAACAGGAACGGATCTAGCTGAACACTGTGAGCAGGATGCACCCCACTAGCTTGTAGGTTTAGCTGAACACTGTGAGCAGGACGCACCCCACTAACTTGTAGTTTTAGCTGAACACTGTGAGCAGGATGCACTGCACTAACTGTAAATAGTCTAGCTGCCTGACTGTGGTACTAATAGGATCAAAAGAACACCAGTAATTTTCTTCAGGTAGCTGTATATACTGTAACAAGACAAGCCTGCCTGTCAGTAAGAAGATAACAGGAACAGATCTAGCTGAACACTGTGAGCAGGACGCACCCCACTAGCTTGTAGGTTTAGCTGAACACTGTGAGCAGGACGCACCCCACTAACTTGTAGTTTTAGCTGAACACTGTGAGCAGGACGCACTGCACTAACTGTAAATAGTCTAGCTGCCTGACTGTGGTACTAATAGGATCAAAAGAACACCAGTAATTTTCTTCAGGTAGCTGTATATACTGTAACAAGACAAGCCTGCCTGTCAGTAAGAAGATAACAGGAACGGATCTAGCTGAACACTGTGAGCAGGACGCACCCCACTAGCTTGTAGGTTTAGCTGAACACTGTGAGCAGGACGCACCCCACTAACTTGTAGTTTTAGCTGAACACTGTGAGCAGGACGCACTGCACTAACTGTAAATAGTCTAGCTGCCTGACTGTGGTACTAATAGGATCAAAAGAACACCAGTAATTTTCTTCAGGTAGCTGTATATACTGTAACAAGACAAGCCTGCCTGTCAGTAAGAAGAGAACAGGAACGGATCTAGCTGAACACTGTGAGCAGGACGCACCCCACTAGCTTGTAGGTTTAGCTGAACACTGTGAGCAGGACGCACCCCACTAACTTGTAGTTTTAGCTGAACACTGTGAGCAGGACGCACTGCACTAACTGTAAATAGTCTAGCTGCCTGACTGTGGTACTAATAGGATCAAAAGAACACCAGTAATTTTCTTCAGGTAGCTGTATTTACTGTAACAAGACAAGCCTGCCTGTCAGTAGGAAGATAGCAGGAACGGATCTAGCTGAACACTGTGAGCAGGACGCACTGCACTAACTGTAAATAGTCTAGCTGCCTGACTGTGGTACTAATAGGATCAAAAGAACACCAGTAATTTTCTTCAGGTAGCTGTAAATACTGTAACAAGACAAGCCTGCCTGTCAGTAGGAAGATAACAGGAACGGATCTAGCTAAACTGAATACAGTGTATATATATATATATGCAACACCTGGGATGCATATATATACACAATACACTGTAAGTGCAGCTAACTGACTGACTGTTCTGCCTAATCTATCTAACTCAAATCAAATGTCACTGTCTGTCTGTCTCTCTCTCTCTCAATGAACACCGGAACACACACTACACCGTGCAGGCGGCCTTATATAGTGTGGGGCGTGTACTAAATCCCCTGAGCCATAATTGGCCAAAGCCTCCTTGGCTTTGGCCAATTACGGCTCTCTGTTCAGGCGGCGCTGTGATTGGCCAAGCATGCGAGTCATAGTGCATGCTTGGCCAATCATCAGCCAGCAATGTACAGCAATGCCAGAGTGAATTATGGGCCGTGACGCGCCACACGAATTTGGCGATGTCAGTTAGTAACACTGGGCACTAGAGGGACATGCGATACATAGAAATTCCAGAGGATCACTGTACTTTTCAATTGTAGTCCACATTGCTACACAAATAAATTAAAGGCAGTGTAAAAAAATAAATTTAAAAAAATGTAAAGCGGCCCTGTCCCTTCATGCAAAATGCAAACTCATACGCAAGTCCTGCACGCATATGTAAACAGTGATCATACCACAGAATTGGTCCGGTAAGCAAGTGGTGTTATGGAATTATTATACAAATACAGTGTCTATTTGTTTATGGTAATATTGCATTGCTTATACTTCCTGTTTTCTGTTCTTATCTTTGACCTGGATAAAATTATACAGTTCAACATGACTCCTCAGAGTCAGCTTGCAGTGTCTTCATTTCTATACTTGAAATATGGTGTCAAAAGTGAATGGTATCGGGACTGAGCCGCTTTGCAATACAGTTCTGTTTTGTGATTTATGGCTTAAGATGATTCTTCAAGACATGCACGGAGCTTGAATAAAGTGATAAGGGAAGAGCATACATGACAGGGTGGAAGGAAAACCAGGCAGTAGAGAGTTAAATTAGGGGTTGGGGATGAATGGTAAGGACTCTTACCTTATTGGACGAGAAGACAGGGTGATGGGGAGGAGCAGATAAGATAGTAGTTGAGGAGTGAAGGGGCATCACTTGCAGTCTGGAAATCATAGAAGTTATGTCTGTCTGGCCATATTCTGCGATTTTGCCTGTAGAGAGGGAAAAAGTAGTGAGTTGGAGCAGCTTTTACACCAGCACAGAGCTGCAGTTGCAGTACATGGCCCTGAGTGGGTCCAGAGCCAGGTAGTAGCATCACTACAAGGGGTGAAGCAGGACCCCCCTCAGCCAGGGCCTGCCACCACATGGGCTCGGAGGTCTCAGCCCTGGAGCGCCTCAGCCCAGAACATACCCCTAGGGCTCACTGCTGCATTGGGAGCCCCGGTAGGGACCCTTTAGGCCCACCTGCTAGATAAAAGACTGCTTCTGCAAGTAGTGTCCCTGGGAGGAATCCCTGTCCAAGGCGGAGCCCACAAGGGGAGGGGACACTCACCATACTGCAACACCTGTCCCCTCCTCTGTCATTCGGTCACAGGTTCAGGTGGCTGGCACTGCTGGCAATGGGCCGGTCGGCATGTCAGCCCGGCGGTGGAGAGTTTCCACAGCGGGCACGGCCTGTCTCCTGGTGCAGCCACCAGCCCTCATCATGCAGGTGCATGGCCACTTCATGTTACAGGTTCTGAGGCCGGTGGAGCCCGTCACTCAGGAGTGCATGCCCCCAGGTCCATGTCGGGGTCTGGGAGAGCTGCCCAGAGTACTGCCAGAGTGGAGGTGAGGACGGCGGCAGGCATCAGTCCGCTTGGAGGGGGAGGCCAGCAGCTCTGAAGAGCAGGCGCTGCAAGAAGAGACCCTGGATCCGGCGGGGGTGTCTGGAACAGCGGCTTGAGGGGCATCCTGCCCAGTGCAGCCTGGTGAGTGTACTATTCCTGCTTTGTCTTTTCCTGTTATGCTGGGAGGGGCTGGGGCTGGAGAACAGGGGTCCCAAGAACAGGTGGGGAAGTCAGATTCCGGATGGCTCGTGGGGTTCTCTTGGACTGTCTGAGGGACTTATTGCGCCGATTGGAAGCAGGGGCGTCGAGGGACACCCCGCCAGTGATGCCGTGGGCCCCCCTCAGGACACAGAGATGCCTACGGTTGGCATTTCTGCCCCTCCAAGAGCGCCGTCGGTGGTCGTCACGGGCACGCAAAAGGACACCACAGGAGCGATTTCGCTGTGACAGCAAAAGAGGGGGACAAGGACATGGCAAATGTGCGGTTAGCTGACTCGGAAAAATTCAAAGTATATGTATGCTTCAAGGGACCTCTCGGTGCACACCGTAAAGCAGAAGTACGCAAAAAAAATCTGTAAGGTCAAGTATGTGAAAAAATGTCTCTGCTCCCACTAGAACAATTTAATTGGAATCACGTTAAACCGGATGAAAGCAAAAATGAGTAGGAGAAGAGGATGTATCGGCTTATTCCTCGGGCGTTTGCAAACTGGTTACAGGCGTTTGCGATTTTTGCTAGCGTGATGGGGAAAAAGCTCCAGAAAACTGTTCAGCCCTATTTTGTTACTTAGAGGCCATCAACGAGGCTCACAGGGTCTATGGAGGGCTGGCATGGATCCGCTATAACGAACAGTTTTGTCAGAGAAAAGCCATCCACCCCTCCATATGCTGGGACCACAAGGATAGCAGCCTATGGATGAAGTTGATGACTTCTTCCAGGGCTGGGGGGCAGTTTTTTCCGGGACCGACCCCTATAATCATTCCCTCGTTCACTGTTTTAAACAAGGTAAAGGTGCAGGCTGGAAAGGATGCTTCCTTTTCTAAATAGGTACCCGGATCAGACGGTGGCTTGTCTTCTGGAGTCCGAGTTTAGGGAGGGTTTCGTATCCCAAGTACATGGCAGGAGGTTCCTTCTGTTTCCAATAATACGTTCAGCACTCCTTCATCCAGCTGTTGTGTCGGAGAAACTGCTCTTCCGTGGCTGGTGGTTTCTCCATTGGGCGTGTTTCTGAAGAAAGTGCCAGAAAAATTTAGGATGATTCACTATCTTTCGTACCTGAGAGGAGGCTCAGTGAATGATGGTATTGACTGTGCGGTTACCTATACATCATTTTATGCCGCTGTTTCTTGGGTAGGGAAGTATGGTATGGGCTCGCTCATGGCTAAATCCGATGTTGATCATCCTCAGAGTTTCCATTTGGTTCAATGTTTTTGTCAAGGTTCTTACTTTGTAGATCGTTGCCTGCCGATGGGTTGTTCCATCCCGTGTGCCCTGTTTGAAACATTCAGTTCGTTCATCAAATGGACGGTTAGGGAGGTCTCCGGGGTGAACTCAGTCATCCACTATCTGGATAATTTCCTGTGTATTGGACCGCCGGAGTGAAGGAGTGTTAGGCAAGCTAAATTTTGCTTTCAGAATTATTCCCATGGGCATAAATTTCTGTAGGCGATTGTCAGCAGCTACATCAAGACCCCGGGCCATTACGTGTTCCGGATTTAAAGGGCTCAGGGCTTACCTTCGTATTTGGGACATTTTTCTTGAATCTTTTTTTTTTTTCAATACTTTATTTAAAGAGAACACACGGTAAATACAGATACCACATCCATGAACATTTTCAGCAATAGTAGGTCTACAGCACAAACATAGAAAAGACCTCTGCTCAAACAAACTTGTACATTGAGATGAGATATAAACAGGGTGTTGGGATTTTGGAAGTCTCTGTATCCCGCATGACACTTTACTCGGTTTATACCAGTTAATAAGAACAAAGAAAAACCAGAAAAGACCCGCAGGCCTTTCAGCAAGTAAAGATAGGGGGAAAGAAGGAGAAAAAGAAAGAGAAAGAGGAAAAAAAAAGAAGCAGGGGTTTCTTGAATCATTTGTTGCCCATTCTTTGTGGTTGGAGGGTCCAGTCAGCAATGTGGATTTGGTCCTTTTCACAGATGCAGTAGGTTTGGCGGGTTATGGAGCTTATTTTTAGGGGCACTGAAATACTGACCCATGGCCTGCAGAATGGCACGATGCTGGTTTTTTGAAGAACCTGGTGCTACTCAAGCTTTTTCTCATAGTCTTGTCAGTGGAACTCTGGGGGGAGGCCTTTGGGAACAAAAAAGTGTGTTTCAATTGTGATAATGTGGGCGTGGTTGTAGTGATTAATAACATATCGGCTTCTTCCCCCCTGTGGTTAGGCTCTTGCATTACTTGGTTTTATGTTGTTTGTGGATGAATACTTTTATTCATGCTGTGCATATCCCTGGAACTACCAACAAATTAGAAGATGCCTTGTCTCAGTTTCAGTGGGATGTCTTGTCCTCGGCAGCTCTGGAGGATTGCATTGGAATCGCTGCTGGACTGATGCAGGATTCACTCAGCACTGGAACGTGGGTGACATTCCAAAGTTTGGAATGAATAGTTCTCTTTACTGGAGGAGGTAGGCGGGGCGGACTCTGGGGTAGACATGTCATCATTGGTGTTATATTTTGTCTGCAGCAATGTGACGCAGGTTATGTTGGTGTCCACGATGGATAGAAAATTTATTTAGGTTGGTGGGTGTTACGGATTTCACCAAGTCTTTTGTGGTATGTCAGGCGATTAAGGGTTACAGTAAGGGTCAGCGTAGTTGTGATTCTCAGCATCCAGTTTCCTTTTCAGTGCTGGGTTCTGTGCTTAAACATTTGACTACGGTCTGTTCATCACATTTTGAGGTGATTTTGTTCAGGGCTGCCTTTTTGGTGGCTTTCTTTGGTGCTTTTCAGGTAAACAAGCTTGTTAGCCCATCCAGGCAAGTTTTGATCTGTTCTCCCTTGTCTGTCAAGATATGGATCAGGCGATCCAAGACTGACTAGAGCAGTAAAGGAGTGCAAGTGGAATTGTTTAGGGGCAATAGCACGCAGTTTTGTCCAGTACTAGCAGTGGCCCAGAGTAGTGACACATGGTCCAGCAAGCATGGTCAGGGTTGCTACATTTCCTTCACAGCGCACTGGGTAATTCGCTTGCAACTAGGAAGGATGCAGGACAAGGCTCAGTGCTGGAGCTTGTTTTGCCACCACTTCTCCATACAGCTGGTGGTAATGATGCAAGATTTGTCAGCTCCACCCCTCCTCTTCCTCTTCCTCCATGCCTACTCTGCTGAATTGTCCTATGAACCACAAGTACCCCCTAAGCATTCAAGGGGCTATTTGATGAGTCAGGCTAAAAGATGCCATGTAGTGCTTCAGCTGATCTGTCTAGCTCTGTAGGGGCAGGCCCAGGGGTGATTCATGCCATGTCAGCTTAAGCCAGGAATGGTGGTGTGCGATAATGGCACTAACCTCCTGTCTGCCCTTCGACAGGGAAAGTTGACACATATGTCATGCCTGGCAAATGTCCACAATTTGGTGATGCAGCGTTTCTCAAACAGGTACCCAGGGTTGCAAGATCTTCTAAAGCAGGCCAAAAGTCTGTAGCCAGAGACCAGAGTCTGTAGCCATTTCAGGCGGTCATACACAGCCAGTGTTTGATTGGCTAAAATTCAGCATCAATTTCACCTGCCAGTAAACCACCTGATCTGTGACATGCCCACCAGGTGGAACTCAAACCTTAATTGATGGTTTTCTGTCCCCAGAACCCTTGGGAGTAGTACATGGTTGGGAGGAGGCAGTTCCAGATACTGTAATCCTCAGTGACCCCAAGAGAGGTGCACCGAGAGGGTGTAAGAGAGAGACATGCTGTGCTTTGTTAGACCAGACCAGGTTGGACCCCATCCAACAAAGCTAGATCGGAGCTGAAGGGCAGACTGTCAAGCTGAGCACCCAGTCACTGAGGGGATCCAAGGAGGAACCAGCATTACCCAGAAAGGCTGCCAAACTATGTTCTTCCAAACTGCTGCGGGCATTGCTGTTTAAGGGTGCCCACTACCGCGCAGAGAACATGCCAACATCTTAAGACTGCCACATATGGTTCGGGTGAGAGGGTTTCCAACCCAGCTAACGACTTTGACTAGATGTTAACCTTCCCTTGCAACTTATACTCAGGGAGCGCCATCACTCTTCGTCTATTTGTTCCCCAGAGAGAGCTAAACACATCAGTGCTGCCATTTCAAACTAAAAGCAGCAAGCACTAAGAGCCAAGACAGCACTCATGGCTACTATTCTTCCAGACTGCTGCTTCTGTTTACTCCCTTAACTCTACAATTTGCTGCATAATACCCTTAACTCCTTCAAATCCCTTGCTCACAGTGCACTCAAAACTCCTTGCATGTGCTCGCTTTGCCCTGCCACTCTTACAGGGGTACTCCATTGACTAAGGATAACCTGTTATTTACCTGTTCTTGAACTCTATGTTCCCAAAAATATCACAGTCTATGGGCACCAACGTTAAAGAGCCCCATCTGAGCCGGCAGAACCTAAAATTCAGAATTGTCCAGATTTTGTGGCCTACCTGAAAGAAGAGCTGTGTTCCAGGTAGTGTTTCAAACTCTCAGGCCTAAACCTAGCCCCTCTTGTCTGAGAGTCTTCAAGAGAATTAGCCTTCGCAATTATTGTTAACCCTTTTTGGTCACTTGGGATGTAATCTGTCAGGCAGAGAGCTACTGTTTATGCTTTGGTACTGCAGTAAACACTGAGTTTGACCCTAAATTTACCTGGATTGACCGCATTGTATCAGTTATTACACAAGTCTTTTATGTGTTAATGTTGAACTACTGATTTAATGTATTATTGTCCACTTTGATTCACCAATACAAACTGTTTATCTTTTAGTCATCAGTGTGTGCTGGTTTTATGTGATTACTGGTTCCCAGCTGAGGTATTCTGGTGGTGCCAGTAGAAGTGAGGTTCCAACTAGGGTCAGAGAACAAGCAGATGACCTAATACTATTTGTGGCTCCCACATGGGTAGCACTACACTTATAAGATGTTTCCAGGGCTGCAATATTTGGAGATACCTTATTGGTTGTTTGCCAAATATCCAACCAATCTTCGGATGTGAAGTCCAGGTTTAGGTCAGTAGTCTACTTGGCCACATAGGCCAGGGGGGTGGTTGTAGGGTAGCTAGCAATGTTGTGTAGAGTGTAGATATCACTCCGTTTACATGTGGGTCAGATGTACATAGTCGTATAGATGTACGGACTCTATCAGTCAGTGTTGTACATTGGTAGGGTGTGGGCAGAGGGAAAGTTTCCAGAGGTCCGTGAACAGTTTGGAAAAAGGTAGTGATGAGCCCTGTTATGGGCTTGGGCTGCTACCTCAGTGTGCATCCTTACATTCGACTCCGCGTGCAATGTAGAAGAAATTAGGATAAAGGAGCACCTGGTGATCAAAGAGGTAATTAGTTTGTATTTTATTTAAAGTTTCAGCAGAGGCCAACGCGTTTCAGGGGACTAGAGACTCTCCCTACATCAGGTTTGCTAGTAAAAAAAGTTGTGGAATGATCCTGTTGGAGGGTGCTTTTGGCACATGGATCTGGACAGTTAGAAGTCCTCAGCGCTGGCTGTGTGTTCAGAGTTTGCTGCCTCTGAACACACAGCCAGCACTGAGGACTTCTAACTGTCCAGATCCATGTGTGAAAGGCACCCTCCAACAGGATCATTCCACAACTATTTTTACTAGCAGCCCTGATGAAGGGGTGTCTCTAGTCCCCTGAAACGCGTTGGCCTCTGCTGAAACTTCAAATAAAATATAAACGAATTACCTCTTTGATCACCAGGTGCTCCTTTATCCTAATTTCTTCTACATTACACGCGGAGTCGAACGTAAGGATGCACACTGAGGTAGCAGCCCAAGCCCATAACAGGGCTCATCACCACCTTTTTCCAAACTGGTCACGGACCTCTGGAAACTTTCCTTCTGCCCACACCCTACCAATGTACAACACTGACTGATAGAGTCCGTCCAGCGTGATCTACACCCATTCTTCTCTCCCTCTAGTTAGGCTCCTGTCTTTTAGAAGGTGTTAGATCTTTTTTTTGTCTGAAGGCAACTGCACTGCCTGCTTCTCCAGGAAGAAGGACATTGTCTGAGATCTCCCAAAATCTCTGCTAAGAGGCAGCAGCAATGTATTAGATCAGGCTAACTTTTCCATGAAAAATGCTGTTGAATGTCTATATATACACGTGTTACGTGTATATACTGTATATTTATATGTGTGTATGTGTATATACAGTACTGTATGTGTATATACTGTATAAGTGTGCGTGTGTATGTATATATGAAGAAATGACACTTTGCTACAATGTAAAGTAGTAAGTGTACAGCTTGTATAACAGTATAAATTTGCTGTCCCCTCAAAATAACTTAACACACAGCCATTAATGTCTAAACCACTGGCAACAAAAGTAAGTACAACCCTAAGTGAAAATGTCCAAATTGGGCCCAATTAGCCATTTTTCCTCCCCGGTGTCATGTAAATGGTTAGTGTTACAAGGTCTCTGATGTGAATGGGGAGCAGGTGTGTTAAATTTGGTGTTATCGCTCTCACTCTCTCATACTGGTCACTGGAAGTTCAACATGGCACCTCATGGCAAAGAACTGTCTGAGAATCTGAAAAAGAGAATTTCTGCTCTACATAAAGATGGCATAGGCTATAAGAAGATTGCCAAGACCCTGAAACTGAGCTGCAGCATGGTGGTCAAGACCATACAGCAGTTTAAGAGGACAGGTTCCACTCAGAACAGGCCTCGCCATACAGTATATACACATGCATATAAAAACATACACACATACATTATATATTATACATAAACACACACACTCACACGTACATTTTTGAGCTTTGGGGTGCACACCTTAGGCTACGCACCCCTATGCATACTGTATATGCATTTAAAAATGTATGCTTGGCTGGAGTTCAAATTTACATTATGAACCCTTGTGTGCAATATATTAAAGGCTTTCATCTCCTCTAGCCATACACAAGACTTCTGTGTTTACATAATCTTCATTAAATGAGAAGCTGAACAAGATAAACAGAATAGATACACTGCAGTCCATTCCTGAGATAAGAGCAGTGAACATTTTAGTCTGATTAGTAACAGTTATTCAAAGAATAATAAAAAAAAAAAAAAAAAAATATATATATATATATATATATATACAGTGGGGCAAAAAAGTATTTAGTCAGCCACCAATTGTGCAAGTTCTCCCACTTAAAAAGATGAGAGAGGCCTGTAATTGTCATCATAGGTATACCTCAACTATGAGAGACAAAATGTGGAAACAAATCCAGACAATCACATTTTCTGATTTGGAAAGAATTTATTTGCAAATTATGGTGGAAAATAAGTATTTTGTCAATATAAAAAGTTCATCTCAATACTTTGTTATATATCCTTTGTTGGCAATGACAGAGGTCAAACGTTTTCTGTAAGTCCTTACAAGGTTGTCACACACTGTTGCTGGTATGTTGGCCCATTCCTCCATGCAGATCTCCTCTAGAGCAGTGATGTTTTGGGGCTGTCGCTGGACAACACAGACTTTCAACTCCCTCCAAAGGTTTTCTATGGGGTTGAGATATGGAGACTGGCTAGGCCACTCCAGGACCTTGAAATGCTTCTTTTGAAGCCACTCCTTCGTTGCCCGGGCGGTGTGTTTTGGATCATTGTAATGCTGAAAGACCCAGCCACGTTTCATCTTCAATGCCCTTGCTGATGGGAGGAGGTTTGCACTAAAAATCTCACGATACATGGCCCCGTTCATTCTTTCATGTACACGGATCAGTCGTCCTGTTCTCTTTGCAGAGAAACAGCCCCAAAGGATGATGTTGCCATCCCCATGCTTCACAGTAGGTATGGTGTTCTTTGGTTGCAACTCAGCATTCTCTCTCCTCCAAACACGAGTTGTGTTTCTACCAAACAGTTCTACTTTGGTTTCATCTGACCACATGACATTCTCCCAATCCTCTTTTGGATCATCCAAATGCTCTCTAGCAACCTCAGACGGCCCAGACATGTACTGGCTTAAGCAGGGGGACACGTCTGGCACTGCAGGATATGAGTCCCTGGCGGCGTAGTTGGTTACTAATGGTAGCTTTTGTTACGTTGGTCCCATCTCTCTGCAGGTCATTCACTAGGTCCCTCCGTGTGGTTCTGGGATTTTTGCTCACTGTTCTTGTGATCATTTTGACCCCACGAGGTGAGATCTTGCGTGGAGCCCCAGATCGAGGGAGATTATCAGTGGTCTTGTATGTCTTCCATTTTCTAATTATTGCTCCCACAGTTGATTTCTTCACACCAAGCTGCTTGCCTATTGCAGATTCAGTCTTCCCAGCCTGGTGCAGGTCTACAAATTTGTTTCTGGTGTCCTTCGACAGCTCTTTGGTCTTCACCATAGTGGAGTTTGGAGTGTGACTGTTTGAGGTTGTGGACAGGTGTCTTTTATACTGATAACAAGTTCAAACAGGTGCCATTAATACAGGTAATGAGTGGAGGACAGAGGGACTCTTAAAGAAGAAGATACAGGTCTGTGAGAGCCAGAAATCTTGCTTGTTTGTAGGTGACCAAATACTTATTTTCCACCATAATTTGCAAAAAAATTCTTTCAAAAATCAGACAATGTGATATATACAGTGGGGCAAAAAAGGATTTAGTCAGCCACCAATTGTGCAAGTTCTCCCACTTAAAAAGATGAGAGAGGCCTGTAATTGTCATCATAGGTATACCTCAACTATGAGAGACAAAATGTGGAAACAAATCAAGACAATCACATTTTCATCTGATCCAGACAATCACATTTTCATCTGACCACATGACATTCTCCCAATCCTCTTCTGGATCATCCAAATGACCTCTTCTGGATCATCCAAATGCTCTCTAGCAACCTCAGACGGCCCAGACATGTACTGGCTTAAGCAGGGGGACACGTCTGGCACTGCAGGATCTGAATCCCTGGCAGCGTAGTTGGTTACTGATGGTAGCTTTTGTTACGTTGGTCCCATCTCTCTGCAGGTCATTCACTAGATCCCTCCGTGTGGTTCTGGGATTTTTGCTCACTGTTCTTGTGATCATTTTGACCCCACGGGGTGAGATCTTGTGTGGAGCCCCAGATCGAGGGAGATTATCAGTGGTCTTGTATGTCTTCCATTTTCTAATTATTGCTCCCACGGTTGATTTCTTCACACCAAGCTGCTTGCCTATTGCAGATTCAGTCTTCCCAGCCTGGTGCAGGTCTACATTTTGTTTCTGGTGTCCTTCGACAGCTCTTTGGTCTTCACCATAGTGGAGTTTGGAGTGTGACTGTTTGAGGTTGTGGACAGGTGTCTTTTATACTGATAACAAGTTCAAACAGGTGCCATTAATACAGGTAATGAGTGAAGGACAGAGGGACTCTTAAAGAAGAAGATACAGGTCTGCGAGAGCCAGAAATCTTGCTTGTTTGTAGGTGACCAAATACTTTTTCCACCATAATTTGCAAATAAATTCTTTCAAAAATCAGACAATGTGATTGTCTGGATTTGTTTCCACATTTTGTCTCTCATAGTTGAGGTATACCTATGATGACAATTACAGGCCTCTCTCATCTTTTTAAGTGGGAGAACTTGCACAATTGGTGGCTGACTAAATACTTTTTTGCCCCACTGTAGTAAGGGATTAGCTCAGTAGCAGGGTGTGCAGGACCCCCTGGATGGGTCACAGCACAGTGAAGTAGGCACGGACAGACAGCAGGATCTTTTTGAAAACAAAACAGTGGTTTATTTCCAAGTCTGTGGTTACAAGTGCAGGTATCAAAAACAGCAAAAATAAAATAAAAACAGAAAATAAACGCTTGCCACTTTGGACATCTAACTGCAAAATACAGGAACCTATCTACCTGGTCTGGAACAGCCTACCGCTGCCCAAAAACCTGTCTGACACACAGAAAAACAGAGTCGTTTAGTCATAAAGACATCTCACCACTCAGAAGAAGCTGCTCCCCAGTCCTATGCAGGAATCTGGTTCGAGGTTGGAGCACCTTGTTGAAGCAACCTGGGAGTTTTATAGAGCCCTGAGTGCTTCATCTATTATACCTGAGCTCGTTATCCCTCATTGAGCCCCAAACAGGCTCACTACCCAACAGAAACCCAAAAGCAATCAGTGTACAGCATAAACCTGGGACAAATATATCTCCCATCTTGGACACAACCCATAGATTTTCCTGGCTTCCTGTCACATACACGCCCCTCTTGTTTCAACCCTAGGGTTGGGGCACAGGTTGCCAGGCACGTGTGCACTCGGGACAAAGCATCTGAATTTCCCATTCTAACACCGGGGCGATATTTTACTGTAAAACTGAATTCTTGACGTTCCAGGAACCACCTATTTACCCTCCTATTGGTCTCTTTGTTCTGTGTCATCCACTTTAATAGAGCATGAACTGTTACCAGTTCAAATTGTCTACCCAAGAGATAGTACCAGAGAGAATCCAAAGGCCATTTTATCGCTAAACATTCTTTCTCAATGGTGGCGTAATTATCTTCATGGGCCTTCAATTTCTGGCTTAGGTAAATGACAGGGTGTTCTTCCCCCTTGAAAACCTGAGACAACACAGCTCCTAATCCAAAATTTGATGCATCAGTCTGGACCACAAAGTCCCTTGAAAAGTCAGGCAAGTATAACACTGGCTGACTACATAAGGCCTATTTTAAGGCCTCAAAAGCTGCTTCTGCTTTGGGGGTCCATTTGATCATGACAGACTCCTTCCCTTTTGTCAACTTGGTTAGGGGAGCAGCCTGTGAGGCAAAATGGGAAATAAAGTGGCACTAATAGCCAGTGATTCCTAAAAATGCTCAAACCTGCTTCTTGTTGTTGGGGCGTGGCCAACTCTGAATAGCCTCAACTTTGTTTACTTGGGGCTTTATTAGACCTCTCTCAATGTTATATCCTCTAGCCCAAGGGTACATTTTTTTTTGGGGGGGGGGGGGTTGGATTGGCTGTAAACCCGGCTTTCGAGATGGAATCTAACACAGACTGAAACTTTGGTAAGTGTGAGTCCCAAGCCTTACTATGGATGACCACATCATCTAGGTATCCAGCAGCATAGGCTCGATGAGGCTGAAGGGTCTTATCCATTACCCGTTGAAAAGTAAGCATTCTGTAACCCAAAAGGCATCCTCCGATACTGGAAAAACCCCTCTGGAGTTACAAAAGCCGGTTTTTCCTTGACCGATTCCGAGAGAGGAATTTGCCAATACCCTTTGTTCAGGTCTAATGTCGTCATATACTGTGCTGTCCCTAGGCGATCAATCAGTTTGTCTATGCAGGGCATGGGATAGTTATCAAACTTAGTGATTTTATTCAAGTGGCGAAAGTCATTACAAAACTGCCAACTTCCATCTGGTTTGTGCATTAACACAATAGGACTGGACCAATCACTATTTGACTCTTCTGTAACCCTCAGCTCATGCATTTATTTTACTTCTTGGCGAATTGCCTCTCGTCGGGATTCGAGAATTCAATAAGGTTTCAACTTGACCCTTTCCCCTTGTGTGGTGACAATGTCATGTTGAACCCCAGACACCCACCCTGACAATTCAGAAAATTTCTCTTTATTTCGGAGCACAAACTCTATAGCTTCCAGTTGCTGAGTTTTGGACAGAGTCTCCGCTATCCCGACTTCAGGGATAACCAGGTTAGATGGAGCAGAAAGTGGGGTAGTCTCAGCAACCAAGGATTCCCTATTCTTCCATGGTTTTAGCAAATTCACATGATATATCTGTTCAGGCTTTCAACTTCCTGGTTGGCTAATTTTATAATTCACATCACCCATTTTTTCCAACACTTCATAAGGACCCTGCCATTTGGTTAGGAATTTACTTCGACCGTGGGGACCAACACTAACACCCTATCACCAGGTGCAAAAAAACGGACCTGGGCCCGATTGTAAATCCTCTGCTGAGCCAACTGGGCTTGTGCCAAATGTTCCTTCACAATCGGCATCACTTACACAATTCTGTCTTGCATTTGTACCACATGTTCAATCACACTTCTATGGGGGATACGCTCACCCTTCCATGTTTCCCTGCCAATGTCCAGTAGTCCCCGTGGGTGCCTCCCATGCAGTAGCTCAAAAGGAGAGAATCCTGTGGACGATTGGGGAACCTCTCTGATAGCAAACATCAAATAAGGGAGTAGACAATTCCAATTCTTTCCCTCTTTATCAACCACCTTCCTCAGCATTTGTTTTAATGTTTTGTTAAATCTTTCAACCAGCCCATCTGCTTGAGGGTGATACACTGAATTATGTAATTGGGTCACTTTCAGAAGTTTGCAAAGCTCTTTGGTTACTTTAGACATAAACGTGTGCCCTGGTCAGTTAGTACTTCTTTAGGAAGGCCCACACAGTAGAAAACCTGAAATAGCTCTTTGGCAATAGTTTTGGCAGAGGTGTTTCAGAGAGGAATAACTTCTGGGTAATGGATGACATAGTCCATAATCACCAAGATCTGCTGGTGCCCTCTAGCGGACTTCAGCAATGGGCCAACCCAATCGCTGGTGATCCTCTCAAAAGGGACCTCAGTGATGAGCAGGGGTACCAAAGGACTGGCATGGGTGGAGAAATATGACACACTGGACAGGAGGAACAGTACATTTCCACTTCCTTAGTGATCCTAGGCCAATAGAACCTCTGGGTGATTCTTTCCCGGGTCTTTTCAGCTCCTAAATGTCCCCCAAGAATGTGCCCATGGGCCAGTTCTAAGACCAATTTGTAGTAAGATTTGGGCACCACCAGTTGCTCAATAGTTTCCTCTTCCCTCTGTGACACCCGATATAACAGGTCCTTTTCCATGATGAATTAAGGGAGGGCAATCCTCTCGTCAGGGTTAACTAATTCCTCATCTATATTCACTACACTCTCCCGGGCCCTTAGTAATGTGGGGTCCTTTAATTCGTCAGTGGCAAAACTTTCTCTGTGTACCTCTAGATCATCAAACACTAGAGGTCGCTGTTCCTCTTCTGAGGTTGCAGGCTCTTCCCTAGGCCCTGTTGTTCCCCTGCTAAGACTGAAAAGGGAAACTCAAGAGAATCCGCACACTTAGAGGATTCCTTACTAGAACCTTTAGGCTCTGAAGAACCACTTAATGGTGAATCTGGGCAAACCCAGAGCTCTCAGAATTTTGGGAAATCCCTTCCCACAATGGCGTCATGTGGTAGTTGGGGAACCAAATCCACCTGGTGACAAAGGTTACCAAGGGATGTTTCAAAGGATACCGTAGTCACCAGATACTCTCGAGTGTCTCCATGTACACAAATGACCACCATTTTCCTAGGGTGCAAGGTTTTTCCCACCACCAGTTCAGTTTTTACCAAGGTAACCAGGCTACCTGAATCCAACAATACAACAAAATTTTTACCATCTAAACACATTTTACATAAAGGTTTCTCATTTCCCTTTACTGCAGTGCATGTAGTTGAGAATAGGGACTGCTGTCTCTCTGTAAGAAAGCACAGTGCATCGGTTCATCAATAGCTGGGCAAACTGTCGCTACATGTCCCTCTTCCAGGCAAAAGTAACAAATTAACTTTATAGTCACCTCTTGTGGGATTGGTCTTCCAGGCCGCTCCCGCCAGACATTAGTAGCAGTCCCAACAATACCTTTAGTTTCCCTTTGTTTACTCTCTCCACCCCCATCCCTTGATCTTACCCTTAGCTGGGTATGGTCTGGTCTTGGGGTGGAAAGTCTGTGAGTCTCTGAGGGAAAATGTCAGATTTGTTAGGTACCCTTCCAAAAAGGACTACAAGTTTGTTTGCTGTTTCCTGATCGCCATGGCTCACCCATTTCTGCAAGGTGGTAGGGAGAGACCTCAGAAATTTGTCCATGACAAATTTGCACAATTTTTGGTCCGGACAGAGTTTCTGGCCGCAGCCATTTCCTGGTCAAGTGGATAAGGTCATACATTTGTGACCGGGGTGGCTTTCTCAGACGATAACTCTAACTGTGGACACGCTGAGCATGGATAGCCAGGGTTACACCCAAATTTCGTGAAAAAGTGAAAACTCCTGCGCTGTCAGCGGAATCCTATACTAGAGGGACACTGCTGCAACACCTAAAAACTGCTCCAAACAGACAAGACAATAGTATAAATAGGGGGGTGGTAGTTGCGCTGTGATAGGAGGGGAATGGGGAAAAAGAAGAAGGGAAGGGGGGACTATACTATAGTGGATACAACAAAAATATCAGATGACCTAAATACATGAGTCAAATATGTGAAGGAAGACTCACGGATGCAAATATAAATAAAAGAATTATAAACACAAAAATTTACACTTAGTAGTGCATACCAAAAGTGCTAACATCAAACATTAAAAAAAATAAAAATAAATACCAGCAAGCAGTGCACATGGGTATGTGAATCAGCTTCAAAAGTGCATAAATCCAAAAAAAATCAAACAAAAATCCCTTTAGACGTTTATAAATATGCTGACATTATGGTCGACTAATGGCATTAGAAAAGAGTAGGTAATTAGTATCAACAAAATAAATAGATAAATAAAAAATATATTTATAAAAGTATATTAAATAGTCCCAGTGGTAGATGTTAGTAGCACGCCAACACTTGGCGACTTGCAAATATAATCCAAAAATGAAAAAAATGAAAAAAATGTGACAACAGTCCCACCACCAAATGTGACACTTCTAAATGCAGACCAAATGCCAATGGGGGAAAAAGAGGGGAGTGTTCTTCAGTGGGGCACCTCCGTGTTCACCAGCCCCTTACCTTACAGCTGTAAGGTATACAGCATATGTAGTGGAAGCCCAGCAAATAGGGAAATCCAAAGGTACAGCAGATGGCGTTGGTTGAGGATGCAGTATGACATATGCAGAGACAAAACGAACAGCATATAGTATAATTCCGTTTGGTGTGAAGGACACAGAAGGGGGGAGGAGGAGTGGGGGGGTTGCACTCACTTGTGAGCAATGAGCGCAGGCCTCAACCCACGAGCGCCGAGCTCGTATGATCCCAAATGCTGGCTCTGGATCCTCTAAACTATCCCCGCTTCCTGCTCCTCACCGCCCGTCATGCAGAATTAGAATGTGCGGTATAGGAAACAAAAACCGCACATAGCGTGATCCCGTATAACATATAATTGATTGAATAGGCAAAAATATCATGCACTTACATTTAAAAACAGCTGGGGGGTAATACAGCCACGAGCGCCGAGCTCGTCACATTCAGCTAGTGTGTGGCAGCGTCCCGTGCTCCTAACGCGTGTCGTCATGTCACGTGACTTCTTCAGAGGATCCGCTGTACCTTTGGATTTCCCTATTTGCTGGGCTTCCACTACATATGCTGTATACCTTACAGCTGTAAGGTAAGGGGCTGGTGAACACGGAGGTGCCCCACTGAAGAACACTCCCCTCCTTTTCCACCATTGGCATTTGGTCTGCATTTAGAAGTGTCACATTTGGTGGTGGGACTGTTGTCACTGTTTTTTCAATTTTGGATTATATTTGCAAGTCGCCAAGTGTTGGCGTGCTACTAATATCTACCACTGGGACTATTTAATATACTTTTATAAATATATTTTTTATTTATCTATTTATTTTGTTGATACTAATTACCTACTCGTTTCTCATGCCATTAGTCGACCATAATGTCAGCATATTTATACACGTCTAAAGGGATTTTTATTTGATATTTTTTTTGGATTTATGCACTTTTGAAGCTGATTCACATACCCATGTGCACTGCTTGCTGGTATTTATTTTTATTTTTTTTATGTTTGATGTTAGCACTTTTGGTATGCACTACTAAGTGTAAATTTTTGTGTTTATAATTCTTTTATTTATATTTGCATCCGTGAGTCTTCCTTCACATATTTGACTCATGTATTTAGGTCATCTGATATTTTTGTTGCATGCACTATAGTATAGTCCCCCCTTCCCTTCTCCTTTTTCCCCATTCCCTTCCTATCACAGCGCAACTACCACCTGCCTATTTATACCAGGGTTACACCCAGTCGTGCCAATATTCCCATTTTCAAGCGATCATAGTTTTTACATCCGCAAGCTCCAAGTCAAAATAAGCCTTTTGGAATTCCCCGTGCAGGGCAGATTCCCCCTGCTGATATTTCACCAAAAGCCCCCCCAATAGGGCTCCTAAAAAAATTGTAAAAAATAATACGAAAAAAAAATAATAAAATTAAAAAACTAATGACACCAACCTCTGCCCCACTGACACGCTCACTGCCCTACTAACACCGTCCATGTTTTTATACATTTTAAAAGGTTTTTTACATGTGTGTGTATATATTACACATACATACATACATACATGCACACACGCGTGTTTGCGCTTTGGGGTGCACAACCTAATGCAATAGGTTGCGCACACCTATGATTGGTACTTTTCTAGAGTAACCTGGATGTAAAATACTGTCACTTATCCCAACATAATGTATGCTTAACCCAAGGACAGGCAGCAGGAAAGCTGTCAGCATAGTCAGTACCAAGGTTCAGCTCAATGCATGTTAGGAAAACATTCATGAAGTGTAAGTGCCCAGATCCAAACCTTACTGAAGTCAGTGGGAGCTGAATGTTAAAAAAAACAAATAATGGCAATTTTCTATGCTAATAGTCAAGGGGTTAACACACAAAATACATGGGGACTTGGCACTGCCTTGGGAAACATTTACCAAAGCAAAAAAAAATTATAAAAAATTCCGCTTGGCAGGGAGCAGCAAATTTATTATTTAATAACACTTAAAGGGCGACATTATAAATGCAAAATTTCTTTTAAATAACATGCCCAGAGGATGCCCTTATGCTGTAAAGTAGCGCATCTAATGATATATACAACCTACAACCGCAAAACTGACAATGACAAAAGAAAAAAAATGCAGTTTAAATTTGGTTTAATTATGTTTGTCAACAAACGGACAGGGATCCACTTTATCTATACCAGACCATTATCCTAGATCAGCAGACGTATAGATGTTAACGGGGGATCCCATGCAATAAAAACAAATATGTGTTGGCATTCCCCTGAAAATACATACCAGACCCTTATCCTCAATGAGGGTTTGGTAAAGATGTCAAGGGACCCCATGCAGAAAAAAACAAAAAAAACAAAAACAGCTTGGTGTTCCCCAAAAACTCCTATACCAGACACCAAAAATCAAGAGCATGCAACCTGGCTGGCCTGATATAGGGGGATGTGCATCTGTAACCCCCTGAATTATACCAGGCCACATGTCCCCAACATTGGGGGATATCTTGCCAGAGGGACCCTCTTCCATGGGCCACATTCAGCCTGCCAACATTTTGTGGCTCCCAGTGTTTTGGTCTAAGCCAGCCACAGTGTTTTGGTCTGGGCCAGAGTACTGGCAAAAATCATCTGCTTGCAGATGGTATAGCTGCATCCCAGCATCACCTGCAATTTCTTTTATAGCCCTGGTCACTATGACTTAGGTGAAAGAAGAGAAATATAGACCAATGTGAGTTAAGCCAGGTACTCACGGGCCGAATGTCGGAAAACAATGGCTGGTTAAAATTTTAAAAAAACGTTCGACACTCGGCCCCTGTGTATGTCAGACTGTTCGTCCAACAGAAGCCGGCTTCTGTCGGACAAGCATGCTGGAAGACCAGCATCCAACCAATTCCCGATCGGAGCTCTCAGCCAATGGCAGAGAGCGCTGAGCAGATTGTTCTGGTGGGGGGGTGTCCCCCTGTCAGAACACAATAGCTCAGCAGGAGAGATCGCTGAACTAACCTTGAATGGTTTGTACAGTGGCTCCGACCAGAGCTGACTATTTTTTAATAGTATGTATCTGGCTTTAGACTAAGGTAGTTTTAAAATTAATCTTTGCTAATTTTTGACAGGTACTTTTTATTGAATTTAAGGAAAATGCAGAGAAAAACAAGTAAACAAAATATAAACAGGAAAGAAAGAAAGAAATGAATGATGTATTCACATCTTACTACTTGGAACAATCCATACTGCCCTGGGTTCAATTCAAACAAAATTTGACGACTTAAAGTGGAGTTCCACCCAAAAATGGAACTTCCGCTTTAAGGGAAGATGACCCCCTGACATGCCACATTTGGCATGTCATTTTTTTGGGGGGCTGGAGCCCTCTTTTTAGACGGTTCCAGCTCCCACTTCTCCCCAGGGCTCTGCGGCACCACGTGGCACCAGAAGTCAGTTCACCTCTCCCCCTCCATCTCGGCAATCATTTGGGACACGTCAGAGGTCCCAGATGATTGCTCGGCCAGTCACAGAGCGCCGCGCGGCTCGCACATGCGCAGTGCGTGCCTGGCTGTGAAGCCACAGCCGGGTGCCCACAGTGACAATGCCGGCGCCGCAGAGAGGATGGGGAAATGAGCGGGGCTTCGTTCCCCCGCATCGCTGGACCCTGGGACAGGTAAGTGTCCAATTATTATAAGTCAGCAGCTGCAGTATTTGTAGCTGCTGACTTTTAATTTTATTTTTTTTAAGCGGAACTCCGCTTTAAGACCCAAACCCCATTGAAATCAATGGAAACCAAATCTGTCAAATTAAAAATGCTATGCACTATCCTAACAATTGTCAGCAGCCTCTGAGATTTATATATTGTTTCATGTATTTTTATGTGGGGGGGGGTTATTGTATGTCTTAGATATTAGGTGTGTTATTTGATCTTTATTTGACTCAATACAGTACATTTGTACTTGGATATTTTTTGTATGCATTCTTTATTTAAAAAAGTTAGGGATTTAAATAGAGTACAGATTATAATAACAAGTCAGGTAAACATAGTAGACAGATACATGCAAAGACCCACATACGTGATCACAGAGGGCAGTGTTTCAGGCATTTCCTCAGAAGGAAGTCTAGGCAACATAATGCATTTGCTAAATCCTGGTGAATGAAACATGAAGGTTTGTAAAATGTTAACTTAGATCATTAAAGAGGATCTGTAGTCTGCTCACATAATCTGTAATAAAAAAAAACATATTTGTCATTCTGAAGCTTCCCTCCAACCACTGCATATTATTCTATATACACTGTGATTCTGTACTTGCCAAATATGCTGCAGAAATCTCCCTCCACTGAGTCTGGCTGCAACCATTTTAACTGTGGGCAGCTGAAGCTGCTGCCTGTTCACTTTCTGGGTTTACACAGACACACAGAGACCCACCTCCAGCTCTGCAGCTCTCATTGGCTCTCTTATGACTCATTCCCCCCTCCCTTCCTGGCAAACTCTCCCGAGAGTGAGAGAGAGAGAGAGAGCTGTGTATGATGTCATAAGCCTAGGCTTTTTACCAGACAAGAAACAGGAAGTGGGCTGTATAAGGTATTTATTGGCAGAAAAAAAATGTTTTACTTTCCAAAGTTAAAACAAGGGCAGAGGATCTAATAGATGGAAAGATGAAAAAATTACTGAAGTTCCGCTGTAAGTCAATACAGAACAAGACCTCTGTTACATACCTGGGATGTGAGCCTGACGTGTAGAGGAAGGCCTCTCGTACAACTCCGGCTCACGGACTACTGGTAGTGATACAGCAGCCACAGAAGCACGGTGGGGTGTGAGTGCCTGTAAACAGTTCAGTAGTCCGTGTAGTAGCGGTGATCAGCAGGCAGATAGTAGATGAGCTGACACGATGCTTGACTGGTGGCAGGCTGGGATGATCCACAGAGCAGTACCAGATGCAGGCTTGCAGGGCTTGGAGCTGTAGCAGGCTGGATGAGCGAGATGCAGGGTCAGACAGGCCGGGTCGGTAATAATCAGGCAGATCAGCCATAGACGGTAGGCAGGAGAGAGGTCAGGTCACAAGCCGAGTAGTACCGGAAGATCAGCAGACAGAATCACCAGGCAGGATCAGAGTCTATGGGAAGCCAGGATCAGAACAGGCAGCAGGCAATCACAGGTAACAACAAGCTGGATAAGAATCAGAGGTCAGACAGGAAACAGGATACAACACAGGAGCTGCAGACCAAACAGCAATGAACCTCTGTAGGAGCCCTGTTTAAATAGCCTGCCTGACTTCAGTATTAGTGACAGGTGTGTGTCTTAAAGTGCTAGTACACATGCGTGCACGCCGGGCGCTTACATGGAAAGCCTGTCTTCCCTGACAACCTCATACAAGATTAAAACAGGTGAGACAAAAGTGGGTTGTTCTATATTTAACTAAGAGCCTTTGGAAAGGCCGGGGAGAGAGAGAAGGAAGGGGAGAGAAAGAAGGAGAATGATGGGGGTAAAGGTAAAAGGGGAAGGGGGTAATGGGAAATACGCCAAAGGGGGGATATGTAGGCCCATAGGGCCAGATAGTCTACGCAGATGGAGAGTTGAAAAAAGTATGGAATGTTTTTAGGCTAGGGCCTACTGAAACTTTCCGGAGGGGGAGGAAAAGCCAGCAAATAGTTGTTTGCAAGCAAGTGGCACCAGTGGAACCATGTATTATGGAATCTTTCAGTAGTCCCCTTGAGAGAGCTGGTTAAGTTTTCCAAATGTTCAATATCCTGAATTTGACGGAGCCACTGTCGTAAGGTGGGAGGTGAGGGCGACTTCCATAGGGTTGGGATGCAAGATCGGGCCACGTTGACCAAACGAATAAGAAAAGGCGTTTTATATATTTTTAGAGGAATATTGTTATGGTGAAAAAAAAAGAAGCCTGGGTCCTTAAGGATATGGCGGTCAGTGAACTTTTTGGTTATCACATGTACCTGATTCCAAAAATCTTGCAGACGAGGACAGGATCAGAAAATAGGTAGGTCTGCTCGTGGAGCGTCGCATCACCAGCAGGAACCCAGAACGGATGGATATATGTAGTGTAAAAGCTTAGGGATATGAAACCAACGAGACGACTTACTTCAATATTTAATTTGTGTCTGTCACTCTTTTCGGCACTTTTTATGAAACCAAAAGTATGTTTTGTTGTTATATGTTGTCTGTACAGCCCTTCTCTCTGACACTTTTGTAAATAAAACATATAAAGATTTTTTTTTTCAAATAATCTGAATAAATACCAATTAAAAGAACGTTTTCCTTAGCGACTTTTGTAGGGTTGTATCTAAAAATAGTACTATTTTAGTTGCAAATACCATTCTATATAAATATAAATCATGGCACTCTCCTGTAAACACTGCTAATTTTTCATCATGCCCAGTTCCAAATATGCTGGCTACATTAGCTCTGATATTTTTATCCATACAAGTACAACAGTCTGTAAATAATAAAAAAATCCTATGACGTCACTTTATATTTTAATGAGGTTGGACTAGTTATATTTTTGGAAATTTCACAAATCAAGAATGTGCTTCTTGGTTCATGAACAGTTAAGATCATTAAGTTATGACCCCTGTGCACAGTATATTAAGGGCCTTCTTCTCTCCAGACCATACACAAGTCTTCTGTGTTTACAGAATCTTCATTAACCAAGAAGTTCAATGTGATAAGCCTAATTGATACACTGCAATCCAGCTCCAAGATAGGAAGCAGTGAACATTTTGGTCTGGTTGGTAACTGACAGTTGCTAGAAAAAAAAAATATCCACAAACGACATAACATTTCTTAGTCCTGTCAAATCCATGCACAGTGCTTAGAGGAACTTATTAAATATTGGATCTGCTCAGAACCTCCGGACCAGACAGACAAAGTTAAAACATTTATACATAATGTGGGGTTCCAGAATACCAGAGTTTGGCACTCTCTTGGTCCTCCTAGCAAGATTTACATTCCCCAAACCTTTGCCGGATTGGAAAGAACAGCATCATGAAGAAGAGTCGATCCAGAGGTTACTTGGTGGGCAGAAGGTAGAGGGTCTAACAACAACCTGGAATTTATCAAAGGCATCAATGCCTGTGAAGCCAAAGATGAAACTACCCCAGTACATGATTGATCTCTACAACCAATATGCTGTTGACAGGACATCAATGCCAATGGCTAACATAATCAGGAGCTTTGATGTTGAAGGTAGGTAGATATCAAAATGTTACAAGTAAAATTTGACCCACATCTTGCTTATACACTCTACATGGAAAGAGCGTTGAAATCAATCTAGAAATAGTGTTTATTGCATATCTTTGTGCACTGTTATCTAATGTGAGTTAAAGTTAAATTTGTCATCTACAGTAGAATGTTTACGTAAAAATAACGAAAATTATGCTCATTAGCTAAGGGCATAAATGTTAAAACAAGACAAAAAGTAAAGCCATAAGGACAAAGTCTAGCAACCATAACAACACATAAGTATTTATCTTAAACCTGTCTACCTTTAGTGATGACTCAATTCTGACTTGCTGCTATAGGGCACTGTACTTTGCACAGCGTAACTAAAAATAATGAATAATTTATGAAAATTGTATCTGCTGGTGTATTAACACATTTTGATAAAACAAAATGTTAATTAAATAATAAACGTAAGGTACATTCTGTATAGGATAATAGTTAAAGAAATGGTTGTGGTTATGTAATATGACACGTGCATGTGTATAATAAGCATGAATATTAAGCATAGTGATAATAATAATGTATAAATAATACGCGTACATGCCTAAGCTTTTAAGGCAGAATATGTCTGCTGTCACTGTATGAGATATGGAGCAGTTTGGCCATGTTACATTATAGCGTGTCAAAACACTTTGCAGTGTTGGAACCTATCACCTTCAGTACATCATATTGTGTGATGGAGATAGTTTGGGGGTGGATAAAATGTAGGGGAGGTGTACTTGAAACTGGAGTTGTGCTGTAAATATAAAATAACATGTTATCCTAATGCTTCCTTATAAACATGTCTCCGATACAATGCATAGTGCCTGAATTTTTTTATCATTAGACAAGGGCACTGTCATGGGGGGGGGGGGGGGGGGGGGTGTGCAAAAATATCCCTAGCTCTGAGGAGCTATGAGTTGAGACTAATAGATTGCACTAAAAAGCTACCTGTTGTTGCGGTTAGTTTTATTTTGATTTGCCACAGTTTTAATATAAAAGGAATAGGAGCTGTTATTGCCTACTTGCTTTAACTGTGTAGGCATGAGGGATGTCACTCATTAGCCTCGATTCCCTACTTGGTAAGCACGCACTGAAGTATCTACTTGAGCTTATCCTCAGAACAGCAACTTTCTCAGTGAGGCTCAGGGTAGCTCTGGTAACACAGGTAAACAGTTGGAGGGATGTAAGGCTCAAGGACCTAGGGGGGCACCCTACTGGAACCAGAGTACTTTTATTGCAATTGGGAAGGTGGTCCTGAAAGTAGCTGGGTCTTCCAGAGAAGCTGTATGTTATTAGGCTCCTGCCCGGCTGCCCGAGTGCTGTTTCTGACAGTTCTACCTTCACCTAATTAGACGTGGCCTCTCTGAGCTGTTGAGGGAGGGAAGTTTAATGGCAAGTTTCCAAACCATTTAAATACATCCTGTGCAAAGTGTAAAGTGGTACCCTGAAGTTGGGTTTCTGGAAGCCCCTCAGGGATTGAGTTTTAGTTCCATCTTATGGGAAAAGAGGTAACACATCCCTGCCTCCATGTGTGTCAGTTATTGGTTATTTAAAGAACTCCATGGCGGGAGCATGTACCTTAGCTGGGTGATCATTGGGCTGTGTAAAGTCAGGATCCATGGCTTCTCCTGGGGGTCTTGGAGATAATTGTGGTGAGCAGTAGACAGTCACCATTGAACTTCTGGTGGCAGAGACATTTTTAACTCATGAACTTGGACAGTACCTCAAAACACTGTAAACTGGAGGTCTCGGTTTTACTTGGGTTCCTTTTTTCTGGATATCGTAGATTGGCACACCTGGAACAGACTGTGGTAGGCATACCCAAGGGTATTCCCACATTGTTTGCAAGTTTCCTTGCTGGTGTGTGCCTTTACATCAGACTCTGTCTCCAGGTTGAGGTCAAAGTCTGAGGCTGTCTGGTGGTCTGACCGTGGGTCAGTACTGCCATCACATATTTGGTAAAGTCATCCACCATAATTAGAGTGTCATGATATCCATCTTCTGACATGTCAAGTGTAGGAAAATCGATCATGAGTACTTTCAACGGGACACTGAACAGACCATGCAATGTCAGCAAACTTGTACAAAAAACTGGAGCAGCCCCACACACAATAGCTTGCCCCTAGAATAAGGTGAACATTTTGTGGACACCCCAGTACCCAGCTGCCAAATGGATTCTCTCTGCCACACAGAGGTTCCAGGCCTATGACAGTACAACCTACCAGGTCATTGATGAGTCATGGGAAACCATTATACTTTGGTACAGTATACTATCCTTAGGATGAGACAGGACCATGCACTCAGCAGTTTTTGGTTTCTGGTATTAGCTGTGGTCTTTCTCAAGGACTGTATTGCCTCTATTGATGTGGGGGAGGGGTGGTGACACTGGGTATTTGCTCTGTGTGTCTCTGGCAAACAATTATCTTCCAGTACATGAGTGAGGTTCATCTGAGGCCTACTCTTAGGCCTTCCTCAAGACAGGGATTTATATCTCTTCTGCTTCTTCCTCCACCTCCACCTCTCAGGAAGGCCTGACTAGTGGATACCCTGACAAGTTGTCTGCCGACTTGTTGCTCTTTCCAAGGTGATAAAGCAAGGTGAATTCAAACTTTGCCAGATGGGTGCTTAACATTGCCAGAGTGCCAAGTTTAGCTTTTCGGAGATGTACCAGTGGATGGTTATCCATCCATTCCTTGAACTTGGCTCCTGTCATATACTCAGAAAGGCATTCAGTGACTGCCCACACAGGCCAACATCATCAGTTTGAAGGAGCTGTAGTTTGCATGGTTCTTCTTAATCACATATAGGCTTTGACTGGTGTAGACAATGACTTACATCTGCATACTGTACATATTGCATCTGGAAATAAAAAATAGTGTGTTGATTTAGAGACTTAAGAGAAAAAAATCCACAGATTTGCACAATAGCTATTAAGCCTTTTTGAACATTTTTCAATTTCTTGGAGATTGAGCAAGCATATTGCATCTGGAAATATAAAATGTGTGTCTATTTGTTTAAAATTTAAAATTGTATAGATTTGTAAACACACCTTTTAAAGCCTTTGTTGGATAGGCCACAATTTCTGAGGGTGCAAGCAAGCACATTACATTAAAACTTTTGTGTCTTGTTTTAGAGACTAAATATAGAAAAATATTAGAGTTTAGCACCATCGAGGGGCAGGCCTGTATGAACAGGCTGCAACTTCTGACTAATTATTATTATTATTATACAGGATTTATATAGCGCCAACAGTTTACGCAGCGCTTTACAGTATAAAAGGGAGACAATACAGTTATAATACAATAAGATACTAGAGAATTAAGAGGGCCCTGCTCAGAAGAGCTTACAATCTAATAGACTAATTGGACATATCGCATCTTTAAAAAAATAGGACAGGCCACAAATTCTTTCTACTTCAACGTGATTTCAACGACTAGAGTTGCAATGGTTTAAACAGTTTCATTGCCGCAAATGGGGTGCGCCTGGTCATCTGATTTTGAACTGCCAAATCGCATGACCAATCACATTGGTGTGAACCAGGGCTCAGTGGGTTTTTTTTTTCAAATTTTTATTTGGAAATTGCGATGAGCGAGTATAAAATCACATTCAGTGAGACAAGGCCGAGTCATAAATGTACAAAGCAGGTGCAATTAGAATAGTGATGAATTTACAAAGATTGCCGTTTACAGAAACAGGGCTTAGTGTTAAAGTTGAACTGCTGGCAAACTTTCATTTAAACATATTCCTCAATAGCCACAGAGTACATAAATGTACTTTGTGTGCACCAAATGCCTTTGCAGGTTTAAAGCAAAATTCCGTCTTTCCACACACTTTACATTGGGCCAAGCTGGCCCAAATGAACTACCGTATGTCCCTCACTAACCTGTGAGGCCACAGGGTGTACGGTATATTTCCATTCATTAAGAAAATGCCAACAGTTCCCTAAATGGTGCCAACCAATCCACATCCTCCTAGGCTAAAGAAATTAAGCCACTTAGACAGACACTTTGAAGAATGCTTCAAATTTATGAGAAAGAAAAAGAGCGGTAAGGTGTATCGTTACAAGGTATGCTCCTGAACTTGTGTGAAATGAGTGATTAAAGGGAGACGAATTGCCCCCCACCGTATGTCTAAGTGGCTTAAGCTCTTTAGCCTAGGAGGATGTGGATCATGTCAGTATGACAAATTAGAGGTGGAGGAACGAATACTCCTTTTCTCTGATGTTCGGATGGTGATTACTTCCCATGCAACTTCCTGGAAGTTGATGTCTTTACGCACCGCCTTGCTTGCAGAGATCCTGGTTGGATGATTTATCGTGGAGGATTGTTTTATGCTTGATCGACTCACCACCGCTGGTGTGTGGGTCCACACCCTGGGGTAAGAGTACCCATTGCCTTTCCCTAATGTTTGATGTACATCTACAAGTATCATATGTGAAGTCTTATCTACCATGCATACCTGTTATTTGTGTCGTTTAAGGAGGATTGCACCGGTTTATTTTTCATAAAGAGACTACATTGATTGCTTCTATGAAACATCTAGAAACTTCATTACATGCTGAACCATTGAGTTGTCTTACCTAAATAAGATGAACTTCTTGGTGTAATCACTTGATGGACTTCCTTTGTATTTTTTTTTGGATATGCGACTGTGCAATGCTCATATGAGATCCCTCTCTTATGTTAAACGTTATGAACACGTTTTTATTTATTCACTTTTAGTTTTATATTCATGAGTTCACTTGGTGAATATTCTCCACAAGAGTGTTTTTGGGGTTGATATATTCCTTTAGCGTTGCATTATATATTTCCTGCACTTTTTCACAATTCAAATCATTGTTGATGCTGGCTGCTGTTATTATTTTTCAGAATTTATTTGTGTGTTGATGGTAGCGCAACTTTGTTATATATTTTTTGTGTATCAATTTTAATGATTGCATTGAAGAGAGGGGAAAAAAACATGTTCAGCTTATAGCGCTTCCTTGGGTGTCAAAAGGATAGGAATAAAAACCTGAGACTTTTAAAAACTTTATAAAAATGTAAGCATTTGTAAGCACTTTTGGGAAGTTTTCTCTTTAGAATATGCTACTGTTACTGCAATTCTAACTTTATTATACTTTTTTGCAGAAATTTTTATATCATCACCTCAGAAAAGCTGCACGCACAGTCCTATTCTGCAATTCAACGTTACAATTCCAAAGCATGAATTAGTGACAAAGGCAGAACTCAAGTTAAAGGTATCTTTGGGAAAATGGGGTTTTGGACACCTCAGTTTATTCGACGTGGTACACAATCAACCGTCTAATATCTCAGAAAGCACAAATTACTTCTTGGCATCTAAAGATGTTGAAGACAATGAATCGGTAACAATTGACATCACCAAAACTGTTAAACGGTGGATAGAATCTGAGATGGAGGACCACAAGCTTAACATGATCTTGAAGGCCAAAATGGGTCAGACTACTTGTGCCAAATCAGGAAAAGTTGGTGTCTCTTATGACCGCAGTCACCCACCAATTTTAATAATCTTTTCAGATGATCAGGGCAATCACATGAAAGAAACAAAGATGGAGTTGAGCCAGATGATACTTCATGAAAAAGATAGAAATCCCCGTATATTTTTCAAAAACACCACTGCTACTCACATGAAGGCACACAATGAGGTTTGGAGATCCGTAGCTGAGGGCAGGACAAGATTGAAACGGAGCACAGGAGATATTGGTTGCCATAAAGCATCTATGATGGTACAGTTTAAAGATATTGGCTGGGACTCCTTTATCCTTTTCCCTCAAAAGTATGATGCTGGTCAGTGTGTAGGGAAATGTTACTATCCAATAACGGAGAACATGACACCTACCAAACATGCTATTATCCAGGCATTGATGCATACTAATAAGGTTAAGGGTGTTGACATACCTTGCTGTGTGCCAACCAAACTTGAACCCTTGCAAGTTGCTTACATGGAAAATAATAAACCTGTCATTATAACAAATTATGAAGGCATGAAAGTAGCAGAGTGTGGATGCCGGTAGTCCTGTCCAACTTTTTATGGGAGATAATGTAACATGTCGAGGCCTGGACAAGGTTATGACTTGTCAGCAAAATATTTAATAATTGTACAGAACCGTGGAAGGATTTCAAGTCTAAACTTGAATTTACCAGGTAATACACTACGCTGATGATGTGCCTGATATGGGATTTCCACCTGTCCAAAGAAGATAATTGCAATTTTACTATTGGGACAGGAACACAGGAAATGCAGGACGGATTGCAGCGGAACCAGGATTGACTTGGCACTTTTTTGCTTACATGACCAAAACAATATGTAAAATTGGCATAATTGGCAACACTGTACTGTACTTGGAACTGGTGACAGTAGACTAAAATGAGCATCATGAAGGATCTGACATAAGGCAACAGATAATTTTGGGCATACTAGGCCTGTCTGGTAAATGCCAGATTTGTCAGGTTGCCAATCTAGACTTGTATTTATATTTCTAGATGTTGTACAAACTGTATTCTGCTTATGTGAACCATTTTATATATTACAGTCGCTTTAACTGAAAAAATAAGCGTTGTTGTTGCCCATTGCAACAAAATTTACAATCTTACGAGGGATTAATTGTTTTTAGGAATCCATAACAACCAATAGGATTCATATTTTGATCATATTTTGATTCTACAAATGTCATTTCCTAGTCCTGACTACTGTATATTATAAAAAAAAGAGCTTGCTCTTTCATGTCATTAGCAGTTAAGGCTTATTCAACCCATTCAGCTTCACACCTGGACTTAAATTATTCCATATGTATGTCTCCTACTCTTCTCTTTTGCATCCCTGCTCAGAGAAGAACCACCTTCCATGAGTACTAGAGGTTTCCTCCACACATTCAGTTTACACTTGCAGGGCTTATACACTACCTACCTCTTTGCTCTTCTGCTCAATATCGCTCAGTATCGCCATACCCCCCACTGGCTTCTTATATAAATTCTGCTCACACCTGGTGCAGATCACAGACACTACACATACAACTAGAGCACAGATTTTGCACACACAGACAGACCATGTGCAAATATCATGCAGTTTGTGAAGTCCACTCTGTGGCTTAGCACATAGTTTTGTGACTCTGCCATAGTGTTATATTGTCCTCTAAAGGGAGGACTGGGAACCTTTGGCCTGGGTAGCAAACACAGCCCTTTTATAGGAGAGGCACATTTATGTGGGCTAAAGAAATTGTATCATATAAAGTGGTGGGCAAGGTGAAAGGTTGGTGTTCCTATCTACATGGTTTATTGTGATACATGTTCACATTTTCCAGCAATAGTTTCCATTGCATAACTCGGTTTCTCTCAATCATGTCAAACATGTCAAAACTTCAAAGGAGGTGCTGGAAGATTTGTGCCATCACATGGCAGCCCTGTTCTGATCAATGTTTGGATGATGAGGTATCTTCACTCTGAGCCGTCAACCCAACAAATCTTATTAGTACTGAACCTTTGGGATGGTTATGTTCCCTACCGCCTAGACTTTGTCTCCATATTTCTAAAATCTTACTAAAACATTGTTAGCATGAAAACATTCGTGATACCTAAACCGCTCTTAAAGTGGAACTAAACCCTCCTTTCCTTTAAAGCCAAGGAGGCTACCATCTTGGATTCACTATCATTTACAGTTGACATAGTGCAGCTATGACTCCAGCCATTTGATGACTAAACAGTTTGGGTGAGAACTGACATAGGCGCACTGGCAACTGTGACAGTTACCATTCCTGGCATGCCTTAAATACAACTGTTTTGAGAAACCATTAAAGTGGTTTTGTTGTGCCTTAAATGGCGCACACAATTCCAAGTTAGTCATTTTTAGTACAAGTATGGGCTTCTATGAGCTGCCTGAATAGTTCTCTCAAGCAATTATGTTTTGTATTTTTCCATTATATACCATACTGGGCACTTGAAGATGACCGGTTGCAATCATAAAACAAGAACATTTCACCTCTAAATACAGAGCCTAATATATGACAAAAAAATAGTACAATATGGGCTGCTATGGCCAGATTTTTTAATTGGTTCTTTGATACATGAGGGAATATGTTTTTTGGATGAAATGTCAGAAATGTAATATATGGTATTATATTGATATACAGCCATAACTTTATGGCCACCCATCTAATTTTGAGTAGGTCCCCCTTTTGCCCTCAAAACAGCCCTGACCTGTCGAAGCATGGACTCAACTAGGCCTCTGAATGTATGCTGTAGAATCTGGCACCAAGCTGTCAGTAGCAGATATTTTAAGTCCTGTAAGTTGCAAGGTGGGGCCTCCATTAACAGTACTTCTTTTTTTCAGCACATCCCCCAGATGCTGGATTGGATTGAGGAAAAAATGTGAATGAAGGGTTAAAAACTCCAGAACCAGTGCAAAGTGGAAGGATATTTAGTGCAACTAGAAAAATTAAACAGGTGAAAGTTGGTAAGGAGCAGCACGTTGTAGAAAAGAAAAATGGATAAGTAAAAATCAATACTAAATTGATTAAACCCCGCTCCTTCCCTAATAAAGTGCAAACATGCAAAAGTGATTTCAACTGAGCACCAACATGATAATATAATAATATGTGTATAAAAAGTCCAAACACAAAATAAGTTCAGTAGTGCAAATAGTGAATATTCAAATAATGTATCAAAGTCTTCAGACAATGTATCAACTTCTTCAGATTGTACACAATCTTCAAATCCCTGCTGAACAGTAGGTAAATTTGACTGAAAAATCTTCCACCACCATCACCTGTCACACATCCTACTTACCAGACTTCCATGACCCCTATAATGCCGTGTACACACGGGCGGACTTTCCGACCAGACTAGTCTGACGGACCGAATCCGGCGGACAATCCGACTGTGTGTGGTCTGCATCGGACTGCCGACGGACCGTTTTGTTTGGAAATCCGACGGACTTTAAATTTGAAGCCTGCATCAAATCTTTACATCGTAACTCTGGCGGTCTCAGTTCCTAATGGAAAGCCCATTCGTCTGTATGCTGATCCGACGGACCAGATACGACGCAAGAGCAGGGTACTGCATCTCGCGCTCTCTGTAATAGTAAAAACAAATTTTCCTATTATGGCGAGCACGAGGGGGAGGCGACGATGTCCCTTAGGTCTGGTATGGGTTTTAAGGGGAACCCCCTATGCCGAAAAAACGGCGTGAGGTCCCCCCAAAATCCATACCAGACCCCTATCCAAGCACGCAGCCCGGCCGGTCAGGAAGGGGGGTGGGGACGAGCAAGCGCAACCCCCCCTCCTGAACCGTACCAGGCCGCATGCCCTCAACATGGGGGGGTGGGTGCTTTGGGGAGGGGGGGCACCCTGCGGGGCCCCCCACCCCAAAGCACCTTGTCCCCATGTTGATGAGGACAAGGGCCTCTTCCCGACAACCCTGGCCGTTGGTTGTCGGGGTCTGCGGGCGGGGGCTTATCGGAATCCGGGAGCCCCCTTTAATAAGGGGGCCCCCAAGATCCCGGCCCCCCACCCTATGTGAATGAGTATGGGGTACATCGTACCCCTACCCATTCACCTAGGGAAAAAGTGTCAATAAAAAAAACACACTAGACAGGTTTTTAAAGTAATTTATTAGACAGCTCCGTGGGTCTTCTTCCGACTTCGGGGGTCTCTCCGGCGTCTTCTACCGATGTCCAGTTCCTCTCCGCTCTCTCCGGCCTCTTCTCCCGATGTTCGGTTCTTCTCCCAGTGTTCGGCCTCTTCTCCCGCTCTCCGGTTCTTCTGCCGGGCTCCTTTCACATAGGGTGGGGGACCGGGATCTGGGGGGGCTCCCGGATTCCGATAAGCCCCCCGCTCGCAGACCCCGACAACCAACGGCCAGGGTTGTCGGGAAGAGGCCCTTGTCCTCATCAACATGGGGACAAGGTGCTTTGGGGGAGGGGGGGCCCCCGCAGGGCCCCTCTTCCCCAAAGCACCCACCCCCCCAGGTTGAGGGCATGCGGCCTGGTACATTTCAGGAGGGGGACGCTCGCTCCTCCCCACCCCCTTTCCTGACCGGCCGGCTGCATACTCGGATAGGGGTCTGGTATGGATTTTGGGGGGACCCCACGCCATTTTTTCAGCGTAGGGGGTTCCCCTTAAAACCCATACCAGACCTAAGGGCCTGGTATGCCCCGCGACGGGGCTCGCAAGGTGTCAATCTCGCCGACAAAAGCGGCGAGATTGACTTCCTTTTCTAGTCCTGTCGTACCCGAGTCACGTTCAAAATGAACGGACTTGTTCGTGTGTGGGCAAGTCCATTCATTTGGTAAGTCCGCCGTAACTCCGTCGGGAAATAGGTCCGCCGGAAAGTGCGGTCGTGTGTAGGCAAGGCCGGTTGTGTGCAGGCAAGTCCGTTCGTGAAAAAAGTCGGAAGTCTGTCAAAAGTCCGTCGGAAAGTCAGTCGGACCAGTCCGGTTGAAAAGTCCGACCGTGTGTACGTTGCATTACAGGTAGTCATAAAGCACATATGCGTATATTCAGCAGGAGTTGTGCACGATTCTAATGTTGATCCCAGCGTTAAACCAACCTCCAGAACACACACATCAAAATTAATCCAGATCATTTGAGCACATTCCCAGGAACAAAACGATTTGAAGGGAGTTGTCCAATGGTTAGTGGGAAAAAAATAAAAAGAAAGGGCTTCCATAGTGAAGTATGCCACAGTTTTATTCTAAAAAAACAGATAAAAACAAAGATAAAACAGCAAATTCTTGCAGCTCAGAAATCCATGTGCATGGAAACGCCGTGGTGTGTTCCAGCTGCACTTCAAAAACAGCGGAGATGACGTCAACTGAGCACCATATTGGTCCTCAGTTGAAATCACTTTTGCATGTTTGCACTTTATTAGGGAAGGAGCACGGTTTAATCAATTTTTACTTATGGATTGGATTGAGATCTGATCTCAAACTCGTTGTGTGTTCCTCAAACCATTCTTCAACCATTTTTGCAGTGTGGCAGGGTGCATTATCATGTTGAAAGAGGCCACTGCTGTCAGGGAATACTCTTTTCACAAACAATGTTTAAGTAGGTGGTACATGTCAAGGTAACATCCACATGAATGGCAGGACTAGGGTTTCCCAGAAGAACATTGCCCAAAGCATCACACTGCCTCCACTGGCTTGCCTTCTTCCCATGCTGCATTCTGGTGCACTCTCTTCCCCAGGTAAGCAATGCACACTCACCCAGCCATCCACATCATCAGACCAGGCCACCTTCTTCCATTGCTCCGTGGTCCAGTTCTGATACTGACATGCCCATTGTAGAGGCTTTTGGCTGTGGCCACAGGTCAGCATGGGCACCGTGACTGGTTTGTGGCTATGGAGCCCCATAAAAGCAACAAACTTTGATGCCCATAATTTTCTGCTTTCAACACAACTTCATTGACAACATGGTTACTTGCTGCTTAATATATGCCACAAACATTCAGATGCCATCGTAACAAGATAATCAATGTTATCCACTTAGCCAGTTAGTGGTCATAAAGTTATGGCTGATCGATGTATAAAAACACTGTTATAATTGTTATGTCTTTATTTATGTTCTTTTTATTTACATATAAAAAACAATCACCCAGAGTAAGAAGATATTCTGGCCCATACATTGACCCGGCTCACATTTGTGTAAGGTGACAATTAAATCAGGAAAGTCTGCAACTTTTTACATTTTGTATTCAACTGAATAATTGATCATTGTATGCAAAACAACAGAAGACAACATTCCAGGATTCACTGTGGAGCTCAAACATTGTTATATACAGTGGTGCCAAGATACGACTGATTATTAATTAACATGAAAGAGAAATGTAATCAGTCTAAATAAATAAAAAATCTTTTTTCAAAGCTTGACAATGGTGCTGATATGATTTGCCAGTTCTAGGTTTTATATCTGACTCTACTGGTTTAAATTACTAAAGGATGGGGATGGGCCAAACATCCCCCGGTTCGGTTCGCACCAGAACACCGCGAACAGGCAAAAAGTTCTACCGAACATGCGAAACCTATTAAAGTCTATGGGAAAACGACCATGAAAAATCAAAAGTGCTAATTTTAAAGGCTTATATGCAAGTTATTGCCATAAAAAGTGTATGGGGACCCGGGTACTACCCCAGGGGACATGGATCAATGCAAAAAAGTTTTTAAAACAATAGTTTTTTCAGGAGCAGTGATTTTAATAATGCTTAAAGTAAAACAATAAAAATGAAATATTCCTTTAAATATCATGCCTGGGGGGTCGCCTTAGTCTGTAAAGTGGCACATCCGTGCGATGTGTAGAACAGTGCCGCAGCAAGAATGACATTTCTAAAGGAGAAATGTAATTTAACGACTTCAGCATCAGAAGGTTTTACCCCCTTCCTGACCAGAGCACTTTTTACAATTTGACACTGCGCTGCTTTAACTGGTAATTACACGGTCATGCAATACTGTACCCAAACTAAATTTGCGTCCTTTTTTCCCCACAAATAGTGCTTTCTTTTGGTGCTATTTGATCACCTCTGTGGTTTTTATTTTTTGCGCTATAAACAAAAAAAGAGTGGCAATTTTGAAAAAAAAAACTATATTTTTTACTTTATGCTATAATAAATATCCCCAAAAATGTTTTTAAAAAACAAATTCAGTTTAGGCCAATATATATTCTTCTACATATTTCTGGTAAAAAAAAATCACAATAAGCGTATATTGATTGGTTTGCACAAAAGTTATTGCGTCTACAAACTATGGGAAAGATTTATGTAATTTTTATGGCATTTTTTTTTTTATTAGTACCCTGTTTCCCCGAAAATAAGACCTAGCGTGAGTGTCAGTGATGGCTGCAATATAAGCCCTACCCCCCAATTAAGCCCTACCCTGTTTCCCCGAAAATAAGCCCTACCCTGAAAATAAGACCTACAATGACTTTAACTAGGGATAATTTGGGGGGTAGGGCTTATATTGCAGCCATCACCGACAATCACGCTAGGTCTTATTTTCGGGGAAACAGGGTAAAAGCGGTGATCTGCGATTTTTAGCGGTACTGCGACATTGCAACGGACAGATCAAACACTTTTGACACATTTTTGGGACCTTTGACATTTATACAGCGATCAGTGCTATAAATATGCACTGATTACTGTGTAAATGTCACTGGTAGGGAAGGGGTTAACACTAGGGGGGGATCAAGGGGTTAAATGTGTGTTCTAACTGTATGGAGATAGGACTGACGTTGTTCCTACTTACTAGGAGCAAATGATATGTCTCCTCTCCCCTGACAGGACAGGGATTTGGCCAAGCTGGCTCTCGTGCACGCGATCGCGAGTGGCCGGCGGCGATCGCGACCACCAGCCATCTGCATCGGGTCCCCCACCATGCAGCAGGCGCACGCGTGCCTTCTGGTGGCTCTTAATGGGAACCCCGTATATATATACAGGGTTTTGCACAGGGGTGCAATTCTGCCCCCGTAAAAAGACGTGAGTCAGTTGGGAACTGGTTAAACATGCTTGCGTGTGTAATGTATTGCCGGCTCCCAGCAATATAGATGAAAAATCTATGAAAAAAATGCCAAAATTAAGAAAAAATTGGCGTGGGATCCCCCCAAAATCCATATCAGACCCGTATCCGAGCATGCTGCCTGGATGTCAGGATAGGTGGGGGATGAGCGAGTGCACCCCCTTTCTGAATCATACCAGGCCACATGCCCTCAACATGGGTGGGTGCTTTGGGGCAGGAGGGTTCTGCGCCCCCTATCCCAAAGCACCTTGTCCCTATGATGATGAGAGAGAGAGAGTTCAAAGCTCAGGATTAAGAGTTCTAGGATCATGCACTTACAGACTGTGGCTTGTGTCTGCCATCCCCAACAAGGGGCCCAGCATCATTCTGGGAACTGGGTAGACTGTAATCTTCACATTGACTGGGCTCCAATTCACCATGCTGCAAAAGTATCAGTTAAAAATGGCACCAGTAGGGCACTCTGCATGTGCACAGCCATTCATGTTGCCGCGCACGCGCTGACTGCTCCAGCCGAGCTGTTCACGTGTCAGTCCAAAAAGCACAACTGGATTCATCTGCACATGCAGCATCAATAGCCACACACACACAGATCGCTCTGCCGGCACCATTTTTGAATGGACAGTGTGATGAATTGAAGCCCGTGAACTGTGAAGTTTACATTGTCAGCTCCCGGGGTCAAATTTGGGGAAAGATCCCCAACAACAGGAACTATTCCTGAAAAATGGGACACATGATAATCTTACTTATTGGAGATGAGAAGAGAGGGAGCTTCTGCATCTAAGAACTGGTGAACTGCACTACATTATATACATTTTTTATTATTGGGTTTAGGCAGCTTTGTTGAAAATACTGTGTAATTTCTCTTTATGAAAAAGGATAGAATGACATTAGCAAGTGACATTTTATATTATCTGTGGCACAATAAAGACAAGAACTTCTAACAACATCATGAAATGAAACTGAAAAATGTGACAGTAAAAAAGCAGTTAATAAAGAGTATGAGTCATTTTGAACTTGGTGGTACTAAGGTTAAAATCCAAGCGTCACTTGCTATCTGGGATAAAACTATACATCCTGTATCTGAGCTGTTTATGTTGAAGGTTCACAGAGTCATCAAGCTTTCCCAAGGAATGCGTAAAGGTTCAAACATTTGCTGTTAATATACTTTCACTCTCAATTTTTTAAAATAACATTAATATTAAACTAAAAACCTGGCAAATCTAATCGTCTACACTGCAAAACAGCTAATGGTATGCTGCAAAAAGGCATACTAAACGTTTTTAGGGGTATCATGGACTCCTTCCAGTTTTCCTCTGCTTACAAATACATACTTCTAAAGTGAGCATCAGATAAAAACTGGCAATGTGCTTTCCGACTACTTCAAATAGGTGCTGGCGCTGCCTGGAGGAACGAGGGACCCTCCTGCATGTCTTTTGGTCCTGCTCTAAGCTTAATTTCTACTGGAAGCAGGTCCACCCGATTATTCCAAAATTCACAGATTACTGTTTCAGATTACCCGGCATTTTTTCTTCTGCACGTCACTAATGCCGCGTACACACGAGCGGACTTTACGGCAGACTTTGCCCGGCGGACGGGATTTCGTCAGAGAATTCGATCGTCTGTGGACTCCGGCGGACTTTGTTTTCTCAAAAGTTGGACGGACTTAGATTTGAAACATGTTTTAAATCAATCCGTTGAAATCGAGTCCGGTCGAAAAGTCCGCTCGTCTGTATGCTAGTTAGACGGACAAAAAGCCACGCTAGGGCAGCTATTGGCTACTGGCTATGAACTTCCTTGTTTTAGTCCGGTCGTACGTCATCACGTACGAATTCGACGGACTTTGGTGGATTGTGTGTAGGCAAGTCCGTTCATTCAGAAAGTCCGTCGTAAAGTACGCCGAAAAGTCCGCCGGGCAAAGTCTGCCATAAAGTCCGACCGTGTGTACGCGGCATAACATATCTTCCAAAATCTACAAATGGCCAATCCTATGACACCTTTTGAATGCTGCCAAGTCAGGTATTTCCCTTAGGTGGAAGGGTCCGCAAGTTTCGTCCATTGGGTTCTGGCTCCACAAGGTTGAGGAGTTGAATTATATAGAGGATCTCGTATTAACGAACCAACATAAACGTGAGGTGTATACCAAAACGTGGACTTTATGGAACATGTTTGTGTACTCTGATGAGGGAAAATCTCTTCTTGCAATGGGTCTCACTGGCTGATAGACATTGGTGTCCCTTTTTGCACCGGTTGCATTTGCTATTTTCAAAATATTTTATTAATTTTCAAAAAGGCAACAAGAAATATGCATAAATGTGAATACACAAAGATCAAACAGAGACGGACCCCTAATAGGGCTATATGGCTAGTCTGGTAACATTAGTTAGGAATAAAGCACAGAAATGTGAATTTGACCTATTCCTAGAAAACACATAAACCATACCTAAGACATAACCATTTACCTAAGTGGAAAAACCCTCTGACCCACTGCTAGCAAAGTGGCGGGGTGAGGAGAGGTTCCGCCGGCACCCCAAAAGGGATCACGCTGTGCCTGGCCAAAACTCAACAAGCCCCCCAGATCGCCCTCGGCCGAGAAGGCTTGTGGTCTAGGGGATCAATCGAGTGAGCTAACAACTGAGATAATTGCCCCCCCGGGGAAGCCTCCCCTTAGAGGTACCGGTTGCATTTGCAATCCATCATTCCACCCCCTTCCTCATCCCCCCTTCTTTTTCCCTCTTCCCCTCCTCTCTGCCCTTCTTCCCCCCCTTTCCTTTACTTTTTCTCCTTCTTCCTCTTTCTGGTTTAGTCTACGAAAAGAGAAAAAGAGAAAAAATGGTACAGCAGTGTCCCTTGCTGTCCATAATCATTAAGAAGCGCTCAGCCTGGTGTTGCTTCCCTGTGCCCCCAGTTTTCCGGGATCTTTTGGGGATTGTATGCTGGACATCTTTAGTTGGATACACTCATCAGTTTTACTGCATATTTTAAGTTGTTGGAAACTGCTGTCTTTGAAAAAAAAAAAAAAAAGCAATGTGACAATGATTAGCTGATGATGTCATGCACATTTGAATACTTTTTGTTGAGCCATGGTTGTTGAGGATGCGGTGGCCGGGAGGCTGCCCAGGTCCTTGACAATCAGCTTCATTTAAACATCTGAATGAAACAAACAAATTTTGGATTTTTGTTTGTAATTCGGAGTTGTTGAAATTTGTTACTGTTGTATTCGGAAATTCGGATACATCGGAGTTTCTAAATAGGGAAAATTTTGCTCTGAATACCACTTTAAAGTGATTGTAAAGTCTTGTTTTTTTCCTATAAAAATAACACACTTACCTGCTTTGTTGTAGTGGATTTGCACAGAGCAGCCCAGATCCTCCTCTTCTCGGGCCCCTCTTCTGTGCTCCTGGCCCCTCCCTCCTGTTCAGTGCCCCCATAGCAAGCAGCTTGCTATGGGGGCACCCGAGCCGAGTCACAGCTCCCTGTGTCCATTCAGACATGGAGCCCCAACCCGGCCCCGCGGCCTCTCTCTCCTGATTGGCTAGCTGACCTTGACTGACAGCAGCGGCAGCCAATGGCACCGCTGCTGTGTCTCTGAGACACTGCAGCTGAGACACTCGTGGACATAGCTCGACAGAGCGGGACCTTAGGTAAGTGTTAGGGGGGCTGCTGCACGCAGAAGGCTTTTTATCTTAATGCATAGAACGCATTAAGATAAAAGCCTTCTGACTGTACAATCCCTTTAAACCATGGCCTCCCCAAGAGCCAGTATATCTAGGCTAGGCAAACAGAAATTGGAGCAAATGGCCAATACTCTGGGTATGAAACGTAAGCAGACCCTCAATGATTTGTTTATCTCCATGTTTGATAAGAATGCAACATTTGTTGAATGTACAACATTGTAGACTGGTTATGTCAGACTTCATACTTGCCAAGATTCCCGCTAGACCTAGAGGTTTTGTAGGAACAGAAATATCCATAATGTATTCATTAGTTCTGAAGGGGGTTCCAAAAGGAATCCCAAAGATTTCAGTCCAAGTCAGATGGAGCAGCTAGCACACAACTATACAGATACAAATTTTAACCGTTTGCCGACCGCCCCACGTACATGTACTGCGGGGTGGCGGCACCTACAGGCAGAATCATGTACCTGTACGTCATTTTTACTTCTGGGTTTGGATTGGACACAGCAGGAGCCAATCAACGGGTCATTCCCGACAGAGGCAGAATGGCAATCTGCCTATGTAAACAAAGCAGATCGCCATTCTGTGCCAAGGGAAGACAGAGATCTGGTGTTTCTGCTAAGCACAGTACAAGCACCTCCCCCACACAGTTAGAAAGCACTCCCTAGGGACACATTTAACCCTTTGAGCACCCCTGATGTTAACCCCTTCCCTGCCAGTGTCATTAGTACAGACACAGTGCATATTTTTTAGCACTGATCACTGTATTGCTGTCACTGGTCCCCAAAAAGTGTCACTTAGTGTCTGATTTGTCTGCTGCAATGTCGCAGTCCCACTATAATTCCCTTAAAAATTCCATTAAAATATCCCACTGTTTGTAAACGCTATAACTTTTGCGCAAACCAATCAACTTACGCTTATTGCAATTTTTTTTTACCAAAAACATGTAGCAGAATACATATTGGCCTAAATTCGATTTTTTTTTTTTTTTTTTATTAAATGCGTTCTATAGCAGAAAGTAAAAAAATATTGTCTTTTTTTTTTCAAAATTGATATTTTTTTTTGTTTATAGCTCAAAATATAAAAACCACAGAGGTGATCAATTACCACCAAAAGAAAGCTCTATTTGTGGGGAAAAAAAGGCATCTATTTTATTTGGGTACAGCATCACACGACTGCGCAATTGTCAGTTAAAATAACGCAATGCCATATTGCAAAAAAAATGGCATGGTCATGAAGGGGGCAGCTGAAGTGGTTAAATTTAACCACTTGCCGACCGCTGCACGCCAATATACGTCGGCACAATAGCAGCGGTGGGCAAATGGGCGTACCTGTACGTCCCCTTTAATTGGCGGGGCTAGTGGGCGCGCGCACGCACGCCTGCCGCGTACAGCGTGACTGTGCCCACGGGTCCTACGGACTCGATGTGTCACGGAGCCGCAGAACGGGGCGATGCCTATGTAAATAAGCCATTTCCCCATTCTGCCTAGTGACATGACAGGCATATACTACTATACTACTATAGTGATTGCTGTTATGTCAGCTGTCAGTCAGTAGCCCATGCCCCCCACAGTTAGAATCACTCCCTAAGACACACTTAACCCCTTAATCGCCCCCTAGTGTTTAACCCCTTCCCTGCCAGTGTTATTTACACTGTATTCAGTGCATTTTTATAGCACTGATCTCTGTATAAATGACAATGGTCCCAAAATAGTGTCAAAAGTGTCCGATGTGTCCACCATAATGTCGCAGTCACGATAAAAATCGCAGATCGCCGCCATTACTAATAAAAAAAAATTAATAAGAAAAAGGCCATAAATCTATCCCCTATTTTGTAGACGCTATAACTTCTGCGCAAACCAATCAATATACACTTATTGTGATTTTTGTTACCAAAAATATGTAGAAGAATACATATCAGCCTAAACTGAGGGAAAATTGTTTTTTTATATATTTTTGGGGGATATTTATTATAGCAAAAGTAAAAAATATTGCTTTTTTTTTTTCAAAATCATAGCTTTTTTTTTTATAGCGCAAAAAATAAAAAACTCAGAGGTGATCAAACACCACCAAAAGAAAGCTCTATTTGTGGGAAAAAAAGGAAGTCAATTTTGTTTTTGGGTAACGTCACACGACTGCGCAATTGTCAGTTAAAGCGGCGCAGTGCCGAATCGCAAAAAGTGCTCTGGTCAGGAAGGGGGTAAAATCTTCCGGGGCTGAATCGGTTAATGATGTAGGAGTCTGCTAGCCAAATTTTAAACAAACGCCTTTATCCTATATTTTCCTGATTTGAAAGAAAAAGCACAAAAAACACCTAGGGAAAACACCTCCCTGCAACCCCAGCCATTGATTGCAAGCAATGCTTGAGCAATGGGCAAGGGACAGCTGTTGGGTACTTGGCAGATTGTTATGTGTTCACATTTATAGTGTCCAGTATTTTAAATTTCTTATGGAAACTTTAATAAACAGTGAATTTAAAAAGGTTTCTGTCCACTCTACATAATTGTAGTGTTCATTATTAAAGGACATTCTATTGTATATTCTAGTTAAGGATTTGCTGTACAATTAAAGGCTATTTTACGTGAAAGGGTACATATTGCAGAAGTGCCCCAAGACTCTTTTTTACCTGGCAAAATATTTTTTATAGAGAAATGAAGGAAGCATCAAGGAAGCAGGGTGTGCAACATGTGAGCTTTCTTCAAACTTGGAAGGAAGCAAGGGAGTCGATTGTATTCCATGGCATTAGACTTACTTCCCGTAATCAAAATTTTAGATGGCCATTGAGTTATTCGTCAAAAAAAAAAAAAAAATTAAAAACTATACATGAAATACAGTATATAGAATAATGCCTGTTTGAAATCCTCCTTTGAGGAGTCCCTTTCATCATTTTCCATAGGGCTGAAGATTACAAGACATCCGTGATCGGCTTTGTGTCACTGGACAAGTTGAAAAGTTCATGTTCTGAGTTAACCCCAATCTCTATTCTATTGGCCAGCAGCAATGGTGTCAGCTGTGACCTCAAATAAAATCAGGATAAAGCAGGCAAATCCTAATTACTTGAATTAAATATGATTAGTAGCTTCAGACATTCAGGTATGTGTTTATATATTGCATTACATCATGGCTCCTACCTCAAACAAAGCTGCCCTTTTTACACTTTTAACTATTGATACAAATAGGTAATAAACAGCAGATTCTAAGACAATTGAGATTTTCTTGATTATTTACAAGCTTCATCAGTATATGCTTATATTTCCATTTCACTGTTACTCATACTGCGTAGACCAGGGGTGTCCAACGTGTGGCCCAAGATGGCTATGAATGTGGACCGACACAAATTTGAAAACGTACTTAAAAATGTTTTATTGAATTTTTTGTAAAAATGCATTTACATTTTGCGATTATACATGTAGCCAAAGAAAAAAATGAAAAGTGTTTTTTACTGGACTGTTTTATCTTCTGAAAGAAAAGTATCCCACTCTTTACAATCACGCCTTTTTTATAGAACAAAAGAAGGCTGGACAGCCACACTCCTGTGCAATCTCATTATTCGGAATACATGGATATACAGTGGTGAACTACAGGTGCAAGCTGACGCGTTTCACACCAATGTTGGGTGCTTACTCATAGCTTTTCGGCAGCACCTATATTTGTGAGACACTATTTTTAAAGTGGAGTTCCACCCACTTTTACAACTCTTCAGCATCCCTCATTAAACTGTGCACTGTAAACAAATTGGATATTTTTTAGTTTTTTTTCTCAGCACCTACTGTATATCTGCTATATTCATTTTTCACTTCCTCCTCCCTGGCCGCGGCCCATCGTATCATTTCCTGCTTGCAATGCCTTCTGGGAAGGGGCGGCAACTTCCTCTGAAACTGCCGTTGCTATGGAAACCTGACCTGAAACCTATTACACTGCTTGTGCTGCACTGAGCATGTGTGAGATCTGCAAGGATGAGATCCAGGAAGAAATACAGTCTGGCTTCAGCTGCCCACACTTAAGATGGCCACCGCCTGCTGTAGGTTTATAAAATAACAAACTACTGCTATAAACTAACAAAACAGACCTTTATTTACAGACTAACTTTACTAGAATACATTAAGCTTGTGTATTATAGGGGTATTTTTATTTAAAAAGTATAATTTCAGCCAGAACACCACTTTAAGAATGAAGGGCAAAATTAAAACCACAATATCTGATGAGCATCTTGAGAATTCATTGAGAATTGCTACTACAGCCATCAAACCCAATATTGATGTGTTGGTTTATCCAAATTAGTGCCAAATATCACACTAGTTTTATGTTGCCCTCTTTTTTTATAATAAAAAAATATTTATATATATATATATATATATATATATATATATATATATATATATATATATATATAAAAAGAAGTTTTCTTACTCAGACAGGTACATTATCTATATCAGTGATCATTAACTTGTGATCTGTCCGACTTTTTCAGCTATACTTATTATCAGTGTATTTTATATGTGGCCCAAGACAATCCCTCTTCTTCCAACGTGGCCCAGAAAGATCAAAATGTTTGCCACCCCTACCTTTTTTGGAGTCATTAACTAATGAAGCAAATGGGTAATAATTAGCAGATTCCAAGGCAAATTAGACTTTTTTTTTAAAAGCTAGCATGTATAAATTCCAAGTTGGTTCATATAAAATAGATTTTACCAGCTGGATTATAATGTGGGGAGAGATACAGTGAGGGCTGATATTTTGTCTAGAAACCCCAGAATAGATTACAGTGGAACCTTGGATTATGAGCATAATCCGTTCCAGGAGAATGTTTGTAATCCAAAGCACTTGCATATCAAAGCAAGTTTCCCCATAGAAGTCAATGGAAAAGAAGATAATTCGTTCCGCATTGACTTCTATTGCATGCAATACAGCATGTGGCCAGAGGTGGGGGGTACCAGAGATCCTCGGAAATACTCGGGGACAGCTCAGCTGATCTCTGAAACCCTCGGAAAGGCTCGGAAAAACTCAGGAATGGAGTATTTCCAAGTGTTTCCGAGTATTTCTTTTCCAATGTTTTTATTGAAATCAAATTTTAACAGATAACAAGGTTCACATTGATACAGGTTTTGTGTCAACAGTAATATTACAATAGTGAATCTCAAATTAGCGTGAATGGCTCATTATATAACTGTGCTAAGGCACCTAAGATGCCTAACACACATAGAAGATATTACAGTGAAATTCCCCGAAGAGGGACTGTCATGTAATATAATTTATTTCCAAGTGATTCAGAGTATTTTCGAACGGCTCCGAACAGCTCCGAACTGTTCCGAGTGTCACCGGCGCCCCTGCACCTCTAACCAAATACGGTACTGCACACCCCATTAGCTTGAATTCTGCTCGTTTTGTGAGACAACACTTGTAAACTGACTCAGGATTTTTTTTAAAAAGTTGCTCGTCTTTCAAAACACTCACTAACCAAGTTACTGGTTAACCAAGGTTCCACTGTACTGCCAGATGTCACCCATAAGCTTTCATTACACTAAGGCTTAGTTAAAAGAAGTGCAATTTCAGATTCAACTAAAGTCGCACAGAATCTCATGACAATGGAAATCACATTGTTTTCATTGGTGCACTTTGACATCATTGCAACTCAGCATGGTGTGATTTTAGAAAAAGGTCCCTGTACTGTCCTGTGTTGGTGCAATTCCAGCACAATTTTAGCCCTATAGAATACACAAACTACTTCAAAGTAGCATCCAAGTTATACTACATAATCTCGTGAAAGTCGGATCAAAGCAGTGCGATCGTAACCTAATGAGTTATATCATTGAAGAATATGCAGACAGTATACATTTTCTGTCTTAATTTTCATACAAACTTTCAAAATCTCTGTTAGTCAACTAAATAATCCTAAGTAAAATATATCTAAAGACACAATGTTTTAAATGAGGTTTATTGTTTTTATGTATTTGTTTCTTCAATGGTGAGATTTCCCTTCACTTCCTATCTCAGGGACACAACAGGAAGTGAAGAAAACTCTCCAAAGTAAAGTGAATCCACTTCTATACTCACTGTGCACTTTACAGTCTGTTTTAGTTCCTACAACATCTATGTAATACGAGGGCTCCCTGAAATCGCATACAAAGTGAACAGATTGCTTACCCTCCTTTTACATGATTTTGGTAAATCTAAAAGGGATCAATCAGAAATTGTGCAACTTGATTTTAACATCTATGTTTACACTTAGTTGACAGCAAAAAACAGGAGTCCCCATTGGAAGAATCCCCATCTGTTCTTGTTCCTTTGACAACTTTAAATGCTTTATTTTCCCTCACTTGTAGTCCCCATGACAATGGGTCACCAGGACAAATAGAGAGGGTGAATCTCTACACTGGGGACACAAACAGTAATAAAGATTCTAGCCCTTTCATATTCCCTACCTAAAATTTAAAAAAAAATCTATTTTTGGTAACTATTTTATTTAACTTTTAAGAACTCTTTCTAACATATACATATGGCACAGCAGAGCCTTATTATAACAGAAGCTGTTCACATTTTATTCCATCACGGTATCAATCCACCGCACATCCCAAAAATACGTGGATTACTGATCATTTCAGAATAGTGGGCGGAGCCATATACATCATTCCTTTTTTGCCCCAATGGCAAACTGTACGTTCAGAGCCACTAGTGTATAGTACAAAGATACCCCCTAATATTACAAAGCCATTTATTCAAAACTACATTCAACTGTTTCTGGCTTATTGGCCATCTGTGCAGTGTATAAAAACCATGGCTTCTATAGTGTCATTACCACTGTTTTTCATTTGTATCCTTATTACTAGTTATTTTTAAATGTAGCTACAAGCTTGCTAAGTTTGACTACCAGTCATATTAAAATGTGCAGCCACAAAACAAAAAAGGGAACAGATGCTCACAGTACAGACAGTATGGTGTTTTCCCAGAAATACCCTTGTGCTGATGCTTATAGCCTCATTAATGTGATTAAAGGTTTAGCAGAGATAAAAGAGAATTGGCTGTTCTGTGCCCTGCATTTAATTCTCCATTCTCAGGAGCAGCAGACAGAAGAAATTCGGCTGCTCGGGATCAACATGTCTAACAGCTATCGGGCCCTGATCTTTCTACTACTCTTTTATAATGCCTCTTCTAACCCTGTCTTTCAACCATCCTTTTTGCTCGACATGGCCAAAGTACTGTTGGACAATTACTGCTTTCCTGAGAACCTGGTGGGAATGCAGGAGACCATAGAACAGGCCATCAAGAGTGGAGAGATTCTTCATGTTTCTGATCCTTTAACCTTAGCTAGTGTTTTTACAGCTGGGGTACAAAGTTCACTCAATGATCCTCGTCTCATTGTATCTTACGAGCCATCTGCCATCGTGAAGCAAGAGACAGAAATCACTCCAACTCCTGAACAGCTGCAATTCCTTGTGGATCATTCCATTAAGTACGAGGTCCTGCCTGGAAACATTGGCTACCTTCGAATTGACTATGTAATTGGCCAAGATGTTGTTCAACAAATTGGTCCCTTTCTTGTGAAGAACATATGGGGCAAACTCATGTCAAGTTCTGCTCTGATTTTGGATCTAAGACACAGTACTCAGGGTAAGGTCTCGGGTATTCCCTTTGTTGTGTCCTACTTGACTGAAGCTCAACCTGTTGTCCTTATAGATACCATTTACAACCGCCCTACTAACACCACCACAGAATTACGAACACTTCCAACCTTGATAGGTAAGAGATACAGTAAAGACAAAGATGTGATAGTGTTAACAAGCAAGTTTACCAAAGGCATTGCAGAGAATGCTGCCTATATTCTTAAACATATGAACAGGGCAATTGTTGTTGGAGAAAGAACAGCAGGTGGATCTTTGGACATACAGAAAATTAAAATTGGACAATCAGATTTCTACATCACTGTTCCTGTATCCCGATCAATAAGTCCACTGACTGGACAGAGTTGGGAAGTAGCTGGTGTGTTTCCCTGTGTTGTTGTGAATGCAGAGGATGCACTTAATAAAGCTTTGGCCATTTTCTCTGTTCGTTCCAAAATTCCAAGTGTGCTGCAGCAGCTTAGTGGTATCTTGGGAAATCTCTATGCTTTCTTTGACCGCATTCCAACTTTGTTAAAGCATCTTTCAAACATGGACTATGCCTCGGTCATTTCTGAAGAAGATCTTGCAGCAAAACTAAATTATGAGCTTCAGTCAGTGACAGAGGACCCCAGACTGATTATAAGGTCCAAATCTGACACTCCAGTGCTGCCAGAAGCATTCCCATCTGCGCAGAATTTACCAGATGATGAAAATATTCTTCAAGCTTTAGTCAATACTGTTTTTAAGGTTAGTATCCTCCCTGGGAACATAGGGTACCTACGATTTGATGAGTTTGCTGATATCACTGTTCTTGGAAAATTAGGGCCTTACATTGTTGACAAAGTTTGGGATCCAATCACAAGTACAGAAAACCTCATTATAGACTTGCGTTTTAATACTGGTGGGCCTTCTTCTGCCATTCCCCTACTTTTGTCTTACTTCCATGAGCCAGAGTCTAGGATCCGTTTTTTCACTATGTATGACCGTCTATCAAATTCTACTAAGGAGTTTTATAGCCTTCCTGATCTTGTTGGAAAACGATATGGTGCTCAAAGAGGGGTCTATGTACTGACCAGCCACAGAACTGCTACAGCAGCAGAAGAGTTTGCTTATCTTATGCAGTCTTTGAGCAGAGCCACAATCATTGGCGAAATAACATCTGGCACCCTAATGCATTCACGGTTATTAAATCTTGAACTCACTCAGTTGACTGTCACAGTACCTGTGATCAACTTTATAGACAATAATGGTGACTGTTGGCTTGGAGGAGGAGTAGTACCAGATGCTATTGTTCTAGCAGACGAAGCTTTGGAAAAAGCCAAAGAAATCATTCAATTTCACCCAAAAGTCTCTGCACTGGTAGAGGGCACTGGACTGCTCTTAGAAGTCCACTATGCCATTCCAGAGGTGGCTAACAAAGTCAGTAATGCCCTTAAAAGTAAGTGGTCTGAGGGTGGATACCGATCTGTGGTGGATCTAGAATCCTTGGCTTCTCAGCTTACTTCAGACATTCAGGAAATCTCAGGAGACCATAGACTTCACATATTTTACAGTGACATAGAACCAGAAGTCTTAGAAGACAAGCCTTCCAAAATCCCTTCACCAGAAGAATTAAGCTACATTATTGATGCTTTATTCAAGATTGAAGTTCTGCCAGGAAATGTAGGATATTTGAGATTTGACATGATGGCTGATGCAGAAATAATTAAAGCTATTGGGCCCCAGCTGGTTAGTCTTGTCTGGAATAAGTTGGTTGATACAAGTACCTTAATCATTGACATGAGATTCAACAGCGGGGGTTATTCTACAGCCATACCCATTTTTTGTTCATATTTTTTTGATCCTGAGCCATTACAACACCTTTACACTGTCTATGATCGTAGCACTTCCATAGGTACTGAAATATGGACTTTTCCAGAAGTAGCTGGCCAAAGATATGGGTCCTCCAAAGACATTTATGTACTCACAAGTCACATGACTGGTTCAGCAGCTGAAGCATTCACTAGATCAATGAAGGATCTAAATCGAGCCACTATTATTGGCGAGCCAACTAGTGGGGTGTCTTTGTCTGTTGGTATGTACAATGTAGGGGAAAGTCATCTTTATGCCTCAATTCCTAATCAAGTGGTGATTAGTTCTGTGACTGGCAAAGTGTGGAGTGTATCAGGGGTTGAACCTCATGTAGTCATTCAAGCCAATGAGGCCATGAATGCTGCTCAACACATAATTAACCTGCGCTCCAAAATTCCTTCCATCATCCAGACTGCTGGGAAACTAGTGGCTGATAACTATGCCTTTGAAGAAAGTGGACCAGAAGTGGCTTCAAAACTTCTCTCTATGGTTGACAAAAAGGACTACAGAACGATTAAGTCTGAAATGGAACTAGCTGAAAAGCTCAACTACGATCTACAGACTCTGTCAGGAGATGTTCACCTCAAAGCTATCTATATACCAGAAAACTCAAAGGATCGCATACCGGGAGTTGTGCCGATGCAGGTAATATACATACCGTACTTAAGTGTAATTGCTAAAAATGTAGGTCTTACTTTTTCAAAAAGTCAGCAAAGTACAGGTAGTTGTTTCTGCAAACAAGACAAGTTTAATCTTATTATATTTCATAGCTTAGTCCAATAGAAAATATTACATTTGTATTTTCAATTTCATCCTCAAAACATTGCTTCATGTTATTTTGACTGTAAATAATGACATGTGTCTGTTTTACTCACCGATTACTCTATCTGCTTAGCATACACATGGCAAAAGGACATCACCAGATTTCACATGTGAGTTAGGATCTGTGTTGATAGTAGGGTGACCACATTTCCAAACTGCCATTCAGGGACAACCCCCCCCCGCACCCGCACCCCCCCAAAAAAATCAACGGGGCAGCACTGCTATACCACCGGCAAAATGCCCCTGCGGCGGCATTTTGCAGGCGGATTTAACCCCTTTTCGGCCGCTAGTGGGGGGTTAAAAAATAGCGCCGCTTTACCGCTGATGCCCGGGGCGGCACAGTATGAAAGGGATCTAATACCAAGGTGGTCACCCTATTTGGAATGAGATAGCCAGACTTTCCGCCACACAGAAATACATATGTGAAAAAAAAAGAGGAAATTTTATTGTTACGAACATACAGTATCAGATTCTAGAAGGATCATTGTTAAAAGCAACACGATACAGTGAGATGGACAGGGGGACAGTGAGATGGACAGGGGGACAGTGAGATGGACAGGGGGACAGTGAGATGGACAGGGGGACCGTGGGATGGACAGGGGGACCATGGGATGGACAGGGGGACCGTGGGATGGACAGGGGGACCGTGGGATGGACAGGGGGACAGTGGGATGGACAGGGGGACAGTGGGATGGACAGGGGGACCGTGGGATGGACAGGGGGACAGTGGGATGGACAGGGGGACCGTGGGATGGACAGGGGGACCGTGGGATGGACAGGGGGACCGTGGGATGGACAGGGGGACCGTGGGATGGACAGGGGGACAGTGAGATGGACAGGGGGACAGTGAGATGGACAGGAGGACAGTGAGATGGACAGGGGGACAGTGGGATGGACAGGGGGACAGTGAGATGGACAGGGGGACAGTGGGATGGACAGGGGGACAGTGAGATGGACAGGGGGACAGTGGGATGGACAGGGGGACAGTGGGATAGACAAGGGGGCAGTGAGATGGACAGGGGGACTGTGGGATGGACAGGGGGACAGTGGGATGGACAGGGGGACAGTGGGATGGACAGGGGGACAGAGGGATGGACAGGGGGACAGAGGGATGGACAGGGGGACAGTGAGATGGACAGGGGGACAGTGAGATGGACAGGGGGACAGTGGGATGGACAGGAGGACAGTGGGATGGACAGGGGGACAGTGGGATGGACAGGGGGACAGTGGGATGGACAGGGGACAGTGGGATGGACAGAGGGACAGTGGGATGGACAGAGGGACAGTGGGATGGACAGAGGGACAGTGGGATGGACAGGGGGACAGTGGGATGGACAGGGGGACAGTGGGATGGACAGGGGAACAGTGGGATGGACAGGGGGACAGTGGGATGGACAGAGGGACAGTGAGATGGACAGGGGGACAGTGGGATGGACAGGGGGACAGTGGGATGGACAGGGGGACAGTGGGATGGACAGGGGGACAGTGGGATGGACAGAGGGACAGTGGGATCGACAGAGGGACAGTGGGATGGACAGGGGGACAGTGGGATGGACAGGGGGACAGTGGGATGGACATGGGGACTGTGGGATGGACAGGGGGACAGTGGGATGGACAGGGGGACAGTGGGATGGACAGAGGGACAGTGGGATCGACAGAGGGACAGTGGGATGGACAGGGGGACAGTGGGATGGACAGGGGGACAGTGGGATGGACAGGGGGACTGTGGGATGGACAGGGGGACAGTGGGATGGACAGGGGGACAGTGGGATGGACAGGGGGACAGTAATGGACTGTACATACCTCTCTCCTGCTGTCCCGTTCTGTAAGCTGTCGGCTGCACACTGGCTCCTCCTTCTGCTGGGCTCCTGCAAAAGCGCTGCATTGACAGGGGCGAGGGGGTCAGGGCGGCCGCTGCTTTGCTCTGAAAGTCTGCATGCAGAGAGAGGGACTGAGAGAGCCGGAATTAGGGGGCGGAGCTGAGGTGGACCGAGGAGCGTGGTGGACACAGAGGCGCGCTGCTCAGCGCAGGGCAGCACTGGGTAAGCCTCGCTCAGCCGACGTCACTGGTTGCTAGATGCGATGCGGGACGGCCCAAGCAACCAGTTAGTTCGGCTGAGCGAAGCATTGTTTATCAGGGTGGCGAGCTGGCGGTATTTTTTTATTTTCATTCCAGGACACTGTATTGTCCCGGAATGAAGGTGCCCGGGACCCGGGACACAACTATGCATTAAGGGACAATCCCGGGCAATCCGGGACACGTGGGCACCCTAGTTGATAGGCATGGGGCTTATGTTGATAGGCAAATGCAGTTTGCTTTCAGATGCATTCACCTTGCATTTGGGATCAGTTTGAGAGTTTATTCACTGATCTGTTGACCTCTTCTAATCTGCTTTAGGGTACTTTTGCCCCCTCTTAAATTGTATTGGGGAAAATGCAGATCTGATGACAACAAAAGCCTATTGGCATAGGCCCCTAGAAAGGTGGTTTTTAACAAAAGTGTTTTTATACACTTTTAAATCTGCCACTCATCTGACAGCAATTTTGACAGACAGAAGCACTCAAAAGGAGGGGATTTACTAAAACTGTAGCATTTAGAATCTGGTGCAGCTGAGCACGGTAGCCAATCAGCTTCTAAATTCAGCTTGTTCAACTAAGCTTTGGTAATAAAACCTGAAAGCTGAATGGTATATATACAGAGTTGCAGGGAATATAGGTACCACAGTTGTTTTCTCTGTTATGGCTTCCAGACATAAAAGCTCAACTAAATCTTAATTTTTCAATACTATAATGCATTTAGACTTGCATAAACAGATATAATTGTAGGCTATATATTTTTATTGTTTGTTTTCAAATGCAGCAAAAGTTACTATGCCCTGATGATACGAACCACTTGTGTGCCCATTGCACAGTGTTTCAATTAACAAAGCTCATGCTCCTTAAACAGCACTGTTGTTTATACACTGTGAGTGGGGTGCTGTCAGACTATTGGAGATAGGGACTGCAGAGCTGCAGTATGTAGCTGTTTCAGCAGTTTGCTTCTCCATCATGCAGCCAGCACAGTGGCATTTTACCCTAGCTACAGCACAATAGTATAATAAAAAAAAAATTGAAAACAATACACTTACATTTATTATGGTTTATGCAACATTAGTGCTCATGCACACTGGGCGTTTGAATTTCTCCTCTGAATGCCTTTTACTCCTGGCTGGGAGTAACTGCACTGCACAAGCCTTTAGACTCATCAAGCGTTTGAGCAATTATGGATTGCATTGGTCAGAAATTGAAATGAATAAACGCTGAGGCGTTAAACGCATTTGCATATTTTTCAGCCCAAATGCTCCTCTGCTGAATGTGCTTGTTAATGTTTTTTTTTTCCTGACAGTAAACACTCCTCTTCTAATATACTGTATATGGACACATAGACTAACAAAGGTGCATTTACAGGCAGAAATAAAAACTTCAAATGCCTGAAAAAACTAAATTTTTTAAGCTCAGTGTGCATGCTCCCTTACAGTAATAAAAAAACAAAGATTCAATTGGGCTTTAAAGTGTTAGTTCACCTTTACAGAAAAAATGTACACCCTTCCCACCTCCATCCTCCCTGGTCCCTGCTGTGCTTATCTCTGCGGTTGCTGAGATGTGAGCCCCTCCACAGCTACTCCACTGGTCTGGAGATTGAAAATCTCCACTCTTCTCCACGCAGTGCTTTCGGTATAGCCCAGATTGATTTACTGTGACAGCAGAAGCTCTGCATGGAGAAGAGGGAGAAGAGCAGGGATCTCAAATGCCCAGACCACTAGAGCAGCTGCAGGGGTGCTGACAGCTTGGCAACCCCGGAGGTGAGTACAGTGGGGTCTGAGGGGGGGTGGGGAGGGTGTCCAGTGTTAGTTTTTCTGTAAAATTGAAACCACATAGAGGAAAATCTAAGGTCAGGTGTCATCTGGGTATTACAATCAGTGTGCCTGGACAGTTGAGGTCAGAGACATGACAACTAAATATTGAGAAGGACAGGCAAAATTCTTTACAGGAGCAAGGTGAACATAAATTTGTCTTCCCTATTGTACAATATGGCCGTCAGGCTGTCCATAGATTTAAAGCGGGGTTCCACCCAAATTTTGAACAATACCTGTATGTATTCTCTTCCTTGCCTAGATGCTGACATGCCGTTTAAAAAAATTTAAATCGCCGTAATTACCGTTTATTTTTCTATTCTTCTTTGCACTTCCTGGTTCTCCTCCCGTGGGAGTAGGCGTGTCTCTAGCCTCCCCCAGACTCCTGGGAGCTAGTCTCAGGCTTCCCAGGATGCCACTGAGCATGTGCGGGAACGAGCGTTGAATGCTGGGAGCACAGCATTCACCACATCCAGGAAATAAATGCTTGTGGGCTTCAAATGCCCACAATGAAGATGGAAACCGCCTGCAGTGAATAATATAAGTTATTCTTTCCGACGAAATCTGACACAGGCGGACATATTACACACAATATGTGAGTATGTAACGCTGAGAAGAAAAGTTTGTGAATGAACTAAAAAAAAAAAAAAAACGATAGATAGGTGGACCCCCACTTTAATTACATCCAGTCTGGCCAACCAGCATTGCCAATTATTTAAATAAAAAATCCCCATTCTTTTCTTTACTCATTGGCCTCCAGGAAATGGGCTTACTGGGAGGAAAGTCTGAGACAGAACATAAAATGAAAGGAAATCTCTCCAAAGGGAAAGCAAATACCATATTAGGCAGTTGCCACAAGAACAGGTGTACCAATTGGAAGTTGTACCCCCACCCCCTTTTCCTGTGACAACTCTTTAAAGTGACACATCACAGGAAGCACCTCCATGGTTAACAGAGGACAGAATTAAAATTAGACTTGGGAAACTTAACATTAATAAATCACGGGGACCAGATGGCTTGCACCCGAGTGTACTTAGGGAGCTCAATCAAGTAATTACCAGACCATTGTTCCTAATTTTTACTGACAGTCTACTAACTGGAATGGTACCAGCTGATTGGAGAGTGTAGCACCAATATTTAAAAAAAAGGGCCCAAAATACATCCCTGGGAATTACAGACCAGTTAGCCTAACATCAATAGTATGTAAACTCTTGGAGGGGACGATAAGGGACTATATACAAGATTTTAGTAATGAGAACGGTATCATTAGCAGTAATCAGCATGGATTCATGAAGAATCGTTCTTGCCAAACCAATCTATTAACCTTCTATAAGCAGGTGAGTTGCCATCTAGAAGTGGTGCCATAGACGTGGTGTATCTGGATTTTGCAAAAGCATTTGACATAGTTCCCCATAAACGTTTACTGTACAAAATAAGGTCCATTGGCATAAGTACACGGATTTAAAACTGGCTTCAATGGCGAGTTCAGAGGGTAGTGATAAATGGGAAGTACTCGGAATGGTCAGGGGTGGGTAGTGGGGTCCCCCAGGGTTCTGTGCTGGGACCAATCCTGTTTAATTTGTTCATAAACGACCTGGGATAAACAGTTCAATCTCTGTATTTGCGGATGATATTAAGCTAAGCAGGCCAATAACTTCTCTGCAAGATGTGGAAACCTTGCAAAAAGATCTGAACAAATTAATGGGGTGGGCAACTACATGGCAAATGTGGTTCAATGTAGAAAAATGTAAAATAATGCATTTGGCTGGCAAAAATATGAATGCGCTCTATACATTGGGGGGAGAATCTCTGGGGAAATCTAGGATGGAAAAGGACCTGGGGGTCCTAGTAGATGATAGGCTCAGCAATGGCATGCAATACCAAGCTGCTGCTAACAAAGCAAACAGAATATTGGCATGCATTAAAAAGGGGATTAGTTCCAGAGATAAAATGAGAATTCTTCCACTCTACAAGACTCTGGTCTGGCCGCAGCTAGAGTATGCTGTCCAGTTCTGGGCACCAGTCCTCCAGGAAGGATGTACTGGAAATGGAGCGAGTACAACGAAGGGCAACAAAGCTAATAAAGGGTCTGGAGGATATTAGTTATGAGGAAAGGTTGTGAGCACTGAACTTATTCCCTCTGGCTTGAGAGGGGATATGATTTCAATTTACAAATACCGTACTGGTGACCCCACAATAGGGATAAAACTTTTTCATGGAAGGGAGTTTAACAAGACTCGTAGCAAATCATTAAAATTAGAAGAAAAGAGGTTTAACCTTAAACTACGTAGAGGGTTCTTTACTGTAAGAGCAACAAGGATGTGGAATTCCCTTCCACGGGCGGTGGTCTCAGCGGGGAGCATCAATAGTTTCAAGAAACTATTATATAAGTACCTGAAAGACCACAACATACAGGGATATACAAGGTAATACTGACATATAATCACACACATAGGTTGGACTTGATGGACTTGTGTCTTTTTTCGACCTCACCTACTATGTAACTCTGAAATTTTGGATTTCTCATCATTTTCTATTCCAATGATAATAATCACCAGGACAAACAGGATGAATCTCACCAGTGGAGACAGGCAGCAATTCAACTATGACTGTAATACTTCCTTGAAGTGGTACTAAACCTACAAAAAACAGCAAGCATACGGGCTCTTTATTGCAGAATGTTGTGTCTCTAATGCAATAAAACAAACTTTCCTGTCTGTTTGGCGCCTGCTTTGAATGTAGACATGTGCAGCTCAGTGTACATTTTCGGCACACTGTGGTGTTGCCCATATGAATGGCTTTCATGTGTACAGCTGTGAGTCATTTAATCCTCCGGCAGCCAAACTTTGTCAGTGCCTGGCGAGGGATCTAAAGGACATCACATCTTTGGAAAGGAGGTAAGTACCTGACATGGAAATTTATAGATAGGCAACTCCTATCCTCATATTGATTAGTGGTTCCAAATTAATAATAACTACTGCAGTAGGGAACAGACACAAAAGATACACTCCGCATCTTTCCAAATAATTGTTCTGCTTTATTAATACGCAATTGAAGGTTTTTATACACGTGATTATGTAGGTATCACATTAATATTACAATTGTACATTTATGGTAACAAGGGGCGTAACATAGGCAGACTAATTCTAATCAGCACTCGAAAGAATACAAACATGTAAACATTATTAGAGCCGTGTGCACAGTGAGGGCAGTGTGCAATACATACAAAATAGAATACAATTATATACAGAACTTACAAATTTCCTTTACAGTACCTAAAAAAAAAAGTATTACATTTACATTCACTATACACATTTTAAAGGATACTTATCATAAGAGATATACAAGGGTTGTAGTTGCTGATGTTGGCTTTTTCTGGTTTCAATGCTTTCTGACTCACAGATCTGGAAAAAGAATGCAGCAAATAAAATCATACGTTTTGCCCTACGTATTGATTGTAGGTTAGTGAAAGTGCTAAAGCCAGACAATAAGCATGACAGCCAGGCAGCTAGCATTTTCAGGAGACTGGTAACAGGAATTCAAATAGGAGAAATGATGATGCACAAAGTTCAGTGAACCAAAATAAGCAAACAGATATGAGTTTTCTATGGTAGAATAGACATTGCTCTGGTTGAATTGTGGGGGGGCTTCTGATTGGATGACTAACTTCTTCTTGGATAGGACAATAACCCACTGATTTTAGTTAGTAGCCTTCATCATCTTGTGCCTAATTCCTCGCCAAAGGCCTACTAATGACATCCCAGGCTATTAGCCTTTATATTCATAGTAAAGATATAGTTTCCATGATTAACTGTTGTTCTTCAAAGATGGCAGTGCAGTGACACATCACATCACATAGACATACTGACAGGTGTCTTCAGCATACATCCCCATAGACAAAAATGAATGTGTATCTCCCCTGCCTGTACGAGCAGAGAGATACACAGACAAGTCTGCAGGAGTCCTGCATGGCACTCACAATCTGCTGAACAGATCGTGGGTGCCATGCAGGCATTGTGAAGGAAGCTCCTGCAAAGCGATTCGGCAGCGGCGCTTTGCAGGCACTTTTAACCCGCTTTTAAACCCCGCTAGCAGCCGAAAAGTGCCGCTAAAAAGACAGTGAAGCACCGCTAAAATTTGCAGCGCTTTACCGTCAATGAGGTCAGGGCCTCAGTGTGAAAGTGGCCTTAGCCTGGTCTAAAAGGTCTTTTGCATCCTTCCCTCAGTCCACTTAGATCATGTATCAAGTCAGGACAACTACAGCTGGCTCTTCTGTGTGTTAGACTATGTGGCCCTGACCTGTGCCCTGTGCAGGGTCTTTGCAGTAGAAGGCTACATCTGCATGGCTGGGGAATGTTTGCCTCTCATGCTCCTGCTCCTCTCCTTCTGGAATTTAGATGGGCACTATCTCCACCCTATCTCCAGGGTTGCCACCTGTCTGGGATTCACCAGGACAGTCCGGGTTTTGAATCACGTGTCCGATCTGTCCGCAATAATGTCGCAGTCACGATAAAAAACGCTGATTGCCGCCATTACTATTAAAAAAAATGCCATAAAACTATCCCCTATTTGTAGACGCTATAACTTTTGCGCAAACCAATCAATAAACGCTTATTGCGATTTTTTTTAACCAAAAATATGTAGAAGAATACGTATCGGCCTAAACTGAGGAAAAAAAAAATTTTATATATTTTTTGGGAGATATTTATTGTAGCAAAAAGTAAAAAATAATGTGTTTTTTTCAAAATTGTGGCTATTTTTTTTGTTTATAGCGCAAAAAGTAAAAACCGCAGAGGTGATCAAATACCGCCAAAAGAAAGCTCTATTTGTGGGGAAAAAAGAACGTCAATTTTGTTTGGGAACCACGTCGCACGACTGCGCAATTGTCAGTTAAAGCGACGCAGTGCCGAATCGCAAAAAGTGCTCTGGTCTTTGGGCAGCCAAATGGTCCGGGGCTTAAGTAGTTAACACAGTATTTGGAAACAGAGCCACCTACTGGTAGAGTAGCTAACGGCACCTGTTTACAGGTTGCTTTTGGTTTATACACGTTTGCTTGCCTTATTAACCCCTTCGCACCGACTGCATGCTTATATGCGGCCCCACGGAAGTGGCCTTTTTTTCTTGGGGCCGCATATATGCGTACCTCCCTTTGTGCTGGGAGCCCACCGCACAGCGTGCTCCTAGCACAGAGCCCCCTGGGTCTCGTACTAACGGTCGGGACCAAGGAATGTCGGTTCCGGGTCACCTGATTGCTGTGATAGCCTACGATTGGCTATCACAGTGATTAGGCACTGTGAGCCCGCCCCTGGGTTTCCTTCCTCTTCTGAATGAAGGGAATGATACATTGTATCTTCCTCTTTTAGCAGTAGAGGAATTGTAAACAATCAATCAAAAAAAATCTAATAAAAATTAAAAATAAAGGATAAAAACTAAATTAAAAACTAAATTAAAAAAGAAAGAAAATAAGGGTCAAAAGTCACAGTCAACATTTTTTGTGTAGAATTAAAAAAACAAATGTAATTGGTATCAGTGTGTTTTAGGTAGGATAAAAAAATGCAAGATGTGCACCATTGTTTCTGGGCTTTACTACAGGTACAAACAACAACCAACATACACATATGTGGTATCACTGCAATCATCAGGAGCAGGAGAATTCATTTTGGGTTGTTGGGTTGAGGTAAATTATGATAATGGATAGAAATATACAGCTACATTTAAAAAAATGATTTTTTTTTTTTTACTATTTTGGGCAAAATTTCCTTTGATAATAATAATAAAAAAAAATCAGGAGATATCCATTACCATTTACCACCAAAAGAAAGCCCTGAAAAAAAAAAGATGTAATCTACCTGGGTGCACAAAGCAGTTGTGATGATATGTACGGTTATACTAACACATGTCAAACTTGCAAAATTGAGCTTAGGATTTATTTTACCCCTAGGTGTGAAGGGGTCAACGACAAAAACTCCGGAAACTGTGCTAAAAAAAACAAAAAAAACAAAAAAAACAGGCAGATGGCAAAGAACTGGTCACTAGCTGATCTTTCCGATTATTGTTTTAGTCTGATCATGCCTTTTTCTGCACTGGGGCAGGGCTTTAAATAAAGAGAAGAATGGTGAACACAGCAGTAACATCACCAAATATCACTCTAAAGTTGGCCATAGATGGATCGAAATTTAGCTGGTTCAGCAAGGACCTGAAAAATTTTGATCCCTCTATGGCTGTTTCTGTTTAGGGGAATAATAATAATAATAATAATTGCCTTTTCTCGAATGGGGCTGTTGGAAATTTTTCTTTCGATCAGGGTCTGCAGCCAAACAGCTGCAGCGCTGATAAGTGTATTCTGACAGCGGAGTCCCCTCTGTCAAAATACAATAACACTGCGGGAAGGATACCTGCTGGCTGATCGAAAAAAAAATCTATGTGCTTGAAGCTTTTTAAAAACAACAGAATTGTTGGCTGGATCACCAGGTGAGAATAGGAATTAGTAAGCTGCGATATAATAATTTTTGGGGGGTTTAATACCGCTTTAATGCATTTTCTTCATGAAGGTAAAGAAGCTTCTCTGAACAGGACTCCCCCCAGCCATGCACAATACTTACTGAGCCCAATCTCAATCCAGCGCAGTGTTTGAGAGCAATAGCCCTCTCCGCTCCCGCTGCTGGCCTCTATGGCAGCAGCGGGAGCCATCGGCTCTTGCTGCTGTCAATCACAGCCAGTGAGCAAAGAGTGGGGGTGGGAGTTGTGCTGTGCATTTCTATGGACACACTCAGCACGGCTCAGGATGGAGCACGCATGAGTGCCCCCACAGCAAGCGGCCCCCAGAACCATTGCACAGAGCAGGTAAGTATAACATATTTTTTATTTTTTAATTAACTTTTACAATCACTTTAATATACAGGAATTCTGTTGGTAATTATTGTCAGATTCTAGTTGATTGTTTAAAAGATTTTCCTTCTTTCAGATCCCCTCTCCTGATATGTTTGAAGATCTTATCAAGTTCTCCTTCCACACAGATGTGTTTGAAAAAAATATTGGTTACATGAGATTTGATATGTTTGCTGACTGCGAACTTCTGAACCAAGTGTCAAATCTTCTGGTAGAACATGTATGGAAGAAGGTCGTTAACACAGATGCCTTAATTATCGACATGCGGTAAGAAAATACATAATTTTACAGCTTAAAAAAGCCACATGTCTATTGGGTTCAACCAAAAACGTAAAGCCTAATGCCCCGTACACACGATCGGACTTTCCGACAACAAAACCATGCATTTTTGTTTGAAAGATGTTGGCTCCAACTTGTCTTGCATACACACGGTCACACAAATGTTGGCCAACATTTACGAACGTAGTGACATACAAGACGTACGTGATATCTCCATTACGAACGCTAGTTTTACTGAGCGCTTCCGGTTCGTACTTGATTCTGAGCATGTGTGCACTTTTGTACACGCGATCGGAAAGTCCGACAACAAAAATTTGTTGGCGGAAAATTTGAGAACCTGCTAGCCAACATTTGTTGGCAGAAAGACTGACAACAAATGTTCGATGGAGCATACACTCGATCGGACTTTCCGCCAACAAACTCACATCCAACATTTGTTGTCAGAAAATCCGATCGTGTGTATGCGGCATAAGTCCAGATTTAATTTAACTTTAAATACAAGGACTATTCCAAAAGTACTGCAAAAGTGGGCATAGCCCTTTAATTAACTTACATAGGTCGTTCACACCTGTTGGTAACTCTTCCTCTATAGTAAATCTTCCAAGCAGAAGCAACGTGCCCTCTCTGATGCCGCGTACACACGGTCGGACTTTACGGCAGACTTTGCCCGGCGGACTTTTCGACGTACTTTACGACAGACTTTCTGAATGAACGGACTTGCCTACACACAATCCACCAAAGTCTGTCGAATTCGTACATGATGACGTATGACTGGACTAAAACAAGGAAGTTCATAGCCAGTAGCCAATAGCTGCCCTAGCGTGGCTTTTTGTCCGTCGAACTAGCATACAGACGAGGGGACTTTTCGACCGGACTCGAGTTCGACGGATAGATTTAAAACAAGTTTCAAATCTAAGTTCGTCCAACTTTTGAGCAAACAAAGTCCGCTGGAGCCCACACACGATCGAATTGTCTGACGAGATCCCATCTGCCAGGCAAAGTCTGCCGTAAAGTCCGCTCGTGTGTACGTAGCATGAGTTCTTGACAAAGGAGGGATGCAGGCTGTCCGACATTGATGGTGCACATTGCTTTTGTCAATGTCACCTCCGCAAACATTCTGTAGTCTTCTGTGATTGCCAGAAAGCCTGCACCTCCCCTTCATCCAGAACTCAATGCCGGCACATTGCTGCTGCTTGGAATCCATTATTTATCTGCAATGAAACAAAGAGTTACTATAGAGAAAGAATTACTCTACCAACATGTGAAATGTCAATGACCTATGTGAGTTAACAAAAAAGGTATGCCCACTTTTGTGCTACTTTCTGTTCAGCTCGTAGTTGGATTGGACCAAGCTGGTCCAAATAAACTATTTCCTTCACTAACAGATGGGAAACTTTGTGTTGAGAGCACTAAATAAACTATACATTATGCAGGCTTCCTCTGAATGGTGGAGCAGTGCTCAGCCCAACTTGATTTTGTTGCGGGAATGGGACAGGAAGTCCCCACCCCACTGTCCAAACACAGCGCTCTATACGGCATTTAGCTGATGCTACTGTACATACAGTTTATACAGCACTTCCAGCAAGTACATCTGTTAGTGAAAGAAATAGTTTATTGGACCAGCTTGGTTAAATGAAACCTTGAGTTCAGTTTTAACACCTTGATGAGCCAGAGGTAGGCAAAGAACCAATTCTTGTGAAACATTATTCCAGGTTTTACCACCTGAAGCTGTAAAAATAATTTTTACATGCAGAGGTTAAAACAAAATTTAAAAATTTTTCTAGAATACGTGTTGTGTGTGATTCCTTATCAACACCTCAAATAGCCATACAATTATTGGTGTCTAAGTGCAAGAGTAAAAGCTTTATATATTATGTCTTTCCACTCCACACATGTGATTGTTGCATTTGTTTTCTTTTCTTAAGCTAAGTAAATTTTTTGCAATTACACAAAAATGCCAATTGATCCTGTCAGAATTCCAGCAACCTTGTAATAACTTCATGTGCTCTGAATGGAAACCTTAAAGGATAAGTTCACCTTTTTCTTTTTTTTTTTTTTTCTAAATTCCAGCTCCCCATGTACCAATATAGCATTAATGTATTTCTTTTGCAAAAATAAAACAACTTTCCATTTATTCTACACACACTTACCTCACTGGCTTCATGGCTCGATTACTTCTGCCTTACTTCCTAGACAGACTTTAGGTCATGATGCAGGAAGGAGTTGATGGTGCAGGGTGTGTGCTAATGAGATCAGCTGGTCAACTCCTTCCTGTGCCAAGACCTATAGTCTGTCCAGGAAGTAAGGCAGAAGTAATCGAGCAGTATTTGAAACAACCATAAATACAGTGAGGTAAGTATGTGTAGAATAAATGGAAAGCTGTTTTATTTTTGCAAAAAGAAGTACATTAATGCTATATTGGTATATAGAGGAGCTGGAAGTTAGAAAAAAAATGTGAACAAAGGTAAACTTATCCTTTAAACAATGTTATCAGCCTTCTTAATTCTCTTCTATAAACTACAGAACACCTCTCTCTTATGTAATGGAGAGGGATTACATTGTTCCTTCATAGATATAGTCCAGTGAGTAACAGTTGTCACAACAGGACAAAAAGTGTGTTTCCAGCAGGATTACCAGGTAGGAATAAAGGAAACCAGCTTGAAAACAAGCAAATGCAGCCACTACATCTAAGGACTGGTAAGCGGAAATATATACAATTTTTGGTCCCTGGTTTAGATACACATTTAAAGTTGATCGTACAGGCCTGTTGTAACAAGATAGAGATTTTTTTTTAATTTTATTTATTTTTTTTACATTTGCTTTGCAGTCATCCATTGGTATCACGCCAGTCGCTAAAACTTCTATAAAAATGAAATATTATTATTTAAAAATAACTGTGCTCAGCTCTTTGATAACTCATGGATGTAAGCTACTTCAGCCTGATGCTTTATTCACATTTCTTTTGTCCAATAACTGCTGGACAATGCTAATTTGAAGTCATTATGCTGCATTTAAATTTTTATTAATCTCATCTTGATTATTTACATAAACACCAGCATGTTCCTTCTTAGAGACAGCTATAGAAGATTTGTAATATATGATATATGCAGTTACTGTCGCCGGATAAGTATGCAACAACAGAAGTCTAAATGAAATTAGAACCTTTTATGCACACACTTATCTCAGGTCAGTGACTCAAAAATATTGAATCCAAAGGACCAGCATGGCAGCAGCCCACATAATGCTTCAATAACAGGTTCCCTTAGCCTATGTTCACATTGCTGCGGGTTAGAAATCGATTTCAACCCGGCAATGCAGTCCGACTTCAGGGGCCATTTGACAGACATCTGTGCAGGTTCCTGCACAGATGTCTATACAAATTGTCCCTGCCCCCCCCCCCAGGAACTACTTTTGGGAATAGGTAATAGGTGCCATTGCTGCCAATAGTCGCTGATTTGGCATGCAATTTGACATGTCAAATCGCATGCCAAAACGCTCCAATGTGAACCTGGGCTGAAGGCAATTTGCAAGTATTTTGGAATCCCCATTTGTTTGTTTCCCCCACCCCTACATAGAACAAGCTGCACTAAAGATTTTACCTGCTAATCCAATCACTGCAGGATGACCAGACAATTAAAAATAATTTATTTGAGTACTGCTCTTTCTGAATAATCACATTTTACACTGCTAAGCTTCGAAAAAGAGTAACAGCATTACACTTTTGCTTGCAAAGCAGATTTGATATCTCGGGGTATTACCACTACTGGAAATTACCTTTATCATTTTGAAATATGAATTTATTATCAGAAAGCAACAAACAGTCAGTTTAGAGCAGTCATACAACTGAATTGCATCCAAGGCTGAGATGGATGAAATGCTGACTACTGTAGAGCAGCCATTGGGGTTAATTTACTAAAGGCAAATAGTTTGTGCACTGCAAGTGCGGTTGCTCGAGATCTGAGGGGAAACTCTAAAATAAGGGAAGGCTCTGCTGATTTCTATCATCCAACTATGTGCAGGCAAAAATACTGTTTTTGTTTTTTTTTCTTGCATGTTCCCCTCAGATCTAGAGCAACTGCACTTGCATTGCACTTGCAAATGCCCTTGCAGTGAACAGACAATTTGCCTTTAGTAAATCGACCCCTCTTTAACAAAGAAAAGTCCATTAAGTAACTCTTAGGTCTCATTAGCCTGAACAGTAAGTTAAAAAACCTTCTGTACCCCCCCCCCCCTCCCCCAAGCCCTCCCAAATACATATCTGAGCCCGATCTCAATCCAGCAATGTGCAGACATAGCAAGGTGCTTGCTATAGGGGCACTCAGTGGGGGGTGAGGAGCCAGGAGCGCCTGAGAAGAGGAGGATCAAGGCTGCTCTGTGCAAAACCATAACACAGAGCAGGTAAGTATAACATGTTTTGTTATTTTATTTAAAAGAAAAAAAAAAGCAAAAAAAAGCAAAGCCTTACAATCACTTTAAGATATAGGAATAATCAAAAGAATAAGAAATGTGGTGTACTAAGGCATGTGACACCTAGGACTGCTCTATATGACTAAATCATTCTCAGTAAGAATGATGAATTGAATTTAATAATAAAAATCATGGCCAAAAAAGAATCATAGACTGTAAAAATTATAGTGTTCCCTCACATTGGTGGCCAGTTGGGTAAAGTCTGCTTATATTCATGGTTAGTGGAAAAGGACCCCCTTACATCTGTGGTCAGTGACATGCTCATGTATAGTCAGTGGGAAAGGGTCCCTTGGATTGGTGGTTAGTAGGAGAAGGACCCGGGGCATAACATTAGTGTCCACTGGCAGGAGAACCTCTGACATAGGTGGTCAGTGGAAAAAAATGCTCTTTACATTAGCATTCATTGGGAAGAGTTCCCTTTACATTGGTGGTAAATTTGCTGTGCCCTCAAAATATCTCAACACACAACCATTAAAGCGGGGTTCCACTGTCTAAAATGTTTTTTCATTATAAGTAAATGACAAAGATTATATCATTAAAGTATGTTATTCACTTTTTCCGTTTTTCTTACTTTCGGATGTCATTTTTCTCCCAAAAAAAGAACTTTTAAAAATTCCTAACGACGGTTCTCATCTTGCCTGTGGGCATGTGAAGCCCACAGGCATCCTCTTCCTTGATATTGTGCCGCTGATCGACCAGCATGCACCGCCCGTTGTATTGCCGATCTCGCGCATGCGCAGTAACCCTAAATCGGAGCGCCGTAAACCGCTCAGTTCCAGGATTGAAATCTCGCGATAGCTCGCGCCAGGCCGCCGCACTGACTCCTGGGAACAATGACACAAGCTCCCAGGAGCCAGTGCGGCTAATAGGAAATTACGTGTTAGCCGCACTAACCCCGCCCATATCCGCAGGCTGTACATCCTGGAACACAAAAGGATAATATGAACAACAAAGGTACAGTGGGGAAAAGAAAAAAAAAGTGCAGTTTTTTCATTAGGACATTGCGGTCATCCTCTTGAGATATTTTCATAAAATCGGGTGGAGCTCCGCTTTAATGTCTAAACCGCTGGCAACAAAATGAGTACACCCCTAAGTGAAAATGTCCAAATTGGGCCCAGTTAGCCATTTTCCGACCCCGGTGTCATGTGACTCATTAATGTTAGAAGGTCTCAGGTGTGAATGGAGAGCAGGTGTGTTAAATTTGGTGTTATTGCTCTCACTCTCTCATACTGGTCACTGGAAGTTCAACATGGCACCTCATGGCAAAAAACTCTTTGAGGATCTGAAAAAAAGAATTGTTGCTATACATAAAGATGACCTAGGCTGTAGGAAGATTACCAAGACCCTGAAACTGAGCTCCAGCATGGTGGCCAAGACCATTTTAAGCGGTTTAACAGGACAGGTTCCACTCAGAACAGGCCTCGCCATGGTCGACCAAAGAAGTTGAGTGCACATGCTCAGCGTCATATCCAGAGGTTGTCTTTGGGAAATAGACATATGAGTGCTGCCAGCATTGCTGCAGAGGTTGAAGGGGTGGGGGGTCAGCCTGTCAGTGCTCAGACCATATGCCGCACACTGCATCAAATTGGTCTGCATGGCTGTCGTCCCAGAAGGAAGCCTCTTGTAAAGATGATGCACAAGAAAACCTGCAAACAATTTGCTGAAGACAAGCAGACTAAGGACATGGATTACTGGAACCATGTCCTGTGGTCTGATGGGACCAAGATAAACTTATTTGGTTCAGATGGCGTCAAGCGTGTGTCGTGGCAACCAGGTGAGAACTCGGAGTACAAATCAAGGGTGTCTTGCCTACAGTCAAGCATGGTGGTGGGAGTGTCATGATCTGGGGCTGCATGAGTGCTGCCAGCATTGGGGAGCTACAGTTCATTGAGGGAACCATGAATGGCAACATGTACTGTGACATACTGAAGCAGAGCATGATCCCCTCCATTCGGAGACTGGGCCGCAGGGCAGTGTTCCAATATGATAATGACCCCAAACACACCTCCAAGAGGACCACTGCCTTGCTAAAGAAGCTGAGGGTAAAGGTGATGGACTGGCCAAGCATGTCTCCAAACCTAAACCCTATTGAGCATCTGTTGAGCATCCTTAAATGGAACGTGGAGGAACGCAAGGTCTCCAACATCCACCAGCTCCGTGATGTCGTCATGGAGGAGTGGAAGAGGACTCCAGTGGCAACCTGTGAAGCTCTGGTGAACTCCATGCCCAAGAGAGTTAAGGCAGTGCTGGGAAATAATGGTGGCTACACAAAATATTGACACTTTGGGCCCAATTTGGACATTTTCACTTAGACCCCTTTTACACTGTAGCACGGCCACCTTAGTAGTAAAGAGCTGTTAGTTTTAGCAGCGCTTTACTGTCGTTTTACCATCACTTTTCGTCCGCTAGTGCGGCGATTTTAACCCTTGCTAGCAGTCGAATAAAGGGTTAAAAGCGCCCGTGTTGCGGCGCTGCCAAATCGCTTTGCAGGCGCTTCGGCAGCGCTGCCCATTTATTTCAATGGACAGAGCGTTTTGGGAGGGGTGTATACAATTGCAGCAGTATTGATGGAAAAATGGTCTGTGGTGTGCCTTCACCTATATCACTTTCCCATTTAGTCATATATGAATGTGAGAGAGGTGCCAATTTCTCAAGAATAGAGGTAAAAATCATTATGATAAGCCCTTTAGTATTAGGGCATTATTGCTCAAAAGGAGTCGGGGTTCGTAGATTTGAAGAAAACACACTTCTTTGATTTACAAAAGATTTAATCTGGAGGGTTCTCGGTGTGGTAAGTTATGAGATATTTTGATAGAGGGGAGACTCAGAACTTCAGGACTTATGCCATGAGGAAAAAAAAACAATAAACTTTTTCTTGCTCATAGATTTAACATTGGAGGTCCCACAAACTCTATTCCAGCATTCTGCTCTTACTTCTTTGATGAAGAGACCCCTGTTCTCCTTGATAAAGTCTACAGCCGGTCTGCCAATGCGGTTACAGATGTGTGGACCATGCCTCAGCTCGCAGGTAGGATGCAGAATGTGTACACCTAAAGTATATGTAATGCCAAAACATTTTCTTATGTTTCAAAAAGAATGTAGAAGTGTTAGAACTTCTGTCAAGTTTTTATTGCTTGGTGTACAAGAAGAAAAGTTATTCAAAATAATGTGTCATAAAAAGCCAATGCATTTTGGGGTTTCAATGGGTTCCTTTTCATTAGAGTCTAGTGTTGCTGAATGAAGTGCTAGATTAATGCATTTGGAAGGATCCTGAGGGATATTTAGTATGATAGAGCCCCAGATGCCAGTTAGAACAGACTTGCTGAAATTGCAATTCCAGGTTCCTAAAGGCAGGGGCAGGGGCGGACTGATAACTCATGGGGCCCCCGGCAATAGGAGATTATGGGGCCCCCAGGCAATCAGAGATTATGGGGCCACACAGTATACACACACACAGTATACAATCACACAGTATACACATATATGTACACACAGTATACACAGACAGATGTAAAAAAAACACAGATTTATACATACTGTCCCTGGTTTTACTGAGGCTGGCAACCCTGATGGGGCCCCCTAGTGGCCCAGGGCCCTCGGGCAGTGCCCTAATCGCTCAATGGTCAGTCCGCCCCTGGGCAGGGGTGACGTAGCCCTGGCCGTACAGATGTCCCCTGAGAAGGCCAGGCCACCACTACCTTCCCAGGAGATCTCATTTCACAGATGCAAGATCGCGGTGATTTACGGACAATGGGGAAACGTATTACACTCCACAATCGAATACTGAACATGTGTTGGATTTTGTGCGTGCATCATTGACAGTCCGGGTTACACTTACCTGCTGTCGATGACATACATGCTAAATCTCACAAGATCACAAGGAACCTTATTACTCACAAAAACAATTACTGCACATGTGCGAGCTTTTGTGCCCATGTCATCAGAGGGCAAGAAAAAGAAATGGGAAGCCATGTTTAAGTTTTATAAGGGTGGTGGGTCCACTTTAAGTGGTAGTCTTTTGTGAAAAGGTGAACTTATACTCTAAAGGTGAAAATTTGACATTACTGGACCTTGGACTAGAACACTTTCTGTCATAACTGATCAACGCAGCCCAAGAGCTATTTAAGAAATCTATGGAGATTTTTGTGGCTAGGTTGACTTTCCAAATTAGTTCAATAATATTTCTCATTGACTATCCCAATGGAAGAATTACCTTGCTCTGATTAACACATTTTTAATACATAATCGTAAACAAATGCTCTATATATTTTGTAAACTTGTAAGCTTGCCATGTGAATGTGTGAATGTTTATGTGCAATACGCACATTATTTTTATAACAATTATGCACGCACAGAGGATTCTGAGATTAAATGAGAGCTAGAGATAAACTGTTAATATACAGGGGCAAGGTGGCTCCCCGGGCAGGATCACCTACCTGAACGTGATCCTGCACTTCCCGGTCTGGGGTGTACACGTGCACCACTGGCGACTTGCTCCCACAGAGGGAGCCAATCAGCGGGTCCGAGAGACGCGATGTCCAACAGGATCTGCCAATCGTTCGGGACGCAGGCAGAACGGTGATCTGTCTATGTAAATAAGGCAGATCTCTGTTCTGTGAGAAGGGAAGGTTGTGATCCTACATTAGTGTCACTGGTCCCCAAAAAGTGTCACTTAGTGTCCCATTTGTCCGGCGCAATGTCGCAGTCTCGCTATAAGTCGCTGATCGCCGCCAGTACTAGTAAAAAAGATGTAAAAAATTTAAATTCCATAAATTTATCCCATAGTTGATCCACTCTTCGGGAGCATGCACGTGGGTTCAATAAAATCTAATAGAAGGAGTTGCTGTATGGTCTGATCCTACCCAAGGAAAAAAGAAAAATCATAAAAAATAAAATAAAATAAAGCCAAGTATAAAAACTCACTCTCTACCATACTTACAAGGTTGACTATATAATAAAAAAAGTGTGGCACTGTAGATCAGGGACCCCCAAAAGGGGGCATCTCCAATGGGGTGAAGTGAGTGGCCTGCTGTCCAGCAAAAAAATCATCCAGGGGAGACAGATTTCAAAAAATTGAAGTAGTCAGAGTGACCATAAGTGCTGAGACCATCAATGAAGGACTTCTGAAAAAATATATGTATATATATTTTATATAGTTATAGTATGACATGTGCAAGGTATCCTGTGCTCGGTAAAAAACAGGGGATTGGAAGTACTAGAAAGTATTGGTGGTAGCCAAGGTGTAAGAAGTGAAAAGCGATAAGGATAAAAACGCATCACCAAGAAAGGTTGAATAAAAAGGTGTAAAAAGTTGAAAAGTGATAAGGATATAAACATATTACCAAGAACGTTTGCATAAAACAATCTAACAGTGCAGTGCAACTAGAGGTGAATTCGAATTACCAATTAGACAGTGATCAGTTCATAGGGTCCAGGGATCCGAGGTGATTCATGTAGTGAACCGAAGTGAGCAACGACAAAGTGAATCTGACGTCCCTGGGTGAAGCCTATAAGGCAGGGCCATCACACGCCCACCAATGTCACGTAGGCGTGCACCGCAGGAAGGAGCCGTCCTTGGCTCCAATTTTGTTGAGAAAAAAAACATTGCCCCCCTGGGTAAAATATATGTACGTTGCAAGGATTTTTACAAACTTTGTTGCAGATTCCTATCTTTTGCTATTCTGAAGAAATCCATGTGTGTTTCTCTGTGCCCATGTGGGAAAGTGAGTAAAATGGGAGTGGTTTCATCATTATCAATCAGCTGCTGCACCTACAGGGCAGTAATGAGGAAAGCTGCTGGGCCTGCATTCCTTTAGATGTGTTCCTTTTGAGAGTATATCACCAAAAATTTAACTTTTGTTCTAGGGGATGCCTGAAATCTGACTTGTATCTTGAGCAGACTTCTGGGAAAATCAGTGAGCCAATCACATAAGCAGGAAATTATGTTTATGGGGGGTGTTCTGTACACATTCTGCGTACAGAACACCTCCAGGTAGCCATATTGCATTGCAGTTTCAGAAAATTACAGTGGGTGCAGATTGAAAAGGAAAGGTAATTTTTAATAACATTCAATTACATTATGATTTGTGTAGCAATTGTATATGCTATACTATTTTTTCTTTATTTATTTTTTTTCCTGCGAAAGTAGAGTTACCCTTCAACTGCTTCAGCCCCGAAAGATTTTTTCCCCTTCCTGACCAGAGCACTGTTTGCTATTCGGCATTGCGTCGCTTTAACTGACAATTGCGCGGTCATGTGATGTTGCACCAAAACAAAATTGACTTTTTTTTTTTCCCCCACAAATAGAGCTTTCTTTTGGTGGTATTTGATCACCTCTGTGGCTTTTATTTTTTGAGCTATAAACAAAAAAAGAACGACAATTTTGAAAAAAACGCAATATTTTTTACTTTTTGCCATAGTAAATATCTCCCAAAAATATATAAAAAACAATTTTTTTTCCTCATTTTAGGCCGATATGTATTCTTCTACATATTTTTGTTAAAAAAATCACAATAAGCGTATATTGATTGGTTTGCGCAAAAGTTATAGCATCTACAAAATAGGGGATAGTTTTATGGCATTTTTATTATTTTTTTTTTTTTTTACTAGTAATGGTGGCGATCAGTGATTTTTATCAGGACTGCGACATTATGGCGGACACATCGGACACTTTTGACACATTTTTGGGACCATTGGCATTTATACAGCGATCAGTGCTTTAAAAATACACTGATTACTGTAAAAATGTCACTGGCAGGGAAGGGTTTAACACTAGGGGGCGATCAAGGGGTTAATTGTGTTCCCTCTCTGTGTTCTAACTGAAGGGGGGAGGGGACTGTCCAGGGGAGATGACAGATCGCTGTTCATACTTTGTATGAACAGACGATCAGTCTCTTCTCCCCTCAGAGAACCGGAAACTGTGTGTTTACACACACTGATCCCGATTCTCGGTGTGCCACCAGAGATCGCGGGAGCCCCGACAGTGATTGCGGGAGCGTGGCGCATGCCCCTAGTGGCCACAGGGTGAAGCAATGTTACATAACGTCGTTTCGCCCAGACGTGCCATTCTGCCGGCGGCTGGTCGGCAAGTTGTTAAAGAATATCTTAAGTCACAGAACAGACATTCATTTTATAAAATCAGCTTTGTTATAGTATTAGAAACAATAGTTATTTTTGACAATCCAATATAGGTTTACTTCAAAAATCTACTTTCATGTTGTAAGTGCTACCTGTCTGCTGGCCATCTCTATCCAGACCTTTATGGATTCCTTGCATGGTTTGTGGCTTCTGCCAATTTCTTTACCTTACTTTCAATTTTTAGGACTACATATTCCGTGGTACCTTACTGCCTTACTGCCTGCATTCGGTGTTGATGTCACATATGGTGTGTTTCATACATTGACTGCCTCCTAAAACACCTCTGTAGCACAGACAGAAGGCTTTGAGAAATGTGTGACACTGCAGTGGCTATTCAGGCATAGTAAATATGTGCCACTGCATTCATGGAAGTGAATGTGTGGGATTCTTCAAAATGTACTTTTTAAACATCAAGATCATTCAGATTAATAGGATTAGGCTAGAAATAATTGAAAGTTGATCTGGTAATGAACATATGATTTTAAAGTTAATATAGATATGCTTTAGGCTTCTGACTGCTAGTCCCGGGAGATCTGGAGTGAGATATAGTGATGCTCCTCATTGTTCTCTTTGCTGGAGGCTCTGACTTGAGGAAGCATAGCCTTGTCTCTACCAAGGTGGCTGCCTTCACACAGAAACACAATACAGAACAAGGCATGGTACATCAGTAAGTGGGGAAGGTCAACTGCAGGAAGATTACAAGCAATGTTGGTGACTAGTCCTTTGTCCTCGTTCTGCATTTTTGGATACAGCATCTGGAGTTAAGTTCCTTTTTATGTTTCAATATTTTTATTGAATTAAAGCAAAAATATAGACATTCAGTACAGAATGAGAAATGCCATTGGTTGCCATGAGTAAAATAACAGTGCAAGTAATATTCAGTAAAATTGACCAAAAAGAAGGAATCGAATGGGGTAAAACACATTTGAGGTGTCGTAGCAACATTATAACCAATATTCCTGCGCTTCAAGAGTCTCGAGGGGGATTACTATGGAAAGGAATTTGTAAGTGAGACTACTTATTGCCACTGAAGGTATAATAAATGGTAAAATATACCCCAAATTGATTAAACCATACAACATCCGAATTGTCTGTAACTCGGGGACAGATGATAAAGAACAAACAAAAATGGGTATTGTGACCCTATTGCACAATATTGAATATAGCTGCGCAGTCAAGGCCCGATAATATTAGGAGGCCTGCTCCCTTGGGAAAAATTGAGTATTGCAATAGGGTCGCAAACATCCAACATAAGAGACCACCTACTAATTGGCCAGAGAATCCGGGAAAGGTTCCCAAAACTCTGAGGTAATTGTAGTCAGTAAAGAGTTAGGAGAGGAATGTGTTGATAGAAGGAAGAGAAGCAATGGAAGGTGAAGATGGAATATAAGAGAACAGTAGAAGGGGGAGATACCTGTGCAGGAGACAGCTTACAATGACAAGATAAAATAAAATAGAAAGATATATGCCGGATTAAAGGGCGACTTTCATATAGGTAGCCCAGGGTTCCAATATCAGCTTTAACTTCCTTTTTAAAGTCTTGGATGTACATAGAACTAATGTACTAGTAAGGGGAATCAGGAACCAGTTGCAAATCTGAGGCCAGCAATGAAAAAATTATAACTAAACACTCTAAAACAAGCATACATGATCAACGTGTATGACACTTAGATTGGAATCCACATAAGAACGTCAGCAGAAACTTGGTAATTTGAGGAACCCTTCAAGCATCTAACCATAGGAGGTATCAAATTAACATACTTCAATGACAGAGAAGAGGAAGCACGTTCCTAAAACCACAATAAAGAGCAAATAGGTGATTCAATCATATACGAACTAGTGATCAGTTTCATTATTGTAAGTGTCTCTATATTTCCTTTGCAGGTTCTTCGTTTGGCTCCAAGAAACCTCTAGTCATACTAACCAGCTCAGTGACAGAAGGTGCTGCAGAGGAATTTGTATATATCATGAAGAGACTAGGACGGGCATATATTATTGGAGAAAAAACAAGCGGAGGTTGCCATCCCCCCCAGACCTATCATGTGGATGATACGCACCTGTACCTCACCATCCCCACATCTCGATCAGCCACTGAAGACCCTGGTGCATCTTGGGAAGGCAAAGGATTACTACCCGATTTAAACGTTCCATCTGAAACAGCTCTGCTGAAAGCCAAGGAAGTCCTAGCTGCTCAAATACAAGGAAAAAGATGAGAAGGGTCCTAAGTTTCACAATGTCTTGCTTATTCAGTAATGAAAGTAAAGTCCAGTAGCCCATTTGAGTTATTATACATCATTGTTTGTTGCATTGCTTTGCTGAATAAGCTAAGTTTCTGTTTTGAAAAAAACAAAAAAGCATATCCATATATTCTCAGTACACCTTATATGAAATACTTATACTAATGACAACAGCCTCTAACCAAAATGTTTTATGTGACCAGCCCTTTAAACTCCACAAATATTCTGTGAAGAGGTGCAAAGGTCAGAGGTAAGCTTAGAATGTAATGTAAAGTGATAATAAAGGCAAGTTTGAAAAAAACAAAAACAAGCATATTCTATTTAACTGCTCTTTGCAATGGTTTTGCACAGAGCAGCCCCTATCCTCCTCTTCTTGGGTCCCCTGCCAGCACTCCTGGCCCCTCCCTCCTTCCAAGTGCCCCCAGAGCAAGCAGCTGCTGCACACAGGTATTTTTTTTTACCTTCATGCATAAAATGCATGAAGGTAAATAACCTTCAGCCTTTAGATTGTTTTGTTAGACCCTCGCTCTACAAAGTTATTTGTAAATTCTGCTGGTCTCTTAGGCATAACCTTTGGAAAATCTAACTGGTTTGTGGTCATCTTTAGGGAGTCAATTTGTAAGATTTCCACATTAAATTCAGCAGCCTTAGAAAGCTGAATATTGGCATCACTGCCTCCTTTAGGATTTTTCATAATGCAGAATAATCACATAATTTAGGAACCTATATATGACAAATGCCTACATTATGGAATTATAGATGTTAGATTTCCAAACGAGCCATAAAGCAATTGTTCAGTCCACTAGTGCTCAACCAAAAATAATATTTAAGTTGGTCTTTAATTCCTAGTTTGTGGCTAATGGGTCTGCTATCTAGCCCCTTTGACTTTCGGTGTAAGTTAACTAAATGTTTCAATGTCAAATACATTGGTGTAACCGTGGTAGTAAATGAAAAAATGAACCCAATGTAATGTTCATGTTCTGTGAGTTAGCTACTTCAGTTCACTATCTAGTATGTGTATGGTGCAAAGGTCTGTTTAGTTAGGCAAGTCCTTCGTGCATTATCTGTGTTCCATGTGAGGTTGAAGAGACTGTATAAAACGCGCACACTTCAGAAGCTTTTTATGGAGAAACATTTTTTTTTTCAAATAAAATAATGTTTCCAAAAATGCCTGTATGCCTTTTTTTTCCCACAAACATTTTATTAAATGTATGCAAGTAATACACAAAGAAGCGGATTCCAGCTAAGTGTAAGAGATACTGTGCCAGAGAATACTCCAACGGGAGGGAGGATACCTTCATTATCACCTCATTAACTTTCCACCAGTAAGGTTGCAATGACAGGCAACTCTACCAAATATACAGGAATGAGTCCGTCTCCCTGCCACATCACCAGCATTGCTCCGGCACAGTAGGTGAAAATTTGTGTATTATGTCTGGTGTTCTATACCAGCGTGTTCTCAATTTTTCAATTTTTCTCTTGTACTGAAACCTTTAAAGAACCCTTGTGGAGATAGAAATTGATCCTGTCCCAACTTCCCTCCTCTATATCTCTGCCAAGTGCGACTCCCAATAGGCATGTTCCGAGCGTAAACTTTTTGGTCCTTTTTTGGAGTGAAGCATAAAGTGCTGAGATAACATGTCTCTGTGGGGGTGCGCTTGAAAACAGTGACTCCACTATTGTAGGGTTATTGGCAAAATCTCCTCTACATGCTGGGTCATCTAAAATATGCTTAAGCTGGATATAGGACCAAAACGGGAACAAACCCGTATTGGAGAGAACAACAAGTTCAGTTTGGCGCAAGAAGTGGCCTCTACAGAAGAAATGCTTAGCTAGCATTTCGGCATATGGCCATTCAGTCTCCACAAAGGTTCCTGCTAAACCCGGAGGAAAGTCCAGGTTGTTACAAACTGGGGTAATGGGGCATATTTTTGCGGGAACCGCATGTTTGGTGCAAGCCCTACTAAAGGCGTTGAGGGTGGGAGCGATAAGTGGGTGTGCCAAGATCAGGGGAGCTATATGTTCTCTAGTTATCCACGGTAGGTATCGTAGGTCAGCATTCGAGACCAGATTCTCCAGGCCCACCCAGTCCTTGCAATGGCTATGTATTTTTCAATCAACTATGCAGGCTAGATGGACTGCCCAAAAATATCGCTGCATGTCGGGGAGGCCAATATCTCCACCTTCTTTCGGTAATGTCAACTTAGCTCAGCTTATTCTCGCTTATTCTATTTTCTTGTGCCATATGAAGGCACGACAGATGGATTTGCACATGCCAAAAAAGGAGGTAGGCAAGTGAATTGGTAAGGTTTGAATTTTATATAGAAGGTGTGGAAGAACTATCATTTTGAAGATGGATGATCGCCCAAACCAGGAGATATTCGATTTGTCCCATTTCTGTCCCATTTCTGTCCTGTCTTATCTTTTGTAGTTCCGTCAGAAAGTTCCTATTATATAGTTGTGATAAGTCAGCAGGTAGTTGACCTAGGTACTGAATGGCATCCAACTTCCATTGAACGGGAAAGTTGAGTTGGCATTGGTTGACTAAATCTGGGGGTAAGGAGACATTCAATGCAAATGATTTGGTATAATTGATTTTTAAATTTGAAAGTTTTTGAAATTGATCTAGGACTAGCAGAAGATTGGGTAGAGACATCAAGGGGGAAGTGAGGAAGAAGAGTACATTGTCCGCAAAAGCGGCAATTTTGAATTCCCGTTCCTGCACTCGTATGCCCCTGTCTGAGTTGGCCTGGATAGAGTGAAGGAGGGGTTCAAGCGAAAGAATATATAATAGGGGGGACAAGTGGTATCCTTGCCTAGTCCCATTGTGGATGGAGAAGGCGTCCGACAGGTGGCTGTTGACTTTGACTTTCGCTCTAGGGTTAGTATACAGGGACATTATGCAGGTCCGCATACACGGTCCAATCCCTATTGAGCCCAAAACCGCATCCATGTAGTCCCATGCCACCCTGTCAAATGCCTACTCCACGTCCAATGCAAGAAAAAAACCCTCCTGTTGCAAGGATGTAAGCCAGTAATGTAAGTTAATCGGTTTAATCGTGTTGTCCCTGGCTTCTCTACCAGGGACAAACCCCACTTGGTCTGAGCCAACCCTGGTAGGATAAACAGGACGCCAGAATCTTGGCAAATAGTTTCATGTCTGCGTATGCCTGTATGCCTTGAATGTTTCAAGAGAACCTGAAAGCAATTTTCAACTTTGCAGTCCCCAGTTACCAAGTAGTTTTGCAACCCAATAAAATCCATTTTCAGGTCTTCTTTAAAAAAAGGGCTTCCTTATTGTTGTGTAAACCCTTATTTTTTAAAAATAACTAACACGTCATACTTACCTGCTCTATGCAATGGTTTTGCACAGAGCAGTCCCAATCCTCCTCTACTTGGGTCCCAGACAGGCTCTTCTGGCTCCTCCCCTCTGCCGAGTGCCCACCATAGCAAGTGGCTTGCTGTGGGAGCACTCATACGGGCTTGCTCCCAAGCCGTCTCTATGTTCATAGACTCACAGTGTTGTCAGGGGCAAGTAAAATACAAATGCCAAATGCTGGTCGCTAGAGGCATTTAATAGACTGGCTGTGAGAATCCCCAGATCTTAATCCTTTTGTGCTCTTGTGGGAAGAGCTTTACCATAATATCATAGAAAAATGCTTTAGTCACATGTACGAAGAGCTAGAAAAAGCTAGAGAACATGTCTGTTTGAATTCTTCCTGAATATCTAAGTACTTAACATCTAGAATAATAGAGTGACCCCTACAGTATGGGGTCAAATCAGTGGCGGCCCGTCCATAAGGGGGGCAGTGGCGCCACCCCACTAATCCATGCGCCTGTCACGTAATCTACATGCAGGCAGCCGGACGCATGGATTTCAATGGGGTTTTTTCTTTAAGTACATGATTAGAGCCTGAGGCTTTAAAAAAGGCTTCAAAAAAGGGTGGGCTCGGGGAGCAGAGCACTGTGCCCTGAGCCCACCCAGTTGTGTGAACAAAGCGAATTAATATTCGCTATTGTCTTCCTGATTCTCCTCCCAGCCAATCAGGACCCACTTCCTGTTCGTCCGAGAGGAGAAGCAACGGAGCGAGGAGCAACAGCCCTACCTCGGATCCTCTTTATCTGCCTCCTAAGGTAAGGAGGCCTCTGATTGCTGCCTTCTCATCTACTGCGCGGGGATGGATTGGGTCGTGGCCTTCCTGTCCGTGTCTCGCCTCCCCCCAAAATATTGAGCACCAACCGCCACTGGTCCAAACTAAAGTAAAAGCAGTTTATAATAGAAGATGGCCACTGAAAGGATAAGTATATGGAATCTTTTTTCAACCACTTGCTGACCAGCCGCCGTCATTATACTGCAGCAAGTCGGCACGATCCTGCGAACCGTCGTAGCTGTACATCAGTCCCTTTAAGCGGGACAGCAGGTGCGTGTGCGCTGCTGCTCTGCGGGGGTGCCAATGTGTGTGACCGGCGTGTCCAGGGAACACAGTTAACCCCTTGATTGCCCCCTAGTGTTAACCCCTTCCCTGCCAGTGACATTTACACAGTAATCAGTGCATTTTTATAGCATTGATCGCTGTATAATTGTCAATGGTCCCAAAAATGTGTCAAAAGTGTCCGATCTGCAGCCAAATCTACCGGGGCTAAGGTGGTTAACAGGCTGCTTTAGTTTGGACTCCATGATGACATAGTCCCTTCAAAGGTCTGCAAAGCTGTACTTGCTGCGCAAGGTTCATTAATCAATGTAAAGTTTTGAAACTACATATGACCAAGGGATAAAGGAAGACTGAGAGTGAAGGTTGTCATGGCCCCACCAACCTGCACTGTATTGAGAGAGCAGTGCTGCTGTCATATCAGCAAGGTAATTAAAAAAATATATAAAAGCATAAAACACTGTTCAGGAGGCCTCAAGGGGAGGGCACAGAAAGTGGGGAAGCCCAGAGTTGACTTTCACTTGAAATACTGCAGTCTTTCTTAAAGTGGCACAACACCATACAGCTCTGCGTGTGGATATGAAATCATCTTACATTCATTAAACATTTTTGGGTTTACTTACAATTACTCTTTTTTCCACTTCCTGGTTTCATAAGGCACTGGTTGATTTAACCAGCGCCTCCCAGCTATATCCTGGGAACCTAGGAACTTCCTGCCACATATTCCAGGACAAAGACCTAGAGATCTAATCAGAGTTCCAGGAATATTTAATAACTTTGTGTGTGTCACTGCACTTAGGATTCCAAAATTCACCCATAGTGTTAATATTTCAGCGCCGCTACCTAAATAATAAACAAAATTGACATCACTTTTTTCCCAAATTTTGAAAAAAACACAATATTTTGTACTTTTTGCTATAATAATTATCCCCATTTTCTTTTAAAAAAATCAGCACTGTGAAGTATAGTCCCATGTGCAAAAAAAGTCCCTTATAAAATAAAAATAAATAAATAGATCTTGTCATAAGTGAGTGACGTGATATTCCTCCAGAGTAAATATGTGATGCAAACGACATAAATCTGGAACCCTTAGTACGGTAATGTGCTTACCAGAAGTAAGCCAAAACAGGGCAAGTGGCTTAAACCCAGCCTGGGCCTTGAGATGATCAGTCCAGAGGAGGCAGGATAAACACGCTCGTCCCGTATGTGCAGTCCACAGAGTTTAGCAAAAAATAGGAAAAGCAAACATAGTGTAATACTGATATGTAAAACACCTCAAAAAAGCAAAAACGTGCAACACTCAATCTTAGCCCAAAAAATCATATGTGATCATAAGAATCCAGTGTAAGAGATAACAACTGGGGGTGATTGTATAAGTGTCAGAAAAAGCATGCAAATTACAAATGCTGAGATAGAAAGATGAAGTGAAAAAAATATATATATATAGCAAAAAAACGTGAATGACACCCAGATCTGCTTACCGGAAAACTGAGAAAAAATAGGCATGTAATGACCACCCAAGAAAAGACATAAATCCTCTAGGTGCAACTAAATCCTCTAGGTGCAACAAATCATACGTGCAAACTGCTTACCAGATAGAAAAACCAAGTGAGCGGAGTTAATCAAGCCAGAGATTAATCACCATGCATAGAGCAAACACTAGGTAGAAAGCGGCAGCAAACCTTCAGGAGATCCTGCTTACCAGATCTCTACATGGGATAAACAGTGTATCGGATCTCAAACAGGCTCCTATGGGGAACGATGAGGATACGTCCTGCCACGGTAGGATCCAGGCTCAGGCGCACATATGGTAGAGAAGGAGCCAATAGCATAATACTGTATATACCAGGTTTATTAAAAATGAAGTAACACTTACACAAACTCGAAAAGTTAAAAGCGAAGTAAAAACTGAGACTTTTTTTGCACATGGGACTATACTTCACAGTGCTGATTTCCACCATGTTTTTTTGTTTCTAGCGCGGTTTCTTTGTTATAAGTAGTATAAAGATGGCGGCTGGTCGGCAAGTGGTTAATATTGATTGGACCCTGAGCAAACATTTTCTTGCCCCCACCCTTCCATGCAATTTTGCTCTCTACCTGCTCTGAGACATACACTAAATAGCAGCTAGACTGAAAATCAGTTTACTGAATCAGATCAGGCAGCAATTGCAATTGGTTGTCAGAGGTTACAGTGTATCATTACTGCTCACTGACTGGCTGCTAAAGGTTACAGCACACATTATGGCTCACTAATTATTTGCTAGAGGTTACAGCACATGACTTCTGCTTGTTGATTGGTTGCTAGAGATTACTGTCCATCTACACTGCTCACTGATTGGTTGTTAGAGGTTACTGCCCATTATTACTGCTCACGGATTGGTTCCTAGAGGTTACTGCATATCCTTACTGCTCAATGATTGGTTGCAAGAGGTTAGTGCACATCATTACTGCTCACTGATTGGTTGCTAAAAGCTTACAGCACATCATCTCCTCACTGACTGCACATCATGGACTGGGGAGGTGACGGGACCCATCAATAAATAGAAAACTCCTAGGGGTCCTAGGACTCCTTAGATCAGTGGCAATGCTGGGAAGGGGGGATCAGTGGTAATGCTGGGGGTTGATGGGATCAGTGGCAGTGGTGGGGGGATGGGATTAGTTAGGAGGTAAACACTGTGGAAAATTCTGAATCATGTGGAGCAAAGCTGGAAATCTTTGGCAAGTATAAAGTGGGGAATTCTACACTGACCACTGATGTAATGGGCAGTTTACAATGACCACCAATGTGAGGGGGGATTTACACTGACCACCAATGTGAGGGGGAATTTGCACTGACCACCATGTAACGGGGGATTTTACGCCACCCACCAATATAAAGAGGGATTTCTACACTAAAACAAATGTAATGGGGCATTTACACCAACCACCAGTGTAAGGGGGAAGATACACTAACAACTATTGTCGAGGAGATCTGTACTGACCACCAATGTAAGGTGACACTTCTACACCAACCACCAATGTTAGGGGGGGGTTTACAATGACCACCAATGTAAAAGGAGATTTACACTGACCACCAGTGTAAGGGCAATTCTGCACTTACCACCAATGTAAAGGGAAATATACGCTGATGACCAATGTAATGAAGAATTTACACTAACAACCAATGTAATGGGGGGTTTTACATTAACTACCAATAAAAGGGGATTTCTACACTGACCACCAATGTAATGGGGGCTTCTACATGGACCACCAATGTAAGGGAGGATTTGAAACTGACCACAAATGCAAGTTTGGATTTATTTACTGACTACCAATATAAAGAGGAGTTTCTACACTGGCCATCCATGTAATTCCACTAATGTAATGGGGATTTACACTGACCACTAATGTAATGGGGATTTACACTGACCACTAATGTAATGGGGATTTACACTGACCACTAATGTAATGGGGATTTACACTGATCACTAATGTAATAGGGATTTACACTGACCACTAATGTGTTGGGTATTTACACTGACCAGTAATGTAATAGGAGCATTCACACTGACTACTAATGTAATAGGAGCATTCACAGTAACCACCAAAGTAAGGAGGGATTTACACTGATCGCCAATGTAAGGGAGACCTTCACACTGGCCACTAGTGTAAATTAAAGGATTGTACACTGAGCCCCAATGTAATGGGAAGATTTACACTGAAGACCAATGTAACTGAGACATTTAGCCTGCGTTCCCATTTGTGTGTATCGGGAATACATGCAAAATCGCTTTCCTGACACCACAGAAATGTGCTGCCAATTAGCAGATACACAGCAGTGCCATTAATTGTTTTTTTACACCCTCACGCATCAGCTGATATGAGCTTATGCACATACACCAAAATTCATGGTACCGTGGCACCATGGTATTTTGAAAAAGGATTTCTCCTCCAATTTGCTTACCTTTGTAGAACAGGCTAATGTTAGGCTTAATGACCACAGTTGTAGACAGGACTTTCAAGCATGCCCCTTTACCTCCCCAGTGGTTAGAATTCAGCAGAGGTGATGGTGGATATGACCTTAGGGGGGCATGCTATACATATGAATGCCCCCTCTATTTACAAATCAATGCCGCTGGTGTGCGGCTATTTACATGTTAATGTTGTCGCTATTTACATATCAATGCAGGTTGTTTACATGTAAACACAGGGTCTGCAGGTGAGTCTGTACACAGCAATAGGGCAGAGCTGGGCAGCATTAGTAGCAGCACTTCACACTGAGATATTGGGACACAGCACAGGACTAAATCTTCAAGAGACAAGGGAATTTAAACTGGGATAGTTGGCAAGTATGAGGCAGCTGCTTTGGGCCCCACAACAATGATGGGGCCCAGGGCAGCTGCTCCTTTTGGCCTGCCTTAAAGACGGCCCTGGTTACATGCAGTGAATTATTGGTTAAGGCACACATTTTCAGCCATAAATTTGAAGATTTTCTGAACTGAAAAACTATGAGATACACCTTGATATCAAAGATGGCCTCAAACCCAAACCTCATCCCAAGTCAGTAGCTTAGCCTGCAGGTAATCTTTTAACACTAGGTGGGTAAATGCCATTTTTTATATATGTAAACGGAAAGTATTCAGACCCCCTTAAATGTTTCACTTTTTTTATATTGCAGCCATTTGCTAAAATCATTTAAGTTCATTTTTTTTCCTCATTAATGTACACACAGCACTCCATATTGACAGGAAAAACACAGAATTGTTGACAATGACATTTTTGCATATTTATTAAAAAAGAAAAACTGAAACATCACATGGCCCTAATTATTCAGACCCTTTGCTGTGACACTCATATATTTAACTCAGGTGCTGTCCATTTCTTCTGATCATCCTTGAGAAGGTTCTACACCTTAATTTGAGTCCAGCTGTGTTTGATTATACTGATTGGACTTGATTAGGAAAGCCACTTACTGGTCTATATAAGACCTTATAGCTCACAGTGCATGTCAGAGCAAATGAGAATCATGAAGTCAAAGGAACTGCCTGAAGAGCTCAGAGACAGAATTGTGGCAAGGCACAGATGTGGCCAAGGTTACAAAAAAATTTCTGCTGCACTTAAGGTTCCTAAGAACACAGTGGCCTCCATAATCCTTAAATAGAAGACGTTTGGGACGACCAGAACCCTTCCTAGAGCTGGCCGTCCGGCCAAACTGAGCTATCGGGGGAGAAGAGCCTTGGTAAGAGAGGTAAAGAAGAACCCAAAGATCACTGTGGCTGAGCTCCAGAGATGCAGTCAGGAGACGGGAGAAAGTTGTAGAAAGTCAGCCATCACTGCAGCACTTCACCAGTCGGGGTTTTATGGCAGAGTGGCCCGACGGAAACCTCTCCTCAGTACAAGACACAAGAAACCCCGCATGGAGTTTGCTAAAAAACACCTGAAGGACTCCAAGATGGTGAGAATAAGATTCTTTGGTCTGATGAGACCAAGATAGAACTTTTGGCCTTAATTCTAAGCGGTATGTGTGGAGAAAACCAACCAGGCACTGCTCATCATCGGTCCAATACAGTCCCAACAGTGAAGTATGGTGGTGGACGCAGGGCCGGACTGGCCTACCGGGATACTGGGAAATATCCCGGTAGGCTGGCTGCACTGTAGTACCGCTGGGGCCGCTCACTGCCTGTGTCAGCATCAGCACTTTGAAGAGCAGCAGCGGCGGCCGCTGCACTATGCCAGCTGTGTGTCACTCACTCACTCTCTGTGTGTGTCTCCGCTCTCCGGGGCCGCTCACTGCCTGTGTGGGTGTGTCCTGATTGACTCCTGACCTAAAGATCAGCAGCGGTGGCCGCCGCCATGGCTGCCTGTGTGTCACTCAGCCACTCACTGTCTCCTCCGTTCGCGCCGCCCACCACACTTATCATCATGCCTCGCTCTGTCTGTGTGCCTGAGGGGGAGGAGCAGGAGAACGCCGTGCTGCTCCATTTTTCCTCGTCCTGTGCGGCGCCAGCCAGCACCGCCCACTATCTGACTGCACGAGGCAGTGCAGCTGCTACAGCACAAGAATCAAGGTTTTTTTTTTTTTTTTTTTTTTTTCTTCTCCTTCTTCTCTCTCTCTCTCTCTCTCTCTCTCTCTCTCTCTCTCTCTCTCTCTCTCTCTCTCTCTCTCTCTCTCTCTCTCTCTCTCTCTCTCTCTCTCTCTCTCTCTCTCTCTCTCTCTCTCTCTCTCTCTCTCTCTCTCTCTCTCTCTCTCTCTCTCTCTCTCTCTCTCTCTCTCTCTCTCTCTCTCTCTCTCTCTCTCTCTCTCTCTCCCATGTTTTGTTCAAGTGCTAGATAACTTTGAAAAGCTGTATACCCAGGGCCGTCTTTAATTTTGATTGGGCCCTGGGCAAACATTTTCTTGGGGCCCCCCCCCCCCCCCCCCCTCCATTCTGAGACATACAAAAAATAGCAGGTAGACTCAAAATCAGTTTACTGCAGCAGATCACGCAGAGGTTTGCCAGAGGTTACAGCCTATCATTACTGCTCAATGACTGGTTTCTAGAGGTTACAACACATAATTTCTGCTTGCCGATTGGTTGCTAGAGGTTAATGTACATTATTAGCGCTCACTAATTGGTTGCTAGGGGTTACAGCACATCATTAGCACTTACTGATTGGTTGGTAGAGATTAAAGCAGATCACTACTGTTTGCTGATTGGTTGCTAGAGGTTCATGCACATCATTACCTCTCACTGAGCAGTGGAGCAATCCCAAATAATTGAGCAAGTAAAGGGGCACATTAATACACATACTACAGGAGAGGTTCAGAGACTGCGGACATACAGCAGGAGACAACAGAGACTGTGGACATACTGCAGGAGACAATCAGAGACCGCGGACATACTGCAGGAGACAATCAGAGACTGCGGACATACTGCAGGAGACAATCAGAGACTGCGGACATACTGCAGGAGACAATCGGAGACTACGGACATACTGCAGGAGACAATCGGAGACTACGGACATACTGCAGGAGATTACCAGAGACTGCGGACATACTGCAGGAGACAATCAGAGACTGCGGACATACTGCAGGAGACAATCAGAGACTGCGGACATACTGCAGGAGACAATCGGAGACTGCGGACATACTGCAGGAGACAATCAGAGACTGCGGACATACTGCAGGAGACAATCAGAGACTGCGGACATACTGCAGGAGATTACCAGAGACTGCGGACATACTGCAGGAAACAATCAGAGACTGCGGACATACTGCAGGAGACAATCAGAGACTGCGGACATACTGCAGGAGACAATCAGAGACTGCGGACATACTGCAGGAGACAATCAGAGACTGCGGACATACTGCAGGAGACAATCAGAGACTGCGGACATACTGCAGGAGACAATCGGAGACTGCGGACATACTGCAGGAGACAATCGGAGACTGCGGACATACTGCAGGAGACAATCAGAGACTGCGGACATACTGCAGGAGACAATCAGAGACTGCGGACATACTGCAGGAGACAATCAGAGACTGCGGACATACTGCAGGAGACAACAGAGACTGCGGACATACTGCAGGAGACAATCGGAGACTACGGACATACTGCAGGAGACAATCGGAGACTGCGGACATACTGCAGGAGACAATCGGAGACTGCGGACATACTGCAGGAGACAATCAGAGACTGCGGACATACTGCAGGAGATTACCAGAGACTGCGGACATACTGCAGGAGACAATCAGAGACTGCGGACATACTGCAGGAGACAATCAGAGACTGCGGACATACTGCAGGAGACAATCAGAGACTGCGGACATACTGCAGGAGACAATCAGAGGCTGCGGACATACTGCAGGAGACAATCAGAGACTGCGGACATACTGCAGGAGACAATCAGAGACTGCGGACATACTGCAGGAGACAATCAGAGACTGCGGACATACTGCAGGAGACAATCAGAGACTGCGGACATACTGCAGGAGACAATCAGAGACTGCGGACATACTGCAGGAGATTACCAGAGACTGCGGACATACTGCAGGAGACAATCAGAGACTGCGGACATACTGCAGGAGACAATCAGAGACTGCGGACATACTGCAGGAGACAATCAGAGACTGCGGACATACTGCAGGAGACAATCAGAGACTGCGGACATACTGCAGGAGACAACAGAGACTGCGGACATACTGCAGGAGACAATCGGAGACTACGGACATACTGCAGGAGACAATCGGAGACTGCGGACATACTGCAGGAGACAATCGGAGACTGCGGACATACTGCAGGAGACAATCAGAGACTGCGGACATACTGCAGGAGATTACCAGAGACTGCGGACATACTGCAGGAGACAATCAGAGACTGCGGACATACTGCAGGAGACAATCAGAGACTGCGGACATACTGCAGGAGACAATCAGAGACTGCGGACATACTGCAGGAGACAATCAGAGACTGCGGACATACTGCAGGAGACAATCAGAGGCTGCGGACATACTGCAGGAGACAATCAGAGACTGCGGACATACTGCAGGAGACAATCAGAGACTGCGGACATACTGCAGGAGACAATCAGAGACTGCGGACATACTGCAGGAGACAATCAGAGACTGCGGACATACTGCAGGAGATTACCAGAGACTGCGGACATACTGCAGGAGACAATCAGAGACTGCGGACATACTGCAGGAGACAATCAGAGACTGCGGACATACTGCAGGAGACAATCAGAGACTGCGGACATACTGCAGGAGACAATCAGAGGCTGCGGACATACTGCAGGAGACAATCAGAGACTGCGGACATACTGCAGGAGACAATCAGAGACTGCGGACATACTGCAGGAGACAATCAGAGACTGCGGACATACTGCAAGAGACAATCAGAGACTGCGGACATACTGCAGGAGACAATCAGAGGCTGCGGACATACTGCAGGAGACAATCAGAGACTGCGGACATACTGCAGGAGACAATCAGAGACTGCGGACATACTGCAGGAGACAATCAGAGACTGCGGACATACTGCAGGAGACAATCGGAGACTACGGACATACTGCAGGAGACAATCAAAGACTTCGGACATACTGCAGGAGACAATCGGAGACTGCGGACATACTGCAGGAGACAATCAGAGACTGCGGACATTATACAAGGGATGGTCAGAGAACTTTCAGCAATGCACAGCTTTACAGTTAAATAACACAGCTCAGGGTTTAAACAGTCAGGCATTCTATGGGTGTAAGGACATACCTGGCCAGCCAAACTCACTACATACATTCAGGACTGTGGGCGGGGTTTCCACTCTATGCTCTCACTAAAGCAGCTGGGAGCTCCACTGATGCTTTGTTGGGTGGGCCCTGGGCCCACATCACCCATGAATTGTCGCCCTGATGACAGCTTTGCAGAGCGCACAGAGGACATGGGAGGATGTATTCCGCGCTGGCCAGCTGAGAGGGGCGGGGCCGGGAGCTCCACTGACGCTCTGACCCCGCCCACGTGCAGCCTGTGCACTGTGTATAGAGCGCCTGTAGTGAGAGCGTCATTGGAGCTCCCGGCCCCGCCCCCGGACCTCTGTATTTACCAGCCAGTATAGAGGGGGCGGGGCCGGAAGTTCCACTGACACTCGCACTCCGATCACTGGCTCTCAACACAGAAGCTCTTTTCCGAGTACACAGGCTGTACGTGGGCGGGGTCAGAGCGTCAGTGGAGCTCCCGGCCCCGCCCCCTCTCAGCTGGCTAACGAGGAATACATCCTCCCGTGTCCTCTGTGCGCTCTGCAAAGCTGTCATCGGGGCCCCAATTCACAGCTAGCGCGGGCCCCCCAACAAAGATTGGGCCCGGGGCAAGTGCCCCGTTTGCCCTGCGCTAAAGACGGCCCTGTGTATACCATCAAACGCTACAACTATGCCCATAGAGTGCCAACACTGTGCCCTGCCCATTAGCCCACTGTACCCATAAATTGCCACCACTGTGCCCATTAAACGCTGCCACTGTGCCCATTAAACGCAGCCACTGTACCATCAAACGCAGCCACTGTGCCCATTAAACACAGCCACTGTGCCCATCAAACGCAGCCACTGTACCCATAAATTGCCACCACTGTGCCCATTAAACGCTGCCACTGTACCATCAAACGCTGCCACTGTACCATCAAACGCAGCCACTGTACCCATAAATTCCCACCACTGTGCCCATTAAATGCAGCCACTGTGCCCATAAATTCCCGCCACTGTGCCCATCAAACGCAGCCACTGAGCCATCAAATGCAGCCACTGTGCCCATTAAACACAGCCACTGTGCCATCAAGCGCAGCCACTATGCCCATAGATTGCCAACACTGTGCTCTGCCCATTAAACGCAGCCACTGTACCCATCAATTGCCACCACTGTACCATCAAACACAGCCGCCCACTGTACCCATAAATTGCCACCACTGTGCCCATTAAACGCTGCCACTGTGCCCATTAAACGCAGCCACTGTACCATCAAACGCAGCCACTGTACCCATAAATTGCCACCACTGTGCCCATTAAACACAGCCACTGTGCCCATCAAACGCAGCCACTGTACCATCAAACGCAGCCACTGTACCCATAAATTGCCACCACTGTGCCCATTAAACGCTGCCACTGTACCATCAAACGCAGCCACTGTACCATCAAACGCAGCCACTGTACCCATAAATTCCCACCACTGTGCCCATTAAATGCAGCCACTGTGCCCATAAATTCCCGCCACTGTGCCCATCAAACTCAGCCACTGAGCCATCAAACGCAGCCACTGTACCCATCAATTGCAGCCACTGTGCCCATTAAACACAGCCACTGTGCCATCAAGCGCAGCCACTGTACTCATAAATTGCCACCACTGTGCCCATCAAACGCAGCCACTATGCCATCAAACGCAGCCACTGTACCCATCAATTGCAGCCGCTGTGCACATTAAACACAGCCACTGTGCCATCAAGCGCAGCCACTGTACCCATAAATTGCCACCACTGTGCTCATTAAACGCAGCCACTGGGCCATCAAGCCCAGCCACTGTACCCATAAATTGCAAACACTGTGCCCATTAAACACAGCCACTGTGCCCATCAAACGCAGCCACTGTACCCATAAATTCCCACCACTGTGCCCATTAAACGCAGCCACTGTGCCCATAAATTCCCGCCACTGTGCCCATCAAACGCAGCCACTGAGCCATCAAACGCAGCCACTGAGCCATCAAACGCAGCCACTGTGCCCATTAAACACAGCCACTGTGCCATCAAGCGCAGCCACTGTACCCATAAATTGCCACCACTGTGCCCATTAAACGCAGCCACTGTGCCCGTAAATTCCCACCACTGTGCCCATCAAACACAGCTACTGTGCCCATAAATTCCCACCACTGTGCCCATCAAACACAGCCACTGTGCCCATCAAACGCAGCCACTGTACCCATAAATTGCCACCACTGTGCCCATTAAACGCAGCCACTGTACCCATAAATTGCAGCCACTGTGCCCATTAAACGCAGCCACTGTGCCCATAAATTCCCACCACTGTGCCCATCAAACACAGCCACTGTGCCCATCAAACGCAGCAACTGTACCCATAAATTGCCACCACTGTGCCCATTAAACGCAGCCACTGTGCCCATAAATTCCCGCCACTGTGTCCATCAAACGCAGCCACTGAGCCATCAAACGCAGCCACTGTACCCATCAATTGCAGCCACTGTGCCCATTAAACACAACCACTGTGCCATCAAGCGCAGCCACTGTGCCCATCAAGCGCCACCACTGTGCTCATTAAATGCTGCCACTGTGCCCATCAAACGCAGCCACTGTGCCCATCAAACGCAGCCACTATGCCATCAAACGCAGCCTATGTAACCATCAATTGCCGCCAGTTTGCCCCATCAATTGCCGCCAGTTTGCCCCATCAATTGCCGCCAGTTTGCCCCATCAATTTCTGCCAGTGTCCCCCCCGCCCGGCACTTACCTGTCTCAGGTCAGCGCGTTGCTCCATGCTCCCTCCGATCACAGCGCTTGTCGCAGCCAATCAGGTGACAGGTAACCAGACCCAGTGCACCTGATTGGCTGGTATGACATTTTTTCCAGGGCTGGTTTTCATACCCAGTCCGGCCCTGGGTGGACGCATCATGCTGTGGGGGTGTTTTTCAGCTGCAGGGACAGGATGACTGGTTGCAATCGATCGAAAGATGAATGCGGTCAAGTACAGGGATATCCTGGACGAAAACCTTCTCCAGAGTGCTCAGGACCTCAGACTGGGCTGAAGGTTTACCTTCCAACAAGACAATGACCCTAAGCACACAGCTAAAATAATGAAGGAGTGTCTTCACAACAACTCTGTGACTGTTCTTGAATGGCCCATACAGAGCCCTGACTTAAACCCAATTGAGCATCTCTGGAGAGATCTAAAAATGACTGTCCACCAACGTTTACCATCCAACCTGACAGAACTGGAGAGGATCTGCAAGGAGGAATGGCAGAGGATCCCCAAATCCAGGTGTGAAAAACTTGTTGCATCTTTCCCAAAAAGACTCATGGCTGTATTAGATCAAAAGGGTGCTTCTACTAAATACTGAGCAAAGGGTCTGAATACTTAGGACCATGTGATATTTCAGTTTTTCTTTTTTCATAAATCTGCAAAAATGTCAACAATTCTGTGTTTTTCTATCAATATGGGGTGCTGTGTATACATTAATGAGGAAAAATGAAATGAACTGATTTTAGCAAATGGCTGCAATATAACAAAGAGTGAAAAATGTAAAGTGGTCTGAATACTTTCCATCCCCACTGTATATATATATATATATATATATATATATATATATATATATATATATATATATATATACACACACACACATACATATACACACACAGTATCTCACAAAACCCCTCACTTTTTTGTAAACATTTTATTATATCTTTTCATGTGACAACACTGAAGAAATGAAACTTTGTAAAGTAGTGGGTGTACAGCTTGTATAACAGTGTAAATTTGCTGTCCCCTCAAAATAACAGCTATGGTGGTTCACCAATGGCAGCTGGTCAGCAAGCAGTTAACTGTGTTTGGCTTCCATTCATGGTGCCATTTTTTACTATTGTGCTTGCTGTGATTGGCCACAGCTATCACATGGTACAGGGCTGCAGTGAATGGCCCTGTACCATGTAATCGCTGTGACCAATTACAGAGATCACAGTAGAAAGCAATGGTGTCATAAATGATAGACCTTTTTTTCTACTGGACACGTGATTACTGTGACTTGTCACAGTGATCACATGGTACTAGGGCCATTCCCAGCGACCCCACACCCCCATCACTGATCCGCTGTGTCTCCTGAGTGTGTGCACGAATGTTACAGTAAGGACTTTTTCCTGTTGAAAAACTGATGTCAGGGAATTTAGTTTTTACTGGGCCAACTTTAGGCAAATGTCTACTAATTTGACCAAATACAGTATATAGGGTGAATGTTAACCAAAGAATTTGGGCATATTACACATCAAGTCATTGATAAATAGACCCCCATGCTAATTTTGTACTCTATATTATTGTGATTTTTATATTACTCTGTTTTAACGAACTGCTTTAAAGCCAGACTCTGGGGACCAGAATATCCTTGCAGTGGGCAGTGCGGGGCTAGATGAATAAGGTGCAATACTTACCTTATGCAAGCTTCCTCCATGCTGTGAAACTGTTATCCCAAAGCTCCCCAGGCCAGCCAGCATTCTCCCATTGAAGTTATCGCATACAGTACATAGCAGGACCAAAAGAACTGCAAAGTGGAGAGGTCCCGCCCACAACTGAGAGTGTCGGAGAGAGGAGATGAATGTTTAAAGCCTGACTAAAGCCTGGTACACACTAATAGTTTTTTTTTTTTTTTTTCATTTAACCAAGCCGTTTGAATGCGATCTGACGTTAGTACAGTGATTTCATAGGGACGGCTCCCCTGCCAGATTACTCCGATCAGTGCTCTCAGCCATTGGCTGAGAGTGCTGATCTGTAGCCATTCGGCTGCTGGTTTTCCAGCATGCTTGTCTGACAGAAACCAGCTTCTTTTGGACCGGCTGACATACACACGGGCCGAATATCAGCTTTTTTTTTTTTTTAACCGGCCAATGTTTCCTGACATTTGGCCCATGTGTACTAGGCATTAGAGAGGATATAGGTATTACACCTTCTTCCTCTACCTCTAGACTTAACAAGCATTTAACCCTTATAGTCCAGGGGCAGGAGGCCAACTGCAAGAATATGTTTTTGTTTTGATACTGGAGTTCAGATTTATTACTGGTATTCCAGGGACAGTTGAATAAAGGGGACTCAGATCCACTGAGAAACTCGGCGATTATTTCTCTCTGACCCATAGTCGGGTGGATATATTCTATGGAATAGTCAATATTTGATTATTGTTATTATTTATTGTTTATTATTATTATTATTAATAGAATAATTTTTGGGGAAATGTTATCTTGTGGTTTGATATATTACAAAAGCATTTTGTTATTTGTATACAGTCAATGTTGTCATTATCTTTTATTTAACTGTTGTGTTGGAGAGACTTATTATAGAAAGACTTACATTTATTTTCAAAATCACCAAGCGCACTCCCCCAGCTGAAAATGTCAAGACCTACAATGACTTTGACAACTACCCTGTTTCCCCGAAAATAAGACCTAGTGTTATTGTCGGTGATGGCTGCAATATAAGCCCTACCCCCCAAATAAGCCCTAGTTAAAGTCCTTGTAGGTCTTATTTTCAGGGTAGGGCTTATTTTTCGGGGAAACAGGGTAGGGCTTATTTGGGGGGGTAGGGCTTATATTGCAGCCATCACTGACAATCACGCTAGGTCTTATTTTCGGGGAAACAGGGTTGGTTCCCAGTTTGTGCAAGATTTTGAACTTGAGTTACTACATCTAGTACTTTAATAAAATAAAAATAAAATAAATAAATTGTGGTTAGAGTGCCTGCAGAAGCAGCTAATAATGTTTTTTTTATAGGATTATTTAATTATTAGGAAAAAATGTCTTCAAATATTCAACGAACATTGATACTTGATCAAGTAAGCTTGATCATCATATAATACCTCATTAGCTTAAAGCAGAACCCCCCCCCCCCCCCCCCAACACACATACATAATAAACCTAACAACCTAAATACATTCTACTAATTAAAACTAAGAAAGCTAGTACCCTGTTTGCCCGAAAATAAGACCTAGCGTGATTGTTGGTGATGGCTGCAATATAAGCCCTACCCCCAAATAAGCCCTACCCTGCTTCCCCGAAAATAAGCCCTACCCTGAGAAGAAGACCTACAAGGACTTTGACTAGGGCTTATTTGGGGGGTAGGGCTTATATTGCAGCCATCACCGACAATCACGCTAGGTCTTATTTTCGGGGAAGCAGGGTAGTACTTACTTGCCTTCTCCCCAAACAGTCACTTGTTACTCGAAAACTGACGTCACCGTTTACAGAAAAGAAGTCTGGTATGGCACATGCTCAAGAGGAGGTGCATAACATCATTGCTGGGTATGATGTCATACCCCTCATCAAGCACATACGATGTGTAAAAGCTTTTTTCCCCAAAGATCCCACAATTAGGACAAGAGATCTCCCTGGAAGGTACTTGTGGAGAAGACCAGGAAGTGAGAACCCATAAGTTACAGAAACATTTTTAAATTATTTTCTGTTATCGCATGATTTCACATCAAACCACAATACACAAGAAAGTTCTTTTTCCAAATTGGGCTGTTTAGGTGCTAAAACTACAGATTAAAAAATGTGGCTGTGAGTACAAAGCCATGAACATCTGTGACAAACTCAGATTGTGATAGGATGCTGTGGGGAAAAGAACCGCCGGTTTCTGTGAGTGGTGGGGTGGGGACGATTTAAGGGTGGAGGGTTGCAGACTGTGACCATTTTTCACGTTAAATCCTAAATAGGTAACATCATACGTGGTCAGTAGGGTGGGTTTTTTTGTTCAAAGCAGATTATGTACGGCTAATAGGTGAATTTATTGAACAAGGTAAAAACACAGAACAGATGTACTTTTGATATAAAACAAGGTAAACACAAGAGGGCAGCAGAACACTGCTAAAGGAAATGGAGAGGAACGTCACTTATAGAAAACACAGCATTTGGGTAAACTGAATTTCAGCTATAAAAACCTGGTATATCCTGTCCTGAATATAGTGGAACAGAACATGCACTTTTTATAAGACCCAGCCACTCTTTGGTCTTGCCCCAGTAGTCTGAGTCCAATTGTTGTAATAGTGACTTATCCCTTCCTGAGACCTCTATGCTTGGCCTCCATGTAGCCTCCAATTACTGCAAACAATGCTCATCAGACAGCTGAACTTACCAAACACTTGGCATACACAAATATCTTTATTGTATAAAGAAGGGTTTAGCCAAACAATATGATGTGGTAGATTTTGGCATTGCAGTATTTAAAGTGGTCAATATGAATATTTATTTCCCAAGCCTCGATGTGCGTCTTGTAGGAACAATAAGGCTGGGTTCAGAGGCAGCTCTCTAATTAGGCGGTCGCCTAAGGCCTCGCGGCCGCCTAATTTGCCTGTTCTCAATCACTGAATTTGACGCCGGCGGCTCCGCCTACCCCCACTGGGACTCTGTGGCTTAGGAGCTGAAGGATAAATCAGATACTGCCCGCAGCCTGAGGAATAGCGGCCTCATCAAGGAGCGTCCCAGTCCGTGGGGCCTCGTGTGTAAGTTTTGCCTAAGGCCTCACAAAGCCTAGAGCCGCCTCTGGCTGGGTTTACACTGCATACCGGAGCGTCTCACAGCAAGGGTCCGGTGCATATCTGTTTACCGTTTCAGGTCCGATTTCAGCCCAAATTTTGGGCTGAATTTGGACCTGAAACAGATCAAAAGACGCGCAGGACCCCACATCCGTAGATGTGTGAACCGGCTCGATAGAGAGACGGTCACAATCTCTGACATGGAAATTGGATGCAGGGAAATCCGCATCCAATTCACACTAGTGTGAACCCAGCCTAAGGAAACCCACAAATGAGGAAGGAGGAAATTACCTCATACAAAAGGAATTACAGAACACGATGTGTAATCAAACAATGACCACAGGGTGGCAGCATAACTATAAACAATTACCTAGTGAAATAACATAGTTGTATACATAGATGCAATTGCATTGCGCTCCTATAAGGCCACATTCATACTTGCGAATTGGCCTGACTGCCTTTACATGTGAGAACCCCAGCGAGGGTTACCAAGTATTAACAGCCTCATTAAAAGCAATGGGAGGCTGCCGTGTCCTGCAGTTAATCACAACCACTTGTATGTAATCGCTCATGCAGTGATTGACCCTAGGCACATACAGTCCAATGATGGGACAGAGGGGGGTGTGGGGATAAATTTGCCTTGCCATACACTGTAACCATTTTTTTACTATAGTTTTCAGCTCTTTATCGATTTCAGCAAACTGTATTAGAAATAGTGGTATTTCGGTGAGGTTTTCCATGTTTTTTAAAGTTTTTATTTTATTTTACTGAGTGCTAATAATTGTGTGTTTTTTTAGAGATGTTTTTTCTATAGACTTTTTATTATTATTAATAATTTTACCTAAAAACTTGGAACCCATTCATAGATTATGTTTTTTTTTTATCAATTTCAGGTTTTATAGCCCTGATGAATAAAGTTTCCCATGACTCTTGAAACATGTTAGATTTTCGAACTTTTTTTTATATGTGCTATATTTTGTATATCTTGTCTAATATTATATTTTATTTATTGTTATTTATTTACTACAGCTACTTATATACAGTGCCTTGAAAAAGTATTCACACCCCTTGAAATTTTCAACATTTTGTCATGTTACAACCAATACCGTAAATTTATTTTATTGCTATTATATGTGATAAACCAACATAAAGTGGCACATAATTGTGAAGTGGAAGGAAAATGATCAATGGTTTTCCAATTTTTTTTACGAATACATATGTGAAAAGTGTGGTGTGCATTTGTATTCAGCCCCCTTTACTCTGATACCCCGAACTAAAATCTAGTGGAACCAATTGCCTTCAGAAGTCACCTAATTAGTAAATAGAGTCTACCTGTGTGTAATTTAATCTCAGTATAAATATAGCTGTTCTGTGAAGCCCTCAGAGGTTTGTTAGAGAACCTTAGTGAATAAACAGCTTTATGAAGGCCAAGGAACACACCAGACAGATCAGGGATAAAGTTGTGGAGAAGGTTAGCAGGGTTAGGTTATAAAAAGATATCCCAGTCTTTCAATATCTCACGGTGCACTGCTCAATCCATAATCTGAACATAGAAAGAGTATGGCACAACTGCAAACCTACCAAGACATTGCTGTCCATCTAAACTGACAGGCTTGGCAATGAGAGCATTAATCAGAGAAGCAGTCAATAGGCCCCTGCTAACTTCGAAGGAGCTACAGAGATCCACAGCTCAGATGGGAAAATCTGTCCACAGAACAACTATTGTTGAAAGAAAAACAAAAAGATGTCCCATTTGCAGTTTGCGAGAAGCCATGTGGGGGACACAGCAAACATGTGGAAGAAGGTACTCTAGTCAGATGAGACCAAAATTCAACTTTTTGGCCTAAAAGCGAAACGCTATGTGTGGCGAAAAACTAACACTGCGCATCACCCTGAACACAACATCCCCACCGTGAAACATGGTGGTGGCAGCATCATGTTGTGGGGATGCTTTTCTTCAGCCGGGACAGGAAAGCTGGTCAGAGTTGATGGTAAGATGGATGGAGCCAAATACAGGGAAATCTTAGAAGAAATCCTGTTAGAGTCTGCAAAAGATTTGAGACTGGGGCGGAGGCTCACCTTCCAGCAGAAGAACGACCCGAAACATACAGCCAGAACTACAATGGAATGGTTTAGATCAAAGCATATTCATGTTTTAGAATGGCCCAGTCAAAGTCCAGACCTAAATCCAATTGAGAATCTGTGGCAAGACTTGAAAATTGCTGTTCACAGATGCTCTCCATCCAATCTGACAGAGCTATTTTGCAAAGAAGAATGTGTAAAAATGTCACTCTCTAGATGTGCAAAGCTGGTAGAAACATCCCCAAAAAGACTTGAAGCGAAAGGTGGTTCTACAAAGTATTGACTCGGGGGGCTGAATACAAATGCATCCCACACTTTTAAGATATTTATTTGTAAAAAAAATTTGAAAATCATTTATCATTTTCCTTTCACTTCACAATTATGCGCCACTTTGTGTTGGTCTATCACATAAAATCCCAATAAAATAAATGTACCTTTTTGGTTGTAATATGACAAAACGTGGAAAATATCAAGGGGTATGAATACTTTTTCAAGGCACTGTAGTGCAGACAATTTTCACAGCACTTCACACCGACAATTTACGCAGCACTTCACACACACATATATATATATATATATTGTACATCAGTCCCTGCCCTCAAGGAGCTTACAATCTAAGGTCCCTAACCCACTTTCATACATACACATACTAGGGGCAGTTCAGAAAGGAACCAATTAACCTACCAGCATGTCTTTGGAGTATTTGAGAACTGCCTCACAAAATTCATTGTAGACGAGGAACCCTAAGGACTTAATAAATGAGACCAAGCATTAGGGATCTAGCAAAACAGAACTCATACCTGCTTTAGGCCAGATAAGACAGTTATTGGCTAATGATCACATGTCTATGGTGGTATCCTTTTTGTTTACATTCTAGTAGCTCAAGGGAGCTGTCATTTGTGATGGGAGTGACGGCGGGTTGCTGTGGCAGCAGGTCCACATAGTTGCGTGTCACTCATTGTGTCACTCATTTTTTTTTCTATGGTGTGGGTGTTTTATTTGTTCTTTCCATTTCAAGAATGACCATCAAAAAAGCAGCACTGATGTGGTGATGAATGGTTTTGGTGATGAAAAAGCTTCCTTATATTTCTTTCTAGGTTCTCTTGCTTTGCATAAAAGCCACTGTAAGAAAAAATAGTAAAAGTTTTTAAAATTGTAAAATGTTTAAAAGAATACAAAATAAAAAATCTTTGGGAGCCTGCAAATCCATTTTAAAGCCTATAGTACCCTTAAAAAACACTAAAATACACCTCGTTTTTTTCTTACGCATTGAGTCCAAAGCATTTGGTAGAAATGTGTAAAAATGTGTCTGCCCAATGACCTATTTTTTTCAGAAATATGGTGAAAACTATCTATTTTACTCTTCCCTAAACCCCCACTTATTTGGCCCCTAGAAAGCTACCCATATAGTTTTCCCTGTAGTTTCAGATTATGCTGCCTTCCCTGATCTTGCCTCTCCAATGACTATACTTTTACCCCTCAGCACCAGGGGCGTTGCTAGGTGGCAAAAAGACCAGGGGCTTCAGCCCGAAGTCCGCGCCTGGCACCGGGGGGGGTGGGGGGGTCATCCCTGACGCACACTGGCCTACCTGACGCACACTGACCTGACATATACTGACCTACCTGACACACACTGACCTACCTGACGCACACTGACCTACCTGACACACACTGACCTGACATATACTGACCTACCTGACACACACTGACCTACCTGACACAAACTGACCTACCTGACACACACTGACCTGACATATACTGACCTACCTGACACACACTAACCTGACATATACTGTCCTACCTGACGCACACTGATCTACCTGACACACACTGACCTACCTGACACACACTGAGTGTCCTACCTGACTAGACTTCAGGTGACGTGACCTCTGGGCATTGGCCCAGTGGGACGTCCATCATAAGCACTGCAGGCTCCAGAGGGCGGGACCTGCTATGTCACTCGGCCATGCTCGCCGCTCGGGGTCAGATCGGTCCTCAAGACTCAAGTGCAAGCGCGCGCTTTTCATCCCGCCGTGGCCGTGCGCAGGTCTGGGGTCCGCCACACCTCTTGTCTCTGATGACACATTGGTGCAAGCACCAATGTGTCACCAGAGCGGCTTGTTATGTGTGAGGAAAGGATGGAGAAGCTTGAGGAATAACCTGCTGATAGAAATTGCAGGGCCCCGTACAGACTACCCCCCCCCCCCCCCCCAAAGAAAATATTAGTGCTATATTTTGCTAAAAATACTATATAATCATTATTAGCAGAAAAAAATACAACATAACTCACATAATTCCTGCTAAATCTAAAATACAAGACTGAGTTAATGAATAAAAATGAAGATGAGATGGAAAAAAATATACAGGCTGGGCAGTTGGAGTTCGGGATCAGAGAGACAGAAGCAGAGAAACAAAGTTACAGAGATAACAAACTCAGGAGCAGAGCTAATATTAGAGCCAGCGCTGGGAGGGGGGCCTGCACAGGGAGGGGGATTAGTGAGGGACGAGGGGGATAGACCAGCTTTCAGCTGCTGGAGGAAGAGTTCTGCAATTGTCGTCCATCACTAATCCCCCTCCCTGTGCGGGCCCCCCTTCCCAACGCTGGCTCTAATGTTAGCCCCCTATGTGGGCTCTGTGTGTGCTCGGGCCCCCTACAAGATGACTGGTGGTCCCCCCTATCAGCAGCCCTGGGAATATCCATCAGAAGAGATATGTCCAGGGTAGAGGGTAGATTAGTCGCCCCTTCACTAGTGACACTAATGATAAATCCTACACAAGCACATTTACAGTATATATCCAGCATATTTTGTTCTATGATACTTCTATGATACTAGTGTAGCACTGGTAGATTTTCAATCTACTGCTGATAGGTAAATTTAGTGGGTTATCTGTTCATACATAGTCAGATTTGCCTCTGTTCCAGCTTGGCTGAGTTGCATGTAGTTTCACACTGTGCCTGTGGGTGTCGTTGTCACCATGGGCTGGTGTTGGAAAGGCAACACGTTGAAGCGTATGAGTGCTCCTCTGTCCCGGAGATAACTCGGTGGAGGTAGTCCTCCGAGTTGCATTCTGGGAGAGGGTATTTATGGAGCAGACGCCATGTTTTAGGGTTCGTTTTTGTTCCACCTGCTGGCCTTCCTGGCCGACAGGTATGTGCTAGGAGTACTACCTCGTGGTCCTCCGACCGGGAGGCCCACATTGCTGCAGCGTGTGGGTGGGCCCAGAAGCCTGTCTGGGGCCTACCACAGCGGCAAGGGAAAGGTCCTGAGCTGTCTGTCCTATGTGAAGAATCTGGACAACTGAGAAGATCCCAGGGGAGGACCCGTCATGGAAGGATCATGCAGAGTGCTGGTCTGGAGAGGGGCCTGGTGACTCAGTTGGAGGGCGTATCCTAAAATAATCCTACCGCATAGTACTGCCGGGTCGGCTTAAAGGTTCTAGTGCTGTGTTTGCTGTTCATCGTAAACCATTACATCCTGTGGCAGAGGATCGTACGGGTTTCTATTCCATTCAAGTCTGTGGCAGAGACTTGTGTTCATGCTGCGTACTGGCTGCTAGGTTAGTGAGAGAAACCTATCCAGGCGGGCAAAGATTCAACTCTATATAGAGAGCATATTCATCTACAAGATTTCAATTCCTAATACTACACTAAGAAAAGGTATTTGAACTTCCCTGCAACTCTTCTTCTACCTCTTTCCTGCTACTTCCTTCAATTACGTTTATTAAAGCATTGGAAAAGATATTCAAGTGTCTGGTGCCTACATTGTCTGGTATTAAACTCAACGGGACCCTAAACCCGGTTCTGGTGAAATTAGGGTAACGAAGGTGACGGTAACAGCCCGCTTTAAACCAGCAGCTCCACCGAGAGTTATTGCTACATGTGGGGGCGTCGTCCGGGATTGTTAGCCGTCAACCTCCCGCAACCCTGAGAAGTATTTCCCTGGGAGTTTACGTTGGAATAAGTTTCTGGACTTTGTCATTTTTTTGAGGGGAGAAGAAGGGGTTAAAGTGCAGGACTTTATTTCTGACTGCGTAGGCTGCGGGTGAGAAGTAAAAGCCCAGGAGCTAGGTGATCAGAGGAACAAGTGGGAGGAGCTTAACCCACTTGTTACCGTGTGGGACGCGTGTGTGTGTGTTTGGCGCCAGAGGAGAAGAGAGGCCTCGTGATCGTGCTGAGAAGATTGGAGTGCAGCCATGTCTTCTTTTTCGTTGGTACCGCCAACTTTGGGACCTAAGATGTTCCCTATGAGTGCCGCTGCGGGTGCTATGCTGACCGGAACCCTGCTGACAGATACCGGCATTCGTTTGAAGCCACAGGGGAGGTTTGTGCTATACACAGTCGGAGATATTGAAGGGCTGGGCATGCTTTGCCACAAGTGTGAAGGACTAGCCATACATCTCCGTCCATTTGTCCGTTGTTTGCAGTATTGAGAATACTTATTCACAGTGGAGCAACCTACCATGTCGCCCCGAGCTTATTGTGTGGATTGGGCTACAGGAATTGGCACAGTGGAAACTACTGCCATTGCTGCTGGAGACCAACAGGCCGCGATCTCGTCTGCTACCGTGAGTGCTTCCGAGGAAGATACCGCTATTACTACTTCCTCAGCGGATATCACTGTTATGTCTACGTCTACTACGCCTATCCCCGTTGCACCTGTCCAGAGGAAGGTGGGATATGTGAAGGCTTCCCACGGCCGTGGTCAAGGCCTACCCCAGAGACTACCTGAACCGGAGCCGGAGAAATATATGGATCTGGAGAAGTCCACGTCAGGAACGGGTGAGAGATCAAAGGGGAACATATCTGGGGCTCTTTGTAAATATTTGCCGGCAGAAGAGTTGAGAGACTCGGAGATAGATTCCATGTCAGATCTCTCCGGTGATGATGATTTGTTTGAGACAATGTCACAGGAACTATTGTGGGCCCAGGGCGAAGATGTTGTTTCTGCCTTAACTTTCTCAGAGTGGACAGCCCTGGACTCTGGGAAGACATCACCTTGTGTGGAGCCGCACAGTACTACCAAAGAGACATTGTCTAAAGTTGTTAGTTTGCCTCCGACACCTGTTGGGTCTATGGTGAGTAAATCCCCGAACTCTTGTGTACCCCCTGGTTTGGGGAAAAATAGATCTTTGCCTAAACTTGCACGTTTACAGAGAGTGCTTACCAAACGTGTTGCCACAGAATATGGCATGGAATTTCCCTATGTTAATCAGGAAATTATGCAAGAAATTGAGGCCAACCGGGAACTGTGGTACAGTGAAGCTGTTTGGGACTATTTGTCTGTGCCAAAACCTTTCCGGAAAACTGGATATTCTGTTGCCATGGATGATTAGATGGTCGGCACATCTATGCTGACAAAGTGGTCATTTGCAGACCCGGAAAAGATGATGTTGTGTACTTTATCACTACAGTGGATAAACTGGGAAAGAAACTGACATTGCCAGATCCTCGGTTTTATTGGTGATTATGACAAAGAACTTTGGGGTATTGTAGTTAGAGAGTGTCAGTATATAGGGATCTCCGTGGTCAAGAAGTGATATTCATCCCAGTGTTTTCAAATCCAAAGACTCTTTGCTAGCTGGATTTTCTTTATTGAAAGGATGTGATTCACTTAGAGATAGGGATGGACTTTTTCAAGTTACTTTAGTTTGTTTCTATTAAAAGGAAAATATACGGGAAGAGAGTGTCATTCTTCTTTTGGAATGAGGCTTTGCTCCTAAACTGTTTAGTGAGGATACTGTACATATTTAGTGTGTGTCTAATGTTGTTTTTTTCAGGAACGATTGGATCTCCTATCAAGCTGTTAGGCTTTTCAGCTAGATAGATAGTGGGACTTGTAACAGTTGTAAATGTGATTTCTTTTATGGATGTGAACATGTTGTTCTATAAATGTTAAAACTGTAATATTTCTATACTGTCTTTTCTTCCCCTTCATCCAAGTTCTTTTAAGTTCAAATACCTACTCTCAGGCTTGGGAGTTATTTTGACAGACGTTGAGGACAACGTCTATTGTAGTGGGGGGGAGTATGTTCAATTATGTTTATTAAAGCATTGGAAAAGATTCTCAAGTGTCCGGTGCCTACATTGTCTGGTATTAAACTCAACGGGACCCTAGACCCGATTCTGGTGAAATTAAGGTAACGAAGGTGACGGTAACAGCCCGATTTAAACCAGCAGCTCCACCGAGAGTTATTGCTACACTAGAAAACTCCAACATCTCTGCTACTTCTCACACACATTCACACAATTCTTTTTACACAATAGAAAACTTACTAAAGACCTGCTTTACTGAAACATATTAAGGAATTTAAAGACTTTTAATGAACTGCACAAAAACTTAAAGGAAGATAAAACTGCAGCCAAATCTCTTTTTTTTTTTTTTGGAATACAAAGGGATGGTAAAGTCTTTATGTCCCTGCAGGGGGGATATCTCTTAATCTCCTGTGTGATTACTGGGACAGAAAATGAGAACAAAGCTCCTAAATGGAAAAGCAGCAATCAATAAAACAGAAGTTATATCCTGTTCCAACTTCAACTCTATCCAACTTGAAAAGAAAAAAAAACAAAAAACATTTGACTGGAGTTCCACTTTAAGATAACCATGCTTTATTTATTACATTTCTTTGTATAACAAAACAGAGTTCTCATTTGTTTATTACTTTGTTGGGAATCATTTTCTTATCATCCAATTATAATATGATCATGTAACTACCTTAGAGGCGTTGGGGAATTCTCTAATGGACATGGAAATTAATTTCTGTTGTGTCATTTTGAAGTTATTATGTGTTGGAAGCACAGTTCATCTTTCTTCTTAATTAAAACCACAGGCTTCTGCAGATTACCGGTGGATTAATGTAGCACATAGCTTTGGCTCCTGGCCAGATTGCTAGATAATCAGGAATAAAATCATGATGCTAATTTACTATTAGTCTGAAACATGACAGCCTTCTTATACAGAAACTTCATATAATGCTCAAGGGCTAGTACTGTTTTGGGTAGTTGGGCTGCGGGCAATGGCGCGGTAGTCTTGGCTAGAGTCTTGGCTGTTCCTGGTAACAAGCCATTCTAACAAGTTTCCTTAAAGGAGTTGTAAAGGCAGAAGGTTTTTTATCCCAATGCATTCTATGTGTAGCATCCTCCCCAGCACCCCCTAATTACTTACCTGAGCCCCATCTCTCTCCAGCGATGTCCACGAGTGTCTTAGCAACTTAGGAACCCTCCTCCTGATTGGCTGAGACACAGCAGCGGTGCCATTGGCTCCCGTGGCTGTCAATCAAAGTCAGTTAGCTAATCAGGGGGGAGAGGGGTGGGGCCAGGTCGGGGCTCCATGTTTGAATGGACACACAGAGCTGCAGCTCGGCTCGGGTGCCCCCATAGCAAGCTCCTTGCTGTGGGGGCACTCAACAGGAGAGAGGGACCAGGAGCAGCGAAGAGGGACACGAGAAGAGGAGGATCCAGGCTGCTCTGTGCAAAACCAACTGCACAGAGTAGGTAAGTATAACATGTTTGTTAGTTTTATTTTTATTTTAAACGAGACTTTACAATCACTTTAAGGCCGGGTTCACACATATGCAAATTGGATGTAGGTTTCCCCACATCCAATTTGCATGACAGGAGAGTGTGACTGTCTCTCAATGGAGCCAGTTCACACAGCTCCAGGGTGGCGGTTGTCCGCATTTGGAAAGGGTCCTGTGCGTCTATGGTTCCGGTTCAGGTGCAAATTTAAGCAAACATTCGGACCTGATTCGCACCTGAATCAGTGAAAAGGGACGCACCGGACCCCCTGCAGTAGCATGTGTAAACCCAGCCTTAAAGCATAAGATGTGCTTTGATCATGTAATTTCATGGTGTCGTTTGTTTCCCTGTACTCATGGCCTATTGCAGTGATGGCGAACCTTGGCAGTCCAGATGTTTTGGAACTACATTTCCCATGATGCTCATGCACTCTGCAGTATAGTTGAGCATCATGGGAAATGTAGTTCCAAAACATCTGGGGTGCCAAGGTTCGCCACCACTGGCCTATAGTAAAGTAAATCTTCACATTCCTTTGTCAGCAGTTTGTGTTCAAACATGAGGCATGCGTATGCACTGCATAGGTCAATGCGTGTCCTCTGTCTGTTGTCTAAGAACTGACACTTCCTGTGAAAAAACTACATGTCCCAAAATCCCTGGGTCTCTCAGTCTAATATTCTGCAGGTGAGAGCTGCATAGTAATTAGATCTAAAACAGACATGAGCAGGGAGAACAATGAAGGGAAGAGATGTGTTTTATCACATTAGCACTCTCACTGAGATGCATTACAGAGGAAATGGCGAGGAATGGATTGGATGCGCATGACCCAGAAGAAGAAGTTGCCTGTCCTTTTAGTGAATAGCAACAAAAGATTCGCCCTAATGGGACTTTAAATGAGGTGGGCACCATTTGGCCAAAAAGCATCATACCAGTAATTGAAATATAAAGTTTATGCATTTATTCAGGTAAAAGTCATGCATACATTGGTAAAAACCCAAGCCACAGTACCGGAACAGCAACTAGCAGAGGATGATTCTCGGGAAAAGACCCAGCTCTCTCTTCAGGGGTTGATGCGTGTACAGAGGTACCTAAGATAGTGAATAGGAACAATCTAGGTGAATGAATACATGGACATGCGAATCCATCAGTCATGACACTACAAACTGCAGTAGCAACATGTGAGCCCATCGTTACAAGGTAAGGCATACAAACAACACAGGGAATACAACTACACTAATACCTAGTTATAACAACCAAAACATTTAAAAGTGTACAATGCCTTTTAGTCAGTCTATGGCAAACAGTCTGAATGTATCTGACCGTAATGCAAATGTCCGGGGCATTTACAAAAAATACATTTTGAGTTGGTAACCCTGATGTACATTAAATTCTCCAAAACACGTTGATAATTCAGAGGTGTTTATTAATTAACCACTTCAGCCCTGGAAAATTTTACACCCTTTCTGACCAGAGCACTTTTTAGAATTTCGCACTGCGTCGCTTTAACTGACAATTGCGCAGTCATGCAATGCTGTACCCAAACTAAATTTGCATCCTTTTTTTCCCACAAATAGAGCTTTCTTTTGGTGGTATTTGATCACCTCTGCAGTCTTTATTTTTTGCGCTATAAACAAAAAAAGAGCGACAACTTTGAAAAAAAAAACAACATTTTTTACTTTTTGCTATAATAAATATCCCCAAAATAAAATAAGAAAACACATTTCTTCATCAGTTTAGGCGAATATATATTCTTCTACATATTTTTGGTAAAAAAAATCGCAATAAGCATATATTGATTGGTTTGCGTAAAAGTTATAGCGTCTACAAACTATGGGAAAATTTATGGCATTTTTATTATTATTATTTTTTTTACTAGAAATGGTGGTGATCTGCCATTTTGAAGGGGTACTATGACATTGCAACGGACAGATCGGACTCTTTTGACACATTTTTGGGACCATTGACATTTATACAGCCATCAGTGTTATAAATATGAACGGATTACTGTGTAAATGTCACTGGTAGGGAAGAGATTAACACTAGGGGGCGATCAAGGGGTTAAATGTGTGTTCCCTCAGCGTGTTTTAACTGTATGGGGATAGGGCTGACTGGGGAAGGAGACATATCGTTGTTCCTACTTAGTAGGAACAACGATTTGTCTCCTCTCTCCTGACAGAACAGGGATTTGTGTGATTACGTGCCCACGGGTCGGGCAGTGATCTCTGTCATGTCCCAGTGAGCCCATCCCCCTACAGTTAGGGTCGGTTCACACTGGGGCGACTTGGAATCCGACTTGTCGCCCCTCAAGTCGCCCCAAGTCGCCCCAGAAAGAGATTCACATGATAGTGAATGGGAGCGTCTTAATAGACACTACTGAAGTCGCTCCAACTTCAGAGCGTACTCCCTGTACTACTTGGATCCGACTTGGTAGGCGACCTGTACCATAGAAATCAATGGAAGTCGCCTCCAAGTCGGATCTCTCTCTAAAGTCAAGCGACTTTGCAGGGAAAACCCCTCCCTCCCAGAGAGCTGATTGTCCTGTGATTGGCCACAGCCGAAGTCGCCTGTCCTGGAGGCGACTTGAAGTCGCGTTGTAATTTGCTAAAGTCGCGCTGAAGTCGCGCTGAAGTCACGTTGAAGCCGCGTTGAAGTCGCCGTGCAAAGTCGCGTTGAAGTCGTGTTGCCCCTGTGTGAATCGAGCCTTAGAATACACCTAGGAAACACACTTAACCCCTTGATCGCCCCCTAGTCTTAACCCCTTTCCCTGCCAGTTTAATTTTTACATTGATCAGTGCATTTTTATAGCACTGATCAATGTAATAATGTCACTGGTCCCCAAAAAGTGTTATTTGTGGTCAGATTTGTCCGCTGCAATGTCGCAGTCCCGCAAAAAATCGCAGATTGCCGCCATTACTAGTAAAAACAATAAAGAAAAAATAAAAGTCCCAAAATCTGTCCCATAGTTTATAGACGCAATAACTTTTGTGCACACCAATCAGTATACACCTATTGCGATTTTTTTTACCAAAAATATGTAGAAGAATATATATCGGCCTAAACTGATGAATAAATGTATTTTTTATATATATTTTTTTATGAATATGTCAAACGAAGAAACTGCGCTATATGAGACCAAATATAAGATATAAATTCACAACAGGTACTGAAATAACCTAAATAAAATAATTTGAATATCTATATAAAATCAATTTGCTTCTCAGTATTCTATCTCTAAAATAGTGCAAATAATCGCATCATAAGGCTATAAAGGAATCGCATCTTAAAATAATAGAAAAGTACATGAAGAGGTTGTTGTTTTCCAAAGAGATATGAGCTGGTATTGTTGTTAATCAATGATCACAGTATAGGAAAGTCTCTCCTTCATATGAAATAGTGACTTCAAACTTGAAAAACACCATAGAAAATAGTGATGTAAGATAGGAAAGTCCTCCCCCTGGAAAATCACAGCCTCTTACCAGCTGCCCAAATCTCTTATCAGGTGATCAATTCCGCTTTTAGGCTTATGACCCAGCCACAGTCTCTGGGTAAGCCGATTAAATAACAATTCTCCTCTTCTCCGGTTTTTCCCAAATGTCTCTCAGTCAGCAAGGCCCTGGTCGCAGGTCACCTTCCTCTATAATACCAGACAGGATCTGTGGACATCCTCCCTCAGTCAGCTTGGATGAGAACCTGTCAGGGCTGGGAGAGGAGGAGAATTGTTATTTAATCGGCTTACCAAGAGACTGTGGCTGGGTCATAAGCCTAAAAGCGGAATTGATCTCCTGATAAGAGATCTGGGCAGCTGGTAAGAGGCTGTGATTTTCCAGGTGGAAGGACTTTCCTATCTTACATCACTATTTTCTATGGGGTTTTTCAAGTTTGAAGTCACTATTTCATATGAAGGAGAGACTTTCCTATACTGTGATCATTGATTGATTAACAACAATACCAGCTCACATCTCTTTGGAAAACAACAACCTCTTCATGTACTTTTTTATTATTTTAAGATGCGATGACTTTAAAGCCTTATGATGCGATTATTTGCACTATTTTAGAGATAGAATACTGCGAAGCAAATTGATTTTATATAGCTATTTGAATTCTTTTATTTAGGTTATTTCAGTACCTGTTGGGAATTTACAGTGGGGACGGAAAGTATTCAGACCGCTTTAAATTTTTCACTCTTTGTTATATTGCAGTCATTTTCTAAAATCATTTAAGTTCATTTTTTTTCCTCATTAACCACTTCCCTACCCGCGTATGTACATATGACGTCCACAGATGGGATCTCCCATCCTGGGTGGACGTCATATGACGGCCTCGGGTTCCTGGCCGCCTAGGGGGCGCGCGCCCGCTGCGTTGCTCGGGTCCCAGTGCGAGTGACCGGCGGCCACGATGTCCGCCGGGCACCCGCGATTGCCCGTTAACCGGGCCGGACCGTGGATCTGTGTGTGTAAACACACAGATCCACGTCCTGTCAGCTCAGAGGAGAGCGATCTGTGTTCCCAGAACGGAGGAACACTGATCGGGCTCCTCCCCTTGAGCGTCCCCTCCCCTTACAGTTAGAAGCATTCCCTAGGAAACACATTTAACCCCTCCCCGCCCCCTAGTGGTTAACCCCTTCACTGCCTGTCACATTTACACAGTAATCAATGCAATTTTATAGCATTGATCGCTGTATAAATGTGAATGGTCCCAAAAATGTGTCAAAAGTGTCTGATGTGTCCGCCATAATGTCGCAGTCACGAAAAAAAAATTGCGATCGCCACTATTACTATATTACTAGTAAAAAAAAAAAAAAAATCATTTTTTTTTAAAAATGCCATAAATCTATCCCGTATTTTATAGACGCTATAACTTTTGTGCAAACCAATCAATATACGCTTATTTTGATTTTTTTTACCAAAAATAAGTAGAAGAATACGTTTCGGCTGAAACTGAGGAAAAAATTAGTTTTTTTTAAAAAAAATTGGGATATTTATTATAGCAAAAAGTAAAAAATATTGTGTTTTTTTCTAAATTGTCGCTCTTCTTTTGTTTATAGCGCAAAAAATAAAAACCGCAGAGGTGATCAAATACCACCAAAAGAAAGCTCTATTTGTGGGGAGAAAAAAGGACATCAATTTTCTTTGGGTACAACGTCGCACGACCGCGCAATTGTCGTTTAAAGTGCGACAGCGCTGAAAACTAAAAATTGGTCTGGGAAGGAACGGGGTGAAAATGCCCTGTATTGAACCGGTTACTGTACATACAGCACCCCATATTGACAGAAAAACACTGAATTGTTGACATTTTTGCAGATTTATTAAAAAAGAAAAACTGAAATATCACATGTTCCTAAGTATTCAGACCCTTTGCTCAGTATTTAGTAGAAGCACCCTTTTGATCTAATACAGCCATGACTCTTTTTGGGAAAGATGCAACACGTTTTTCACACCTGGATTTGGGGATCCTCTGCCATTCCTCCTTGCAGATCCTCTCCAGTTCTGTCAGGTTGGATGGTAAACGTTGGTGGACAGCCATTTTTAGGTCTCTCCAGAGATGCTCAATTGGGTTTAAGTCAGGGCTCTGGCTGGGCCATTCAAGAACAGTCACGGAGTTGTTGTGAAGCCACTCCTTTGTTATTTTAGCTGTGTGCTTAGGGTCATTGTCTTGTTGGAAGGTAAACCTTCGGCCCAGTCTGAGGTCCTGAGCACTCTGGAGAAGGTTTTCGTCCAGGATATCCCTGTACTTGGCCACATTCATCTTTCTCTCGATTGCAACCAGTTGTCCTGTCCCTGCAGCTGAAAAACACCCCCACAGCATGATGCTGCCACCACCATGCTTCACTGTTGGGACTGTATTGGACAGGTGATGAGCAGTGCCTGCTTTTCTCCACACACACAGCTTAGAATTAAGGCCAAAAAGTTCTATCTTGGTCTCATCAGACCAGAGAATCGTATTTCTCACCATCTTGGAGTCCTTCAGGTGTTTTTTAGCAAACTCCATGCGGGCTTTCATGTGTCTTGCGCTGAGGAGAGGCTTCCATCGGGCCACTCTGCCATAAAGCCCCGACTGGTGGAAGGCTGCAGTGATGGTTGACTTTCTACAACTTTCTCCCATCTCCCGACTGCATCTCTGGAGCTCAGCCACAGTGATCTTTGGGTTCTTCTTTACCTCTCTCACCAAGGCTCTTCTCTCCCGATAGCTCAGTTTGGCCGGACGGCCAGCTCTAGGAAGGGTTCTGGTCGTCCCAAACGTCTTCTATTTAAGGATTATGGAGGCCACTGTGCTCTTAGGAACCTTAAGTGCAGCAGAATTTTTTTTGTAACCTTGGCCAGATATGTGCCTTGCCACAATTCTGTCTCTGAACTCTTTAGGCAGTTCCTTTGACCTCATGATTCTCATTTGCTCTGACATGCACTGTGAGCTGTAAAGTCTTATATAGACAGGTGTGTGGCTTTCCTAATCAAGTCCAATCAGTATAATTAAACACAGCTGGACTCAAATGAAGATGTAGAACCATCCCAAGGATGATCAGAAGAAATGGACAGCACCTGAGTTAAATATATGAGTGTCACAGCAAAGGGTCTGAATACTTAGGACCATGTGATATTTCAGTTTTTCTTTTTTAATAAATCTGCAAAAATGTCAACAATTCTGTGTTTTTCTGTCAATATGGGGTGCTGTGTGTACATTAATGAGGAAAAAAATGAACTTAAATGATTTTAGCAAATGGCTGCAATATAACAAAGAGTGAAAAATTTAAGGGGGTCTGAATACTTTCCATCCCCACTGTATATCTTATATTTGGTCTCATATAGCGCAGTTTCTTCGTTTGACATTTTACTGATTGTGGGTATCTCACATTTTAAACTGCAACAAGACCGTATTAGTTGCACTTTCTAGAACAGACAGGTGAATACAATCTTGTCTCATCTGTAAGTATTTTTCAGACAGCGCTGTATTTTTTTCGTTTTTTTATGAATATGTATTAAAGCAAAAAGTTAAAAAAAAGTTTGTTTTTTTTTAAATTGTCGCTCATTCTTTGTTTATAGCGCAAAAAATTAAAAAACACAGAGGTGATCAAATACCACCAAAAGAAAGCTCTATTTGTAGGGAAAAAAAGCATGCCAATTGTGTTTGGGTACAGCGTCGCACGACCGTGCAATTGTCAGTTAAAGCGATGCAGTGCCGTATCGCAAAAAATTGGCCTGGTCATTAAGAAGGCAAATCCTTCCAGGGCTGAAGTGGTTAATATATGTCATTAGGTCATGGTGTCATTATGTGCAGCCAGCTCTCCCCTCTCACAATGGTTCTGTGTGTGACTGGAATAGGAGACCTGGATGCTCTTCAAAGCTGTGAAATTTGGAGATACATTAGTCCACATCGAGGGTCTGCAGCTATGGAGGTCATTGAGGGTTTGTTTTAAAGTCTGGACGGCAGTGTCTTTGCTGTACAGGAAAGCAGAAGTAGCACATTCAATCATCTTTAAAAGGTCCAGGATCTTTGAGGTTGACATACCATTCTGGCTGTATAATAATGTGTTAGGTCATGGTTGACACAATCTTTTTCTTTGTGAAAGATTAGTTTTGTAAAAAATAAAACAGTACTAAGACTTGTAGGTAGTGGCCTACCTAGCACTTAACGGTAAATAGTAAAGTGGTGCGCTGCCACATTGTGGACATGGGAAACTAGCACTAACAGTGGGGGAGGCTTAAAGGGGCATGGTTAAATAAAACCTGAGTCTACTCACTGTAACCACAGCACACATATGCCACAGTTCTTTAACTCACAAAATATGCTTTAATTATTGTGCCACAAGTGACAATTTAACAGACATGAACAAACTGCTTCCAGCTTCCTGATGATGTCAATGTGACGAAACGTGTCGAGGTGGAACTGCTGGCACGTCACATCCAGTTATGCAACTTCCATTACCTGGAACACATGCTGGCTCTAGGAATTGGCAGAGCGGCGGTGCTAGTTATTCCACATACTGCGGGCTGTATTAGTGCCGGTTGTTGGCACTTATAATGTAACTTTGCATTGATTTGTTTGCTTTTAATATAACAAATTAAATTCCTTCCAGGTCCCTTAAGTAGACTGTAAACCAAATTCCATTAGAAATGTATAGCAAAAGAAAGGGGAGTGGGAGTCACTAGCAAAATCACATGAAAGAAAAAAATAATAAAAAACAGTTTAGACTCAACCAATCATTCTTAATAGGGTGAGGGTCTACAAAAAAAATTTACACCATATTGTCAAAAGTATTGGGACGCCTGCCTTTACACGCACATTAACTTTAATGGCATCCTAGTCTTAGTCCGTAGGGTTCAATATTGAGTTGGCCCACCCTTTTCAGCCATAACAGCCGTAACTCTTCTGGGAAGCCTGTCCACAAGGTTTAGGAGGGTGTCTATGGGAATGTTTGACCATTCTTCTAGAAGCCCATTTGTGAAGTCATGTTGGACGAGAAGGCCTGGCTCGCAGTCTCCACTCTAATTTATCCCAAAGGTGTTCTATCAGGTTGAGGTCAGAACTGTGCAGGCCAGTCAAGTTCCTCCACCCCAAACTCGCTCACCCATGTCTTTATGGACCTTGATTTGTGCATTGGTCCAAATAATTTGGTGGAGGGGGGATTATGGTGTGGGGGTTGTTTTTCAGGGGTTGGGCTTGGTTCCAGTGAAGGGAAGTCTTAGGGCATCAGCATACCAAGACATTTTGGGCAATTTTATGCTCCCAACTTTGTGGGAATAGTTTGGGGATGGCCTCTTCCTGTTCCAACATGACTGCACACCAGTGAACGAAGCAAGGTCTATAAAGACATGGATGAGCGAGTTTGAGGTGGAGGAAATTGACTGGCTTGCACAGCGTCCTGACCTCAACCTAATAGAACACCTTTGGGATGAATTGGAGACTGTGAGCCAGGCCTTCTCATCCAACATCAGTGCCTGACCTCAACAATGCGCTTCTGGCAGAATGGTCAAACACTCCCCTAGAAACACTCCTAAACCTTGTTGACAGCCTTCCCAGAAGAGTTGAAGCTGTTATAGCTGCAAAGGGTGGGCCAACTCAATATTGAACCCTACGGACTAAGACTGGGATGCCATTAAAGTTCATGTGCATGTAAAGGCAGGCGTCACAATACTTTTGACAATATAGCGTATATCCCAAGTCAATGCACCATATAAATAAATTATTAATACAAAACCAACAGAACACACAGGCAGTATAAAAGCATCAGTAAAACAAACCCATAATCTTCAAGCTACAGTATCTCACAATAGTGAGTACACCCCTCACATTTTTGTAAATATTTTATTCTATCTTTTCATGTGACAACACTGAAGAAATGACACTTTGCTACAATGTAAAGTAGTGAGTGTACAGCTTTGTAAAACAGTGTAAATTTGCTGTCGTCTCAAAATAACTCAACACACAGCCATTAATGTCTAAACCGCTGGCAACAAAAGTGAGTACACCCCTAAGTGAAAATGTCCAAATTGGGCCCAAAGTGTCAATATTTTGTGTGGTCACCATTATTTTCCAGCACTGCCTTAACCCTCTTGGGCATGGAGGTCACCAGAGCTTCACAGGTTGCCACTGGAATCCTCTTCCACTCCTCCATGACGACATCACGGAGCTGGTGGATGTTAGAGATCTTGCGCTCCTGCACCTTCCGTTTGAGGATGCCCCACAGATGCTCAATAGGGTTTAGGTCTGGAGACATGCTTGGCCAGTTCATCACCTTTACCTTCAGCTTCTTTAGCAAGACAGTGCTGGTCTTGGAGGTGTGTTTGGGGTCGTTATCATATTGGAATACTGCCCTGCAGCCCAGTCTCCTAAGGGAGGGGATCATGCTCTGCTTCAGTATGTCACAGTACATGTTGGCATTCATGGTTCCCTCAATGAACTGTAGCTTCCCAGTGCCGGCAGCACTCATGCAGCCCCAGACCATGACACTCCCACCACCATGCTTGACTGTAGGCAAGACACACTTGTCTTTGTACTTCTCACCTGGTTTTCACTACACACACTTGACACCATCTGAACCAAATAAGTTTATCTCTGTCTCATCAGACCACAGGACATGGTTCCAGTAATCCATGTCCTTAGTCTGCTTGTCTTCAGCAAATTGTTTGCGGGCTTTCTTATACAAGCTGTACACTCACTACTTTACACTGTAGCAAAGTGTAATTTCTTCAGTGTTGTCACATGAAAAGATATAATAAAATATTTACGAAAATTTGAGGGGTGTACTCACTTTTGTGAGATACTGTATATAGACTATATTACAAAAAGTATTGAGACACCTGGCTTTACACACACATGAACTTTAATGGCATCCCAGTCTTAGGTCGTAGGGTTCAATATTGAGTTGGTCCAACCTTTGCAGCTATAACAGCTTCAACTCTTCTGGGAAGGCTGTCCACAAGGTTTAGGAGTGTGTCTATGGGAATGTTTGACCAGTCTCGCAGTCTCCGCTCTAATTTACCCCAAAGGTTTTCTAACTGGTTGAGGTGCAGGCCAGTCAAGTTCATCCACCCCAAACGCGCTCATCCATGTCTTTATGGGCCTTGATTTGTGTACTGATCCAAATCATTTGGTGGAGGGGGATTATGGTGTGGGGGCTGCTTTTCAGGGGTTGGGCTTGGCCCCTTAGTTCCAGGGAAGGGAACTCTTAAGGCATCAGCATACCAAGACATTTTGGACAATTTCATGCTCCCAACTTTGTGGGAACAGTTTGGGGTTGGTCCTTCCTGCTCCAACATGACTGTGCACCAGAGCACAAAGCAAGGTCCATAATGCGCTTCTGGAAGAATGGTCAAACATTCCCATAGACACACTCCTAAACCTTGTGGACAGCCTTCCCAGAAGAGTTGAAGCTGTTATAGCTACAAAGGGTGGGTCGGCTCAATACGGACTAAAACTGGGATGTCATTAAGGTTCATGTGCATGTAAAGGCATGAGTCCCAATACTTTTGGTAATATACTGTATATCAATTTAGGATACATTACACTATTGCATATTGAGGTTGAGCTTAGTCTGTTTTTTATGATTATTTTTTTCTTCCTTCATGTATGTATGTATGTATGTATGCACGGACAGTTCTCTCATAATACAATTTAATTAAAACATTTTTTTTCTTCTGTCTTGAGGACACATGTTATTTGTTCTTTTTGGATACACACAATGGCATCAAGGTTTAAGCAGGAGCAGTCATCTCAGGCTTTAATGTCAACACTCAGCCACCTGGCCCAATTTGTTACTTGTTAGCCATTAAAGTTTCATGGAATTCAAGTAAAAAAGAGGAATGTGATGTTGTACTCAGCGCTCTTGAAACCCAAATCCTTCTCTCTTACACCAGGTCTTTAGACATGCATTCAGTTCTCTAAGGTCCCCCCTCCCTTTCCTGTATTGGTGTATGGCACAGGCAATATTCCAGAGTATATATCCCTGGAGGTCCATCCCTTCAACTTGCAGCCTTGTTCTCTAAATAGATTCTTAAGGGTTCTCCATCTTACATATATTCTGTCATTGGCCCCAACATAGACCAATACTGCTGGGTCATGCCCAGTCCCTCACAGTATTTTGGCTACCTGGTCCACTGCAGGCCAAACCCTGGAAAAAGGAAAGTAGGAAATCACTCATCAGAGACCATTCAGGTGGAATTATTATATCAGTTCTCATGATTAAGGAATTCCCTATTACCATCTACTGTCTAGGCCTTCTTTCATTAACCCCACTATCCCTACTAGATGGGCTGCTCGCTCTGTTAGGGATAGCAGTGACACCTAGAACTGCCACCTGTGGGTTTGCCCCTGACACATCTTTACCCAACGTGGCAAATTTGTTTGGGTACTTGGAAACACAGATCACTCCCAAGTTGAGAGTATTTGTAATCCACAAGTAGACTCTCAAAAGCTCAAAAGCAGATTCCCCTAATGCTAGCAAAGTTCCAAGGCAGCCAGGAAATCTAGCACAAGTAAATGATAGCTAAATGACCTCACTCCAATGACAGGTGTCCGTGCATCAGCAGTTTGTCTCCTGGAGGCCAAGTGAGAGATCACACCATACTCTGAGGCTCCTTTCTCAAGTCTGTTCTTTCTCCCTCACTGGGACTGTCTACTGTATGTCCCTGGCAAGCCCAGCGAGGTTGTTTACTTTCCACGGAATAGGCATCGTACCTGCCGGATGCTGGGATGAGTGGCTGGCCAAGTATGAGTACTTCCTGAACTAAGGATTGTCCCTCTTTGCTCCAGTACACCGCTTTGGCCTGCACGCATCCGGGAAGGGCAGGGGTAGGTGAAACTTTATATACCCCCTTTTGGGGAACCACTGTACAATCGACAGAGTACCCAAAGAACAGCATCTCGCACCTATAAATAATAGTCAACTGCCATCCTTTTTTCAAGCATCCCTTGCTTCTCTTTGTAGGTTTTACTATTTGCTTTATAGAAACCAACGATAACACAACAGATGAACTCCTCTTTTCAATTATGCACCTGAAGAAGGACTGAAATAGAATGTCCCCCTGAAACGCGTTGGGCTTGAAAAGAGTCCCATCATACAAGTGTTATTTTTTAATAGAAACAGATAAAAAATTGCTCTGAATTATGTTCATTATACAATTTGTTTTCGTTGTTTGCAATGTTTGCAATGTTTGTAATATATGAGAATCTTTGAATAAATAAAAATACTGTTTTATTCTTTATATGAGTTTGTACTCTTCCACCTTATACAATTTTTGTGCAAGTGCCGGAAAAATCCACTTAGGGGAATCCTCTTTCTTTGACTTTCCACGGAATATAGCACATCCAGGTTCACCTCGTGGCTCCCCTAGAGTCTCTTTAGCCAGCACACAACACAGCAGTATTCACTGGATACCACACAAGAAAGACACCAACTCATGACTCTGTGGCAGCAGATCTTTCCTGTATGATGTTTCACCAGGCTTAACCTCCAGCCAACTGGCCGTCTGCTTTCTCTCTGCATTTCCTCAGTTTCAGTGAGCAGGGCTAAAGTTAAACCTTGGCTGTGGCCAATCAAAATCCTCCTCCCTTCGGTCCCTGCTTCCCTCTGCTGTACTGTCCAATCACCAAGCAAGCTGTTTTATGGCCTTTGGATTGCATGGGCTTCAAAGGGCCACCGGGCAGTGTTACACATGTGATTCCAAGCTGCAGTTTCTAAAGAAAGCAAAATACTTCCTTGTGGTAAAAGAGGTATAAACTCCAGAAAGAGAGAGACATAATTTTCCCCCCTGTATATAGCATTAATCAGACGTCATCTGGAATATGCAGTTCAGCTTTGGGCACCAGTTTACAAAAAAGAAGTTAGGGAACTGGGCAGAGTGCAGAGAAGGGAAATTAAACTGAAGGCATGGAGGAGCTCAGTTATGAGGAAAGATTAGCTAAACTAAAAGTACCACCAAGAACCACTCAGGAACTAGTTCTAGACAGCTCAGTTGGTTGTTTTAAAAAAGCTGGATCCATTCCTAAATGCACAGAATTATGGATATCGATATTTATAAGTATTAACACTGTAGATTATTGATCCAGGGAACATCCAATTGGCAAATTGGACCATGTTTTTATGCCTTCCTCTGGATCAACTGTGGAGATAGGGTTCAGTTTATGAAAGTTTTCAATTTACTTACTTTTTTTTTTGTTGGTTAAGCTTGATGGGTTCATGTCTTTTTTCAACCTAAATATGTAACTTTGTAAAAAGTCCAATATGAACAGCTGACCGAATGTGAATATTGAATGACTCCAAAGAGTGTAATGTACAGCTGGCATCTTCCAACACATTTCAAACATATGATATACTGTAGATTAGCACTTTGCATAGGATCCCATCAAAGCTATGTGTATTCAAACAAAATTAATAAACTGCCAAAATGTTGGGGTTTCAAATAGTTCCTTTTTTTAAATAATAAAAAAGATTTTTATGAAACATCTAGACCTTGTATATGTTTGTTATTCTTGCCCTCAGAAATTCACAGAATTTTTACACAGACAGAATGAAAGTTTAAAAGTGTAGATTCACTTTTCAGGTTAGAGTGGCTCTTGGAGATAGGGCATGGACTACATAAAAACAAAATGCTGGCTTAGAAAATGTTGAAAATTTGTTAATTGTAAGATAAAAGCACTTACACAGCACGGAAGACAGTGATAGAAACAAGGATTGCTTGCATACAAAGAAATGATTTTACGGGTAGGCATTGGCCATGGTCTTATATATTTATTTAATTAGTTCCCTTTAAAGCCGTGGTTCTCAACCTTCTAGTGCCATGACCCCTTGATAAAATTTCCCAAGGTGTGGGGACCACTAACAGTAAAATTATTTCCCTTGCTCCTTCATTGCTGTAATTTGGCCCTAGTAGTATATGCTTGTGAATTAGGGACTTTAGATTGTAAGGGGGGGGGGGGGGGGAATCAGTGGCAGTGCTGGGGGGGAGTTCTGATCAGCCAACTTAGGTGCTCTTGATCAAGGTCATCCGCTAATCTGAGAACTGTAGTGGGGACTTTTAATGGCAACTATAATCACAGGCAGTGTTACTCACTGTGTCTCTGGCTTCACTGTGTCTCCAGCTCCGTGGTGTCTCGCAGTAGTGACACCTATGCGGAAATCAGGAGATAGGGTCAACTCCAGCCCCTTCCACTTCACGTTCCTTGACAGTCAGCTTACCTATAGTCTCCACCCCCCCCCCAGACATGCTACGAACTGAATGGGCAGTGGCGAAGAGGCTGAGTGGGCAGCCGCAGGGCTCCAGGAGCAGTCAAGCTGGGCGGGCCACAGGCTCCAGGGATTGTCCTGCTGGGTGGTTGTGAAAAGGCTGGGGGAGTGGCGCGGGCTCCAGGAACATCCCTGGATTCGGTAACCCCTAACAAATTGGCATTCGACCCCTGATAAGGTCGCAACCCACAGGTTGAGGACCACTGCTTTAAAGGAAACTTGCCAATACCTCTCTTTGAAAATGCTAGCTGTTAGACTATCATATTATGCAGTATATAATGCACTCTGGGTCATTGACCAAGAAAAGTATACAATATAAGAGATTCTGACTTTTCTCTGACTTTTATTTTGCAGCGTGCACATTTTAAGCCTGGAACGCATATACACTAAATCCAAACACAGCCCGCAAATGAACATTTTTAGAAGGAGGTCAACGGTGACAGTCCACATATTTTCTCATGAGAGGTGACCCTTGCATGAAGAGAACTTCAAAATGATTGAAAGAACACAATGGGGTTGATTTACTAAACCTGGAGAGTGCAAAATCTGGTGCAGCTTTCCATAGAAACCAATAAATGTTTTCTTTTGTCAAAGCTTAATTGAACAAGCTGAAGTTAAAAGCTGATTGGCTACAACGCACAGCTGCACCAACATTTTCACTCTCCAGTTTTAGTAAAACAACCCCAATGAGTTTATACAAAAACGTAGTGGAAAGAACAATGCTTATATAAAAAATACAGTAACCCGTATTAATTAATCAAAAATCTTGTATTTACTGCTCTGATCTTTCATTGCCTTTATGAACAAGTTCTATAGAGTGGCACTTAATTAACATACAAAGAGCAATGTTAGAAATAGAAATTTTCCTTGATACTACTTAAAACAAGAAAGCCCTGGACATTATAAAAGGGTGCTTTATTGCAGATATTTAAAATGGTTACAGCACTTTTTGCACATGATCATCTTCTGTTGAGAGAGCGAGAGTATGTTTGTGTGTTTGTGTGTGTTTGTGCATATGTGTGTGTGTATTGGAGCATGTGTACAAGTCAAAATTCTGTTTAGATAAGCATGGTTACAACTACATAAACTGTACATGAAACAATGTTTAAACAGGCAAACAGATATTCAATATTTTTTCCAAACATGGGAACAATGTTCTCACTGATAAACCCTAATGCCGCGTACACACGTGCGGACTTTACGGCAGACTTTGCCCGGCGGACGGCATTTCGTCGGACAATTCGATGTGTGTGGGCTCCAGCGGACTTTGTTTTCTCAAAAGTTGGACGGACTTAGATTTGAAACATGTTTTAAATCAATCCGTCCAAATCGAGTCCGGTCGAAAAGTCCGCTCGTCTGTATGCTAGTTCGATGGACAAAAAGCCACGCTAGGGCAGCTATTGGCTACTGGCTATGAACTTCCTTGTTTTAGTCCGGTCGTACGTCATCACGTACGAATTCGACAGACTTTGGTGGATTGTGTGTAGGCAAGTCCGTTCATTCAGAAAGTCCGTCGTAAAGTACGTCGAAAAGTCCGCCGGGCAAAGTCTGCCGTAAAGTCCGCTCGTGTGTACGCGGCATTAGGCTGGCTAGACATGGGCCGAAAATCGGCTGAAAACAGTCGGGTTAACAGAAACCAACTGAATTTCGGCCCGTGCGTACAGACAATGACTGCGAACGATTATTGTTATACAAGAACGATGATCAATGAACACAATAGTTCAATGGGGGAGATCGCTGCACAAATATTGCTTGTGCTAGTACGGTGATCTGTACGTTTATTTCGTTCAGCTCGCTGGGTTGAACAGAAAAAAAAAAAGTTATAGTGTGTACCCTGCATAACAATTGCTTGCTTGTGTGCAAGATGGTACACATATGAGTTTATATTCATATCTATGTACCTTTACGCCATCAGGTATGTCTATTATTTTTCACATGTCTTTTATATACTATCACCTATTTTAATGTTCAATTGGGCTGCTCTTTGGATAGTAACTTGGATTAACATGCTGATTTGTGCAGCCTTATACATGGTCACTGGTATCAGTAGGAAACTGCCTCTTGCTTTACATGGTGATTCCTGGGTGATCATCTGGGAGCTCTCCATGTGGAGATATTTCTATGCTGACAAGGTAGCTATTTGTACCTGATGTGCGTATGTCCTCTGGATATAGCAATGTTTGAAAGTTTTTTATCATATGTTATTGTAATATAATGGATTTATTTTATCTTTGATAGTGAGACCTGTTCCTTCCAACTACCTCCTAGTGTCCTGATGAAGCAAAACAGTAAAACGCGTTGACACACAGGGTCTCACTGCCATTTATTTGGTGTTGACTTTCTGGTTTACACTAGATACTCATTACTATCATATGCCTATCGTATGTTTTAAAATTCTTTCTTACTTTGCCTGTTTGATATGACTTATTGTTAATAAAATATATTTTTGTACTATATCATTGTCCATCTTGCCTGCAAAGTCCGAATTAGGGCCCTGTGGCCCTTTACTCTTTCTTGCCTCCAATCAAGATGGTACACAATAATCTCCCACCATATTTAAAAGTAACCCACTCGTCATTTTAGAATAAAATGGATTACCACAATTTGCCTTATCAAACTGGAACTCCAGCTAAAAACAATATCCTTTTCAAATGCTGTTACTTATGGTAAGTGTCAGAAATATTCATTGTAAAGCCAAGCTCTGAGATTAACAGATATAGACTAAATATAAGAGTCATGTGTATTCATACTTGAATATTGGTGTGCTTTGTGTATTTCTTCTAGATCTGTGCTGTAATCGCAAACTTTGCCTTTGTGCAGGAGTTTTCTGAATTAAGACCAGCCACTGCTGCTCTCTCTTTTTGTGCGGGGTGACTGGTCTTGTATCCACCCCTTCTGTAGTTTTCTACAGGCAGCCTGTAGTGGGTGGAGCTGCTGGAACCCTCCTACAGCTCTGTTCTTTGCACAGGCTATATGTGCACACTAAATTACTTTAGAATAGAGAAAAAATCCTGACCTCTATTGCCAATCAGGTACATCCCCAGATTAACATTTTACTACGTATTGTTTTAAATGTAGGTAACCTTTTGTGTTTGGTTCTTTTAGGAAAACATTCAGATTGTTTTTTTTATATAAACTGCTGCATCAGCTGGAGCCAGTTTCTGTGAAAGGCAGTTCCTGGCAATCATTTTTTTTTAATACTCCTATTTAAATAAATAAAAAATATAAATTTTAAAATAATTTAAACATTTTAAAATTTAAAAAAAATGAAATACTCTTTAACTACTTCAGCCCCGGAAGATTTTACCCCCTTAATGACCAGAGCATTTTTTTTGCGATTCGGCACTGTGTCGATTTAACTGACAATTGTGCGGTCGTGCGACGTTGTACCCAAACAGAATTGATGTCCTTTTTCTCCCACAAATAGAGCTTTCTTTTGGTGGTATTTGATCACCTCTGCGGTTTTTATTCTTTGCACTATAAGCAAAAAAAGACTGACAATTTTGAAAAAAAAGCAATATTTTTTACTTTTTGCTATAATAAATATCCCCCAAAAATATATAAAAAAACAAATTTCTTTCTCAGTTTAGGCCGATTTGTATTCTTCTAGATATTTTTGGTAAAAAAAATAAATAAATCGCAATAAGTGTATATTAATTGGTTTCCGCAAAAGTTATAGCGTCTACAAAATAGGGAATAGATTTATGGCACTTTTATTATGAATTTTTTTTTTCATTAACAATGGCGGTGATCTGCGATTGTTATCAGGACTGCGACATTGCAAGGAGACAGATCTGACACTTTTGACACTATTTTGGGACCATTGAATTCTGTACAATAAATCAGAGCTAAAAATAGCCATTGATTACTGTGTAAATGTCAATGACAGGGAAGTAATTAAACACTAGGGGGCAATCAAGAGGTTAAATATGTTCCCTCAGCGTGTTCTAACTGTAGGGGGGTGGGCTACCTAGGACATGACAGGGATCACTGCTCCCGATGACAGGGAGCAGTAGATCCCTGTCATATCACTAGGCAGAACAGGGAAATGCCTTGTTTACATTACTTTACATTTCCCGTCTTGCCTCTCCTCGTCGCAATTGTGGGCCACTGGCGGACATCAAGTCTGCGGGACCCATGGGCACGCTCGCTGCGTGCGGGGCTGGCAGCATACTCGGGGTTATGAAGGGACGTATGGGTACGCCCTTTTGCGCACCCATGCTATTCTGCCGACATACATCGATGTGCGGCAGTCCGGAAGCGGTTAAAGCTATGAGCTTTAAGTATTGACTAAAGTGATCAATTCTACTTGAAATTAGAAGAAATGGCCGCACACTACTGTAGTCATTACACAGGTATGTCTGCAAAACAGTTCTTATATAGTCCCACCTATAACAGGTGTCACCAGGCGCTAATTGCAGACTTCCTGTTGCATAAACCTCACGTGTGAAAGAAAGACCCATGAATATATAATTGTATAGATCACATCTAGACAAAAGAAAAACAAATAACCAAAAACGTATATGTGCTCTAACAAGACAACGTATTGTTCCATAAAGACTAAATATAAAAACATTGTCATAAAACACCACATAGTCTTGTTTTCCCTGCCCACCCTGATATGAACAACAATAGATACATATAAACACATACATATCTATAGATGGGGGAATCTCCTAACTTAGGAACGGGAAGTTAGGAGATTCCCCCACTGCTGTTCAGGGTGATTATGTTATCGAACTCCTCGAGTTCGCCACTCAACATAAATATTTTTGGTTTAACAATTGTTTTTATTTACAGCAGAAGGGTGTGGCTATGAGGGCAAAATTTGTCCCCAGTCTTGCCAACTTGTTTATGGCCAAGTGGGAGGAGGATGTCGTCTATGCCGTGGACAGACCACAGTTAGTTCTGTGTGCTAGATACATCGACGACATCCTCCTCCTATGGGATGGCACTCCCGAATCGTTGGATCACTTTTTCTTTTTTCTCAATATCAACGATAGAGGCATTGTTTTGACTTACGAATTCAGTTATACTAAAATCAATTTTTTAGATCTTGAAATTGAATTATGTGCACGCCAATTTCGGTTCAGTACTTATTTTAAACCAATAGACCACAATAGCTTTATTCCATCTGTTTCCACCATAAATCTTGGTTACGCTCAGTTCCAAAAAGTCAGTTCCAAAAAGTCAGTTCCTGCGTTTACGTAGGAACTGTACTGACACAGAGAAGGTCAAAAATCAAGCAACCATTTTAAAACAAAGGTTTTTAGACAAAGGATATGACCAGCATGAAATAGACCTTGATTTCCATCAGGTCTTACAAGTGGAATGAGGATCTTTGTTAGTCGACAAACTCCCACGAGAACCTGATAATTCTTTTAAGTGGTCATTGCTGACATCATTCTCAGTGCAGCACAAACAGATAAAAACCATCATTGATTGCCACTGGAATGTGTTGCAAAATGATCAGATATTGGGTACTCTGTTGCCGGAAAAATATAAAGTTATCTACAAAGGAGCTCCCTCCGTGAAGAGTAAGATAGCCCCAAATGTTATTCGAGCTTCTTTTTTCCACAATCTAGTGGGTTATTATCCATGAAGGAAATGCACAGTATGCCAGTTTAATATTTAACATTTTTCATCTATAGCTACTAAACTTACATATCCCATTTAACATTTCTGTACATGTGCTACTACCAACATCGTTTATCTTTTGACCTGTCCGTGTGACAAGCAATATGTTGGTCGTACTATACGATCTTTCGCTACCAGGGTGACTGAGCATATTAACAAAATCAAACAGGGTAACACCAAACATACTGTTACTCTGCATTATTGTCAATTCCACAACCAAGACCTAAAGGGCACTGAATTTCTTATTATCGATAGGTTCGTTAGAACCTGGAAGGCGGTGCTATTACTAGAGGTATATGCAGACTCAAAACCTACTGGATTTATGAATTGCAATTCCATTTTCCACTCTGAATTAATGTGGAATTAAATATTAATTATTTTACTAATAAAGCATGATATGATCTTTATCTGAATTTCAAATTATCTATGTAGTTGATAGTGGTCGGTTAGGGCTCTTCTTTCATTTAATTGTCATTCAAGTGTAGTTTTAAATTTTGTTCCCAATTTTTATCAAATTTTTACAAGATGGACTTATAACATATGATTACTGTATATTTATACATATGTTCCTCTTATTTTTGATAAGCCTTCATTTAAAAGTGTTAGTACATTTTAGAGGTTAAGTATTATGTTCACTTACATAATAGTTTTGTGTAGCTCCAGTTAGCTATATTTCCTGTTTGCTATTCAAGTGTCACCGGAAAGCTATTAATCATTAACATGTATTTCCGGTGTTTGTCCATTATATTATAGCTGGCTATGTGTTCTGTCCATTATGAGGCTTGGTATGTATTCACTTCCTGGTTTGCTGAGAATGAAGTGATGTAGTAAACTGCTCACTTGTTACCATCAAAACTAGGCTTGACATGCATACGACCTCTATTCTAATCAACAGGAAGTGAGGTTGGCAGCTATACTCCATAGCGAGGTTTGGTTTGTCCCAAATACACCGGAAGTGATGAAACTGGAAGTGGCGTACTTTCGGTTTACAATTATTCTAATTTGGGGCCACACAGGCTATTTAAACGCGCAGTTTTTGGCAGTAGGTCATACCCCAGATGACGTCTAAGCAGACAAAATGCGTTGGGTCGACCTCTGCCAACATTACTGTGCCTCTTCATGTCCTTATATGAGCTTTGCATGCACTTCCTAAAAGTGAGTGTTCCGTTGTTACTTTTTTTAAATAAATGCCAATTTTAAACGATATTACACTATGTGGAACCTTTTTTTGATTTTTGGTTTCAACGTATGAGCAAAGAATATCCTTCGGCAATCCCTCCTTCCATTTTGAGCCTCATGTGCCTGTACGCTGTGGATTTGATGTCAATCAACATTATTCAAAGATCTGTCCAGGAGTTCTGATGGTTTTCCATATACAGTGTTTATCACCATAAGCCTGTTTGACTTAAGAGGTATAAGCCCCTTTAAGTCCATTACTTCCGGTAAGCCATTATGCAATTGGTGGTGGTGTCTTTTACAAGTTTCTCCTTACCGAGTCTCTTCATGTTGATGTCACTTACCTTATTGATGTTTTTTAAACGTTTTTCCGATATATTCACTGATACCAGGAGTTTCTGAATTGTATTATTTATCAATCATTATTCATCATTTTTTCACTTGGTGGATATCATTTTACATTTATATTCACACTATTTTTTCACTCGGTGGACTATTTTTATATTTCATTGTGTGTTTTACTGATCACAACAGATATTGTCATTATTATATATTGTTATATATATATATATATATATATATATATATATATATATATATATATATATATATACACACACACAGTGGGGACGAAAAGTATTCAGGCCCCCTTAAATTTTTCACTCTTTGTTATATTGCAGCCACTTGCTAAAATCATTTAAGTTAATTTTTTTGCTCATTAATGTACACACAGCACCCCATATTAACAGAAAAACACAGAATTGTTGACATTTTTGCAGATTTATTAAAAAAGAAAAACTGAAATATCACATGGTCCTAAGTATTCAGACCCTTTGCTCAGTATTTAGTAGAAGCCCCTTTTGATCTAATACAGCCATAAGTCTTTTTGGGAAAGATGCAACAAGTTTTTCACACCTGGCTTTGGGGATCCTCTGCTATTCCTCCTTGCAGATCCTCTCCAGTTCTGTCAGGTTGGATGGTAAACGTTGATGGACAGCCATTTTTAGGTCTCTCCAGAGATGCTCAATTGGGTTTAAGTCAGGGCTCTGGCTGGGCCATTCAAGAACAGTCACGGAGTTGTTGTGAAGCCACTCCTTCATTATTTTAGCTGTTTGCTTAGGGTCATTGTCTTGTTGGAATGTAAACCTTCAGCCCAGTCTGAGGTCCTGAGCACTCTGGAGAAGGTTTTTGTCTAGGATATCCCTGTACTTGGCCGCATTCATCTTTCCCTCAATTGCAACCAGTCGTCCTGTCCCTGCAGCTGAAAAACACCCCCACAGCATGATGCTGCCACCACCATGCTTCACTGTTGGGACTGTATTGGACAGGTGATGAGCAGTGCCTGGTTTTCTCCACACATACTGCTTAGAATTAAGGCCAAAAAGTTCTATCTTGGTCTCATCAGACCAAAGAATCATATTTCTCACCATCTGGGAGTCCTTCAGGTTTTTTTTTTTAGCAAACTCCATGCGGGCTTTCATGTGTCTTGCACTGAGGAGAGGCTTCCATCGGGCCACTCTGCCATAAAACCCCGACTGGTGGAGGGCTGCAGTGATGGTTGACTTTCTACAACTTTCTCCCGACTGCAACTCTGGAGCTCAGCCACAGTGATCTTTGGGTTCTTCTTTACCTCTCTCACCAAGGCTCTTCTCCCCCGATAGCTCAGTTTGGCTGGACGGCCAGCTCTAGGAAGGGTTCTGGTCGTCCCAAACGTCTTGCATTTTAGGATTATGGAGGCCACTGTGCTCTTAGGAACCGTAAGTGCAGCAGAAATTTTTTTGTAAACTTGGCCAGATCTCTGCCTTCAGGCAGTTCCTTTGACCTCATGATTCTCATTTGCTCTGACATGCACTGTGAGCTGTAATGTCTTATATAGACAGGTGTGTGGCTTTCCTAATCAAGTCCAATCAGTATAATCAAACACAGCTGGACTCAAATAAAGGTGTAGAACCATCTCAAGGATGATCAGAAGAAATGGACAGCACCTGAGTTAAATATATGAGTGTCACAGCAAAGGGTCTGAATACTTAGGACCATGTGATATTTCAGTTTATTTTTTTTAATAAATCTACAAAAATGTCAACAATTCTGTGTTTTTCTGTCAATATTTGGTGCTGTGTGTACATTCATGAGAAAAAAATGAACTTAAATGATTTTAGCAAATGGCTGCAATATAACAAAGAGTGAAAAATTTAAGAGGGTCTGAATACTTTCCGTCCCCACTGTATATATAAGTGCTGCATTTTATTACATGATCTAACTTTTTTGCTTTTGTCTCCGGCCATGCTGGCTGCTGTATATATATATATACATTTCTTCTTTCACAGCGCGATAATTTCCCTCCTTTTTGTTTTGAATTATATGTATCTATTGTTGTTCATATCAGGGTGAGGAGGGAAAACTGTTGTTTATTGGCTAATTGTTTAAGAGTTTAAGGCCCCTTTCACACTGGGGCGGTTTGCAGGCGTTATTGCGCTAAAAATAGCGCCTGCAAACCGCCCCTAAACAGCCTCCGCTGTTTGTTCAGTGTGAAAGCTTTCACACTGAAGCGGTGCGCTGGCAGGAGAAGAAAAAATCTCCTGCAAGCCGCATCTTTGGAGCTGTGAAGGAGCGGTGTATTCACCGCTCCTAAACCGCTCCTTCCCATTGAAATCAATGGGACAGCGCGGCTATACCGCGGTAATACTGCGGCTATAGCCGCGCTATACGAGGGGTTTTAACCCTTTTTTGGCCGCCAGCGGGGGGTTAAAACCGCACCGCTAGCGGCCGAATACCGTGGTAAAACAGCGCTAAAAATAGCGCTGTTTTACCGCCGACGCCCCCTACTGCCCCAGTGTAAAAGGGGCCTAAGGATACAGGGTGACACAAGACTATGTGGTGTTTTATGACAATGTTTTTATTTTTTATATTTAGTCTTTATAGAATACATTGTCTTGTTAGAGCACATATACATTTTTGGTTATTTGTTTTTCTTTTGTCTATATGTGATATATACAATTATATATTCATGGGTCTCTCTTTCACATGTAAGGTTTATGCAACAGGAAGTCTGCAATTAGCACCTGGTGACACCTGTTATAAGTGGGACTATTTAAGAACTGCTTTGCAGACATACCTGTGTAATGACTAAGCGCACGTGAAGTGTGCGAAACGCGTCTATCCAGCATTCTGATGCCTGTAATTTTTGGGATGTCCAAATAAAGAGGATTTTGATCTACAATGGTGTGCGGCCATTTCTTCTAATTTCATTGTGTGCGGAGGCGAGCCGAGGCGAGCACCTGCTGGATCATTAGGCTTCCTTAGCTCACCAGGAGTGGCGGGTTTTCTTTTTTCCATCAATTCTACTTGCTACAGTTAGAAGGCAACCTTCTACAGCAAGGTACAATTTAATGGGATAAGTGTAGTAACTAGTAGTAATCAAGAAATGTAGCTCTGAATTACTTTACAAAGAACACCAATTCTAGATCTAGAAAAGGATGTCCGACCTGAAAGCTGGTTCTAAAAAAATGATCTGTTAGTGCAAATATAAAAAGGATTCATGGACAGTACTGAACTGTGTTTCACGTGCACCTATTGAGTGAAAACTACAAAAAAGATTTTAGGAAATGTGCAATTGCATTCCACATGTTTTTCATGTGTGCATTATAGGAGGATTTAATTAGTTGCATTATATACTTTTGCCAAGCTAACTTTTTATCTTTTTATCCCACAGACTTTAATAAGGACAACGGGACATGAGTTACATATAAAGAAAACAAGTTTTACCATTGTATAGGAGGAAACAGTGGTTAAGTTGTGCATTGCCTTCCTGCCTCTGGTAGTAAAAGAAAAATCAATAACAGAATTTAATAAAAGAACATGATGATTGTTTTACAACAAATTGAATTCTCAGTTAAAATGTTCCAAAGAACAAAATGTTTTTATTTTCAAGCCTAACGGAACTTTTATTCAAAATCAACCAAATAAATACAAAACAATAGGTTTGCAAAAGTCATACAGATCAGTTTCTTTAGAAAACAGCTATTACCCAAGTAGAAAAAGCTTGTCCCATGGCAGCATGCTGTAGAGCAGCCTCTCTCAACCAGGGTTCAGTGGAACCCTAATGTTCCTCCACAGGTTGCTAGGGGTTCTTTGAGCAATGAGCAACCTCTCCCTCTCTGATAATCATTGAAAACAATTACCTATTTGGCTATCTGTAATGGGGAAGTCAAATGTAAGGAGCATTTAGTGATTATCACAAAGTTACATAGTTAGTCATCTTGAAAGAAGGAGCTAGTCCATCTAGTTCAACCAATAAAAAATGCACATACGCATAGACAACCTCCATATGTACTGTCCTATACCCACAGTTGCAGTTGATCCAAAGCAAGGCAAAAAAACCCAATAAAGGATTATCCAATTCGCTCCAGTGGGGGGATTCCTTCCTGATCCCCCACCAGGCACTTGGATATTCCCTGGATCAACTACCCCTATTGTCATTACTTCGAAATATTATTATACAGTTATATTTTGTGCATTTTGGAATTCATCTAGGCCTTTTTAAAAACAATCTACTGAGCTGGCCAAACCCAGTTCTTGTGGGAGTCTATGCCACATTTTCACAGCTCTTACTGTGAAGAAACCTTTGCAAATGTGAAGGTTAAATCTCTTTTTTTGCTAGCTTTAGAAACTACAGCTTGGCACAGAATGCTATTATTAAGTCTATGATGTACCAGAACACCAACATGCTTCTCCACCATTGACTCCCCCAGTTTCGTAGGCCTAGTGCGTATGATGCATGCATGTTTTAGCCCCCAAGTGCACAACTTTACATTTATCAACATCAAATCCCATTTGCCACACAGTTGCCCAATTAAATAGTGCATTGAGGTTGACTTGTAAGTTGGAGACATCCTGTAAGGATGTAATTCCACCACATAGCTTGGTGTCAATTGCAAACACTGATATGGGGCTCTTAATCCCAGACCCTATGTAATTTATAGATATGTTATGTATGGGTCCCAACACAGAACCTTGGGGTACACCACTAATACCCTTAGACCATTCAGAGTGTGAATTATTAATCACTACTCTCTAAATATGGTATTTTAGCCAGTTTTCTATCCATTAGCTGTGTGTAGGGAAACCGCTTTGGCAAAAGCCAAGTATACTATGTTCACAGCCACTCCTTTGTCTTAGTTTTTGCTTACCTCCTCATAAAAAGAAATCAGATTTGTTTGACAACTTTAGTATTTCGTGAATCTATGCTGAATATTGCTTAAAACATTATTTTCTAGCAAAAACTCTTCTATATGGTCCTTTATTAAACTCTCAAGTATCTTCCTGACTGTAAAAATTAAACTAACCAGTTTGTAGTACACTAATGTACTGTGAACTTTTGCTATAGCAATTATTAGCAGGCATTTCCTGAGCATTGAAAGTTATTTCAAGGGTGTTAAAAATGTTAAAAATGCTGCTGTAGAGAATTGTACTTGTGGAATCAGTGGTTTCTCTGCAGAGTTGGACACTCATCCATGGGAGCTAGAATTAGAGCTCTACGATAAGCAGGGAGCATCATCTTTGCTGATTGCAGCGATATGAATCTGATTTTGCAGAGGAGAATGTTGTACCTCTGCAGAGGGACCACTCCTTCTACACAGAGAGCAAGTGTTCTAGGACCAGCTTTTCTACTGGCTTTTCTACAGGCTGTGGCTGTTTTTTTAAAGGAAGCAAAGTGTAAGACTTTGCACACCTTTTTGTTTTGATGCATGTGGAATGTTTTTAGCTGCTTTAGGCTTAAAGTTCAGTTTAGATTTAATCTGGAGATATCATTTGACTGCCTGCTTGGTTCAGAAAGGAGTTGTTCTACCCGATAATGCACAGTGGACTACAATTGCTTAGTTACCTAGGTTTTTTTCTGCCTTCCTCTGACCCAAAACTGCTGGGGTTTGTGAGAGGTTCTTCTTGATAAGCCTTTGCCTCTGTAATTGTGTGTCCTGAAATCTATGCAATATTACACAAAACGTAAAAGCACCCTATGTGCATTGCATTGCAAATCTCCCCATTGGACCCTTTGTATATCCTCAACGAATTAACAGATGGAGCAAGCAATTCCTCAGCAATGGGAAGTCATGTGACGGGACAAGTGGTGACGTTCTCTAAAGTAGGCATAACAAACAGGACAGGACAGTTGCAGCTCTCTTGGTCTTTTTCCCAGGATGGTACCACCTCTCTCCTTGTGTCGTAATCGCATATGAAGTACAAGATCAGAGGTCATACGAAAGGAAAGTCTGCATTTGGCACACCAGATTTGTGCCGTAGACCCAAGGGTTGTGAAGGTTGGAGGAAGCACCTGTGGAGGGTTTGGCATCTCAGATTTAGGCCAGATTTCTGGTGTGGGAAGAAAGGAATTTGCTAGTGCCAATAAATCGTAAGACATTAGAAGATCATTCTTCACTGCTGTGGTGTCTATTGTATCACTTATAAAAGATTCAACTCCTAAACTCTTACTAGATTTAAAGAGAGTGCTAGTTTTATTTCCTAGTCTTGCTGGAACAGGTGAGAAGGCACTGCCCATAAAGTTTATCCGTGTGCCTCCTGTACCCTGAAGTCCACTTGTTCTATAAACTTCTTTAAATGCACTCAGCTTATGTTCAGACATTTCTGTCTTTACCTTCCACCACGCCCCACCTTTCCATTCCAATCCAACTAAAGACTCTTCACGCTTGTTAGATTCATCCATTTGGTTGGTTTTCTCAAGCAATACTGTTTTCTCATTGTCCAAATGGTTAGTCCGTTCCTGCTCCACGTCCCTTGCCAAGCTGTGGAAGTTGGTCCCACGTTTTAGGCATTTAAAGGCTATATTATCCTTTTCTGCAGGAAAAAAACAAACCATATGGGTAAGTGGAATTCTCTTTGACCTTGCATAAAAGATGTTGAGTACATGCAATTAAAAAAACATTTCTTTGATTTAGGATTTGAATTCCTATATAGGAGTAATATAAAATAAAATGTAGATTAGCTTACATATGCACCTGAGATTTTTAATAGGTTTTTTCGACGTTGGAAAGTAAATTCAACAAAAATAATGAGCAAAAAAAAAGAAGTTCATTGTCAAGGATTACAGATTGTCAGGGTCACTTAAGTGCTCCTGCTCCTCATTCAAGCATCCGAGTGTTGGCTGTTGCATTCTCCCTGTATGTGTTCACCTGCAAGATGATTGTTCTGGTCAGTCACCTGGTATAAGCAAACTAAGCACTCTATCCCTTGCTTGTGATAGAGATATTGGACTATTTCCTGAACTCAGCCTGTCTGGATCGGATATTGGACTATTCTCTGAACTCAGCCTGCTTTTTACCTGGACTATTATAGAACCACACTATCTGTCTGCTACTATCTGCTACTGTCTGCTACTGCTAGTAGTCTGTTTGCTCTGTTCACGTCTGCCCTGGTGTGGTAGCCAGGCACTATAGCATTGTGTATAAGTCCTGGGGGCAACCAAGTACCGGTAGGCCTGCTTGCCTTAAGGGAAAGGGGGCTGCTATAGGTAAAGCACACAATAGCTAAATTCTGTGAAGATGGGGGGCTTTCAACCTTTTTTTCAGGGCTATCTGCACTCTCGTGCTTCAACTATCTGGCTTGACTCCTGTGACATGTCCCCGGTCAACCAGCCCGACCTCGTGGATTCATGGACCCCTGCCCAATCTGATGGTCCTGTGCTGGATGTCCAGCTTGCCTTTGAGGGTCCGGGGGCCCCTCCTCAGAGGGGGGGTAATGTCAGAATCACTTAAGTGCTCCTGCTCCTCATTCCAGCATCCGGGCATTGGCTGCTGCATTCTCCCTGTCTGTGTTCACCTGCAAGATGATTGATCTGGACCTGATATAAGCAAACTGAACACTCTATCTCTTGCTTGTGATAGAGACAGTATACCTGCATTGTTCCTGATCAAGCCTCCAATTTGTCTGCCCTGCTTTGCTGTTGGACTTCCTTATGTATGACCTGGATCGGATATTGGACTATTCCCTGAACTCAGCCTGCCTTTTACCTGGATCAGATATTGGACTATTCCCTGAACTCAGCCTGCCTTTTACCTGAGCTGTCATAGACTCACGCTATCTGTCTGTTACTGCTAGTAGTCTGTTGTTTGCTCTGTTTGCTTCTGCCCTGGTGTGGTGGCCAGGCACAATAGCATTGTGTATAAGTCCTGGGGGCCACCAAGTACCGGTAGGCCTGCTTGCCTTAAGGGAAAGGGGGCTGCTGTAGGCGAAGCACCCGATAGCTAGCTATAGTGTCTGACCACCTGCGTTGGGGTAGATGTGACGTTCATGGCACAGATGAATGAAAGAGAAATCAGCACACAAACAACCCCCCTAATTAGAAACTGCATTTCAAATTCCTGATATGTGCCTACTATATCATGTATTTGTATGAAAAGGTATTTTGTTCTCTTTTTTGCTTCCTTTCTGTGAAATCCCTGGTGTTCCAGACAGTCCCTCTGCTTTCCTGTTAAAAACTAACCACACTAGGCAAGAGAGCTCATCGTGGTCAGTTCCCTAGCTGTGCTGGGAACACAGGCTGCCCTCCTCCAATGCTATGACTAAAGCTCACGACAAAACGCGTCAGCTGTTTGCTTTTTAATGCTCGTATGTAGCCAATACATTTTTGCAACAAAGACTTTGGAGTTGCCTGCTCTTCTCTGTTATATATTGCCCTCCTCCAATGATTAGACTTGTCCTGACACGTCCCCCTTTACAGCCTTTCACTGGGAAGATCAATGTTCTGTTGCTTCTTCTCCCCCTAGTTCTTATGCATCTGAGAACAGAGGGAGCAGAGGGAATGTGATCACTTATAAAAAAAGGAAAAAAGCTATTTAAAATGTTTCTTTTTTTTAAATATCTATACACAAATGTTTGCCTTTCATTTCAATTTTAAACTGAATGGGCTGTTTTACAAGGTGATCATTTACAATCACTTTAAACAAAAAAAATGCAATAAAAAAAATAAAAAATAAATAACAAACAACTCATGTGTAATATATTTGCTCTTCTCCTACAAAATGATATATATACTGAAGATGCTGCTGCTTAAGATAGCCAGAATACTTTAGCTAATACAGTGTAAGATAGAAATAAGCGTGTTACCCAAAGAAAAATACAAACAAAAGTACCGTATTTATCGGCGTATAACACGCACTTTTTTCCCCTTAAAATCAGGGGAAAATAGTGGGTGCGTGTTATACGCCGATCCCCGCTAACTGTGATCGGCGGCGATCGCCGCCGACATTCACATAGCGTGTCGTTTTAAATATGGCGCCGCGGAGTTCGGAGGGACTCGGCGGAGCTGAACGAGCGCTGCCGAAATCACAGTGACTGCTCGGAGCCGAGATACACATAGTCGAGTGTATTCGGCTCTTTCCGGCGCCGCTCACAGTCACGCCCAGTCCCGCCATTGGACCTGTGTTATGTCCATCATAGGGCGGGACTGGGCGGGACTGTGAGCGGCGCCGGAAAGAGCCGAATACACTCGACTATGTGTATCTCGGCGGCGTTCGTTCAGCTCCGCCGAGTCCCTCCGAACTCCGCGGCGCCATATTTAAAACTACATGAAGCTATGTATATGTCGGTGGCAGCAAGCATGGACACTGGGGGGCAAGGCTGCACTGACCACTGGGGCAAAGCTGCACTGGGGCAAAGCTGCACTGACAAGCCTGCACTGGGGCAAAGCTGCACTGACAAGGCTGCACTGACACTGAAAAGGCTGCAATGACACTAACAAGGCTGCAGATGAACACTGATGAGGCTGCATTGATGGGCATTTTAATGTAAGTTTTTTTTCCTTAAACTTCCCTCCTAAAAGTTTTTTTCCTTAAAATTCTCTCCTAAACTTGGGGTGCGTGTTATACGCCGGCGCGTGTTATACGCCGATTATATATTGTGTCCATAAAAAATAATAAACGTGAAAAATTAGTCCAAAAAAAGTTGTTTAACTAGTGTTTAAAACTCAAACAAGTGAAAAAAAATCAATATTCACTCGATGTGTTCTCCTTTAAATAAAACCACAGCCGCTTATCAGATCTGTTGGATCTCAAATGTATGAGATCAAATGCGCTCATGCAAATTAATCCAGCACAGAAAGTCCTCTCCTCATAATCCTCTGCACACTGCACCTCTTCAATGGGACCAGGCTGTTTAAATGAAGGTTCTTTCTTGGATATAGATCATCTGTCTCCGAATTCCCCGTAAGAGGCATCAGCTGGAACCGGAGACACTGAGCCTCCGGTCCCAGCTAATGCGTCTTACGGGGAAACGCATCGGGTGAAGCAGCATTCCTTAGATGTCACCACGATCAGCTTGTTGGCAAGATCCAAGGCTGTGTTACTTATGTTATTTTTACCGCCTTCTTGAATGTGAGTGCTGCATATTTTTTTTTAATAAATTATCGTATTAAGAACTACACCATGAAGTCTTCCATTACTCTTTTTATCTGAGATGATTCTGAGACAGATGATCTATATCCAAGAAAGATCCTTCATTTAGACAGCCTGGTCCCATTGAAGAGGTGCAGTGTGCAGAGGATTACGAAGAGAGGATTTTCTCATTTGCATGAGCGCATTTGATCTCTATAATTTGAGATCCAACAGATCTGGTGAGCGGCTGCGGTTTTATTTGAAGGAGAACACATCGAGTAAATATAGATTTTTTTCACTTGTTTGAGTTTTGAACACTGTTTGAACAGCTTTTTTTGCACAAATTTTTCACGTTTATTATTTTTTATGGACACAATATATAATACTTTTGTTTGTATTTTTCTTTGGGTAGCCTGCTTATTTCTATCTTACAAGAAACAACTCATGCCATTGGAGCCAGAATTAGAGCTCTCCAATAAGCAGGGAGCAACATCTTTGCTGATTGCACAGCTATGAAGCTATGATTTTACAGAAGGGAATGTTATACCGCTGCAGAGGGACCACTGTTTCTACATAGAAAGCAAGGGTCCAGGGACAGGCTTTTCTTTTTTAAAGAGAACCAGGTGTAAGGCTTTGCACAAATTAGGGATCCTCTCCACACTAATGCAGATAGCTTTAACCCAAAGCATGCAAGGCCTCTAAGTTGCACCAGTAAATGAAAGACACTTAAAAGAGCTGGTGTTGGCCAAAGGTTAGACCTAAAGTGGGTGGAATTTAAGAGGGCTGGTGTTGCTGTAGGTTACATCCAAAAGTTGGCCCATTTTACAGGGGCTGGTGTGGTCAGGGATTACCGTATTTATCGGCGTATAACACGCACTTTTTTCCCCTTAAAATCAGGGGAAAATCGTGGGTGCGTGTTATATGCCGATCCCGCTATTTTGTGATCTGTCGGAGCGATCGCCGCGATCGCCGCCGACATTCACATAGCGTGTATTTTTAAATATGGCGCCGCGGAGTTCGGAGGGACTCGGCGGCGCTCGTTCAGCTGAACGAGCGCCGTCGAGGACACAGTGACTGGGCGGAGCCGAGATACACATAGCCGAGGGTTCTCGGCTCTTCTCGGCGCCGTTCACAGTCACGCCCAGTCCCGCCATTGGACCTGTGTTATGTCCATCATAGGGACTGGGCGTGACTGTGAATGGCGCCGAGAAGAGCCGAGAACCCTCGGCTATGTGTATCTCGGCTCCGCCCAGTCACTGTGTCCCTCCGAACTCCGCGGCGCCATATTTAAAAATCCAAACTAAACTTGTGTATGTCGGCGGCGACAAGGCTGCACTGACCACTGGGGCAAGGCTGCACTGGGGCAAGGCTGCACTGGGGCAAGGCTGCACTGGGGCAAAGCTGCACTGACAAGGCTGCACTGGGGCAAAGCTGCACTGACAATTCTGCACTGGAGCAAAGCTGCACTGACAAGGCTGCACTGGGGCAAAGCTGCACTGACAAGGCTGCATTGGACACTGGGGCAAGGCTGCACTGACAAGGCTGCAGATGGACACGATAACGCTGCATTGATGGGCATTTAAATGTAAGTTTTTTCCTTAAACTTCCCTCCTAAAAGTTTTTTTCCTTAAAATTCCCTCCTAAACTTGGGGTGCGTGTTATACGCCGATAAATACGGTAAGTGAATATTCACACTTTTTCCCAGTGAAAATTCTCAGTTTCTTTAGTAATTAGCCTCTATGTTGCAGCATACGTTCCCTTAAAATGGATGTACCGTATATTGAATGATATATAATATGATATGATATATAATAGGTAGCAGTTCAATAGGTAGCAGTTTAAGACTGCAGCAAAGTTGAATCTACATGAAAGGAGTGCTAATGCCATGCTTCTCCATCACCTTTCCAGTTTTTCCACAGCACCTTAAAACTGCCACCTAAAATTGTAATCTTGTGTCAATATAGCTAGACATCTACATTTTAAGGAAGGGCTCCACCCGAAAATATTAATTTAAAGGACCTCCGTAAACATAATTGTGGCAACAACTCATGTACTCACCAGAGCTAACTGTTCGGAACTCTTGTAGATCTAACATTCTGGCGATCTGTCCATCATACCAAACCAAAACCTGGTCACTCTTCTGTACAAGGCGATGAGTTTTAAGTGTAGCTAATCCTCTCTCCATTATGTTTTCTAGGGCTTTTTCTATAGGATCAGAAGAAGACTTAACCCGTTGCAACCACCGTATACCAGCTTCCTGTCCCGGGGTGTCCACCTACAAAATAAGACCATACCTAGTTGAGGTGAATTCATTTAATCAAGGAGGGTACAGTAAAATACGTTCGTATAAACGTTTGGAATATGGAGTGCTTAGTTATTGTCAAAATTAAATTAGAATTACTTTTCATGCAGGAAAATGCCATGATGAACATGCAGAGAAATTTGATTTTCTTGACTTCTTCGACTTCTTTAAATTCTATGTGGCCAGGACTTTTTAGTATATCATAGGGGTATGCACCAGGAATAATTCTATGTTACTATGTAATTGAAGCTTCAGTTAGTCAGCTATATTTAATAACGTATTCTTTATTTTAAAGCGATATTAAAGAGTTACTAAACCCACAACAGTAAGATCAGTCTGTATATGCAATAAAGCATGCTTGTTATACTCAATACGGAACCTAAGTGGTTAATCCTCTGCATTGTGTAAAAGGGCTGTTTTATTCTGTCTTGTTTGTTCCTCCCTTTCCTCCACAGTCCCCAATCCATCTCCTGATAGAACTGAGCCACTCTGCACATGCTCAGTTTGGTGTGTATTGCTAGAGAGTTTTTTTTTCTGTGAGGGTGCATGTGATCAGCACAGGGCCAATCAGCACTGTCCTGACAGAGGGTCAGGGGTCCTGCCGCCTCATAGGAAGAGAATGAAAACTCCTCCTACAAGCTTTAACTAGTGCTTGGCCGGACACTGATAGAGGTCACAAGACTGCTATATATTGCTGATGAGAAAAGGTACTTTGCAGTTTATATTTACTAAAATAACTGCACTTCCATGTTCTGTGTATTGTGGGAGACCAGATATAGTGAATGCAAGGTCCTGAGTTTAGTAACAAGTTAAATTCAAAACCACAATGCATTAAATTGCATCTTACCAATCATTAGATGTGGTGGCTGAACCCGTTTTCTTTTCTTTGGCTTTCCCCCTTTGTTTTCAACTGGTGATCTGGCCAGTAACACACCTCCTGTATTAGTGAGACACAACTCTAGATGAATATGCAGAGGATGCACAGCAGACAGCAGCATTGTCAGTCTGGGGGGGGGGGAGTGTTAAATGTATTAGCAGATTTAGTACCACTAACAAATTAAAGCCAAACTCCGGCTCAGACTTTATAATCAGTTACAGCAAGGAATTTGCTTTTCCTGTTAGGATAAAGGTTTTGCATTAATAAATAAAAGCTGATCATTTTAATTACCCCTGCCAGTATTAAGTGTCCTTCGTGTAAACTGATACATTCTGCTGGAGAGTTTGTGCTGTGAACAACAAAAGACTTGCTGGTTGGATTACCAGATGAAAATAGAAGAAAGAAAGCCTTAAAAAATGAATTGGTATGCTGAAATATAATAATTGTTTGCTTTTGGGTTTATTATTGCTTTAAAACTATATCCTTCTTTTTATTTAAACTGGAGTTTTGTTTTGTTTTTTTAACAGAAAAGTTTTTATTCATCATAAGGAAATACAAATAAAAACATCAAAGAACTGTTATGCCGCATACACACGGCCGGTTTTGCCGTCGGAATAAACTCTGAAGGTTTCTCCGATGGAATTCCGCTCAAACTGTCCTGCATACACATGGTCACACCAAATTCCGACCGTCAAGAATGCGGTGACATACAACACGTACGACGGAACAACACGTGCGACGTCTCGTACTTGCTTCAGAGCATGCTTCATTTTTGGTACATCGGAACAGCATACAGATGAGCAGTTTTCCCGATAGGAATTTGTTCCATCGGAAAAATATAGAACATGTTCTCTATCTAAGTCTGTCTGAATTTTCAACGTAAAAAGTCAGATGGGGCATACACACGGTCGTAATATACGATGAAAAGCTCCCATACACATCTACCTGGGGATCAGGTAGTTGAATCCAATGTATCAGGACTCAACAGGATGAGAATCAGTGGCGGTGTGTCCATAAGGGTGCACGGGCGCCGCCCCCTCTCTCCTGCCACCCCCTCTAGCACCAATAGATAGATTCATGCATTGCATGAATCTATCTATGGCCGCTGCTGCCACCCCCTATTCAGGCACCCGGCCCCTTTTCGGGCACAGGGCGCCTGAATTACAGCGGCAGGGGGTGGTTCGCTTTCCCAACACAGCTGAGTGACCTGCGAGCGCCATTCTGGGCGCTCGCAGGTCACTCAGCTGTGTTAAAAAAGCGAATGAATATTTGCTTTCCTAACACTAAACTGGCTCTCCGCCAATCAGGTGCTCGGATCCTTTACCTGTCACCTGATTGGCTGAAATGACAGGCGCTGTGATTGGACGCCAGGCGTCCAACCATAGCAGAGGATGGGTGGAGAGGACATGAGAAGACATCGAGGAGCTGTGCTACCGAGACAGGGTAAGTACAGGCGGCGGGAGGCACACTGGCAGCATTTGATATGGCACAGTGGCTGCGTTCGATGGGACGCAGTGGGAGAAATTGATGGGTACAGTGGCGACAATTGATGGGCACAGTGACTGCGTTTTATTGGGCACAGTGGCTGCATTTTATGGGGCACAGTGGCTGCATTTAATGGCACAGTGGCTGACTTTGATGGCACAGTGGCGGCAATTGATGGGCACAGTGTCTGCATTTTATGGGGCACAGTGGCTGCATTTGATGGCACAGTGGCTGTGTTTGATGGCACAGTGGCGGCCATTGATGGGCACAGTGGCGGCAATTGATGGGCACAGTGGCTGCGTTTGATGAGCACAGTGGCGGCAATTGATGGGCACAGTGTCGGCATTTTATGCGGCACAGTGACTGCGTTTGATGGCACAGTGGCTGTGTTTGATGGCACAGTGGCGGCCATTGATGGGCACAGTGGCGGCCATTGATGGGCACAGTGGCTCCGTTTGATGGCACAGTGGCGGCAATTGATGGGCACAGTGGCTGCGAATGATGGCACAGTGGCTGCGTTTGATGGCACAGTGGCAGAAATTGATGGGCACAGTGGCGGCATTTTATGCGGCACAGTGACTGCGTTTGATGGCACAGTGGCTGTGTTTGATGGCACAGTGGCGGCCATTGATGGGCACAGTGGCGGCAATTGATGGGCACAGTGGCTGCGTTTGATGGCACAGTGGCTACGATTAATGGCACAGTGGCTGTGATTAATGGCACAGTGGCTGCAATTGATGGGGTTTTTTTCAGAATTTTTCAGTTTGTTTGCGCCCCCCCCAAAAAATTTTGAGCTCCAGCTGCCACTGATGAGAATCATATGAGAGGAAGAGTTTTTTTTTGGTATGATGGCTTGTGCATTCCATTCCTGTGATAATTACATGGATTCTTCAGATAGTTTACATTGTTTCTTACCAGATATACATTATTCTTGGCCAGTTCAAGAATGATTACTGTCACTGAATTTTTTTTTTTTTTCAAATTCATTGTTCAGTTCAGGCAGCAGCCACAATTCCGGCTGATCATCTTCCTGTCAAATCGATTACCTGCTTCCTCTTTTCTTGTGTCAGGTTACAGAAAAGGCCATTTGAATCTGGCAGCTCCCTCGGGCTGGTATGCCACGTGAAAAGAAACAAACAATGATGGCCTACAAGGAGCAATGTCAATGTTTGTTTAATAAAAATGTACTGGAAGATTATTGTGTCTGAAGCTTTAAAGAATTTTGGGGGTGGTTTAAAATTGAAGTTGTGACTCACAGAAACCAGAGTCAGCCTTTTTCATCTACTGCCATTATATTAGATCTGGGCTGTAATCCTAATTCTGCGCTAATTAGAAAGTCACTGACCTCAACTGATGGTGCAGGAGGGCTTTTAAACGGTTTTAGAGGATGCATTCTGTATTTACACCAGTGATTCTCAAACTGTGTGCCGCGCCACGTGAGATTTGCAGGTATGCCGTGGGAGTTTCGAAAAATATTTAAAATTGATAGCGTTTTGAAACCTTGAACATAACAAAAAATTAAATGGTAAATCAATGACGCAAAAGTTAAAAAATGAACCACTTCAATACCGAGGCACTTTCATCCCCTTCCTTCCCAGGCCAATTTTCAGCTTTCAGCGCTCTTGCACTTTCAATAGGAATTGCGCGGTCATGCAACAATTTACCCAAATGAAATTTTTATAATTTTGATCACACAAATAGAGCTTTATTTTGGTGGTATTTATTCACAAATCAGTTTTTTCATTTTGTGCGATATAAGCGAAAAAAAGAGTGGAAATTTTGAGAAAAAAAAATATTTTCTACTTTCTGTTTTAAAAGAAATCCAATAAAATCTAATTTTGTCATAAATTTAAGCTAAAATGTATTCTGCTACATGTCTTTGGTAAAAAAATCCCATTAAGTGTATAACAATTGGTTTGTGTGATCACGTCTAGATGTACGCAGATGATCATGTACAGATGTGCGCAGATGATCATGTACAGATATGCGCAGATGATCATTGGGACATATGATTTTAGTGTTACAAATGTGGGGGACAGGTTTTTTTACTGTGTGGGGACATGTGTGTGGGGACAGTGTTTTGGGGACACTATTTTGGGGACATTGTGTGTTTACATTGTGTGGGGACACTATGCCGGTGATCAGTGTGTAAAAAGCTGTAAAAAACAGCTCATACTCACTGATCACCGGCTGGCTGCAGCGATCTGCTCTCCTCTCCTGACTGACAACTTCCACGTGAGGAGAGGAGAGCCGATCGCCTAGCAACCAGCCCTCTATTTACATCACATGACGGCTGTGATTGGACACAGCTGTCATGTGATCAGGAGGGCCAATCACAGAGCCCTCCTGCCGATTGGAGATGCGCCGTGTCCGGGTGACACAAGCACATTGGGATCGCGCCGCTGCTCGGGCACGTGCGCACGATCCCCCTCTTTCTGAGGGACGTTCCTGAACATCCACTTAGAGGGAGGAAGCGCCAACCCGTTCGTATATGTGTAGTGGCCCGGTGTGAGGTGGTTATCATATAAAAACGTAATCTCTGTCAGTCTGTCATCCATTGGTTCCTTTTGAGACTTGTGCGAGATCTTGGGAGAACTCGATCGCTCCAATTATATTATTATAATACAGACCGTTCCATTAGTGTGTTCCATTTGTCGACTTTGGAGCTTCAATTTGATTTGCTCTCGAAAGTAGGCACATCCTTCACATTAAATTTCAAATTAAATATATATGTAAAAATAAATAAGTTCTTCACCCAAAAAATTGTAAAACATTTTCAGGTGTGCCGTGAAAATATTTAGATCTTTTTGGTGTGCCGCAAGATCAAAAAAGTTTGAGAAACACTGATTTACACCTTTCAGCTAGCAGGCAATGAGTGCTCCTAGGATTCCTGTGAATGTGATATGTAAATCCAGTTAGCTATAAGGCCTTGTTCACACAGCGTACACTGTGCGAGAGCCGTGTTTATCCACAAAGAGATGCACAGGTGTTCCATGCAACCCTGTGATGGCAGTCCCATTGATGTATATTAGTCAGGCGTGTTCGCAACTCCACGTGCCCGCACCCGCCAGGAAGCTGACACTGCGCAGTGCTAATCACAGGTAGTGAGACATTTCCCGATCTGTACAGCCACAGATCGGAAATGTCTCACTGCCTGTGATTACTGCTGCGTAGTTACAGCATCCTGGTGTGCGCAGGCACGTGGAGTTGCGAACACGCCTGAGCCCATCCTTACCTATTAGGACGCAGCGGCACCATGGACAAAGCCACTCCCCCCAATTTGGCATCTACACAGGTGCAGGGCCCCAAATGTACATTGCATTTGGGTCCGTACTCCCGCATGGAAATTGCAAGCAGTGGCTGTGTCCGTGCATCCGATGCGACCCAATAGACATTAATGACTGACAGGGATGTACAGAACTGACTGCACAGGGATATACAGAACACCTGTGCCTCCCCATGCAAGTAAACTAGGCCCTAGCAAGGTGTAGTACCTTGTGAATGATGCCAAACAGTCAGAAAGTAGAGATAATTGTCATGCTTCTATTAAAGACCATTTGGACTTTTAACGTTTAAAGCTTATCCAATCATAAGAATTAAAATGTAATATAGTGCAGACGCAAGGTATTACGAAACATGTAGGGTGGTGCGTTGTGCTGACGCAATCACGCCACATGTGACCCCAGCACACGGGTGTTCTATTTTGTTTTTAGCTAGCCGGCTTTTTATGTAATCTATCCGTATATGTCCTCTTGCGAGCTCCTGCTCGTTTTATTTAGCATTAAAGCTTTATTTTTTTAATCTAGTACACGATCGGACTCCCTCTCTGTTTGCTCACTCGTGGCTTTAAGCCCAAGTGTGTTTTTTCCAGATTGTGAACATGCGACTTTGGTACAGAGAATGTAAAGTTAGATCAAATTGGCACCAAAAGTTGCATGAAAGTCCTGCTCCAAAGTTGTACTGGAAATTGTGCAACTTTGGGTGGCACAGTGGTGTAGTGAGTAGCACTTTCTCCTAGCAGCAAACGGGTCGCTGGTTTGAATCCCAACCACGACACTACCTGCCTGGAGTTTGCATGTTCTCCCTGTGCCTGAGGTGGGTTTCCTCCAGGTACTCCAGTTTCCTTCTACACTACAAAGACATGCTGGTAGATTATAGGGATCCTGTCTAAATTGGCCTGTGTATGTATGAATTTGAGTTAGGGACCTTAGATTGTAAGCTCCTTGAGGCCAGGGACCGATGTAAATGTACAATGTATATGTAAAGCACTGCGTAAATTGACAGCGCTATATAAGTACCTGAAATAAATAAACTTTGGAGATGAGCTAATGTGAATGGAGCCTAATGGCTGGATCACCAGGTGAAAATAAAGGGGAAAAAAGCTAAAAAAGAAAACTAATGCAACCACCATATTTAAGGATTGTAAGAATCAAAATAATACAATTTAGTTTTTTGGTTTAATATTGCTTTACTTGATCTGTCATGGTCAATGCATATATTGCAGTCCGCAGTGTATATGTTGCAGTGCTTATTGACCATCTAAATAAGGCTGTTTTCTATAGCCCATTTGGGGATAAAATAAAATAGTTGATGTGTATGTTAAGATTCTGCCATTAAAGTGGAACTGAAGGGAGAATTCAGCTGGGAACACTTGCCTCTGGATTTTCCCTGATCCAGCAATGACAGCTCCCTCTTAGTCACCATTCTACAGCTGGCACTGCCATCTTCACGAAAATTTATTTTACACCTGGCATGTTACGTCAACCACAGAGCAAACAAAATATGGACTTGAGGAATGAGTTTGGTATAAATTTTTATCAGTAAGTCAGCACTTGTAGCAAATACAGAAAGACAAGGCAGGATTTCTCTTGAAATAAACATTACAATGCAGTATATTATCAAAGAAAGCATAGCTACAAATAATACATAATTACATAATAGGTGAGGTTGAAAAAAGACACAAGTCCATCAAGTCCAACCTATGTGTGTGATTATTTGTCAGTATTAAGCCTCGTACACACGATTGGATTTTCCGCAGACAAAACCTCTGACTTTTGTCCGAAGGCGTGTGCCTTGATTTTGGCTTGCATACAAAACAGCAAGGAATTTTCGGCCAACAAACACGAACGTAGTGACGTACTACGTGGTTTTTAAGCTCTTTAGTGCCACCCTTTGGGCTCCTTCTGCTAATTTCGTGTTAGTAGAAGTTTAGTGAGTGTTGATTTGCACTTTTCACTTTGCGCTTTTCATTTCACGCTTTTCAGTTCGCGCTTTTCATTTCGTGCTTTTCAGTTCATTTCTGAACGGCCGTTCGTCAACCAGCCATGTTGCGGAATTGGAGGAGATAACGTGTTATTTATTATTGGCCTTGGAGTTATTGCTTTGACCCAAGTCCAGTCCAGGAATAGGAGGAGGAGGATTTCTTGGACCAAAAATTGGTTGCTTTGTTAATCGTGACCAATTATGTCATATGCCTTTGCTGCGGGAGCTCCAGGAGAATAATCCAGATGATTTTCATAATTATCTCCGTATGACGGACCCCTGCTTTCACCAACTCTTGGCATTGTTGACCCCCTATATTAAGAAGCAGGACACATGCATGGGGCTTTTATTTTATTTTTTGGTTGAATAGTAATGATTTGATTTGGTATATTTTTTATATTTTTGGATGCATAGAATGCACTTTTTGGTTAATTTCTATTGGCAGATAGCATGTCTAATTTTATTTGTTTACTTTTTTTAATGCACAATAATAAAATTGTGGAGAATAATACTTGGCTATGTGTTTTACTTCAAACAACAGTTTGGGAGTAGGCAGTTACATTAAAAAAAAATACAATGTAAAATTGACAAGGGACACCAACATAGTTGTATCTTTGATCTTAAAAACTACGGGATAATGGTGTTGTGGTAACTTGCCCAAAAAAAAGCAAGAAAAAAAAAGCATAATAATATTATTCTTGATATCACTAGAAAATAAAAGCCTTTTAAAATATGTTTGCCATAACTCCATCAGTATCACCAGCAAAGCAGCTTCATTATTATCCCATTATAGAAGAAGAGAATGTGCGCTGCATTTGGAGATTTCATAATTTGCCACTACACAAATGTTAATTCTCCATTACGAACGCTAGTTTACAAGACCGACCACTTCCAGCTCATCCTTGCTTCCGAGCATGCGTGTTTGTACTTTGGACTTTTGTCCGACGGACTTGTGTACACACACTCAGAAAATCTGACAACAGACATTTGTTGGCGGAAAATTTTAAAGCCTGCCATCCAACATTTGTCTGCGGAAAATCCAACAACAATTGTCCGATGGAGCATACAAACGGTCGGATTTTCCGCCAACGGCCTGTCATCACATATTTCCCGTCAGAAAATCTGATCGTGTGTACACGGCTTTATATTGTATAACCCTGTATGTTGCTGTCGTTTAGGTGCTTATCTAATAGTTTTTTTAAACTATCGATGCTTCTCGCTGATACCACCACCTGTGGAAGGGAATTCCACATTCTTGCCGCTCTTACAGCAAAGAACCCTGTATGTAGTTTAAGGTTAAATCTCTTTTTTTCTAATTTAATGAGTAGCCACGAGTCTTGTTAAACTCCCTTCCGCGAAAACACAGTGGCAATATGCAAGCAGCTTGGTTAGGCCACAATATAACAGAGATGAGGCAGGTTTTATCTTTGAATAAACATTAGAGTGTAATAAATAAAGAATATATCCACAGATATTATGCTGTAGCTGGACAGTATGCAAGTAGTATGGTTAGGCTGCAATATAAGAGAGAGAGATAGGCAGGGTTTATTAGGCAGGCTAATAAATAAGGATAGGCAGGCTTCCTCTGGGATGGTGGCATTGTCCTGTGCCTGGGCAGCTGCCAGCAGCTCTAGACCAATGTGGTTCCAGTCCTTTAAGGGGTACAAGCTGCAACATAGCATGGTAGCATTTAGCCTGGGATATTGCATATGCTCTGAGGAGCTTGAGGGGAAAATGCTGGCTCTGAGGTGTCAGGGAAAGAGGCCAATGAGAAGGAGTGGGTACAGATGGTAGTGCCCGTCTCCCTTCTGGGCAAGACAAGAGTTGGTGGTCCGAGCAGAAGTTCAGGCCCCCATCCCATCCCTCCCCTGCAGCTTTCTGGGACATATCACAGTTCCCAGAAAGCTAATGGACCATTCAGATTCAGATTCAGATTAGTGAGCAGCTGGCTGTGAAGCCACAAGCAGTCACATCCAGCTAGCTAGCTACAGTTAGTATTCCAGCACCAGGGACCGAGGCCTGGTGAAGAAATCGGCTGGGTGAGGACAGTGCTCGATCCTGGCACAGGTGGGTGTCTGTTTATTATTTATTACAGTTTTTGTAGCTGCTGTCTTTTAATTTTTAATCTCTTTATAAAAAAAAGTATAATTTGCTAATATGGTAGAAAAAAAAAAAAAGAACAGGGAAGTAGAGGAGCAAATTAATTAGAAATTAGTTGTCCTGTCTTACAAGTTGGCAAAAAAAAAAAAAAAGATAATTAAAACTTGAGAAAAGCTCAGACATTTTTTAATGGGCTCCTAAGTTTAAAAAAAAAAAAAAGTTGACGTTTTGGATAAAGGTTTGCAACAGATAAAAGTGGACAGTGACACACAGAACTTTATTTCACTAAATTGTGTAGTGATGAAATTAGGACACAAGGTGGCGCATGCTTCCCACATATACAATATGTACTGTATAGTATCTAGCAAGCAATAGGAAAAATATTGGAGCTCTAAATAAAAATAAAAGTATCCCACACTCCCTGATTTAGGAGAAACTTCCTGCGATGGATCCATAGTTAATACCCCTTTAAATGTATTAGTTGTATAGGGGTCATCATCAGATAAAACCACAAGATATTGAGATTACAGTGGGGGGGAAGGGGGGGGGGTAGACAGTTAGGATAACTGTACTTTCTATGACAGCACTCACCTAAAACAGACTTTTACAGTATAATTTTACTCTATTATTTTTCTTTATTTTACTCTATACCATTTGACGACAGTCTTGCATTTCTGTGTGCATAACTCCCTAACGTCATAAGCTGAGAAAGAGGCACATCCTAAAAGAACAACGTATGTACGTGAAGAGTATGTACCTACTACACTCCCGGGACTGTAGCCCGCAGAGACGTAATTTGCTATAAAATCATTGGTTAAATGTACGAGTAATTTTTTTCAACATTAATTTTACTTTATAATACATTTTAAAAATTACAAATGCAAGAATTTAACGATTTGATGTAATGTTTAGTGTAGTGGGAAACTTTTATAGTTAAATAATAAGAGGTACAGTCCCTCCAAATGGGGGAAATAGAAAAGGTGGTGATGTCTGTGAGAAGTGACCTAAAAGTGAATGTGAAAGATAATCTTGTCAACAGAGAATGTTTTAAGGCATTATGGGTGAATATGTGTGTGTGTATGCATGTATATGTGAGCACAGTAGTACATTTATTGGAATAATTTGCAGGCACACAAGTATTAATGGGGATGTAGAGGCCTAGCTGCTTACATAAATATAAAGGTCTGCACATGCAGCTTTACTACTACTTTAACTACCCTGGAACTGATTCGTGTTATGGCATTGCTTGAACAACAATGGACAAAGGTTTACACATTCAACGTACAGTATGTAGCAAAGTCCTTAACCTCTTCCAGCCTAATGAGGACCTTCAAGACCAAAGACAGCTGCCATCCTTCAATATGTAGTGGGTTGTGAGGCATAGTGGGTGTAAAGATGGTGGAAGTCATTGGGCGCCAGACACTTCTTGGATGCAAAAGAGGTTTTATTTCCTTTAATAGTCCTTTTTATATTTTGAAGGGAAAGAGGGTTAGGGCCAGGACATCCCTGGGTAGTTGCAATTTTAATTGGCAGACTCCGAGACTTCAATAGGAGGACAGCCATACAGGGAAAGGCCCCTGCAAGGCGCCACTTTTGCACGTGCAGGATTGCTGTCTCCCTGGAAACCTAACAGTTCCCAACACAAAGTTCAACAATTCTCTGAGTTTCACTACAACGTCTACATGTAGATCTTGAGCTCCTAGTCTCTCACTGGACTCTCTGATTCACTGACTCTGAATCCCTTGAGCTTCTCAAGGCTTTTGCGGTGGAATTTACCTCAAGCGTCCCCCACGATTCCCCGCTCGATCCCTAGCTTGGCACTCCAGATACTTTTCAAGCTTCACCCCTACTAACCAGTCCCTAGCTTGACACACAAGGCTGCTCTGTAATCACCCCTGCTGGTTGGGTCCCTGACTTGATCACCGCCTGAAGTTTCCTGATTCTCCACCATGCCCATTCGGTGAGAATACTTCTCCAGTACTTGCTTCAGTTACTCACTGTGGTCCCAGGTAAAGGTGGTTGGTCCCTTAGTGGCGACAACTTCCCTTCTACCTCCGACCACGACAGGTTCTCCGGTCAGCAGAAACGTCACTTTTGGTTGGACTGCAAGCCGCAATCCCAACCCTGCGCTGCCCTCTTACTTCTGGCCCTCACACAGCCTGGCAACCAGATGCCCCCAGGATAGGCATAATCTCTGGCCTAGCAGCCCAGGGCGTACGACACACGTCCACCCAGACAGCTGTCCAGGTGACACAGAACATAGATCACCTGACCTCACCCGAATATATAGGTTCTCCCAGCAGGCCAAGGGATTCAAGAAAACCCCTGCCCATTGGCTGAGATACCCCATATACTCATAACCTGACCTTGGGTTGCCCTTCTCATATAGAGTACCACCAAGTTCCTGGCCACCTAGTGGTAGAAGAGAAAAGTGCAACAAGGCCAAACTAAGGGAGAAATCAATAGCTCTATAGCAATTAACTGCAGTAGCTACGCCTGACAAGGAATTTGGCGAGGAGCTCCCTGACTAAACCCCAGGGTGCTACAAGTATGTTACAGAATATTATAAAATTACACAATTTCGCAACACTGTTTATAGAAACTCCAGCTAGAAATGGAGCAGTGCCTCTTATCTCTTAATCACAAAAAAATGCAGAACTTATAAAAATGGATATAAAAGGGTTCAAAGGAAAATCTGGGTACTGGTAACCATGACATGTTTTCATTTCATCTAAGTAGTAGACTACATGAAAAATGGAAAGGAAAAAAAACTTAAATTTAACATGTATTTCCACATTTACAGCAACATTGGCATAACACTTGCTTTATATATGTTCTCAGTCTCATTCACAAAGCACCACCACCTATTCCCCTTCTATGTAACTGGGGAGTTATGTTTACCATAATTAACCCTGTCTGTACTGTGTTGGCCAATCTCACCAGGTGCAGTGTGGAAATGCATGTAAAAAGCACACTTTTCCCTGCACCGCACAGAAATGACACGTTTGAGTGTCATTATTGACACCCCCATGCATCTAGCAAACATAGGTTTGTCAAAACACATAGTACCACAGTACCATGGGCAGCCCATTGAAATGAATGGGCTGCCAAAAACACACTGTGTGAAACACTCAGGAACATGCAAAAAGCTATGTGTGTTCAGACACGCCTTATGGTGTGAATGAGCCCTCATTATCACTTCTAAACTGGATGTGCATATTTTTTGTCCTAACAAAGTCTTAAAGGAGAAGAACAGCCAAAGCTTGTTTGGCTGTACTTCCCCTGTGGATCACAGGAGTGCAGTTCATTCTGCAATCCAGTGACCTGTTTTCAGCAGACAGCTGTCTGTCAGCGGACATCACAGAGCAAGATCGCGTCGGGATCCGCCCACATGCTTGGCCTGGTACCCAGCTTAGCCTCTCAGCGACGCGCTGAGAGCCTGAGCCAGCCGCTTCCGCCCCCCTCCACAGCCCAGCGCTCTAGTGAGCAGTGTTAGATCACTCGGTTCTGTTAGAGGCGTTGGGGGCATAGATGCAGCATCCACCTACAGTAGGTAAGTATGATTTAAAAAAAAAAAAACATACAGCTGTGGCCAAAAGTTTTGAGAAGGACACAAATATTAATTTTCACAAAGTCTGCTGCCTCTGTTTTTATGATGGCAATTTGCATATCCAGAATGTTATGAAGAGTGATCAGATGAATTGTAGTTAATTGCAAGGTCCCTCTTTGCCATGAAAAGGAACTTAATCCCATAAAAAAACATTTCCACTGCAATTGTGAAGAAGGCTTCAGGGCACCCAAGAAAGTCGGGCAAGCGCCAGGGCTGCCTTCTACAGTTAATTAAGCTGTGGGACTGGGGCACCCACCACCAGTGCAGAGCTTGCTCAGGAATGGCAGCAGGCAGGTGTGAGAGCATCTGCAGGCGCAGTGGGGCAATGACTTTCGGAGGATGGCCTGGTGTCAAAAAGAGCAGCAAAAAAGCCACTTGTCTCCAGGAAAACATCAGGGACAGACTGATATTCTGCAAAAGGTACAGGGATTGAACTGCTGAGGACTGGGGGAAAGTCATTTTCTCTGATTAATCCCCTTTCCAATTGTTTGGGGCATCCGGAAAAAACTTTGTCCGGAGAAGAAAAGGTGAGCGCTACCATCATCCTGTGTCATACCAACAGTAAAACCTCCTGAGACCATTCATGTGTGGGGTTGCTTCTCAGCCAAAGAAGTGGGCTCACTCACGATCTTGCCTAAGAACACAGCCATGAATAAAGAATGGTACAAAAACATCCTCCGAGAGTAACTTCTCCCAACCATCCAAGAACAGGTTCATAGGTTGGACTTGATGGACTTTTCTTGTCTTTTTTCAACCTCACCTACTATGTAACAGTTTGGTGAGGAACAATGCCTGTTCCATTATGATGGAGCACCTTGCCATAAGGCAAAAGTGATAACCAAGTGGCTTGGGCAACAAAACATCGATATTTTGGGGCCATGGTCAGGAAATTCCCCAGACCTTAATCAACTGAGAACTTATGGTCAATTCTCAAGACCCGAGTGAACAAAAAAACCCCCCACAAATTCTGACAAACTCCAAGTATTGATTATGCAAGAATGTGTTGCCATCAGTCAGGATGTGGCCCAGAAGTTGATTGACAGCATGCCAGGGCGAATTGCAGAGGTTTTGAAGTTTATGCAAAGAGTCAATATTTGCAGTGTTGACCCTTCTTTTTCATGTCGTTGTTAATAAAAGCCTTTGACACATATGAAATGCTTGTAATTATACTTCAGTATACCACAGTAACATCTGACAAAAAAATCAAAAACACTGAAGTAGCAGACTTTGTGAAAATTAATATTTGTATCATTCTCAAAACTTTTGGCCACGGCTGTACATCTCTTTTAAAGAGCTGAAGGCTTAGGTGGTACATTGTATATTAAACATGAACTCAAGGATAAACAAATAGTGTCTAAATACAAGAGATGTGTGTACACTTCCTTGAATCCTGGTGTACTTTGTGTATTTTGTACCAGATTTGTGTCTTTAAGGCAGGGCAAAATGGGCAGCTGCCCTGAGCCCCATCATTGTTTTGCTCTTCAGAACACTAACCATTATTCCCTTGTTCAGACCATCAGCTGACTATATAGCACACCAGAAGGGGTTAAAAGTCTATAGATCCTTTAGGTTGTCTGTACTCACAAAATGTTCAGGGACAACTGGTCTCCCTCCAACTTCCAAGCGATACTCTAAATCAGGGATACCAGACCAGATTTTGAATAGACGGCCCCTTCAGCTAACTCTTTGCAGAACCAGGGCCACTCTCACCAACTTCAGGCCCTCAGGACTACCACCTAAGGCCGCATGGCAGCATAATCTCTCTCAATTCAGCCCCACGAGTCGTCCACCTGAGGCCACATGGCAGCAAGTGCCAGGGGAGGCAGCACCTCTCCCTTACTTAGTGCAATCCTCTTCTAGGAAAGACCCAGAGCCTACATACTCCTAGAATATAAATACAGGCACCCAGCATGCACCTCTCCTTGTAATTGGCCATGACTGTACTGCATAGTTTCTGCCTATTATCCAGAACTTTTGCTAGTGGCTTGGATACAGGGAAACTCAAGACAGCATGAGCAGCACCAGAGCACACTGAGCAGGCTACACTAGCCAATCAAAACTAGGCCATGTCCTCATACCCTGTTTCCCCGAAAATAGGACCTAGCGTGATGGTCGGTGATGGCTGCAATATAAGCCCTACCCCCCAAATAAGCCCTACCCTGTTTCCCTGAAAATAAGCCCTACCCTGAAAATAAGACCTACAAGGACTTTAACTATGGCTTATTTGGGGGGTAGGGCTTATATTGCAGCCATCACCGACCATCACGCTAGGTCTTATTTTCGGGGAAACAGGGTAGGCCTGGGCAGCTGCCCCTACAAAACATTTTTACAAAAATCTAGGCAGAGTATCCCACAAACTTGGAAGGGGGAAAAGGGTGTTAATAAATTAACAGGGCCAATGTGGCATTGCACATATGCGGCCAGTATATACAAATCAATAAAAGGTGAAAAAATATAAGATATCTGCTGTACAAAATATATACACAGGTTAAGGTAGAGCACACCAAGTGCACTTTGTGCAAGAAACAACCACATTCCTAACTGATCCTAAACTATCTAACATATGTTTAAGCAATATTCAGCAATATATACAGTAATAGAACTGTAAAGTGCCTCAGCCGAAGCATAGTAGTTCCTCACAGATCTGCAGGTAAGAGAACGAGAACCAAAATGTACATAGGTCACACATTCTACCTACACAGTGGTAAATGACACTCCCCTTCCCTCCCTCCTCCTCCATGTCCTCATATTGCTAAACAATATGGGGGTGGAATATAGCATGGTGATTGATGAATGCTTCACCTCCCTGTTAGTCCCAGCACATGCACATAGTCATAGGCTAGAGGGGCCTGTGATTGGCAGAACCTCCTCCAGATATCCTTTCAGCATGAAGAGGGTCAGTCAACTTAAACTCTGCCGACAGTGGGGAATTTGTACATACAAAGACGCGGTAGTTAGCGGGAGCAACGGAAAGATCTGTGGAGTGAATGTGCTCCCTGAGCGGGCCTTTTGGGTGGATTGGGGAAGAGAACCCCTGCGCTATAGTCAGCACAATTCCACAGTGGCCAAAGACCTGATCTACCCCTCCTGCGGCCAGCACTTGAGTGCCTTACCCTACTTCTAATCGGTGTGCTTCCCTTTCTTTGCTAACACTTACACCTGGACTCTTGGACCTTGTTGTCACTACAAACTTCTTTGGATAACTACATGCACTAACATTGCATACTGGTGTGATATTAAATATCCCCTGAGAAAGCCTAAACCATTGGCGAAACATGTGATCATCACTCCATACTTACCATCAACTATTGATCATGTCTGCAATTATCCAAAATGAATTGATCCAGTAATTTTAAACTGTGTATTTTTTTTGCTTATATGCATATTTTTTTTGTTACGTTTTATTATATTAATTAAAAGGAGATAAACTTATGAATTGTAATACATGTGTATCAATTTGGGGTACTGGCACCTTAAAAATCCCAACCCCCGATGGGAGCATTTCTTTTTGCGTATACTCCACCTACACCATGTTATTGCAAAAAAAAATTGCTTAGAAATACAGATTTGTAGGGTTTGCTATACAACCACTGCAAGGTGTAGGAAGTGGTGAGACGTAAACTCAACCCCCCCCCCCCACGCACAGACACCCCCCCTGGGACAACCCATGCTTACCCAAACTGGTACAACTACCTGATTGCAGCCTATGGATCACCAGAGGGGTGGTCTACCTAGCAGACATGTATTGTGGAGAGAGGTCCTGAAATCGTTTCAACAACTTAAGGAAGATTTTGGGCTCCCCAACTCCATGCACTTTTGCTACCTTCAGCTCCGCCACGCCCTACAGACCCAATTCCCAGATACCCCCACAAACCTGGAGCAACTGGATATTCTATGTGTATTATCCGGGCCCGAGTCTCAAAAACGAATCTCTATATTTTACACCTGTCTCATGGGTCCAACTGCCTCGGCTCTTGCATACCAGCTAAAAGACTGCTGGACACGGGACGTGGGGGAGATGGAGGAGAACAAGTGGGAGGAGGTGCTGGATGCCTGCAAAAAAGTATCCCCTAAGATCTTGGACCGTCTTACACAGTTATACATTTTACATAGGACTTACCTGACCCCCTCACGTTTAGCTAAGTTTAGAGATAACTACAGTCCACTTTGCCTCAGATGTGAAGGGTCCACTGGCACTTTCTTTCACATTATATGGTCTTGCCCGGTGATACAGGATTATTGGTCCTAAATAGTGAAATTTATACATGACAAGATGGACTCCTCCCTTACACTGTGCCCTAAACAATGTTTACTGGGAGTGTCCCCAGACCCAGAGACCAAGTTCCACCACATATTTCTACAAGAAACACTGTTTATAGCCAGACTACTCATAGCATGGAAATGGCTTAGAGCGATATCACCTACCGTTCAGGAATGGATCGCCGAAATGAACATTGTGTTACCGTACAAAAAGGAGCTTTATGCTCACAAAGGATGCCCTTCCAAGTATGGAAAGATTTGGGATGCCTGGTTGGGAGAAGCCTCTACCTGTAATGAGCTGGATGAGAACTCCACCTGATCAGGGGGAGGGCAGGATAGGCACATTCTCCTTATGCCCTGTACACATGATAGGATTTTCCGATGGAAAATGTGTGATAGGACCTTGATGTCGGAAATTCCGACTGTGTGTAGGCTCCATCACACATTTTCCATAGGAATTTCCGTCACACAAAATTTGAGATCTGGTTCTCAAATTTTCCGACAACAAAATCCGTTGTCTGAAATTCCGATCGTGTGTACACAATTCCGTTGCACAAAGTTCCACGCATGCTCGAAATCAAGCAGAAGAGCAGCACTGGTTATTGAATTTCATTTTTCTCGGCTCGTCGTACATGTTGTACGTCACCGCGTTCTTGACGTTCGGAATTTCCGACCAACTTTGTGTGACCGTGTGTATGCAAGACAAGTTTGAGCCAACATCCGTCGGGAAAAAATCCCATGGATTTTGTTGTCGGAAAATCCTATCGTGTGTACAGGGCTATACACTACACTGTTATGCCCCGTACACACGGTTGGATTTTCCGATGGAAAATGTCCGATCGGAGGGTGTTGTCGGAAATTCCGACCGTGTGTAGGCTCCATCGGACATTTTCCATCGGATTTTCCGACACACAAACTTGGAGAGCAGGAGATAAAATTTTCCGACAACAAAATCCGTTGTCGGAAATTCCGATCGTGTGTACACAAATCCGACGGACAAAGTGCCACGCATGCTCAGAATAAATAAAGAGATGAAAGCTATTGGCCACTGCCCCGTTTATAGTCCCGACGTACGTGTTTTACGTCACCGCGTTTAGAACGATTGGATTTTCCGACAACTTTGTGCGACCGTGTGTAGACAAAACAAGTTTGAGCCAACATCCGTCGTAAAAATCCTAGGATTTTGCTGTCGGAATGTCCAAACAAAGTCCGACCGTGTGTACGCCCTAGTAGAGTTAAAAGGGGACCGTTAACTTTTATATGTGTCTGCACTGTTGTCAAAGAATACTTTATTTTATTATTTTTTCTTTTATTTTTCTCTATTCCATCTGTATCTCCTTGTAAATGTACAATGTTTGCATCATAATTACTGATGTCTTGTAACCATGCATACTTTTCAAATAAAGAACGTTATTTATAAAAAAAAAAAAAAAAAAAGAAATATAGATTTGTATGAAGATTTAAAACGCTTTGTTCCTATTATTTTAATTCTGTAATCTGAAAGCCTTTTTTGTCATGTGACTAGCATAGCACCAATCAAAACTTTGCAGACACAGAGTCATTCATCAGTAGAGTACTGGAAACAGGAAAGACCTGGGAAATGTCATGTGACATGTGAACAGCAACGATAAAATAAAGTACTCAGATGTTTTTTTTTTTATATCAAACTAAATAGAGTGGTATGATCTTTATACATTAAAGAAGGGATAATAGAAATTAAGCATTGTATGTTTAGTATCACTTTAAGTATTGTGGGACCCTCAGTGCCATAACATAATGTACTGCAAAATATGTATTCACATAAATAAACAAATACACTATACTTCCCCATTACAGTGAGAATTTATGTGTTTTGTGCTATCCAGTGTTAATAATTTCCTATATAAAACAGTTAAGAATCTTAGTTACTTCCTGCAACATGGGCTCTCATCCAAGCATTGTTTTATTTTCCATCGTACTACATCGAATTATGGCTGAGCTACTGTGATATCAACATGCACAGACAATCTTCAAAGAATGTGTTCTGTCATGTTCACCTGTCTGAGTTGTTCTTTTATCTGCTTTCCTGGCTATGTCAGGGTCTAATTACCACTTCTTTGCGATTCGCTCTGCAGCGGCTCCGGAGATGTGTGAACTGGTGTTCTATCAGAAGGCCACTACCCATCAGAAAATTCAACCTAATGCCCTGTACACACGGTCGGATTTTCCGACGGAAAATGTGTGATAGGACCTTGTTATCGGAAATTCCGACCGTGTGTTGGCTCCATCACACATTTTCTATCGGATTTTCCGACACACAAAGTTTGCGAGCAGGCTATAAAATTTTCCGACAACAAAATCCGTTGTCGGAATTTCCGATCGTGTGTATACAAATCCGACGCACAAAGTGCCACGCATGCTCAGAATAAATAAAGAGATGAAAGCTATTGGCCACTGCCCCGTTTATAGTCCCGACGTACGTGTTTTACGTCACCGCGTTCAGAATGATCGGATTTTCCGACAACTTTGTGTGACCGTGTGTATGCAAGACAAGTTTGAGCCAACATCCGTCGGAAAAAATCCTAGGATTTTGCTGTCGGAACGTCCGATCAATGTCCGACCGTGTGTACGGGGCATTAGTGATGTTCTGTCATGGTCATCTTGGTACACCCGCACTCGTCCACAGTAAGAATACAGTCTGAAGTCGCCAAGCGGACATTTTTTTACACCCACCAGAGTCTTGCATTTCACACTTATTTTTACCAGTAAACTGAGCTTATATAGTGAAATACAGGATTTAGAAATCCGTCAAACTGTTTTGATGTTGAATTTTAAAAGCAGCAGTGTTCTGTCAGATTAGCAAACCTGTGAGATCAGTAGGCTTGCCGATGCTTTTAAAATTCAACATCAAAACAGTCACACAGACTTCCAAATACTGTATTTGACTCAGTTTACCGGTAAAACCAAGTGTGAAATGCAAGACTTCAGTAGGTGTAAAAAGATGTCCGATTGCTGCCTTCTGACTGTAGGCCTCAAGTTGTAAAGCGCTACGTAAACTGTTGGCACTATATAAATCCTGTTAGTTAATAATAATAATAATAATAGGCTTACTGCGGACGAGTGCGGGGTGTACCAAGATGGCCATGCCAGAACGTCACTTCCGTTACATATTCTGATGAGTAGTGGCTTTCTGACAGAACACCGGCTCCATAGAGAGCCGGTCACAATCTCCTGTCATACGAATTGGATGCATCCAATTCGCACTACTGTGAACTCAGCCTAAAGGGTAACTCCACTTTCGTTGGAAAAAAGAGCAAATAGAAATAAATATAGCATATACTGTACAATTGCCACACAAGTCATATTGTAACTGAATGTCATTAAAAATTCACTTTCCTTTCAATCTGTAGCGCTGTAATTTTCTGTAAAATGCAATGCAATATGGCAAACCCCCACCAGAAATGTAATTTCCAGCTTGTGTGATTGGCTCACTGATTTTACCAGAAGTCTGCAATAAGATACAAGCCAGATTTTGGGAATGCCCTGCAACAAAAATGTCATTTTTTGTGATATACTCCCAAAGGGAAAACACGTCTAAAGGGATGCAGACCCTGTCACTTTCCTTATTAGAGCCCTGCAGTTGCAGGGCTTCAAAAGGTAGGGATCTGCAACAATGTTTATTAAAATCCCTGCAACGTACATACACTATATTGTCAAAAGTATTGGGACGCCTGCCTTTAGGCCCCTTTCACCTGGGCTTTCCGATCAAGTCCGCCTATCAGTTTTTCAGGTGGACCTCCATTTACTCCTATGGAGTGGACATGTTCGCTGCTATTCGATCTGATCCTGTCTGTGATCTCCCACTCTGATCTCCCCATAAAGGAGAACGGGACTCGGACAGGTCCATCTCTGCACAGTGAGTGGAGACGGACCTGTCATCCGCCTGCTCAGAGGAGATCAGCGGATCCATTTCCCACTGAGCAAAGTCCACCGGGCAGATCGCTCATGTGAAAGGACCCTTACACGCACATGAACTTTAATGGCATCCCAGTCTAAGTCCGGAGAGCTCAATATTGAGTTGTACTCCAAAAAAGTTCAGCGCTGTATGGAGAACCAACATATGGCAGTCTGTGTAATGAATGTTAGCCCTCTGCAGCTAGAGGGGAACCAAAACACCAGGGATGGTGTTTGTTCTCAATATTGAGTTGGCCAACCCTTTGCAGCTATAACAGCTTCAACTCTTCTGGGAAGGCTGTCCACAAGGACAATGCAGTTTTTCGATGGCAATTTGTCAGGGCAATGGCTGGTGTTGGATGATTGAAGTTCAATATTTTTATTATTACATTGGAATATAAAATTAAATAGTTCAACTCACCATAATGCAGAATTAGCGGGAGCCCTAAGCTTGTCACTTGCCACCGTCGCCTGCCACCAGATGCAGCTTGTCACTTGCCACGTACAAGGTCATCTAGTGCCCAGGGTGAAGATGCCAAACTGTGCCTAACCCCCTACGATGTGTGAGGGCAGAAGTGCGCTGACCTTCCTGATGTGCATTCTCTGACCCTGCTGGTCTCCTTGCTCTGATTATAAAGAGCACTGGAATGGTCAGAGGGAAAGGTAGAGTAAGGATCCTCAAACTACGGCTCTCCAGCTGTTGCAGAACTACACATCCCATGAGGCATTGTAAAACTCTGACATTCACAGACATGGCTAGGCATCATGGGAATTGTAGTTCTTGAACAACTGAAGGGCCATAATTTGAAGACCCTTGAGGGAGAGCATGCATGCCAGTCAGCGGAGTATGTATGTAGTTGCACAGATTAAAGGGGTTGTAAGCCCTCGTGTTTTTTTATCTTAATGCATCCTATGCATTGGGTGAAAAAACTTCTGGCAGTGACCGACCCCCCAGCCCCCCCGTTTTACTTACCTGAGCCCTGTAATTCCCTTGACGGAGAAGCGCTCTCCCTCTCTGCACAGGGTCTCGGCTCTTGATTGGATAGATTGATAGCGGATTGGCTCCCACTGCTGTCAATCAAATCCAATGACGCGTGTGCTGGGGGGCGGGGCTGTGTTTGGCATTCGTGTCTATGGATGCAAATGTTGGACTCCGGAGCATGGTAACCCCCCGGGAGAGCGCTTGTCCTAGGGGGTTATTTGATGCGAGGAGGAGCCGCCGAGGGACCCCAGAAGAGGAGGATCGGGACCACTCTGTGCAAAACGAGCTGCACAGTGGAGGTAAGTATGATATGTTTGTTATTTAAAAAAAACAAAAAACAAGAAGGTTTACAATCACTTTAAGTAGATGCGACAGGTTGTTTAAGTAAGATCACTAAGCTAATAATTAAAATGGTATTAAATCCAAAATCAAAAATGTAATATATTGCAGTTTACCAATCATTAGATGTGGTGGCCCGTGGCTGCATCAGTTTTCTTCTTTTTTTTTCTCTTTTTTCCCTCTGTTTTCCCCTGGTGATCTGGCCAGTAACACACCTTCTGTCTTAGGGTGCCTACACTCTGGATGGAGGAGCAACAGAGCCACCTTTGGACAGCAGCATTGTTAATCTTGGGTGAGGGCTGTTAGATGGACTAGCATATTTAGATTCTCTAACATTAGGAAAAATGGAGGTAAAAATAGCAGTTTTAATACTGGGCACATGCATGTGCTGGTGTCTCTTTACATTTTAAATGTTGCAATTGCATACTTTTTTTAAAATAACTGTCATAATAAAATACAACAAAAATTTGCAAAAATAAACAAAAAAAAAAAAAACCAAGAAGGTTTTCAAATCAATCACAGTGTTAAAAGAAAAAAAGACATGCAGACAAGGTAAATAATGAGGTCTACAGCACTATGGGGGTTATTTACTAAAGGAAAATCCACTTTGCGCTGCAAGTGCACTTGAAAGTTAAGTCACTGTAGCTCTGAGGGGGACATGCAAGGAAAATAAGAAACAGCATTTTAGTTTGCACACGATTGGATGATAAAATCAGCAGAGCTTCCACTCATTTCAGATCTACCACTTAGATTTAGAGCGACTGCACTTTCAAGTGCACTTGCCCTTCATAAATAACCCCCTATGTGTTGTTTTACTTGCTGTTTTTTTGTGTGTGTTTATTATACCTTTAAAGGTTAAATAAAAGTGTCCTTGTACTTATAAAAAATTGTTTACTTGCTATGCCACAAGCAAGAGTCTCACATACATGCATAAACCTCAGCACAATCACTGAAAAAAAAAATTCTTCCAATAAATATTTTTTTTTGCACACTGAAAATAGACAGAGAGCCAACACCAGCAACTATTAAGACAATAAACAATTTGGTCAGAAGTATGTAATGTACAATATAGTGTATGTAGTGCAGGAGTCATACATTATGGAAATTTACAAAGACTGGAGCAGACAAAATCTGGAGCAGTTGTACATAGTAACCAATAAGCTTCTAACCCCAGCTTGTTCAGGTAATGCTGGAAAATGAATGATAGAAGCTAATTGGTTGCCATATACAAGTGCTCCAGATTTTGACTGCTCCACTTTTAGTAAATTCCCCTCAAAGAGTGCAGGGGTCAAGAGTACGTAGTGCGCAACATGTAAAGGTTAGATGTATGTAACACATGGGTCAGGAGAGCGCAAAACCTTTGCAAGCTCCACCCCCCCCCCCCCCCCCATTTCTTCTTTCAGAAAAAATCCCCCTCCCCAAAAAAAAATCCAGCACCAATCTGCATGTTGACCCTCCAAGGATAAATTCCATCTACAAGTCAAAATTCTCCCCAAGCAGAAATGCAAAAATTTCTCCCTTTACAAATTTCCCCTGCTAAAATCCCCCCTCCCTCAAAGCAAAAATCCATGCCTCCCCCATTCCCACTGTTCTACATAACACGCCACCCCCCCCCCTCCTAACACAAAATTCTTCCCTTCCCAAATCACCCTTCCTAGTACATATCCTCTCCATCCCCAAATCCTTTCTACTAGAACAAATCTCCCCCCAATCCTCTTTCCTGGCGCAAATCCTCCCCCCTCCCAGTACAAATCCCCCTTCCCCGAAACCCCTCTCACAGAACACATATCCATCCTCTCAAATCCCCCCCCCCCCCATCATATATCCTCTATGCCATTCCCTCTCCAAATCCCTCTTCTAGCATAAATTCTCTTATCCGTAGCAGCCCAGCACAAATGTTTGTTACCCCCCATTTTGTCCCCAGTACAATTCCCTCCCCGCCACCCTGAAACCTACACACCTCAGATGCAGCATGGCGGACATGAAGCATGAAGTCCCTCTTCCCAGGCTCCTCTTCATTTTGTGTCATGAGACACTACTTACTTACTACTTGTGACAGGCAGCTGGTGACGGGAGATGCCAGCTGCTGCAGTGACAGTGATCATGGCATCGGGGACCTGGGATACCCCACAGGAGATGCGGGGAATGTGCCTTGGGTACCCAACACTAGTGATGATCCTGGCTGTCAGATTGGGTTTTTACAGGGTTTGTTTACCTGCCCCCTAACCACATTTCCTAGGGAGGAGGTAGCCAGGGATGTAAAACGAGAGCAGAAAGATGCAGATACACAGTGATCTGACAGCATTCCTGTTTTAACTGTATTCAGTAGCGCTGCACTGGCAGGAAAGAGGAGCTGGAGGAGAGAGAGCACAGCCTGCACCTCCTCCCAGCACTCCCCCCTTCTCCAGATTTGGCTTGTCACTTCCAGCGCTAAGCTAGCAGGAGTAATGATGCTGCGGTCAGCCTGTAGGGGAGAAAATTTGCCATGCCCCCCCCCCCCCCCACATGAGAACACTGCGTCTGGGGCAGATTAAAAAAATAAAAATAAATAACAAACATGTTCTACTTACCTGCTCTGTGCAATTGTTTTGCACAGATCAGCCCTGATCCATCTCTTATCGGGTCCCCCACCCACGCTTCTCCTTTTCTGCAAGTGCCCCCATAGTAAGCCGCTTGCTATGGGGGCACTTACATAGTTACATAGTAGGTGAGGTTGAAAAAAGACACAAGTCCATCAAGTCCAACCTATGTGTGTGATTATATGTCAGTATTACATTGTATATCCCTTTATGTTGTGGTCCTTCAGGTGCTTATCTAATAGTTTTTTGAAACTATCGATGCTCCCCACTGAGACCACCGCTTGTGGAAGGGAATTCCACATCCTTGCCGCTCTTACAACTTTTGAATGCCTTCTCCTAAGCCCTGCTTTGTGTGTCCATAAGATACACAGAACAGGGCTCGCCCCGCCCCCAGCTCCCTCCTCAGTGGCTGTGATTGACAGCAGGGGGAGCCAATGGCAGAGACCCGGGAGAGCAGCTGCTCTCATGCACATTGCTGGATCGCGATCAGGCTTGGTAAGCATTAGGGAGGGCTAGGGGCATCTGCATACTGTATTTTTTTTACCTTCATGCATACTTGCATAGAATGCATGAAGGCAAAAAACATTAAGCCTCTAGAAACACTTTAAACTAGGGGCAAATCAAAGCCAGCTATATGATGCAGTCTGTCACTTGCATTACTAGAGCTGTGTTTGTTTGTCTGAATCTTTCTTATAACTGTTTTATTACCTGTGGATCCTGCCAGTAGAGCTGTTATTTTTCCAGTTCTAGCCAAGGAGCAAGCTGTTCAGCAAAAGCGGCAGTTGGGAAAAGCCATGTTATACTGGTGTGAGTACTTACAACAGCTTTTATTCATATGGCTTAAAGTGTTACTAAACCCAGAACAGTAAAAGCAGTCTGTATATGCAGTAAAGCATGCTTGTTATACTCACTGTGTAACCTAAGGGGTTCATCCTCTGCATTGTGTAAACAATCTGATTGATCTTGTATGCACAGATCATCCCCCTCCCTGCACTGTCCCCCTGGACAAGTCTGGAAAAGACAGAGCCTTTGGAGTCAGGCTGCACATGCTCAGTTTGGTGTGCATTGCTAGAGAGGTTGTTTTTCTTTTCTTGGGAGAGTGCATGTGATAAGCACAGGGCCAATCAGCACTGTCCAGACAGGGGGTCAGGGGTCTTGCAGCCTCATAGGACATCTCAGTGCAGTGTGAAAACACCTCCTACAAGCTTCACCAGGAACTGATAGAAATCACAAGACTATATACTGCTGATGAGAAAAGGCATTTAGCAGTTTATATTTACTAAAATAATTGCATTTCCATGTTCTGTGTACTGCGGGAGACCAGATTTACAGTAGTGAATGCCGGGTCCTGGGTTTAGTAACACTATTAACTAAACTTAACTAAAGCTGGATATATGCTGTGCTGAATTAATTTTTCCAGCATAACTTGTCCCACTACTCTTGCTACCAATCTATGTTTCTTCGAAGAGCTACAATGGCTAAAGAACCTGCACTACTGGGTGCGCTAGATGCCTAGCCTATTGCTGCTCTCAGTGATTATCCACTGACCCATACATACCTAATGTGTCCTGTAAGTAGTTGTGTTATTCTTCAAATTCCTGTGTCCCTGTGGGGTCCCTTGGATGTACACAGTGCTTGGTCTTCTTTCTAAAGCCTAGTACACACTAAGAGAAAATCTGACGACCGATCGTTCAATTTTCCACAAAAGTGCATATCATGATGTAGTTGGAATGGTGTTGACTTGTATGAAAATTCTCAGCCGACAAAGGCAAGCGTAGCTACATACTAGTGCAGTAGAAGAGGAAGTGTAGGGTTGTTCTATGCTTCTGAGCATGCCCATTTTTTTGCTATTCTATTTCCCTACGATTACTGTACACATTGAATGAAAAATCGGACGTTGTGCTCACTTTTCTAGGCTGCACCTTCAGTTTTTGTCATCTGAAAAGTCGGAATCGGCTGTCGAAAGCACTATACTAACGATCAGATAGTCGGCCGATCGTTCGTCGTATGGCCATTTTTGTCCGATCTTCTTATCGCGTTTATAGCCTTTAGTCATGATTAAGCCTCTTCCCCTTTCATTTATGTGCCATTTACCCAAATCTATGCTGCCTGCCCGGGTTTTTGTATTTAATTACAGGGAACATGATTTAGCAGAGGCATGGCAAAGTCTTCCTTCTAAACTCGGCCAGAGGTCAAAGTCCCATGTTACATAGTTACATAGTAGGTGAGGTTGAAAAAAGACACAAGTTCATCAATTCCAACCTATGTGTGTGATTATATGTCAGTATTACATTGTATATCCCTGTATGTTGAGGTCGTTCTGGTGCTTATCTAATAGTTTTTTGAAACTATCAATGCTCCCCGCTGAGACCACCGCCTGTGGAATGGAATTCCACATCTTTGCCACTCTTATGCCCTGTACACACGGTCGGACATTGATCGGACATTCCGACAACAAAATCCATGTACTTTTTCCGACGGATGTTGGCACAAATTTGTCTTGCTTACACATGGTCGCACAAAGTTGTCGGAAAATCCGATCGGTCTGAACGCGGTGACCTAAAACACGTACGTCGGGACTATAAATGGGGCAGTGGCCAATAGCTTTCGTCTCTTAATTTATTCTGAGCATGAGTGGCACTTTGTGCGTCGGAATTGTCCACACATGGTCGGAATTTACGCAAACGGATTTTGTTGTTGGAAAATTTTATAGCCTGCTCTCAAACTTAGTGTGTCGGAAATTCCGATGGAAAAAGTCTGATGGAGCCTACACACGGTCGGAATTTCCGACAACAAGCTCCGATCGCACATATTCCGTCGGAAAGTCCGACCGTGTGTACAGGGCATTACAGTAAAGCACCCTCTACGTAGTTTTCTTCTAATTTTAATGAGTGGCCACGTGTCTTGTTAAACACCCTTCCACAAAAAAGTTTTATCCCTATTGTGGGGTCACCAGTACGGTATTTATAAATTGAAATCATATCCCCTCTGAAGCGTCTCTTCTCCATTGAGAATAAGTTCAGTGCTTGCAACCTTTCTTCATAACTAATACCTTCCAGACCCTTTATTAGCTTTGTTGCCCTTCTTTGTACTCGCTCCATTTCCAGTACATCCTTCCTGAGGACTGGTGCCCAGAACTGGACAGCTTACTCCAGGTGAGGCCAGACCAGAGTCTTGTAGATTGGGAGAATTATCGTTTTACCTCTGGAGTTGATCACCCTTTTTAACCTCCCTGGCGGTATGATTATTTCAGATTTTTGGTGCTGAAAGCGGTACCATTATTTTGCATGGAAATTTGGCATTTTATATTGTAGGCCTGTAATTCTTAGGAATAACTCACTAAATTTGTCCCAACAAGAGTCTAGTAGGCATCCCGGGTATGATAACATTTGAAACACTAAATCATAAATCATAATATAATAAATAACTATAAACAATTATAAGAAATAATAATATAATAATAATAAAAAATATTCAATAATGTAATCAAATCAAAAACTCTGAAATTTGCTCAGTTGCAGAATTATCGCTATCGTTACTTTCAGTGTTTGATGATGGATTTCCTCACAAAATCACTATCACTCAATTCTGCAAGTGATTCTAATTTATTATCGCTGTTTTCTAGCTGGTCTAAATCTGCTTTTGATGTAAAGGGACGGTTTTGGCTGCTATGGACAATCTCCAGTTTCCAGGCAAAAAGAACAGTTTTTATAATATAAAACTGCATGCCGGGCACTGGAGAAACCACTAGGGACAAAAGGGAGTCGAAATAAATTGATACAGTAATGTAATCTGTAAGAATTTGGCGCCGTTCAGCGTCCCCGTGCGTCGCAACGCTCGCAGTGAATGGAGCCCGAGCACAGTGATAGATCAAGCGGAGGACGCCTCGCTCACACTGCGGGGAGACATCGCAGGATCCAGGGGACAAGGTAAGTAACCTCTTCCTGGATCCTGCGATGCGATCCCGAGTCTGGCTCGGGGTTATCGCTTTTGGTACTGAAAATCCACCCCGAGCCAGACTCGGGAATAGAGCCAGGGAGGTTAATGCATGCCAATATTCTGTTTGCTTTGTTAGCAGCAGCTTGGCACTGCATGCCATTGCTGAGCCTATCATCTACTAGGACCCCCAGGTCCTTTTCCATCCTAGATTCCCCCAGAGGTTCTCCCCCAGTGTATAGATTGCACTCATATTTTGCCACCCAAATGCATTATTTTACATTTTCTACATTAAAACTCAACTGCCGTGTAGTTGCCCACCCCATTCACCTGTTCAGATCTTTTTGCAAGGTTTCCACATCCTGCACAGAAGTTATTTCCCTGCTTAGCTTAGTATCGTCTGCAAATATAGGGATTGAACTGTTTACCCCATCCTCCAGGTCGTTTATGAACAAAATAAATAGGATCGGTCCCAACACAGAACCCTGGGGGACCCCACTACCCACCCCTGACCATTCCGAGTACTCCCCATTTATCACCACCCTCTGAACTCGCCCTTGTAGCCAGCCTGGCCTAGAATCTAAGGGGTTTCTACTCCCCACAGAATCACATGGATTGATCTGAAGATTACAAGATACAGTATACTGTACCTGGAAGCATCACAAGTTGCCTGCAATTTATAACTGTTGCTATCTAGGAAACATTTTAGACAAAGTCAGCTTCACTTTAAGCTCTGTGACTGACTGAAAATCATACAATGACAAAAAAAAAGTCATGCTGGGCTCCTTTACAACTGTCACTGCAACTGGAAGAACTGTCACCTAAAATAGATAAAATCTGTGAAGGTGTGGTCTACTTCAGAGTAGTTGGATGTTTGGAAGTAGTCATCTGGAATGCACTTAGACAGGTACTGTATACTTATATTCCCTAAGCACCCGTGTCTACTTGCAACGTAGGTATCTATAGCTACAGGCTTTTGTCCCCCCAAGAGTTCTTGGAAATGTTGAAATGTTTTAAATCCGAACTGTGGGCAAATGAAACAGGATAGGGGAGAGTCTGACAGTCACAAGATTCTTTACCAAAATTCACAGGTCATGTTACAGGCACAGGACTTTTCTCAATGGAGAAGAGACCAGGAGGGAGTCCTGTTCAGCAACAGGAAGAGGACAGGGCAGCCCTGTAGTGAAGATTTCTACACAATCCAACAGCCTGCACATCGTGAGGCATGCTATTACTTACAGGTAAGCAATGCAACTAAAGCTGCAGAGAACAAACAAAAAAAAACGTTTTTTTTAAGCTAAACGTCAGCTTTAAGAACCTTTTGTTATCCAAGTTTTGGTTATCTGGCACAGGGATTGGACAGTGACCTAGAAATATTCCTCTCCTTCCCACAGGGAGTGTTCCTGAGGAGTGCAGATGACTGGAGAGGTTCAGTTTAGTTATTTTTCTGGGAGCACATGAAAAGAAGGATTTTGGAGGGTATGCTATGTGTGGGCTGTGGATAATAATAACTTGGGAACAACGCAGGTGAGGAATTCATTATGTGCAATTTTCCAAGTGCAGCCAACTGCAAATGCTGTTGGGTTTACAAAGAAAAAGGGTGTTTGGGCTCTTGAATCTTGCTTTCATTGGTAATCCCTGACAGCCATTAACCTTTTATCTCATCATAGATCCCATGAGGTCTGTGTTAGCTCAAAATATATTATTTAACATTTAACAGGCTTGCAAAGGAAAACTAATAAAAAAATAAAATAAAACAAAAAGAAACTAAAAAAAGACTAAAGAACTTCTAAAGAAAGAAAGCAAAAGTCTTAGCGTCATATATATATATATATATATATATATATATATATATATATATACACACGATGAATCCTCCTACTGCCACTAAGGGTGATGTGATTAACATATGATCCACACTTTGGAGATTTTAATCATCTTACATCCTCTTTTTTTTCTGCTGGGTGAAACTGAGCCCTAAAAAAAAAAATATATGCACCTGTGCAGAGCTGCATCTCCATCAAGTCTTGAAACTGGTTAGAAACGACTTTCTATAGTAGTTCAGAACTGTGTTCCTAATTTTGACATGATCAGATAATATTCTAATGTATTTGGGTGCTGTAACCAGATTGTTGACATATTGCAATGATATGATCCCACCTACCCAACATCAAAACCCCAGAGGGGAAAAGCACTTACCTGCTAGAGGCCGTACCAGATGCAGATGGCAAAAACTCTGAGTCTGACCATCATCAGCAGAAGGCAGCCAAGAGACAAACTGTGATACTGACACAGGCTGTAGAAGAAACAGAAAGAGAGAAAGGGAGGGGGTAACGTGAGGGACAAACAGTCAAGAGGAAGAGAGGAGGAAGGACCAGTGACAAAATAATAGAAGATACAGATAGAAAAGCCCTGGAGGGACAACCAGTACAACACGCATTCTTTTTTTTTTTTTACCAAGTACCATAATGGTCAACGGTGATAAAAGGTTTGCTTGACCTTCAGCAAGTGAATTATTTATTCTTATTGTTAATTCTTGGTCAATAGATAGATGTCCAGTAAAAGACAATTTAATTTTTCATCTCAGGCAATAAAAAATATATACATTTTGCATACACAATGTATTTAGCTTATGTTAAAAAAAATTATCCCAGGCATTTAGAGAAATAAAATGTCATATCGGTTACATGAGTCAATTCATTACAGTTATTAAAGTGACCCTGTCAATACATGGTTATTTGTACAAAATACCAAGCCAGTTAGAGAAAAGTCAATACATTTATCTTTCTGGTGGTCTGTATGTTATAATGCAGCCACTTCCCTGTTGCCTGTTATTGCTCCCTTTGGGTGTGTTGAATACCTGTTATTCTCACTGCCCACAGTGGTTCCTTCCGCTAGAATGTACATCCACTAGTCACATAAGAGCTGGCAGAAAGAACCACGGCTTGCAGCAAGGGAGCAGGTATTCCTGAAACCTGACCAAGTATGTAGTGCCCCTTCTCTTACAGGCTTCATATTTTGTACAAACTACCCCGTGCAGACAAAAAATATTTGGCAACATGGCAACCTGGAAGCATCCTACACTGCTTTCCCATATTGGTTGTAGGAGCACTGGGCTGGGGGACATTTATGATCTGTTGTGCTGGGTTTTACAATTTTTTTTTACCATACTTTACCTTTACCATACTTTACCATTCAGACATTGATCACAGTAGAACCTGCAGTCAGTGACCCATGCTGGGTATTATGTAGCACCAACTTTCTTTTTGGTTCATAGATATCATGAGATCAAGTGCAGAGAGCTAAAAAGGAAGCCGATATTGGAAGATGTGAAAAGGTTCTTCACATGTCCTTTAGGAAAACTTACCTTTCCAACAATTAATGTGGCACAATGGCACACTTTGCATAGAACACTTTCTGTAGCCCACAAAAATCCAGAAATTTGACCCTACCATTAAAGTGCCAAAGATTTCTAGTTCTCCCGTGGTTGAAGGCAGACTTGTTAAAGTCACTTTACAGGAATCCCCTGAAACAGGAGTCTCCCTTTCAATGAAAATTGATGACTGGTCCCCCCGCCATTACTACTCCTTATTACCATCCTCTCCCCCTCTCTGCCTGTTTGTCCTTTCCAATTCCTACTTCCTAGTCTTCATCTTTGTACACCTATGAATGTTGGACTGTTCTACGCAACCTCTGCGTGTGCAGTATGTTATTTTTCATTTTAAAAATCAATAAAATAAAATTTAAACAGAGAATTGCTAACTGGTTGCTATTGATTACTGTAAGTATGCTTTGTTCTTTGCCATAAGTCCATTTGGTTTTCATGTTTCCATAAGACTTAAGATTTAACGGTTCACTAGATCCTGTTCTGTCCTCTCTTCTTGCATGGGATTAGAATTATTGGGGCATGTACTCTGTCTTGACACTTTCCTTGTGGAGAAAAATAATGAATGCTGACACATAAAGCTTTTCATTAATGGACTCCTGCACTGCTTATGTGTCTGGGTACTACAATAGGCCATTTCTATTATTTGTGTATAAAATGTATATTTAAAGCAAGAGCTCACTAGGCAATATTTATATCTAAACTAGTGATATGAATAATATAAAAGGGGGGGATTTTTGGGACTTTAAATGAGGTATAAGGTCAAATGAGCATACACCCCCACCCCTATTAATCGTTAAAAAAGGGAGGATTTGGGACTTTGAGTGAGATTTATGTTAGACAAAAATAAATAAATTGCACAATAATGAGAAAGTTTATTCATATAAATACACACGGGACCTGGTACATAGCAGATATGAGGAGCTGATGGGCATATAATAAACAAATGTGAAAATTCCATTATTGCGCATGATAAAATCAAAGAAAAGGGTATGTGTGTGTAAATATAAATGCATGATTAAATAAAAAACTGCATTTAAAAGCTTGAGGTGTTTCGTGGATGAAGTTCCACTTCTTCAGAAGCAAGTACAGAATGCGTATCTATAAAAAATATTCCAAATTACTCCAATAAATTAAATAAGGATGTGGGGGGAGGAGAAAACCAAACACCCCAAAATTACTTACATATCAGGTCTAAAGTTGATCATGGGATGCTAAAACCTGTTAGTTGAGAAAAGATGGGAAATATCCCTGCCGGGGGCTGTGGGGGCGTAAAACTGGGGCAGCCAAGGCGGAAAACACCACACTCAAGGGGAGAGATGGAAAGTGTCCATGGTGAGTTGAATGATGATGCCTGAAAACAGTTCCAGTCTGTATGATATGTAAAATGAATGTGGTCAATAGAAAGTGTGGGGTATGACTTGCGAAGGGCATAGAGCCTGTAGTGGTGGGGTCAATGTGAGAGTAAAGGAACAGAAAAAAGTGTAGTGAAGACCACCAGAGAACCTCACACCAAGACAAACAAAAGGTGATAGTGTACAACATGCTGAAATCACAGACCAATCTTGTCCAGAGATTCGGGGACTAACTAGGGTGACGAAAAAACAAACGAAACCCTAAGGGGAGGTGAAGGAAGTGAGTGTACTTGGTGAACCCAGTGCTAGTGACATGGCTTCCATGTGTGATCCAGGAGGTGTCCAGCTTGAAGGACCATGCCCTCCACAAGACTGCAATATATACCGGCCAAGGCTGTTACGCATGACGCCCCCCAGCGTCTTGCTGAGCATGTTTGAATGAAGGCATTCCCACCAGAACAGCTGACATAATGCGGCCAGCGTATGGTGAGATGCCCAACATGCTGGGGATGAGACAAACGCTGCCGGCGCTGAATCACTGTGAGGTGACGTCATGCGCTATGGCGTGGGGCGTGGTGCTGATGCACCGCAGGAACGCCCACCCAATCACCCAGTGATGAACAGGGAGGAGAGGGGATATTATATATGTAGCACCCTCTACCAATAGGTAGGTGCTAGTAAGGGTTATTTTACTAGTGTTTCAGCACAGGCAAATTTAGACAGGCTTATGCTGCAAGCTAGGCCTGTCTGTTTTGATCTGGGGGCTGGGAGTGGTCAGAGTAGCAGTGGGTGTGACCACCTGTGCTCCAGTTCTGAGGCGCCTCCCCTGCTTCCAGGGAGAAGATTCTGGAAGAGGGGCTGGGCCTAGAACTGGAGTAGCAGGAAGCTCATGTGGGAGCCCTGACCAATCCCCATCTGGTATTGGCAGGGGGCGGGCCTCCTATATAAGCTGAGGTGATATGCCACTGGGGGGAGATGTCGGCTGAGTGAAGTGAGGAATGGAATGCTAGGCAACCACAGGAGGACACCCCCATCTGGGGGGGTGTACCGTTCGCAGGAGGAGGCTCGGGGAGAGCTATGAGTGAACATTGCCTTTACATAGTCATTGGCAATGTCTTTGCCACCACACGGTCGTTGGTAAGGAACTCCTGGAGCAGAGGGGCAGGTGAAGCTGTCGGAACGCATGGTCCGGTCAAGTTCCTCATCAAGGACTCAGGGCAGTGGAAGGTCAGTGAGTGTTACCATAGTGGAGGGCTGGATGTGCCAGGAAGTCTGTGAGGGAACTCTGTTTCTACACGGTCATTAGCAAAGTCTTCAGAAAAGAGAAGTCAGAAAAGAGACTGTGGGTATCTGTGTCAAATCGATGTGGCCTGAGGGCACAGGATTTGCAAGATTGGGCTGGCTGGGAACAGTAGTCCACCATCTAAAGACATGCTTTTAAACTACTAGGCCTCCGGGGAGAGGTGCTGCGGGCCTCAGGCCTAGTAGCGGTAAGCAACCAGAGCCTGTCTAGGGGCTTATTCAGAGTGGGTCCCTATTACTCAATAGAAGAAGATGTGACATACTCTAACTCAGTAACTACAGGTTTGTGCAGGATGGAACAAGTCTGTGCAGGAGGAAACAAGTTTGGGCAGGAGGAGAAGAGTTCTAAGACCATCATTTTTACACGGTCAAAAGTTATGTCTTCATCCCTCACACGGTGATGGATGGAGAATTCTTAGAAGAAATAGTCTGCGGAGGTTGAGCAGAGGAGGAGCAACAGTCTGCAGGTAAATGCAGGAGGAGATTCGCATTCAGTTTAACATGCACATCTAATCTTCTGGCTCTAACTTTGTGCTGTTTTGCTTCAATTCTAAAATATGATGGCAATGATATGTTCTATGGGCATCCCATATTCCCAATCCATATCCAAGTTGTACCCCCCAATAAAATAACAAAAACCAAACCAGCAAAAGACTGTTCATTGTCTCTGAAAGTGATGTATGATGTCTGGCAGCGGGGTGAACTGGTGGATTGTTTGTTACTAGCTGCAAAACCATGGCCACATATAATCATATATTTATTATATATCCAGACAAACGCGGACCAACAACCATTAGGGTCAACCGTCAATCATAACAGTATTTAATTGACCGTCGTTAATAAACATGTATAGGCAACTTGATTCCACTCAAGTCACACATCTCCATCCCTGGATCATAGTATAAGGCCCCTTTCACACGATCGGACCGTTCAGGTCCGCCTGTCAGTTTTGACGGCGGACCTGAACGGGCGCTCCATGTTAGTCTATGGAGCGTCGGATGTCAGCGGAGACATGTCCGCTGACATCCGACCCGGTCCGATCCGTTAAAAGCAGACGGATGGCTCTACGTCCAGGTCCGTCGCTGGCGGATCGGATCGGGTGAGATCTGATGAAAACGGACATGCTGTCCATTTTCATCCGATCCCTCCATAGGCGGCAGTGGCGCCTGACAAGCCCCTCCCCGCTGAGTGAGCAGAGAGGGACCTGTCATCCGCCGGCTCAGCGGAGATCAACGGACAGATCTCCCGCTGAGCCGGCGGACCGAGGCGGGCTCCGTAGAAACGGAGTCCGCCTCGTGTGAAAGGGGCCTAAAAAGGCTGAATTTTTGGGACTTTAGATTAGGTATATGGTCAAACGAGCACACACCTCCATCCCTTTTAATCGTTAAGAACAAAAATAAATAAATTGCATTATTGTGCAATTTATTTGTTTTTGTCTAACACACATCTCACTCAAAGTCCCAAATCCCCCCTTTTTCTTAACTACTGATATGAAAACCCAATAGATACTTTATAATTATGGAGCATGAACACACATCAGAATTTTTTAAATATATCTTTCTAATTGCAGGCAAAACTAAATATCTGTGTATGCCTTTGTTACTTGTTAAATCTCCCTTCTATAATGCATAGAGGACAAACTACTGTTTCTGCAGTCCAGGTTGAAAGTTGTGGCCTTCTCCCCACCCTGACTTTTTTTTTAACATTTACAAGAAATATCAAGTTTTTGTAAAACTTTTAAAGCGAAAACTTTATTTTACGATCTTATGATGCCTGTGTCTGATTACACCAGGGTGCAGGGGCCGGAGCTGAAGAGACCTGCATGCTGTGTGACCAGAGAGCTGGGGTCAAGCTAGCGAGTATCTAGTGCAGGGACTGAGCTTTCGAGGACCGAATTCTTAAGGACAGACAAGTATCCAGGCCAAAGTCTGTTGTATGCCAGGACTGGTGAGCAACTGCAGCTATGTTTATTACACCATTGTTTTTCAGTTTAGCACAACAAGAGACTGCCTTTTTGTCTACCAGTCCCAAAAGCAATTCACTGTATGCAGTCTCAGAGAGAGAGAGTAATAAGTGTAGTGCCATACAGTTTAGGCCCCACTGTTAGCCGGCTGAAGTAGCAAGCCAGATGCCACACACAAAACAGGTACCTTTTTTTTATTATTTATCCTCCTTTACATTTCCTCTTCAATGAGATTTTCCTTTTTATACCTTCATATTACACTACACACTTAACTCCATATTCTGATTTCCCTCAAAATGAGCCATCTTTCCAATGCCTTCATATCATTACATACATTTATAATTTTATATTCTGGTTTTCCTTGTCAGCAATTTGACACTATGGGATCAATATAGTGTGCTTCCTTGTTCGGTCATGGATGGGCCCCCTTATCGGGGGGAGTGGGGGTGACGAGGTGCTTTGTCTGATCCTGAGGTTGCGATGCATGGCAGTCTTTTCTCCTCCCCCCCACTTATTCCTTATACAGGTTGGGGGGCTGGGGCCTAGCCTCCTATGCATCGGCATCATGAGTTGATGCTCTGCTCGGTGCACTTAATTGCCTGGGCATTGTGCACACTCCCTCTCTCCATCCTATTGGGGCTCATGGTGTTGGTGGGGACCCGCCCTATGCCTGATATAAGCTGCTCAGACTGGCCAGCTGACCATTTCACATCAACCTTTCACACCAGCAGGATAGCAGTTATATCTCCAGTCACAGACCCACACACAAGGTAATTTCATTTGCTTCATACTTGCCACTACATTTCTTTGGGTTATAGCTTTCACATTACACAGCCCATTATTCACTTTTGTTTTGGACACAATCACACTTTTTTATTTTATTTTTGCGGGGTTTTTTTCTTTGTTTTTTAGTTCATACACTCTATCACAACACCATTCATCACTTCACTCACCTACTGATATAGGCTCCACTCATTACTTACACACATTAATTTCACATGATGTCATTTTTCTACCATTGCAGAGCAGTTTGGGCTGACAAGCACACACCAGAGCCACATGGTTGTGACATGGTGACCTGGTCCTCACCTGACTGCTGTTTTCTGGCCTGGACGGGAGTCCTCACCTCAGCCCCGGGTGAGATGATTATCCTTGTCCCCCTGATCCCTTTGGATCCTAGGTTGGGCGCCACCATTTGACCGCACTGTAAGTTACACACCTTTATTTTTGAGAGATTGTTTCTCCGTTTAAAGGATATCCCTACTTATAAACACTACTGATTTATTTTCAGAGCATCTTACTCCTGATGATTGGCTAAAGCCATGAAACGTGCGTCGAGTTATATCAAACTGATGCTTCAAACTATTTTGGTCTACCATGTAAAATCGATCATGTTCGTTGAACTTTTATGAATGGTTGAGTGTCCTTTTGTAATTAAGATGTTTATTTATTACTCTGTACCTTCTTCTGTACAACTGTTTTATATTCATATTTATGCAAATGTATTACACCGGATTGTGTCCTGTATTACAGATTGACACTTTCCTTAATGGAATCTGCTATTTCTTAATAAACTTTTCAATGACTTGCCTCATATAAAGTCCCATTTCCTCTCTCTTTTTTTGTTGTATACATATTAGGGATGGAGGCTAGTCATTGCTTGAATTATGTGTAGTATGTTGTGATAGGTCGCATCTATTATATAGGTACCTTACAGGGGTACCCTTTTTTAGGAAACAAAATGTGTGTGTAAATATATATATATATATAAATATATATATATATATATATATATACACTACCGTTCAAAAGTTTGGGGTCACCCAAACAATTTTGTGTTTTCCATGAAAAGTCACACTTATTCACCACCATACGTTGTGAAATGAATAGAAAATAGAGTCAAGACATTGACAAGGTTAGAAATAATGATTTGTATTTGAAATAACATTGTTTTTACATCAAACTTTGCTTTCATCAAAGAATCCTCCTTTTGCAGCAATTACAGCATTGCACACCTTTGGCATCCGTCCACAACACTTTTTTCCAGTCTTCCTCTGTCCAATGTCTGTGTTCTTTTGCCCATCTTAATCTTTTTCTTTTATTGGCCAGTCTCAGATATGGCTTTTTCTTTGCCACTCTGCCCTGAAGCCCAAAATCCCGCAGCCGCCTCTTCACTGTAGATGTTGACACTGGTGTTTTGCGGGTACTATTTAATGAAGATGCCAGTTGGGGACCTGTGAGGCGTCTGTTTCTCAAACTAGAGACTCTAATGTGCTTATCTTCTTGCTTAGTTGTGCAACGCGGCCTCCCACTTCTTTTTCTACTCTGGTTAGAGCCTGTTTGTGCTGTCCTCTGAAGGGAGTAGTACACACCGTTGTAGGAAATCTTCAATTTCTTTGCAATTTCTCGCATGGAATAGCCTTCATTTCTAAGAACAAGAATAGACTGTCGAGTTTCAGATGAAAGTTCTCTTTTTCTGGCCATTTTGAGCGTTTAATTGACCCCACAAATGTGATGCTCCAGAAACTCAATCTGCTCACAGGAAGGTCAGTTTTGTAGCTTCTGGAAGGAGCTAGACTGTTTTTAGATGTGAGAACATGATTGCACAAGGGTTTGCTAATCATCAATTAGCCTTCTGAGCCAATGAGCAAACACATTGTACCATTAGAACACCGGAGTGATAGTTGCTGGAAATGGGCCTCTATACACCTATGTAGATATTGCACCAAAAACTAGACATTTGCAGTTAGAATAGTCATTTACCACATTAGCAATGTATAGAGTATATTTGTTTAAAGTTAGGACTAGTTTAAAGTTAGCTTCATTTAAAAGTACAGTGCTTTTCCTTCAAAAATAAGGACATTTCAATGTGACCCCAAACTTTTGAACGGTAGTGTATATATATATATATACACACACACACACACGTATGAAGGGTCTATAATTTTTATCATAGGTGTATTTTAAATGATAGAGACAGGATATCAACCAAAAATCCAGAAAAAAACACATGACACAAATGTTATTAATTGAGTTGCAGTTCAGTGAGTAAAATAAGTATTCGATCCCCAAGCAAAACAGGACTTAGTACTTGGTGGAGAAACTCTTGATAGCAAGCACAGAGGTTACACGTTTCTTGTAGTTGGTTACCAGGTTTGCACACATCTCAGGAGGGATTTTGGTCTACTCCTCTTTACAAATCTCGCTTGGCAAGTCAAAGTTTCAGCTCCCTCCATAAATTTTCTATAGGATTAAGCTGTCACGAGTGCCATCTTCAGGGATGCGTCTGAAATCCTTACACGTTCTCTGTTTGGGGTTTTACCAAGCCTAGTCATCCAAGCGGCCATCTACTTTGCATTCTACGGTTTCTTGCGGCCTAGTGAATTACCGTTAACAGCACCGGCAGTCAGACACTTCTCCAACATCACCTGACTCGCTTTCAGAACCATTACACCCTTCATCTTACAGTCTCCAAAACCCAACAAACCGGTCCCGGAGTTGACCTCAACTTGTTTCAGACTAACAACGCCTGGTGCCCAGTGACGGTGCTCGACCAGCTATGGTCCCATCTACCCAGCCAATCAGGTGGTAGCCCATTGCTACCCTTTCGGACCAGCCCCCTGCCTGCCAGCCAGTTTATTAGGCACGCCAGGATCCTCCTAGGCAACTTGGGCTTTAACCCCAGTCAGTAGTCTGGACATCCCTTCGGAGCAGAGCAGCTTCAGCTGCATCCCAGCATGAAGTACCAGACCACGTGATCAAGAAGTTAGGCAGATGGAAGTCCGCTTGCTTTGCTACATACATCCCAAATCCTCAGGTGGAAATGGCACAGACCTTCACCAAGCTGGCTCAATAACCACAAGAACCAATAAAGAGTTATTTCCCTATCTGAGTCTTTTGCCCCCTTTTCTTGGCATACTGACCAGACCACCAAGGCACACTTCAGGTCTATTTATGTTGTAAGTCTTGTCACGTGTTTATGTGATCCATATCTGTCTCGGTCATAGAGCCACGACCATAAATAAGAAGGCCGGTATGGTGGCCTGAATTTATGGGAGGAGCCCGGGGGGTATTTAAGCAGCCCACCCACCCATTCTCTTTGCTGGTTCCAATGCGCAATACCCTCCATCCCTTCCCTTTTTCAGGGCACTTCTCAGCACATCCTTCTCCATAACTACCCATTACTTATCTTGGGTATGCCCCCTTTTCTTGGGATACCGACCAGACCATCGAGGCACACTTCGGCTCTATTTATGTTGTAAGTCTTGTCGCGCGTTTATGTCATCCATATCTGTCTCGGTCATAGGGCCACAACCATAAATTATATATATATATATTTTATATATATATATATATATATATATATATATATATATATATATATATATTGTAGCAGAGCATCCCTGAGAGAGCCAGGAAAAGTCCTGTTTGGGGTTTATACATCTCCCAGGCTCCTCTCGTACACATTCAGGAATCTCTGATCCATGATCCAGTTCGGGTCTTGGTCCTCTCCCCCAGGCTAATTTAAGCTCACCCGAGCAGACAGCCTTTGCTCTCTGCCTGGGAAACACAGACAACACTGGTCTGTGAGAGCAAAAAGGTTAGTAAAAAGCTGTTAAGCAGTTTATGTGGCAACTGACAAGCGGTAGGCTTGCTCAGTCTGGTAGTTAGGGCTTGCATAGTGTATAGTTAGAGCCGAGACACGGCTAGGTTTTTGTTTAGCTATTTTGTTCTGTTTGGTTTTTTTTAACACTGTACAGCACCTCTATAGACTTGTAAATATCACCATTAAACACTACTTCACATGTTCTGGTATCTGTGCCTGAAAGCCTGCTTATCCCAGGAAGTTTTTGTACCTTCTACCTGTCCCCCAGGTTACAATATATATATATATAAAACTCCATCTACACTTAAAGGATCACCTTTGTAAAAAAAAGAATAAATGCATATCTTTTTGTAGGTAAAAAGGTGTGCATTTATTATTTTTTGTACTTTGAGCCTGCAAAGCCTTGCACCAGTGATCAGCAAATAATGGGTGCAATACAGGGCTCTTGCAGACTGTCTGTGTAAGCTGTCTGCTCATACCTCGTATGAGCAGGCAGTTACACACGGACAAAAAGCATTAATAAACTATCTATAGCACTCAGAAGATCCCTGGTAGTTCATTCAGAAATACAAGCCAACAGCCGCAAAGGTGGTGGTACTTGTAGTTTTCACATTCACAGAACTCTGTGAATGAATAATGCTGCCAGGGCGTGCTGGGCCCGGCACAGCCACTTTTTTTTTACAATTTTTACAGCAAGCGGTGGAAGAAGATCTCCATTTACTGTGACAACAGGGGATCAGGGGGTGTGGGTGCTGCTGCATCTGTAACATGTTACACTGTGACCCAAACTAAATTTACAGGTGCCACTTAAGGCTCCACCGGGTCTTCTTATGTAGCAACTGCTTGGAGTGCAGACAAGGACAGAGCTCATCGCAGCTCTAAACATCTAATAGAAAAAGGAAAAGTCCTGGGAGATGCGTAGCCTGGTTGGAGACCGGGCTGAGGCTGTCGTACACCTTCTTTGGGGGTTTTTCAAAGATGTTTGACTTCCAGAACTTTTCCCTTTTCTATTAGATGGTACATGTTACACCCTGAATATAGGTGCAACATGTAACATGTTATGAAAGGTGAACTTATCATTTAAGAGGATACGCTGCCCTTTACCAGTGCTGCTAATATTAGTTAGATTTTGCTTAGTACTACTGTGATCTGGATTAACTGTCATATTATAGCCTGGTATTCATGGCAGTTACTTAATTTGCATTCAAAAGGATTCATTTACCTGTTTATTGCTTTTATGCATTGCTATTTATTTTACATTGCATTAATATACTTACTCTATTTACAATCAAACTGCTTGGTGTCTATTTCCATATGCTAATACCATGATGGTAGTATACTAACACTTAAGCTCATACAGGTGTCTGCAGCATCCCACTATCTCACCAGGTGTGTCAGAGGGGATGGAGCAGTTCACAGAGTTGTTGAAGAACAGAGAACTCATCATACCATGTGGTTCCTCTGTGGGTAAGAGCTGCACGTGGGGGCTTGTCCGGGATTTCTGTTCTGTCAACAGAGACAACAAGTGGTGGAAGGAGCATAATGGCCGCCAGGAGTCAAGCGTAGTGGCCAACATTCCAGGAGCTGCCTGGACAGAAGAGCAGATCCACCAAGCAGTGACGGCACTCAGTGAGTATTCATACTGGACATCAAAACAGGTTAAGCCACCTTCCACATCTATGCACTTTTAGAATGGAGGAGGGGAATTCCCACCTGTATTCAGGTGGCTAGTATACAGTTGACTGATGTTGAGGCTCACCTGGTTCACCATATAACAGTGATGGCAGTTAACTAACACTTAAGCACCTACAGTTGTCTGCAGCATTCCACTATCTAACCAGGTGTGTCAGAGAGGACGGAGCAGCTCACAGAGTCATGGCACAACAGAGAACTCATTGTACCAAGTGGCTTCTCTGGGAGTAAGTGCTAATATATATGTTTTGGGGCCTTTTGGGGGTTAATTTTTCTTTTGGGGGGGGTATATTGTTTTTATATTTTGTGTCAATAGTGACTTTAGCTTATATTTGGGGTACTCAAAGCACAGCATTCACTAGTTGATAAACTGTTCTTGGAGCAATCCTTTGCCATTGCACTTCTGGGCAAAATGGTATGCACCAAAAACACCTCACCACGCTTACATTTACCTTATCCTCTTATGACCATAGTAAAAATAGAATACACCTCACAGAAAGAAAATTAGGAACAGGCCTAAACGCAAAGGCAGCATAGTTTCTTCCCTTTTACACAGCACGCTGCTGTATTGCTATGCGGTAAACGATGTGCACGAAAAGCACCACATATTCACCTCCCTATTGTCATAGTTGAAATAAAAGCTAGGACTAAATTGAGGAGTCATGGGGTAGTTGGGGCCAGGAGGTCCTGCACGACAAAGCAATAGTAAAGATGCACACAAAGTAGCCAACCAATTTATCACAGTTACTACAGGTGGTAGTTTTGTATTTAGGCCTCACATGATGGACCAGAGCTTTGAGCAAGTCTAAAGTTGGCATTCCTGTAAGAGTGATGGTTTAGTGTCTCCTCTTGGTTCTGCTGTGTGGGGATTTGTCCTCTCCTCCTCTATGCCTTGTGTCTAAGTGCAATCTTGTGGATCATAGCTGAATACTATTACACAATACACAATACACAATAATATTGTGGTATTTCCCCAAGGAAGAACATGCAGTGTTCGAAACACGTTGGATAATTCCAGTTGGAAGTTTACTGTGAGGGTCCACCTCTGTGACAGCAAATGACAACTGGATGTACGACAAAATATCAAATGTAATCATGTAATGTTGACCCTTTATCCTTCTTATGACACAATGATGTACTAAATTGTTTTTAATACTCCCTTTATGAAGGGATGAATGTTTTATGACATATTGTGAAAATAAAGTCCCACTAGAGGTTATGAACTGCCTGTATTCAGGCCTGTTCCCATTCATTTTAAACTTTCCTGCTGCTGGACAACTTCTACGAAACAATATCTTGTTTTTATTACCTTTTAAAATGACCCAATGCATTGTTGCGAAAAACCAGGAGCTCACAAACTGTGTCATCAAACGGATTTGCCACAAATTCAATTTTTCGGGGCCAGCAGTCTTGATAAAAACACATTTTTCGTTGTTAAAACCACCTGAAAAAAAGTATTTTTTTACCTGATATGATTAAGATAATAACAGATTGGGGTGCTGATTAAACAAAAATTAAATTCCAAAGCCAAAAAATATGTTGCCAAAGTTTGCTGTTCCTGAGGCCATCTGTGTAAATAGCACCACATACAAATTAAAGTGTTATTAGTTTGCCTTCTCAGAAAGAAAAAATAAATTAGGTGAACCAACAACCTACACCCTCCCCACTGTAATTACCTTTGCGGACCAGTGTAGCGGTCTAGGGATTTTAAATCCCACTCTTCTTCCTCTTCACTTTTCAGGGCTCCCAGGATGACTCAGAGTGCTTCTGATTGGTCAGCGCCGATGCTGACCTTTCAGAAATGCTCTGAGCCATCCTGGAAGTGCTAGAAAATGAAGAGGGAGAAGAGCAGGAATTTTTAATCACCGGACTACTACACTGCCTGGTGAACTCACACTTTGAAGTCATCAGTTAAACCTGTTGCCAAATGTGTCGTAACAAGTTGTGTTGCTGGTTAACATGCCTTGAGTCAAGGCAATCAATTGGTTGTGAATAGGCTGCCAATGCGCCATAACACAGGAAAAGATGGAGCTGCGTAAATACATTGCGCTGCAATGAGGGTCTGTCAACCCATTCTGTATCTGCACATTGGGGTGCCACTCAGAATGAATGACAAGGCAATGCACAGAATAGCATGCTTTACTGTGCACTGCATTCATGTATAGTGAAAGGCAGCATTTTACCATTCATTACTACAGGATATTAGGTATGTAGCGAGCCTTAATAGGATGGGGGTCATCTAAGTATGGAATGAGGGCAGGTGCCTGCTCTGAAATTAGGGTAGCTGGCTGGTTACCAGACTGTGGATTAAAGGGGGTACAGGTTGCGGTGTTTGCTGTGAAGTGGTTGCCTTTATAAACAATGGGAGAATGCTATTAGCTGCGACTTTCAGCCAAAATCAGAGATGATGCTGGACAGAAGAAGACCTGGACACCTGGCTAATGCCGCGTAGACTCTGACGGTCTTTCCGACTGAGTTCCGCTGAAACGGACTTGCCTACACACGATCACACCAAAGTCCGTTCATTTAGAACGCGATGACGTACGATAGGACTAGAAAAGGGAAGTTCAATAGCCAGTTGCCAATAGCTGCCCTTGCGTCGTTTTTGGCCCGTCGGACTAGCATACAGACGAACGGTTTTCCCGATAGGAATTGAAACATGTTCTATTTCTAGGTCCGTCAGAATTTTAGAAAGAAAAAGTCCACACACGATCGGAATCGGAATGATTCCGTCTGACCTTTTCTGCCGGAAAGTCTGGTTGTGTGTACACGGCATTACAACACTCTTAGATGATCTTCATACACAAAATTAACAAATCTTTTTCCGTTAACAACTTGGTTGTGACAGGTTCTCTTTAAACAAAAAAGCCAAGCCCACAAATTACAATAGCTTTTTCTCTTTGTCTATAATTTTAAAAAGAAAAAGGGATTTCTGTAGTTTTTTTTTTTGTTCTGTTCTGTTTGTTCTGTAGGAAAGCTATCTTTCCTGTTATGATTTGTTTTAAACATTCATTTGTGCTATTTTACTATTGCTATGGTTTGATCAGCTCTGCTTTTATACATTCACCAGATTTTTTATTATGTAAGCAGCCCTTTAAAACACAAGTGCTAGCTCTTTGGCATGGTATCTGGAAATGAAGAAATACAGTCTGTCTGCTGCCATCGTTCCTGCCCACCAGCAACCCCAATGACCTGCTTTCTGCATCACTGCCGAGACAAAGGAGGGACAATTAGGGAACATCTACTTCTCCCTGTAGATGCCAGTTTTGTTCTGCTGGGTTTTTTTTTTTGCCCCAGGGTAGAACGATGCTCAGTGGAATGGAAAAAAATTCTGCACAGGTGACTGTCAGATTGTTATGTTAAAGCTGAACAGCTGGCAGATATAAAAGACACAAATGAATGTAAATAATGTAACAAAAAAACATAATTTCACACCCTTTCACACCGGAGCAACTTGTCATGTGATTTGACAGGTCGAATCGCATGACAAGTCGCACCCTATTGTCGGCAAAGGCACTATTCAAATCGGTGTGACGCCGACTTTTTGGTGCCGCGTCAATTTGAAAAGAGTAGTTCCCAATCCTGCCCTACTTTTGGCAATTTCAGGTGCGACTTGCATAGATATGTGTGCATGAAGTCACATAGATGTCTTCCAAGTCACAGCTGAAGTCGCACTGACATGCGGCTTTGAAATTGTGTGATTTCAGGTGACGTCACACGATTTCAAAGCCGCATTCAACGTGAACGAGGGCTGAGACTGAATTCCAGGTATGGATATTTTTGCATAGTTCCAATAATCCAACTTGGATGTAAGTATGCATGTGCCATACCCTGCTAATCTCAGTGAAATCTGGAAATCACTGGAGTAGACACCATCACTACAGTAATCGCTTCTGGGTCTCATGTCCTGCTGCTTAGTGAACACCAATGGTTGCATGTAATTGCACAGCCAGCAAATACCTGCATCCCTGGATGCAAGCTACTTTTGTCCAGGGGCAATAATCTGTCCCTAACTGCAGATAATCTCTCACTGTGCAAATACTGAGCACTGGTGGACAGCTGCACCTACTCTCAAGTGTGTCATTACTTTAGGGCTGATTCACACCACAAAAACGCACTCCAGATCTGTTCCGGATGAGCTTTTGCATGGACGTTTTTAACACTTTTTTGGCATGTTTCGGACCCGGTGCATTTTTCGAAGCGTTTCCAGATGCATTCCAGATGCTTTATTCCTGTTTTTTTACTGTACTGGGGTCCAAAGCATTTTTGATGCGTTTCAGTGAATTCTGGTGAGTTTTTGATGCGTTTTACTGCAGTGCAGTACAATCCAGTGCAGAAAAATGCAGCATGACCTACTTTTTTTTCTGGAAGAAGAAAGCCCTGGAACAGACTGCACTGATGTGAACTATGTCATTGGAAAACCATATAACCTACTTTCAATGCATTTTTGATGCAGAGAAAAAATGCACTGGACTGCATCTGGTGTGAACTGGCCCTTATACAGGCTTCCGGCCCCAACTGTCTGCGTACACCTGGGCTCCCAGGTGCAGTTTATTACAGCATACTTTCCACAAGGCCTAAAGGCCAAATTAAATTATGCATTAAAGTAATACAAGGTGTGTTACATCAAAGTGGCACTAATGACCCCAAGAGGTGATAATATGCAAACAGAATATAGTTTGCACATTATGACACACTTATGCCCTGTACACACGGTCGGACTTTGTTCGGACATTTCGACAACAAAATCCTAGGATTTTTTCCGATGGATGTTGGCTCAAACTTGTTTTGCATACACACGGTCACACAAAGTTGTCGGAAAATCCGATCGTTCTGAACGCGGTGACATAAAACAAGTACGTCGGGACTATAAACGGGGCATTAGCCAATAGCTTTCATCTCTTTATTTATTCTGAGCATGCGTGGCACTTTGTGCGTCGGATTTGTGTACACACGATCGGAATTTCCGACAACGGATTTTGTTGTCGGAAAATTTTATATCCTGCTCTCAAACTTTGTGTGTCGGAAAATCCGATGGAAAATGTGTGATGGAGCCCACACACAGTCGGAATTTCCGATAACAAGGTCCTATCACACATTTTCCGTCGGAAAATCCGACCATGTGTACGTGGCATTACACCACCACTGACATGTTCTCCCAGTCTTTTTGCAGGTATTGAGTCTTCACCCATCTTAACTGGCCAGCCAGTTACATAGTTACATAGTAGGTGAGGTCAAAAAAAGACACAAGACCATCAAGTCCAACATATGTGTGTGATTTTGTGTCAGTATTACATTGTATATCCCTGTATGTTGCGGTCGTTCAGGTGCTTATCTAATAGTTTCTTGAAACTATCGATGCTCCCCGCTAAGACCACCACCTGTGGAAGGGAATTCCACATCCTTGCCGCTCTTACAGTAAAGAACCCTCTACGTAGTTTAAGGTTAAACCTCTTTTCTTCTAATTTTATTGAGTGGCCATGAGTCTTGTTAAACTCCCTTCGGCAAAAAAGTTTTATCCCTATTGTGGGGTCACCAGTATGGTATTTATAAATTGAAATCATATCCCCTCTCAAGCATCTCTTCTCCAGAGAGAATAAGTTCAGTGCTCACAACCTTTCCTTATAACTAATATCCTCCAGATCCTTTATTAGATTTGTTGCCCTTCTTTGTACTCGCTCCATTTCCAGTACATCCTTCCTGAGGACTGGTGCCCAGAACTGGACGGCATACTCTAGGTGCGGCCGGACCAGAGTCTTGTAGAGTGGGAGAATTATCGTTTTATCTCTGGAATTAATCCCCTGAGGACATAACTCTCACAAATGCAGACTCTTTCACATTTGCAGTGGCATGCACAGCCATCTGAAGAGCGAACCACATTCTGATCACTTATCAAAGAGCATTTGATGGACGGCTTAATCATGTAATGGCCCCCTATTGTGTTGCAATGGTGTGCATTGCGCGCGGTTGTGGCTCAGCACCATTTAACTCAATGGGTTACTTTGACAAGGGATGCTGTATGTTAAACTCTGCACCCTGGTGTTAAAAATGTTATGGCATTGAAGCAAAGCACCGCAGCATGTGTACAGCCCTATAATGACAGTTTAGGTGGGTCCCCGAGTGGATGGCATGGGAATGCAACTCAGCTGTCTGTTTTACAACCCCCCTCGCCATTGTGGCCGCCCATTTGAAAGAGCCCAAACTTTGCCCTAGTACCCACACCATGCCCAGATTGTAATCTGAACTGCTGGACTACAGATACCACCTTTTTGAATGCCAAAAAGCAAAACATGTGCATTATTGCATGCTGTCTGCCACTGGACTAATACACTGGGGCATACCTCCCAACTTTTTGAGATGGGAATGAGGGACACCTATTCGCAAAAGGTATATAGACATAGGACACACACCCTGCCACGCCCCTTAAATAAGAATTATACAAAAAAAAATGATGAGTTAAACCCACAAGTAATTTCTTTTACTACTACTATTCCTTTTATATTGGCTTTTTAAATTTACAAACGCAGCTATTTAGAAATGGGATGAAAGGTTTAGCACTGGGAAACACTTTTTGAAAGATAAAAAGTGCATTTTATACACAACTATATATAGATCAGACCAAAATGAGTGACACATTAGGAGAAAAGAGGAACAGAGGAACTTTGTTCCGAATCAGGGACAGTCCCTTGAAATCAGAGACAGTTGCAAGCTATGCACTGGGATACCAGTCATAATAAATGTCACTATACAGTGGGGACGGAAAGTATTCAGACCCCCTTAAATTTTTCACTCTTTGTTATATTGCAGCCATTCGCCAAAATCATTTAAGTTCATTTGTTTCCTCATTAATGTGCACACAGCACCCCATATTGACAGAAAAACACAGAATTGTTAACATTTTTGCAGATTTATTAAAAAATAAAAACTGAAATATCACATGGTCCTAAGTATTCAGACCATTTGCTGTGACACTCATATATTTAACTCAGGTGCTGTCCATTTCTTGAAATCATCCTTGAAATGGTTCTACACCTTCATTTGAGTCCAGCTATGTTTGATTACACTGATTGGACTTGATTAGGAAAGCCACACACCTGTCTATGTAAGACCTTACAGCTCACGGTGCATGTCAGAGCAAATGAGAATCATGAGGTCAAAGGAACTGCCTATAGAAATCAGAGACAGAATTGTGGCAAGGCACAGATCTGGCCAAGGTTACAAAAAAAATTCTGCTGCACTTAAGGTTCCTAAGAGCACAGTGGCCTCCATCCTTAAATGGAAGACGTTTGGGATGACCAGAACCCTTCCTAGAGCTGGCCGTCCGGCCAAACTGAGCTATCAGGGGAGAAGAGCCTTGGTGAGGGAGGTAAAGAAGAACCCAGAGATCACTGTGGCTGAGCTCCAGAGATGCAGTCGGGAGATGAGAGGAAGTTGTAGAACGTCAACCATCACTGCAACCCTCCACCAGTCGGGGCTTTATGGCAGAGTGGCCCAACGGAAGCCTCTCCTCAGTGCAAGACACATGAAAGCCCCCATGGAGTTTGCTAAAAACACCTGAAGGACTCCAAGATGGTGAGAAATAAGATTCTCTGGTCTGATGAGACCAAGATAGAACTTTTTGGCCTTAATTCTAAGCAGTATGTGTAGAGAAAACCAGGCACTGCTCATCACCTATACAGTCCCAACAGTGAAGCATGGTGGTGGCAGCATGTGGGGGTGTTTTTCAGCTGCAGGGACAGGACGACTGGTTGCAATGGAGAAAAAGATGAATCCTGCCAAGTACAGGGATATCCTGGACGAAAACCTTCTCCAGAGTGCTCAGGACCTCAGACTGGGCCGAAGGTTTACCTTCCAACAAGACAATGACCCTAAGCACACAGCTAAAATAACGAAGGAGTGGCTTCACAACAACTCTGTGACTGTTCTTGAATGGCCCAGCCAGAGCCCTGACTTAAACCCAACTGAGCATCTCTGGATAGACCTAAAAATGGCTGTCCACCAACGTTTACCATCCAACCTGACAGAACTGGAGAGGATCTGCAAGGAGGAATGGCAGAGGATCCCCAAATCCAGGTGTGAAAAATTTGTTGCATCTTTCCCAAAAAGACTCATGGCTGTATTAGATCAAAAGGGTGCTTCTACTAAATACTGAGCAAAGGGTCTGAATACTTAGGACCATGTGATATTTCAGTTTTTCTTTTTTAATAAACCTGCAAAAATGTCAACAATTCTGTGTTTTTCTGTCAATATGGGGTGCTGTGTGTAATGAGGAAAAAAAAGGACTTAAATGATTTTAGCAAATGGCTGCAATATAACAAAGAGTGAAAAATTTAAGGGGGTCTGAATACTTTCCGTCCCCACTGTAATGTAATGCAGTTTGTTGTAAATAGTATTGTGTTTATCCATGAGTTACTGCAATGAATAAATGTAAATCCAACCTAAGGCTCCATTCACACTAGCGCGTTTTTTGATGCATTTTGCACTTTGCAGAAATGCACGGGAATTTTTTAACATGGGTTCCTATGGAACATGTTCACATCAATGCCTTTTTGTACCTCTGCATTTTTGGAAAGGGTCAGGGACTTTTTTTCATGCAAAATGCAGCGTTTTGCATGTAATAGAATTCAATGGACAAGCATCAAAAACGCAAGTGCACTGTTTTTGCAGCGTTTTTACAGCGTTTTTGATGCGTTTTTGATGCGTTTTTGCCGTTTTTTTTTTTTAATTTTTTTTTTAAAAATTTTTTAGACTGTAAAAAAAAGAAATAAATAAAAAAAAACGCAAAACGTGGCAAAAACGCTGTAAAAACGCTACAAAAACACTGGTCAAAAATGTGGCAAGCATGACAAAAAAACCTCCAAAAACGCTCAAAAGCAACATGCATAGGTGTGAATCGAGCCTTAGGAGACACACTGAATTGATTTACTAAAGGAGTGCATTTTAAGCTATGCCAGGGAATCTGTTTACTATGAATTTTCAATCTTGTGCAGAGGAATTTAAAACGAAAAACTTGAGAATGAAAAATATTCCTTAACAAATAAAACGGTTTATGTTAAAATAGCTACACTTAGCTCTTAGGGAAATATGCTCCTTTGGGAACTTAACCGCACTGAGTGTTAATTCCAAAAGAACCTCTAATCTCCGTCATTAGTGGATAGAAGACTAATTGATTTCTGCATTGCTCAAGTCACCAATTCTAAACTGTATCTGTCGGCTCCGGATTATATGTACGTGGCAGAGTGACCCCCTCCCTTTCTTCAGTCGCATCTACTCAATTCTCGTCCAGTAACGCGATACATCCCAAAGGATTATTGGAAATGAATGCTGACAGTTCAGCACATGGGCGGCTCTGTGCAAGATGCTGTACAGACAGCCTGACATGTACTCCAATTATATTGAAGTCATAGTGCATGGTATTATGAATAAGGAATGATCAGATCATGGTTGGTACTAAAGACAACCATAATCACATACTACTTTCTTATGAACCTCCAGGACTGGTAGTCTCTGTGCTTGCATTTCCAGGTCTCAAGACTGTATATTATTATTATACAGGATTTATATAGCGCCAACAGTTTGCACAGCGCTTTACAATGTAGGGAATGAAAATATTTGCCAGCACACCATGGAACGGCGTAGATAGCGTCCAAACGTGTAGTTTATTGCATGATTATATGCACTGTCCCTTTAAAAGTATTCACACCATCAAACCTTATACATAACCCAAAAAGACAACAATTACTTAATCAAGAAGACTGTGCAAAAGGTGAGTCAACCTCGACTCCAAATCAATAAAAAAGACTATCAAATGTACTGTGTAAAAAAAAAAAAAAAAAAGTGCAAAATAAGCTATATCTAGTAAAAAAATGTATTCTGCAAATGTGCAAACCTGCTATGAAAAACATAATGCGCAAAAAATGCAATGATATACTATAATAAACGGTTTTATGTAAGCAGTGCATTATAGTATACAAATGTTCAAAAATATGCAAAATAAACAAGTAAATACTATAAAAATAAATTAAATTCATAGATTCTAATACAGTTAATTTACCGTATATACTTGAGTATAAGTCGTTCCGAGTATAAGTCGAGGCCCTAATTTACCACAAAAAAAATGGGAAAAACTTGTTGACCCGAGTATAAGACGAGTGTGAAAAATGCACAGCTACTGTAAGTGGAAAAGAGGGTCAACAATGCCCATTTGCAGCATCACTGTGCCCATTTGCATGCTTCACTGTGCCCATTTGCAGCCATAGGTCCCCTGAACTTCAAACTCGGTAGTTAAGGGTTCCTAGATTCCCCCTAGCTGCAGCCAAAATTTGGGGTCTCTGAACCCAAAGGGTCCCAAAATGACATTGCTGCAGATGGACACAGTTGACCAAATTTGGGGCCCCGTATCTCCGGGCCACTTAGTGCTAAGAACCCCAAATTTGATGTGCAAACCCAGTGGAACTAGTACCATAAAATTTCCAAAGCTGGGGTTTCTAGCACTAAGTGGCCCCGAGATACAGGGCCCCAAAAATCAGTTCAGAAAATGTCAAGCACTTTTCTGTAGCAGAAAATGACATTTTCCGAACCAGTTTTGGGGCCCCGTATCTCAGGGCCACTTGGTGCTAGGAACCTCAGCTTTGGATATGTTATGATACCAGTTCCACTGGGTTTGCACACCAAATTTGGGGTTTCTAGCACCAAGTGGCCCTGAGATACGGGGCCCCAAAGTCGGTTCGGAAAATGAAATTTTTTGCTGCAGAAAAGTGCTTGACTCGAGTATAAGTCGAGGGGGGCACTTTCAGCACAAAAAAATGTGCTGAAAAATTTGACTTATACTCGAGTATATACGGTAAATCATATCCAGTTCATCCAAGTGTTCTTAGACAAGTGCCTGATGCTCTTTACATAACACGTGCTCCAGTGCTTGTGCGTGTTTCACCAAAAAGCAAAGCCTCTTATAGACCCAAATGATCTCAGAAAACAGATAGCCCCTAAAATGGCTCAGGAAGATAGAGCCAATGCTCTCACCACCGGATCCCTCCACAGGCAGTGACCCCTTCAGCCAGTTATAGCAACTGTGTCACCATTACAGGGATATACGTTTCGGTCTTGCTCCCCCAAACACTCCCCAACAATGGTATATGTTAGATGCAAGAAGAAGCCTCATAGCGTATTACTTACGATATCAGATTTTAATAAAGGGTTATTAAACTTACAAGCGTAAGAAGATTCAAGCGGTACTTTAAAGAGCAGCCGCGGAACACTCGGGCACGCTTACATGTGATGACATCACTGCCTTAACTCCGCCCAACACGTTTCCTCATAATTCTTGGTTACTTATTTTCCAGTAGTCTTTCAGGACAGCACCGGAGAGATCTTAGCCCCTCCCTCCAATCACAGGAAACACTCCCACTCCGGTCTTCTTTAGTTGTAGTAGAGTACCTCTGACCCAGCTACGTATAAGTGATAGTAATATGGAAGGTCAGGGTTAAATAAATGGGAGAACTCGGTAGATATGTTCTGATAGGAGAGCTCTGAGTAGTAGGTCCAGCGGCAGGTAATACCAGTGTGTTGCAGTGGAATTTTTAATGGCACTCAGGGTACTTAGGAAACACACATAAATGCATGGAACATATAAATATGTATATTTAAACACACATATACAGTATATATATATATATATATATATATATATATATATATATATATATATATATATATACACACACACACACACATATATACATACATACACACATATATACCAAAAGTATTGCAGTCTTATGCCCCGTACACACGATTGGACATTGATCGGACATTCTGACAACAAAATCCTAGGATTTTTTCCGACGGATGTTGGCTCAAACTTGTCTTGCATACACACAGTCACACAAAGTTGTCGGAAAATCTGATCGTTCTGAACGCAGTGACGTAAAACACGTACATCGGGACTATAAACGGGGCAGTAGCCAATAGCTTTCGTCTCTTAACTTATTTTGAGCATGCGTGGCACTTTGTGCGTCGGATTTGTGTACACATGATCGGAATTTCCGACAACAGATTTTTTTTGTCGGAAAATTTTATAGCATACTCGCAAACTTTAAATTAGAAAAAATACCGCGCTATAAGTGAGTGAATGATATCGTGCAAATCGTGACACAAAAATGAATAGTAGAGAATTTCATACAAAACCTACAAACAACTAATAAAAAGCAGCCGCTAAATGTGAGATACACACAAAAACATATAATATAAAAAGGTAGCAGCGCTAGTACCACAAAAAAATTGATACATAAATATGTGATTTGAACATATAAAATACCATATAAGCGTGAAGTTTGCAAAATCAAAAACAACACTAAATTAATAAAAAGTAGTCCATCTAGATGTATGTGAAAAAGCCTTAAGCCCGGATCACAATCTTCATAGTGGTATTAGATGCAATAAATAGGTGAAAAGTTCCTCCACCGCACCACTGTGATAACACCAATAAAAATGCGCGCTTACCGCAAGGCAAGCCCAAAAAGGCTTGCGACCTTAACCCGGTCAGGACCTTTATCCAGGAGGGATGGTTGAGAGGCAATGGTCCACCAAGCCACACAGAGGGATCAGTCACACCATGGAACTATATATGCAACTCCAAGGCACCGGGATAATTACCACTCAGGGGGTTCCCCAAGAAAAGAAAGGGAATCGACATAGCGTAATCCTGATAACTAACGTGTATTAGAAAGTTTAAAAAAGCACTTACAGTGTAGTAGAAACAAACAGCATAAAATATCAGCCGGCCGGCTTAGGTGATCACCCGACCTGCAGACGGTACACGCGGAACGTCAGCACGTCAGCTCCTCCCGCGTGTACCGCCTGTAGGACGGGTGATTGCCTAAGCCGGCCGGCTGATATTTTATGCTGTTTGTTTCTACTACATTGTAAGTGCTTTTTTAAACTTTCTACTAAACGTTAGTTATCAGGATTACGCTATGTTGATTCCCTTTCTTTTCTTGGGGAACCCCTGAGTGGTAATTATCCCCTAGAAAGTATAAACTCACCCAATCCTCTGGAAAACAGCGCTTCCCTGCTGTCCAGCAGTGGACTGTTCCTGGTCTATGGAGCCTGCTCTAGATGTAATAACATAAGAACACAAGGCGCCACTCTAAGTGCAGAATGCCATAAATTTATTAAAACAATGCTTGTTTTAATAAATTTATGGCATTCTGCACTTAGAGTGGCGCCTTGTGTTCTTATGTTACAGCACCAAGAGGACAACTTCTTTTCTCCCATCAGGGCAGCCTTCTAATGTGGTTAGTTTATCATATAGTCATTATGGACATTTCTCCAGTTTACATGGACATTAAAACCTATTATTTGTGCTAATAGACCTATGTTTATCCATCCTCATCAATTATTGATATTGTTTTTAAATGTTAATTCAATTTTTAATTTTATTTTAATTGTTATCCTTTTAAAATTGCTTTACTGGCTGTTCTTTTGTAACTGTGTCAGGCTCAGCGCTCACATTTCACCTGTTGCTCTAGATGTAATGAACAGGAACAGTCCACTATTCAAGACCACTGGAACACAGGGGTGCCAGACCAGTCTTGTGCTGAGAGGATAGGAAGATCAGGTAAGTACATCTCCTCTCCCCTAGGAAAAAAAGAGAAGTGCAGGCACAGCCCCACTGCATGGGAGGAAAAAAATGTTTTAAAGCTCTACTCCAGGTACAACATTTTTCAATAAATATATTTCTTAACAGGCAGCACTAAAGGATATAAATACACTTTAAAGCACAAAATGCCTTCAATAACACTTTGCAAAAGTTGCTGTGACACCATCCCTGTGCTGTACATAGCCTGTGCCGAAAGCAGACTATTGGAGGGACCCGGAAAGTTCTTGAACAACAGGCTGCCTGCAAAAAACTAGAGGAGGAGGTAGATTCAAGACCAGTCACCCTGCACAGGTTGAGGGACGGCAGTGACCAGCCATTTTTCCAGGGAGTTCCAGTAGCATAGCTCCCAACTGTCCCTAATTTCGAAGGAATGTGATTTGGAACAAAGTCCCTCTGTCCCTCTTTCCTCCTCATTTTGATCTGATCTGTATAGTTGTATATAAAATTCACTATTTCTCTTTTAAAAAGTGTTTGCCAGTGCTAACCTTTCATCCAATTTCTAAATTGCTGCATTTGCAAATTTCAAAAACCATTATAAAGGAATAGTAGTGGTAAAAAAGCACTTGTGGGTTTAACTAATAATTTTTTGGGGATAATTTTCCTTTAAGGAGGCGTGGCAGGGGTGTGTGTAATATGCCTGCATACTTTTGCTAATAGGTGTCCCTCCTTACCATCTCAAAAAGCTGGGAGGTATGTAGCAGAGAGGCAAAGTTTCATTCTGGATTACTGTAGAGATCTGGAGGAAATACACAGAACACACCAAGATTCAAGTAAGAATACACATGGTTCTTGTATTTGGACAATATTTGATCCTATCCTTTCCGCCCTATATTATGCTCTCTAACCTCTTCTGCACACAATAGTGTCCTCTCTCCTCAATTTCTCTCTCCTTTATATCTCTGCACCACCCCATAGTTTATAAATATCACCCTCACTCCTGCCCTCACCCTGTTACTGCAATAATCACCTCCTTCTAATTCAGAACCCACAAGTTTACATAACCTGCAGAACACTGGGGCATCTCATATACTGTAAATCTTCCTCATATCTCACTTCCCTTACTCTCCTAACTTCTGTAATCCCTAATCCTGGACCTCAACAATTTTACTTTGACCCCCACACCCAGCACTGACCTTGCACTGGCAGCTGCCACAGTCCACACAGTCTAATTTCTATCCCCAGCTTCCAAGAACCAGCCCGCCTTTCATGTAACTATGAATGACTGCAACATACAGGGATATACAATGTAATACTGACATATAATCACACACATAGGTTGGACTTGACCTTTTTATCTTCACCACCCTTAACCCACTTGCCCCTACTGAAATCTGGATTCAGGAATCTGACTATGCCTTTCCAGTTGCTCTCTCACATGGTAATGAACCCATTCTGCTAAACCCAATGGAGGAAGGAATGGTGGGGTTGAAATCCGTCTACCCACACAAAGCACTTTCAGGTTCTTCCTACACCTCCTTCTCTGTTCCTCTCCTCTTTTGAAGCTCACTGTAGTTGTCTTTTTTTCTCCAGGTTCTCTGAAAATTGCTGTGATTTAAAGGCTTCCTCGATTGGCATTATGCATCCATGATGACTTCTCTGCCTAGCCATCCTATTTTCTCACCACTAAAATACACACTATCATTTTTGGTGACTTTAACATACTTGTTAATACTTATACCCTTACTGTCTCTCAACTTCTCAACCCTATCTCATTTTTTGATCTCAATGAACACAATGGATACAATCCTACTCATTCTGATGGCAACACTCTTGATCTCCAACCCCTTTTCCTCTCTCTGATCAAAACCTTATCAGTTTCAACTCTCCGTACCTTCACGCCCCATCCCTCCAACCAATCCCTGCCTGCTTAAACTATCCAATTTTGTATTAAAGTTAGTTTAAATTTCGATGGTAAAAAATAAGGTGTACAGGGGCGTGGCTTAGCAATGGCTGAGTGAGGAAGACTTTCTTGAGAGCTCCCGGCATTGCCCCTCTTCTTCCCATAAATTGACGGTTTTCACCAAGCAAATGTAAGGCATGACAACCACCAAAAGGTATAGGACACGCTCATCGACCAGAGGATCGTGGTCATTGACGCCTAGAAACGGCATAAGAAGGTACTTTAAAGACACGCAGACGGCCTCTCCGGGCGCCATCGCAACTTCACCACGTGCACAGCTTGGGCTGGGGAGAAACGCACCTGACCCGCCAACATCTACCAGCTCTCCAGCTGCATCAAGCTTTCTTTCGGAGATCCAAGCGGTAACCCGGGAAGACATGGTTGGCCCATCCCAACGTTTTGGGGACATACCTGACGACCTGAGGATTATATTACTAGCCCTCCCCACCAAGGCGGACATTGAGGCTCTACCTTCTAGATCTGACATGGAATCCCTAATACTCAGAGTGGAGGAGGCGCACAGCCGCGACATCCAGGAGCTCAGGACCGAGATGAACGAACTTACAGAGCGCCAGGACTCCAGCGACCGCACAATTTCGTCCCTCTCTCAACGAGTCATTGCCCTGGAGTGATCACAGGAACTACACGCTACCCAGGCCATAGAACTGCAACTCCACATAGAAGATTTGGAAGACCGCAGTCGCCGCAATAACCTGCGGCTGCGGGGCATTCCCGAGGTGACGGGGACGGAGGACCTAGCGGTATCGGTTATGGCAATATTTCAAAAAATACTGGGAACAGCACCACCGACCCTGGAGCTTGACAGAGTGCACAGAACTCTAGGCCCTAAGTCATCAGACCCGGATAGACTGCGAGATGTTCTCTGCAGGCTCCACAAATACACCCAGAAGGAGCTGATCCTCCGCAAAGCGTGGGAGCATGGAGAAGTGGAATTCGACAGGGCGGTAATCAAAATTCTCCCGGATCTATCGAGAGCTACGCTCCAGAGAAGGGCACTGCTGAGACCGGCCCTGGACCTGGCCAGACGACAGGGCTGTACATACCGCTGGGGTTACATTTCGAAATGGATCTGCCTCCTTCACACTGCGCACTCCAAAGGATTTACCAGCCTTCTTTGATTTCTTGACCGCAGAACCAATTCCGATTCCAGACTGGATTACCTTTGTCCCGAGGCCGACCACGCAGAGAATTCCCGCTCCTCCCCGGCAGCAGAGATCCCGGAGGAGAAGTAGGGCGCCTTCGGACGAAGGGACACGTGAGTTGTAAACATGAAGCCCTCTCCCAGTTCAACTCTTAACTTCAGCTTCAATTAGCTTACGTTGCCTAGTTTTTAGTTTTTGTTTTTTTTGTTTGAGCTCCACTTACCTGTGCTGTGTACCCAGTACTGCCTGTGCCCCCCCCCTGCCCCCCCACTGGGTTTTCCTCTTGCTAAACAATGGAGCAGAACAGCAACACTGACTAGACTTCTCATTTTCATCCACGCATCAGCGCAGGCAATCCCGGATAGTTATTGTCACACAACAAGGAGCATCCGGCTGGGAGACTGCAGGGAGTGAACCTCGATCAGCCCGAGGTATGTGTGTGCCGGGAGACCCCCAATCGCAACCTCTAAGCGGAGTGCCCCTAGAGAACTACCGATACCCGGATGGGACACATAGCTTACTTCTCTATGGCACTGTGGCCTCCAATTTGGAGTATAAACTGGGGGGGAATATATATAATCTGGGCTACCCCCGGCTGGAAGGAAGCCCCTATAGACGGTGACGTTTGCACCTTTATCATAAGTGACACTAAGCCATGTTTAAGCTAGTGCTGTATACATCTAGACTGTCTCCGGTTTGTCTGTCGTCTCTACCGGGCTTGGGGTGCTCGTCCCTCCCTCCTCTCATCTACAACTGCATTAAATGTGATGTCAGGTGGATGGCGATGGGAGGGGGAGAGACGGCCGCTCCCATCCTCCGTGATATGGAATCTTTGAATCTACGCAAATTAGAGGATAACAATGTGAATGATACCTGCAGTTATTTTATATTTAGGTCTGTTGACCACCTATGTTTTGGTTATACGCATGATCTGGGGGGGAGGCGATGTATATATGTTTATATGCAGGTGGGAATGGTGGGGAACCTCGGTTCTCTCTCCCACCTGCACACTGCTTGGCACATGCTTCTGGGGAAAGGTGACATTGACTAGATATCACATAGAAGTTGAGTTCTAAGTTAATACCTAATGTTGGGCAAACACATAGAAGTAGAAGCTCATTGTTATGGATAGGAGCCAACTGGGAGGGAACATGTTACCCACGGAAGAAGAACCTATATACCTTGCTTACCTGAGAAACTACATCTCACTCATGGAAAAAACCTAGCTCTTGCTTTCTATTCCTTCACTAAATAACCGTCACCACACATATTAGGACACACACCACCATATCAGGGGAACAAGGGGGGTGGTTAGTGGACTCCTTGCTGGCTATCCCTTTCCACAACCCAAACTAGGCCTACGCTCAGTTAACAGACTCGGTCTGGTGAGCGTTATAGCACGATTGTGCCACTCCTTTGGAGTATAGTTAGTGCACTTGGTTAGTGCGCTTTAGGTGTTACTTCAACTTTTCTCCTTTCTATTTTTCCTTCTTACACTAACTCTTTCTTACAACTTCACTCTCCCCTCTTACTAGCTTCCCCCCCCACCTTTGGTACCTCCTGAACCCCATCCCTCCTTTTCCTCGGGAGACATGGAGACGGTGACTGTTTTTTCATTAAACACGAAAGGCCTAAATGTGCCGGAAAAAAGAAAGATGCTCCAACATGACCTAAAACATTATAGGGCAGACCTGGCACTACTCCAGGCGACACACTTCAAAAGTGGTAACCTCCCTATACTGAAAAATAAATTCTTCCCCATGGTTTACCACTCTACTAACAGGTCCTCTAAGAACCGTGGGGTGTCCATACTCATCTCGCATAGAGTTCCTTGGAAATGCACGGATATCAGGTCTGACCCAGAGGGAAGATTTTTGTTCCTTAGGGGTGAGATTGGAGGTGTTCAGGTGACTCTCGCAAAGATCTATGCACCCAACTGTCATCAAGACCAATTCCTCCACAACACAATAGATGCCTTATTGGAATTCACAAGGGGACACCTCATAGTAGAAGATGACTTTAATGTCCCGCTAATCCCATCTGAGGACACTTCCTCGGGAAATTCCTCAGTCACACCTAACATCAGGAAACGCATGTCCAGGACACTACACAGGGCACAGTTGATCGATGTCTGGAGACTCTCTTTTACTCGAATCCACACAAACACTATTCAAGGATTGACTACTTCCTACTCCCACATGGCCAATTACACGCCCTTCGAGATTCAAGAATAGGATCCATTACATGGTCTGACCACTCCCCTGTTTTGTTGACGTACGCACTGACAACACCACGACTAGATCAAAGACATGGAGGCTAAATGAAAGCCTTTTACAGGACGAAGAGGTACTTAAAGACGTCTTAAAGGAATTAGATGATTATTTCAAAACAAATAACACCCCAGGCAGTGACCCCGGAATTGTGTGGGAAGCCCATAAAGCGGTGATCCGCGGAGTTTTAATTAAACACGGAGCACGCAAAACGAACACGCTCGTTACAGTTAACATCTCTTCTCCATGACTTACACTTAGCGGAAGCAAGACACAAACACGCTCAGACTACAATGGGAGAAGCAGAACTTAAACAATTACGAAACAAAATCACAGAACTGATGCAGTTCCGGGCGAAAGCCGCATTACAAATTTGCCGTCGAGTAACATACGAATTGGGGAACAAATGTGGAAAACTACTCGCCAAATCACTGAAGGAACAGATCCTTGCTAATTATATCCCCGTATTACGTTGTCTTCTGGACAGAAGATTACACACCCACAGGAAATAGCAAATTAATTTAGAGAATTTTATTCTTCCCTTTACAACCTACAAAAGACACCTCCATCGCAACAGCAAATAGAGGAAAACCTAATTAAATCTGAAATGCCTAAACTACCAACAGAGATCAGTGAGTTATTAGATGAACCCATAGCATTGGTAGAGATACAGAAAGCAGTGGCATCCATGAAAATTGGGAAAGCACCGGGACCAGATGGCTTTACGGCCCAATATTACAAAATCCTACTACCGTCCCTGGGAGAACCCATGCACAAACTATTTAACTCACTGGACTCTGGAATACATATACCTAGAGACACATTAACAGCACACATTGCAGTGATCCCCAAGGAAGGGAAAGACATGACGGCCTGTGGGAGCTATAGACCAATCTCACTACTTAATCTAGATCTCAAAATATTCACAAAAATACTGTCCACTAGGATTTAAACGTACCTCCCATCTTTGATCCACTTAGATCAGGTGGGGTTTGTCCCCACAAGAGAAGCCAGGGACAACACAATCAAAGTACTCAACATACTACATGTAGTGAATCAGAGGAAGACTCCCTGTGTATTCCTAAGCACGGACGCAGAGAAGGCCTTTGACAGGGTGGATTGGAACTTCATGACTTCTGTCTTAAGACACATGGGACTGGGGGATAGGATGCTTCAGTGGATTGACTCAGTCTACACTGACCCCTCAGCTCGAGTTCGTGTGAATGGGATTTTGTCAGCTCCCTTCACGATTAAGAATGGAACTCGCCAGGGGTGTCCACTCTCCCCACTCCTTTTCGCCCTGTCACTGGAACCCTTCCTGCAATTGGTACGTGCCCACCCAGACATAACCGGGGTGAACATGGGAGAGACACAACAGAAAATCGCTGCCTATGCAGATGACATGCTGCTCACTCTCATTAACCCAGTAGTTTCTATCCCCAATCTACTACAAGAATTCCAAACATATGGCACTATTTCCAACCTGAAGATCAATTTTAACAAGTCCGAAGCCATGGGTGTAGGACTGCCCTCATGCCTTCTTACTACTCTTAGAGATAGTTTCAATTTTAAATGGACTAGCACAGCCCTTAAATATTTAGGCACGTATATTCCTCCTAAGATACCACAGCTATTTGCCCTGAACTTCCCCCCACTACTGTCCAAAGTTAGGACCTTACTTACCACATGGAACACAGGGTTACATTCCTGGTTTGGCAGATGCAACATCCTTAAGATGTGCATCCTTCCAAAGTTTCTGTACCTTTTACAGGCATTACCGATTCACATACCCTCCCACTATTTTGACCAGACAAGTGCCCTCTTCTCTAACTTTATATGGGCTAACAAAAAACCCAGACTTAACAAACGTTTGCTTACACTCCCTAAAATATATGGAGGCCTAGTGGTACCAGACCTCCGCAAATACCAGCAAGCCACTCACTTGACCAGACTTATTGATTGGATTCGGCATCAGTCTACTAAATTGTGGACCCAGCTGGAACAGATACAAAGTACTGTACCGTTAAATAGAGCACCCTGGTGTCACAACTCCCTACCACGTACAATAAAAAAACATCCTTTAATAGGGGTAACAACGAAAACTTGCTCATCCCTCTTCATACACCTTACGTCTCGCAACTCCCCACTACGCCCGATATTGGGACATCCAGACTTCACTCCAGGATATGTGGACCCAGTCTTTAGATCGCTTTGTGCCTCAGGGTACTTTCAGGCATCACACTTTGTCGCGAGTGGTCGGTGGCCAACGACAGCTGAACTCATGAACCCCGAGGGACCGTTCCGTCTGGATTTATGGAGGGCTCTCCAACTTACACATTATCTTTAAACACTACCTCCCCCAGAAAGTCTTGACCAGACTTTAACGATTTACGAAACTTACTGCTCGGAGGAGGGAGTCCTCCCTCATGCACTGTCGGCCACCTACCAGTTGCTGATCACACCACCAGAAAACTACCAAATGCATGCAATAGGAGCATGGGAAAAAGAATTACAGTGTACGTTTACAACACGTCAAAAACAAAACATCCTATACTTCACATTTAAATCCTCAATATGCACAAGGATGCAAGAAACTAATTTTAAACTACTCACTAGATGGTACAATACACCTACAAAACTACAAAAGTTCTTCCCATCCTCCTAAGGGCTCTTCTGGAGATGGCGGGGGGATCTGGGTACGATCCTCCATACCTTCTGGAGCTGCCCCATGTTGGGACAGTTCTGGAAGATTGTACAACAGACGATACAAAAATTCACGGAACGCCCTGTACAGGCAGACCCTGGTTTTTTCTTACTACATGCAACAGACATGTCGGGTAAAGCGTATAAAAAATCTTTGATCCGTCACCTACTAGATGCGGCAAAATCATGTATTCCACTGTTGTGGAAGTCTACCAAGTAGGGATGAGCCGAACACCCCCCTGTTCGGTTCGCACCAGAACATGCGAACAGGAAAAAAATTCGTTCGAACACGCGAACACCGTTAAAGTCTATGGGACACGAACATGAATAATCAAAAGTGCTAATTTTAAAGGCTAATATGCAAGTTATTGTCAATAAAAGTGTTTGGGGACCTGGGTCCTGCCCCAGGGGACATGAATCAATGCAAAAAAAAGTTTTAAAAACGGCCGTTTTTTCAGGAGCAGTGATTTTAATAATGCTTAAAGTCAAACAATAAAAGTGTAATATCCCTTTAAATTTCATACCTGGGGGGTGTCTATAGTATGCCTGTAAAGGGGCGCATGTTTCCCGTGTTTAGAACAGTCTGACAGCAAAATGACATTTTGAAGGAAAAAACACATTTAAAACTACCGCGGCTATTGCATTGCCGACAATACACATAGAAGTTCATTGATAAAAACGGCATGGGAATTCTCCACAGGGCAACCCCGAACCAAAATAAAAAAAAAAAAAAATTGATGTGGGGGTCCCCCTAAATTCCATACAAGGCCCTTCAGGTCTGGTATGGATATTAAGGGGAACCCCAGCCAAAATTTAAAAAAAAAATTGACGTGGGGTTCCCCCTAAATTCCATACCAGACCCTTCAGGTCTGGTATGGATTTTAAGGGGAACCCCGCGCCAAAAAAAAAAAAAAAAACAGCGTGGGGTCCCCCTAAAAATCCATACTAGACCCTTATCCGAGCACGCAACCTGGCAGGCCGCAGGAAAAGAGGGGGGGACGAGAGTGCGGCCCCCCCCCTCCTGAACCGTACCAGGCCACATGCCCTCAACATTGGGAGGGTGCTTTGGGGTAGCCCCCCAAAACACCTTGTCCCCATGTTGATGAGGACAAGGGCCTCATCCTCACAACCGTGGCCGGTGGTTGTGGGGGTCTGCGGGCGGGGGGCTTATCGGAATCTGGAAGCCCCCTTTAACAAGGGGACCCCCAGATCCCGTCCCCCCCCTGTGTGAAATGGTAAGGGGGTACTTACCCCTACCATTTCACTAAAAAACTGTCAAAAATGTTAAAAATGACAAGAGACAGTTTTTGACAATTCCTTTATTTAAATGCTTCTTCTTTCTTCCTTCATCTTCTTCTTCTTCTGGTTCTTCTGGCTCTTCTGGTTCTTCCTCCGGCGTTCTCGTCCAGCATCTTCTCCGCGGCGTCTTCTATCTTCTTCTCCTCGGGCCGCTCCGCACCCATGGCATGGGGGGGAGGCTCCCGCTCTTCTCTTCATCTTCTTCTCTTCTTCATCTTCTTCTTCATCTTCTTCTTCATCTCTTCTTCCTTCTTCTCTTCTTCATGTCTTCTGCGGGCCGCTCCGCAGCCATGCTGGCATGGTGGGAGGCTCCCGCTGTGTGACGGCGTCTCTTCGTCTGACGGTTCTTAAATAACGGGGGGCGGGGCCACCCGGTGACCCCGCCCCCCTCTGACGCACGGTGACATGACGGGACTTCCCTGTGGCATTCCCCGTGACGTCACAGGGAAGTCCCGTCATGTCACCGTGCGTCAGAGGGGGGCGGGGTCACCGGGTGGCCCCGCCCCCCGTTATTTAAGAACCGTCAGACGAAGAGACGCCGTCACACAGCGGGAGCCTCCCACCATGCCACAGCATGGCTGCGGAGCGGCCCGCAGAAGACATGAAGAAGAGAAGAAGGAAGAAGAGATGAAGAAGAAGATGAAGAAGAAGATGAAGAAGAGAAGAAGATGAAGAGAAGAGCGGGAGCCTCCCCCCTCATGCCATGGGTGCGGAGCGGCCCGAGGAGAAGAAGATAGAAGACGCCGCGGAGAAGATGCTGGACGAGAACGCCGGAGGAAGAACCAGAAGAGCCAGAAGAACCAGAAGAAGATGAAGGAAGAAAGAAGAAGCATTTAAATAAAGGAATTGTCAAAAACTGTCTCTTGTCATTTTTAACATTTTTGACAGTTTTTTAGTGAAATGGTAGGGGTAAGTACCCCCTTACCATTTCACACAGGGGGGGGCCGGGATCTGGGGGTCCCCTTGTTAAAGGGGGCTTCCAGATTCTGATAAGCCCCCCGCCCGCAGACCCCCACAACCACCGGCCACGGTTGTGAGGATGAGGCCCTTGTCCTCATCAACATGGGGACAAGGTGTTTTGGGGGGCTACCCCAAAGCACCCTCCCAATGTTGAGGGCATGTGGCCTGGTACGGTTCAGGAGGGGGGGGGCCGCACTCTCGTCCCCCCCTCTTTTCCTGCAGCCTGCCAGGTTGCGTGCTCGGATAAGGGTCTGGTATGGATTTTTAGGGGGACCCCACGCCGTTTTTTTTTTTTTTTGGCGCGGGGTTCCCCTTAAAATCCATACCAGACCTGAAGGGTCTGGTATAGAATTTAGGGGGAACCCCACGTCAATTTTTTTTTAAAATTTTGGCTGGGGTTCCCCTTAATATCCATACCAGACCTGAAGGGCCTTGTATGGAATTTAGGGGGACCCCCACATCATTTTTTTTTTTTATTTTGGTTCGGGGTTCCCCTGTGGGGAATTCCCATGCCGTTTTTATCAATGAACTTCTATGTGTATTGTCGGCAATGCAATAGCCGCGGGTAGTTTTAAATGAGTTTTTTCCTTCCAAATGTCATTTTGCTGTCAGACTGTTCTAAACACAGGAAACATGCGCCCCTTTACAGGCATACTATAGACACCCCCCAGGTACGAAATTTAAAGGGATATTACACTTTTATTGTTTGACTTTAAGCATTAATAAAATCACTGCTCCTGAAAAAACGTCCGTTTTTAAAACTTTTTTTTGCATTGATCCATGTCCCCTGGGGCAGGACCCGGGTCCCCAAACACTTTTTATGACAATAACTTGCATATAAGCCTTTAAAATTAGCACTTTTGATTTCTCCCATAGACTTTTAAAGGGTGTTCCGCGGCATTCGAATTTGCCGCGAACACCCCAAATTGTTCGCTGTTCGGCGAACTTGCGAACAGCCAATGTTCGAGTAGAACATGAGTTCGACTCGAACTCGAAGCTCATCCCTACTACCAAGCCCCCAACAGTGGCCATGTGGCTCAGGAAAGTAGAAGACATCAGGAAAATGGAGGATCTCATCCTCACGGCCCGACATCAAAATGATAAATACACCAAAATCTGGTCGAACTGGCTGATGTTCATATTTTCCAACGAGGGACAGAGTCTCCTGGCAGGTGATTGAAGCACACGACCTTCTGAACTGACACATGCACCTCGAACCAGGAGCAATCGCCGGCTCCATGCATCCCCCTCCCTCCCTCCCCTCCCTCCTCCTCCCCATTCTCTACACTCCTCTTCTCTTTACTTCCCCCCTTTTCTCTTTATAGTCTTACTACTTTCTTTATCTATTGTTCTAAACAAGGAAAATGGCAGAAGGAAAGGGACGCCCAGATATATATAAGAACTGCAGCAATGCTGAACACTGTATACATAGCGCAACAGGATGTAAATGTATATGTACTGGAAGGAAATACTATGGTGTTCCCAGTTATGATGCTGTGAGAAGTTGCGTCTTTGCATGTTATTCTTATACATGATGTTATTTTGGGGCAATGCCCTTTCTTATGCCTGAATAAAAACTTATATTTGAAAAAAAAAAAAATAAGGTGTACTGCCTCTTTAAAATGTTCCCCATGCCCGCGTGCCCAGGTAAAGGTGTCCAATCAGGTGTGGTGGAAAATTACCTGGAAGGTATGGGCTCATTATAAAAAGGGTCTGCGTCCCTGTTACAGCTGCCTGTTGATCGCAGCAGGTAAAAGCATCATATACATTTTTATTAGAACAGGGAGGAGATCCAGGAATTATTAAACATCAATACACATGGCTAGATACCAGAAAAACCTGCAGATGACATGGGGATACTCAGGATCTGGCAAAGGTGGGAATCCAAAATGTTTCAGATTAAAAACGCCTTTCTCAAGTGAGGTCCACCTGATAATTGTTGTGCTATTTAGCCTGGATCTCCTCCCTGTTCTAATGAAAATGTATGATGCTTGTAGCTGAGAGTATGTCTTTTTCTAGATAGAGGAGCTGTGGAAAGATCTTCTGCATGTACTTTGTTATACTGTTTTGTGCGTATATGTTGCTTTCTTTCATAAATATATGAAAATCAAAATGTTAGTTAGCTTTGCTGATTGCTGCCTATTCTTTACTTATAGATAATTTTTCCTTTCTTGAGGAAAGCCAATATAGGGTTCCAGCACTCGTATTCATGCAATTAACCCTTTGTGCACTGATGTTGTAATTTGGGTGTGCGTTAGCTTACCGTTTGTTTTACAAATTTTTTTGGAAGGGGAAAAAATGCCTAGTGTCATTGGTCAGTGGAAGAAAAATGCTCTGCATCATTGGAGAGTTGGAGTAAAATGCCTAGCATCATTGTTTAGTGGGAGAAAAATGTCTAGCATCATTGATCCGTGAGAGGAAAATGCCCGGTGTCTTGGTTCGTGGGAGAAAAATGCCCAGGCTTGGATTGCAGTTATGCATCTGCCTTCAGGTAAATGTACTCTGGCAAACAATGCTGTAAGGAAAGCCCTACAATAACCCCTTCTACTTCCAGCAAGGCTCCATTTTTTTTTAGCAAGCTAAGTAGTAAAGAATAATTTACAGTGGGGAGGGACCTGTGTCCTGTAATGTATCCTGAGCTGTGGTTGATTGTCCTCTGATTTGGTGACATGCATAGTTCCAGGACCAATGTCACTAGGCAAAGCCAGCTGCATGACAAACCAATGTTCTTTTTAGCTGCATTCTTTTTATTGATCACCAATGAAGAGCCATTTTCCCCATTGACCCATGATGAATTGGTTTTAGTAAGGGTTCCCTGAGAACTGAAAATTATTTTAGGGGTTCCCCTGGGTTGAAAAAGTTGAGAAAGGCTTCTTTCAACTATAGGCACAAATGGTGAGTTGTTTAATCCAGCTGGCAATAGTGGAACAAGATTTGAATATATATGGAGATTATAGGTACATAAACTCTAACTATGATTTTATAATATTGTAGATGAATAAAGATTATCAGTTAGAAAAAAAATCATAAAAATATGCACTTAAGGTGTGGGGTTGTCAGGGCTGGGCTCAGCCATTCCTTCCTCTGAGCTGGCTGCTCAGCTGTCGGCTAATTGCCAGCTCCTATCACTCCACACTGACTCACCTGTTGATGATATCTTGCTCGTCAATCCTGCCTATTTAAGCCATCCAGCCTAGATGATCTCTGCCTTCGCCTTGGTCAACATGACATCTCCTGCGTTCCTGTTAAAGACTTGCTTGGCTGACATTCCTTCTGGCTCCATATCCTGCTTGTTGTTCCACTACGCTGATCTCTGGCTTCCTAACTTTCTGGCTTGTCTGACTATCCGTTCCAGTTACTGAACTTTGGCTATGTTTTGACTACGTTTGTTCTATTTACTTTTATTATTATTATTGTGATTTAACTGTACTTCTGTCTCAGTCTGATTCATGGTTTCTGACAGTAGGCAAAGGCCATGAATTCAGAAGATTCAGTCAATCCACTTGTTGGTAATATTTTTTCCAGATTGGATGAGCAGGATCACCGCATGGATCAGTTTGCCATGGCGTTACAAAACGCTCCTGAGTCGCACGGTTCACCTGGAATCTCCCACTGTGGCTGCTCCGGTACAACCTGTGTTGCAGACCATCCCTGCTGCTGCTCCAGTCTCTGTGCAGGTACCCGCCTCGAGTATTACCTCTATAAGAGGTATGTCTGGTTCCACTACACTTCCCCAGCGATTTGGGGGTGATCCAGTCCAATGCAGAGGGTTTCTCAACCAGGTTGAGATATACTTTGAGATGCTACCCCAGGCATTTCCCACAGACAGAAGCAAAGTAGGTTTTGTGATATCTTTGCTTTCTTAGAGAGCCTTGGCCTGGGCAAACCCTCTATGGGAGATGCAAAAACCTGTTGTCTTGAGTTACCCTGAGTTTGTGGCTTCTTTTAAAAGGGTATTTGACGTTCCAGCATGCTCCGCTTCTGCTGCCAAGTGCCGCATGTCCATCAAACAGAGTACGAGAACTGTTGCTGATTACGCCATTGAATTCCGTACGCAGAGGCTGCTTTTTCTCATGGTCTCTTGGATACCATCAGGGATGAGATAGCAGCCCGAGATATACCCACTGAGATGGAGAAGTTGATCATGTTTGCCATCCTCATTGACTCCAGACTCAGAGAAAGACTCTCTTAAGGAGCGCTTGCGGAAGCCTCCTGTATGTTTGTCTCCAAGCTTTGCAGTCCCACCCTTGCCTTCCTCACCTCCTATGCTTCCTGATACCGAGTCGGCCAGTGAAGGTGAACCCATGCACTTGGGCTTCACGCGTCTCTCTGTGGATGAAAGAACCCTTAGGAGAAGGGAGAAATTGTGCCTTTATTGTGGCCAGGCAGGTGACTTTTTGAAGTCTTGTCCTACCCATCCAGGGAACGCTCGAACCTTGAGGTCTTGTCACGGACAGACCTTAGGTGGTGTTGTTTCATCCCCAGTTATCCAGAAGGATAAGCCCCTGGTTTCTGTTACCCTTTCTTGGGCTGAGGCGTCCGTCGAAATACAGGCTCTAATCAAATCTGGGGCTGGAGGCCTGTTCATTGATGCTGCCTTTGTATCGAAGCACTCAATTCCACTGCAGCTACGTGACACTCCACTTGCCCTTGAGGCTCTTGATGGGAGACCTCTACAGCCTGCCCATGTGACTCATGAGACTGTTCAATTGTCCATGGCCGTAGGGGCTCTTCACCATGAGATAATCCAATTGCAAATTATTTCCTCACCTAAGTTTCCACTGGTTATTGGTTATCCTTGGTTACAGAGGCACAACCTCTCTTTTGATTGGCTCCGTGCTGAGGTTCTCTCCTGGTTGCCACAATGCAGTAAGACATGCTTCCAGAAGGTAGCCAAGGTCCTGTGCACTTCTTCACTCTCCTCCCTGCCGGAGTACCGCGATTTTAACGATGTCTTTGACAAATGTCAAGCCAGTAGTTTGCCTCCACACCGGTCGCATGATTGAGCAATCGACCTTCAACCTGGTGCCATACCCCCTCGTGGCCAGGCTTACACTTTGTCGGTCTTGGAGGATAAAGCCATGGAGGCGTATGTTGCAGACCCACTTTCTCTAGGTTTCATCCGCAAATCCTCATCTCCTGCTGGTGCTGATTTCTTCTTTGTGAAGAAGAAGAGTGGTGAACTGAGACCTTGTTTTGATTATAGGGGTCTCAATTGTTTCACGATTAAGAATGTCTATCCGATTCCGTTGATTACAGAGTTATTTGACCACCTCAAGGGAGCAAGGGTTTTCACGAAGCTTGATTTGAGAGGGGCATACATTCTTGTGAGGATTAAGGAGGGCGACAAGTGAAAAACTGCATTTAATACCAGAACAGGCCATTATGAGTACCTTTTAATGTCTTTTGGCCTTTGTAACGCCCTGGCAGTTTTCCAGGAATTTATTAATGATGTCCTCAGAGATTTGTTGCAGTTATGTGTGGTGGTTTATCTCGAGGATATCCTCATATTTTCCAAGTCCCTGGAGAGCCACCACACAGATGTCTGCCGTGTGCTTCAGAAACTAAGAGAGAACAATCTCTATTGTAAATTGGAGAAGTGCGAATTTCATCGTGAACAGGTTCAATTCCTGGGTTATGTCACTGCTGGTTTTTTGATGGACCCAGAGAAACATTCAGCAGTCCTACAGTGGCCCCGACCCGTGTGTTTACATCCTCTGCAGTGTTTTCTTGGCTTTGACAACTATTATCGGAAGTTTACTCGTAACTTCTCGTCTCTGGTCAAGCCCCTGACTGATATGACCAGAAAGGACTGTAACCCACAGAGTTGGTCTCCGGGGTCCACAAAGGCCTTTGAAAGTCTCAAGGCTGCCTTTGTTTCTGCTCCTGTGTTGGCACATCTTGATCCTACATTACCTTTTATCCTTGAGGTTGATGCTTCTGAGACTGGAGTTGGCACCTTACTGTCTCAACGTCCTACCTCTGAGAGCACTATGCATCCTTTGTGGCTACTTTTCCAAGAAATTGTCACCTGCGCAGTGCAATTACGAGATTGGTGACAGTTAGTGAACATTTTAGCCCTGAAAGAATGGAGACATCTCCTCGAAGGTACCATTATGCCGATTCTCATTCTTACTGACCATAAGAATCTCACATCCTTGTCTGAGGCTAAACGCCTCTCTCCCAGAAGGGCGCAATGGGCTCTTTTCTTGTCAAGCTTCAATTACATTGTCTCATTCTTACCCGGTACTAAGAATGTAAGGGCTGGCGCTTTGTCATGACAATTTTCCTCCACTTCCAAGATAGGTGAGCACAGCCAAACCACACATGGGAAAGGAATCAGAGTAGAGAAGCACTGCAGCAAGGAGACACAGAGGTATCAAGGCAGAGAAAGCACCTACTCCGGTCCATGGACCCCAAGGAGAGATACCCCCACCAGCATTTGCTTTTATGCGGTTTTCCCATTACCGCAAGGTAAGGGGCCACTACTCACCTGCGTGTGGTTTATGCACGAAGAGGATATATACCCTCTCTCCTTCGGCACCCCACTCCTGTGATTTTGCACATTGGACTGTGTTTTTTTTCTTATAAGGACTATTATCACTGTATGTTTCAGCATTTCCAGTTTTCCACTGGTACACATGTTTGCTTGTGTTTTGGAATCTTTTTGGATTTTTTAGTTGTTTTTTGATAAACCTATCACGGTGGCACTTTTTTTGATGTGATTGATGCATATATGTCACACATCACCTTGCACTTTATATGCGATTTTGCACAGTTCATAGGATATTTTTTATATTGCTGTGGTTTGCACATTTATTGATTTACACTTTATGCGTAGAGCTGCAACTGTTGCTCTATTATCACATATGTATGATGTATTTGCACAATCAGTTTGTTGTTTCATCTGAATTTTTTTAACAATCTTATTAATTTTCCTTTTTTTTTGTTTTTGTTTTTGGCTTCTGCATATATAGTTTTGCTGTTTTTTGCACATATTTATATTCACGTCCAGGTTTGCACAGTAGTATTTGATTTAATACGTGGCTATTTATGATTTTGCACAAGATTTCTCCTGCATGGTCTTAGTAGATATTGTGCTTGAGACCTACCTCTATTAATACTTCATTCTTTCATTGTCTTTCATATATGTAGCTGATAGCTTTCATTTTTACTACAACATTTACCTCATACTGCCACCTGTAGTAATTGTTTCTTACTCCACCTGGTTAGCGCAGCACCTACCCTCATGTTTTTTTGCTTAAGAGAGAACAATCTCTGTTGTAAATTGGAGAAGTGTGAATTTCATCTTGAACAGGTTAAATTCCTGGGTTATGTCACTGCTGGTTTTTTGATGGACCCAGAGAAACTTTCAGCAGTCCTACAGTGGCCCCGACCTGTGTGTTTACGTCCTCTGCAGCGTTTTCTTGGCTTTGCCAACTATTATCGGAAGTTTATTCGTAACTTCTCGTCTCTGGTCAAGCCCCTGACTGATATGACCAGAAAGGACTGTAACCCACAGAGTTGGTCTCCGTGGTCCACTAAGGCCTTTGAAAGTCTCAAGGCTGCCTTTGTTTCTGCTGCTGTGTTGGCACATCCTGATCCTACATTACCTTTTATCCTTGAGGTTGATGCTTCTGAGACTGGAGTTGGCACCCTACTGTCTCAACGTCCTACCTCTGAGAGCACTATGCATCCTTTGTGGCTACTTTTCCAAGAAATTGTCACCTGCGGAGTGCAATTACGAGATTGGTGACAGTTAGTGATCATTTTAGGAAATTGATGACTCGCGCTTAAAACAAACTACAATGTGTATAACTGAAAAGTGTTCCCAACTTCGTTGTTCTCAATGAAGTTGGGAACACTTTTCAGTTACACACATTGTAGTTTGTTTTAAGCGCGAGTCATCAATTTCCTAATTTTATTTTTGTGTGTTTGTGTCACATATAGGACTCTGCAGCACATATTATTATCATTATCTCCTTTGATGCGCAGTTTTTTTCCCTTTTTAGTGATCTTAGTGATCATTTTAGCCCTGAAAGAATGGAGACATCTCCTCGAAGGTACCATTGTGCCGGTTCTCATTCTTACTGACCATAAGAATCTCACATCCTTGTCTGAGGCTAAACGCCTCTCTCCCAGAAAGGCATGATGGGCTCTTTTTTTGTCAAGTTTCAATTTCATTGTCTCATTCTTACCCGTAAGGGCTGGCGCTTTGTCATGACAATTTTCCTCCACTTCCAAGATTGAGTTGGTTCCGGTTCCTGTGATTTCTCCTGATCTTATTCTGGCTATGGTTCGCACCAGTCTCACTTCTCCTTTGGAGGACAAAAATCTTGCTGCTCAGGTCCATGCTCCTCCTGAGAAACCTTGTTACCTACTGCCGTGCTCCAGGCTTACCATTCTCCCAAGGCTGCTGGCCACCCTCAGAGGAATCAACTCTTTTGGGCCATTTCCCAAAAATTCTGGTGGCCTAGTCTACGTGCTGATGTAACCGCCTTTCGTAGCTGCCTGTTCCATGTGTGCTCAGAGTAAGACTCCACGACACCTTCCGGTGGGCCTCCTGCAACCCATACCCAATGGAGAAAGGCCCTGGACCCACCTGTCTATGGATTTCATTGTGGAGTTACCCAACTCCCAGAGCAACACAGTTATCCTTATGGTGGTAGACTGGTTCTCAAAAATGTCTCATTGTATTCCACTTAAGAAGTTGCCCACTTCTAAGGAACTGGCTTCAATTTTTGCTCGGGAGATCTTTATTTTACATGAGCTACCCAAGGTGATTGTCTCGGACAGGGGTAGTCAGTTTGTGTCCTGGTGAGCCTTTTGTGCACAGTTGGGAATTCAGCTTGCTTTCTCCTCTGCATATCACCCGCAGTCTAATGGGGCCGCAGAACAAGCCAATCAGTCCTTGGAGCAATTTCTACATTGCTATATTTCTGACCATAACAACTGGTCAGACCTCTTACCGTGGGTGGAGTTTGCTCACAATAGTGCCTTCTGCTTCTCGATTGTCCTTGTTTATGGCGAACTAATGGTTTCCAACCTTCCATGTTGCCTGACTCATTTGTTCCGCAGAGTATTCCTGCGTTAAAGGAACATTTCCGTGGTCTTCGTTCCACTTGGGCACAAGTCCAGGAGGCTTTGCGACATGCTAATGTTAGGTACAGACTCCATGCTTACCGCAGTTGCCTGCCTGCGCCTTCCTACCATGTTGGGGACAGGGCCTGGCTGTCATCTCGCAACCTCCGACTTCGTGTTCCCTCACTGAAGTTCGTACCTCGGTTTATTGGGCCTTTCCATATTCTTCGCAGGATTAACCCAGTGGCTTACGCATTAGACCTTCCTTCTAATATGCGTATCTCAAATGTATGTATTAAATGTCTCCTTATTAAAACCTTTGGTCTGCAAACGCTTTACCACCTCGGTGCCACATTCTCACCCTGTACAGGTTGAGAACCATGAGGAGTATGAAGTACAGTCCATTGTTGACTCCTGTAGGTTCCATGGGCGCATACAGTACCTGGTGCATTGGAAAGTGTACGGTCCGGAGGAACGCTCTTGGATCTCATCCTCGGACGTACATGCCCCTGTCCTCTTCCGTGCTTTCCATAGATGTTTTTCCCTCAAGCCTGGTGGTCCTCCAAGGGGGAGGGGTCATTGAGGAGGGATTACTGTCAGGGCTGGGCTCAGCCCTTCCTTCCTCTGAGCTGGCCGCTCAGCTGTCGGCTAATTGCCAGCTCCTATCTCTCCACATTGACTCACCCGTTGATGATATCCTGCTCGTCAGTCCTGCCTACTTAAGCCATGCAGCCCAGATGATCTCCTGCATTCCTGTTAAAGACTTGCTTGGCTGACATTCCTTCTGGCCCCAGATTCTGCTTGCTGTTCCACTACGCTGATCTCTGACTTCCTAACTTTCTGGCTTGACTGACTATCCATTCCAGTTACCGAACTTTGACTTTGTTTTGACTACGTTTGTTCTATTTACTTTTATTAATAAACAAGTGTGATTCAACTGTACTTCTGTCTCGGTCTGATTCATGGTTTCTGACAGGGGTATGGTATATTCCCCCGAGTCGGAGGAGTTATATTGGTGCCGTGCAGCAACCACCAATTTTGTTGTTCAAGACTCTACAAACTGTGGGGGTTTCATCTTTGCCACAATGTATATGCTCTACATGTTTAGTGACTGAGATCTCTTCTTCAGGAGCTTATAGTGTATCTACATATAAAAAAGAAATATACATGATATATACAGGTAATGTATTTACAGAAATTACTAAAATGAATTCTGTCCCGCCCAGGGAGAGTGTATGATGTAGACATACTATATTACCATATGTACAGTGCCTTGAAAAAAGTATTCATATCTCTTGAAATTTTCCACATTTTGTCATGTTACAACCAAAAATGTAAATGTATTTTATTGAGATTTTATGTGATAGACCAACACAAAGTGGCACATAATTGTGAAGTGGAAGGAAAATGATAAATGGTTTTCAACATTGTTTACAAATAAATGTGAAAAGTGTGGCGTGCATTTGTAGTCAGCCTCCCTGAGTCAATACTTTGTAGAACCACCCTTTGCTGCAATTACAGATGCAAGTCTTTTCGGGGATGTTGCTACCAGCTTTGCAAATCTAGAGATTGAAATTTTTGCCCATTCTTCTTTGCAAAAGCTCTGTCAGATTGAATGCGTCTGTGAACAGCAACTTTCAAGTCTTGCCACAGATTCTCAATTGGATTTAGGTCTGGACTTTGACTGGGCCATTCTAACACAGGAATATGCTTTGATCTAAACCATTCCTTTGTGACTCTGGCTGTATGTTTATGGTCGTTGTCCTGCTGGAAGATGAACCTTCACCCCAGTCTCAAATCTTCTGCAGATTCTAACAGGGTTTCTTCTAAGATTACCCGGTATTTGGCTCAATCCATCTTGAAAATCAACTCTGACCAGCTTCCCTGTCCCTGCTGAAGAAAAGTATCCCCACAACATGATGCTGCCACCATCATGTTTCATGGTGGGGATGGTGTGTTCAGGGTGATGTGCAGTGTTAGTTTTCAGCCACACAGTGTTTTGCTTTTTGGCCAAAAAGTTAAATTTTGGCCCCTGGTGACCAGAGCACCTTCTTCCACATGTTTGCCGTGTCCTCCACATGGCTTCTCGCAAACTGCAAATAGGACTTCTTATGGCTTTCTTTCAACAATGGCTTTCTTCTTGCCACTCTTCCACAAAGGTCAGATTTTTGGAGTGCACAACTAATAGTTGTCCTGTGGACAGATTCTCCCACCTGAGCTGTGGATCTCTGCAGCTCCTCCAGAGTTATCATGGGCCTCTTGGCTGCTTCTCTGATTAATGCTCTCCTTGCTTGGCCTGTCAGTTTAGGTGGACGGCCATGTCTTGGTAGGTTTGCAGTTGTGCCATACTCTTTCCATTTTTGGATGATGGATTGAACAGTGCTGCATGAGATCTTCAAAGCTTGGGATATTTTTTTTATAACGTAACCCTGCTTTAAACTTCTGCACAACTTTATCCCTGACCTGTCTGGTGTGTTCCTTGCCCTTCATGATGCAGTTTGTTCACTAAGGTTCTGTAACAAACATCTGAGGGCATCACAGAACAGCTGTATTTATACTGGGATTAAATTACACACTGGTGGATTCTATTTACTAATCAGGTGACTTCTGAAGGCAATTGGTTCCACTAGATTTTCGTTATGGGTATCAGAGTAAAGGGGGCTGAATACAAATGCATGCCACACTTTTCAGATATTTGTAAACACTTTTGAAAACCATTTATCATTTTCCTTCCTTTCCTTATAAGTACTTTTTCAAGGTACTTTAGTAAGTGCTATGCACACTTTCTATTAATTCTAGCAATGTCTGTAAATATATTACCGGTATGTATCATGTATATTTCTTCTCGCTTGTAGATACAGGTGCGAAACATGTGAAGCATATACATTGTGGCAAAGGTGAAACCCCCACAGTTTGAGGAGTTTTGGACAACAAAATTGGTTGTTGTTGCATGGCACCCATATAACTTCTCAGTGCATTCGACTCCATACCCCACACCTTAAAGCGGTTGTAAACCTCTGGCGGTAAAAAAAACTAAAAAAAGAATGCGGCAAGGCAATGTCATAATATGCTAGTATGCATCGCATACTAGCACATTATGATAGACCTACCTTAAAACAAAACCATCCAGCACCATGAAGTCCACGCTGAGACGGCTGATATCTTCACCTTGTCTTCCTTCCAGGTTCATGGCCTCCAGCTACATGAGTTACCGGCACTGTAAGCCAGACCTTCAGAGCGCATGCGCCGATGAGGTAATTGGCTGCATACACTCTAAATATCAACTAAACTGTCCTTGCCTATAGGTACAAGTGGTGTAACAGAGTTTACAAGTGCATATTTTTATGATTTTTTTGTAACTGATTGGATTTTATGATATTGTAAATGAATAAAGATTGTTTTATCTTATAGTTTTCTTTAGAGTCAATGTGCCTATAAAGTCCATATTACATATTTAAATCATTTATTGCACTGACTTTTGGGACATGGCACTGAGTAGTATATCTATCTGTACCCACGGTGCCACCCAGTGGTTACAATTTAATATGTTGTCAATAGTGGAACAAGAGGCAGGATGTCCCTTACAGGAACAGTCAGAAATGACAAAGAGCGAATCTGATTGGCTAAAAGAAGCAATAGCTTGTATAGCATGCACCACATTCAGACAGTGTAGAGGAAATTCCCTGGAATGTTTTGGAACATGGCATAGGGAAGAACAATGTTCTGGTTAACACTCAAATAAAATAATGTGCTATTCTAATACAATATTGTGCAGTCAGTTATGCCACTCTGAGTGAATATAGGTGAATATACTGTAGGTTAACTTGTTAAAAAATAAAGTCTGTGAATAAGTTGCAATACTGTTGATAAAAGTGGCTCTAAATGGTTACAACCTGTGCAGTCATGTGTAAAAAAAAATTGTATCTATAAACTAGTAACAACTAGTAACAATTGTATCTTAAAACAAATACAAAGCAGCTCTGTTCAAAAAATACCAAACAAACATAATTTTGTATCAACATAGAGTCTCTGCAAAACAAAATAAAGTCTATATAAGTGAACTTTCATATTCTTAGATCTCTTAAAGAGAAGTTCCACCCAGGGGGTCCAGTATAAAAAAATAAATAAATAAAAGTCAGCAGCTACAAATACTGCAGCTGCTGACTTTTAATTGGACACTTACCTGTCCCAGGGTCCAGCGATGCGGGGGATCGAAGCCCCGCTCATCTCCCCCTCCGTTCAGTGGCGCCGGCATTGCAACTGTGGGCGCCGGGCTGTGGCTTCACAGCCTGGCACCCACTGCGCATGTGCGAGCGGCGCCGCGCACCGTGATTGGCCTCTCAGTCACCTGGGACCTGTAATGGGTCCCAGATGATTGACAGGAGGGAGGGAGCAGAGCGGAGCCCTTCCTGTGCCGAGGAGGAAGTGATGTCACCAGCCCAGGCACTGGAAGGGGCAGACTACGAGGGACCTCCTAGCAACAGGCATTTAGAGGTAAGTTAAAAAAAAATATCCAAATTTTTTTTTGTTTTTTTTTTTTAGGATTTTTCATGTATTTTTGTTTTTTTGGGTGGAACCCCACTTTAACCTCCCTGGCGGTATGATTATGTCAGATTTTTGCGTCTCAAAGCAGTGCATTGTTTCGCTTGGAAATTTGGCGTTTCATATAGTAGGCCTGTAATTCTTAGTGATTAGGAATTTGGAACCACTTAGATCTGTCCAAACAAGAGTCTAGTAGACATACCGGGTATGATAAAGTTTGAAACACAAAATCATAAATTATAATATAAATAGCTATAAATATTTATAACAAATACTAACATAATAATAGTAAAATGTATTCAATAATGTAATCAAATCAAAAACACAGAAATTTTCTCAGTTGCAGAATTGTCGCTGTCATTACTTTCAGTGTTTGATGACGAATCTCCCCACAAATCACTATCACTCAATTCTGCGAGTGATTCTAATTTATTATCGCTGTTTTCTAGCTGGTCCAAAACCACTTTTGACGTAAAGGGATACTTTTTGGTTGCTATGGACAATCTCAAGTTTCCAGGCACTTTGATAGATTGAGCGAAGTACACAGCCCACGGACACAGCAGGAGGACATCAAAGGATCCTGTAGACAAGGTAAGTAACTTTCCCAGGATACTGCGATGCAATCGGCTCGGGGTTACCGCTTTTGGTAATGAAAATTCACCCACGAGTGAAACTCGGGATTACCGCCAGGGAGGATAATATTCTACTGTATATCTCCTCACCACAATGTTAGAATCACAAATCAAAAGTGCCCGACACCTGTGCTTCAAAAATCACCAGATCAAATGTAATCTGTATATTCAGGTCAGAAAATGCTTTGTTGCAAAGTAATCTTTGTTTTAGGTTCGAAGCTCTTCCTTCAGCCCAGAGCAATGCCCTCAGTTCATCTCGTGTCATGTAAAAAAAAAATTTTCAACACTCACATTTAGAAATGCATAAACTTGCACTAGTACAATCAACATGAACCAAATGGCTGCAATGCTTTCAATCCTGAGCCATATCTTCCACATGAACCAAATGGCTGCAATGCTTTCAATCCTGAGCCATATCTTCCACCCCTGTGTGTCTACTAAAGAGCAGCAAATATGTGTGCCTGTTGGGAATGCACACAGATTTTGCATGCATTCCCCAATATGCAGTACATAGTTACATAGTTAGTAAGGTTGAATAAAGACACCAGTCCATCCAGTTCTACCTGAGTGAGTGTGGGTGCGTGTCTACAATTGTCCCTATCCCTGTACATTGTGTCTTATTAAGATGCTCATCTATTATATTATTATTTATTTAAGATACCCATATAGCACCATCAATTTACACAGGGCTCCACACATACATCGCACACTCACATCGGTCCCTACCCTCAAGGAGCCCACAATCCAAGGTCCCCAACTCACATTCATATACTAGGGCCAATTTTGGACAGAAGCCAATTAACCTACCAGCATGTCTTTGGAGTGAGGGAGGAAACCGGAGGACCCGGAGGAAACCCACACAGGCACAGGGAGAACATGCAAACTCCAGGTAGTGTCATGGTTGGGATTTGAACAAGCGATCATCTAGGATATTGGATATCAATAAACAATATACAGTAGCATATCTATATTTAATATATGACTATAGGATATTAATATATTATAGGATACTGGCCAGTACCCAGCGTCACACATGGGTCTGTGGGACCCCGGGATTCGGTTCAAATGTAACTTTCCTGCTATGTGAGGCCAAGTCCAAATAGTCTCTGTCTTCCTAGGTCAATCGTATTGAGCAACTACCAGAAAATATTGTTATATTTTTTTTTAGGAGCAGTCAATTTGTTGAAAGTAATTGTATGGCTGATTCATTTCCATATACTAGCACATTGAAAGATTTTTTTTCCTCTCAGCACCACATTTGTTTGTATCTTTAATCATATATTTGTGAAAAAAAAAAAGTAGGATGTCCCTTTAAATCTCATAACACAATAACTTGGTAATCAAACAAACTTAATAAAGATTATTATAATACATATATCATACTAACAATAAAAATACAATCAATGATGATGATATTCACCATACATGATAATGAAACTCATATAAACGAATTGCCCATAATATTTCATAAGTGAATACAGTGCTCCGTGCTCGTAAACAACTGGTAGAAAAAAAGAGCTCAAGTGTTGAAAAGTGCTCCTCTAGAAAAAAAAAGGGCCTCTTACTGGATCATAATGATCTCAAGTTGCAGAGATCAAATGTGCTTGGAGCAAACAAATTGATGTGGCTGGAATCAGCCGACAAGCCACCACGTGATGACGTCACGCGCTAACACCACATCAACAGACCAGTGATTTTGTTGATTTTTGGTGGATTTTTTGACTGGGGTTTGTGAAATTTGGTACCACCGAATATACCTTTGAAATGGGGTGGCACTGAGTGCAGTGGATATCAGTATATTATTTTCAGGAGTAGTGTGTTACTTGGATGAGCCACAGCTCTTACAGTGCAATAAATGCTGTTCTGGTGATGTTATATTTCTGAGGACACATAAAACAACAATAGATGGCAGAGGAATATTGAAGTACGCCAGTGATCTCCAAAAAATATAATTCTTTTCTTTGTTTTGTTTTTTTTTTTTGTTCTTTTTTTAAAAATATGTAAATAGGTTTTTTGCACTTACTCTTTATTACCTTAAAATACATGGCATTAGTGTGCACAAGGTTTTATTCTGCTTACATACCTCATCCTGCATCAACAGCCTGCAGTCTGGTGCAAGATCATTCCAGCTTCCGGCACCAGAATCAGCCAATTGGCTGTTTGTACGGTCTCTCTGTGTTTATGTCAATTATCGTTAGTAATTCAGACAGCCCCTCAAAAGTAGATTATCAGGGGGCTGATTCACATCAGGTGCAGTGGGACTGCATTGGGCAGCTATTCCAGTGCAGTTTCCTTGCAAGACAAGGCAAGAAGCTTTGTCACCTATATGCCCAGTTCGTACCACTGCGTAGTGGCGGTGTGCCCTAGGAAAAAAAAAAAAAAGGTACGCCCAGCTATAACTTTGTCCAGCACAGCACAGTGCAAGGCAATCCACCACCTCACACCATGTGGTGGCCAACAAAACCTAATGAATGGTCACTGTGACCTTTCAATAAAGTTTGTTTAACCTCTTGAGACTCGCCTGATCACAGATCAGAGTAAGGGGTCGGTCCCGACCCCTTACCACATGATCAGCTGTCAGCCAATGACAGCTGATTATGTGATGTAAACAGAGCCGGCAATCGGCTATTTTTTCTCCTCGCGCTAACAGCGTGAGGAGGAAAAAAAAAAAACGATCACCGTGAGAGGGACATCAGTCCTGATCATGGTGATCATCTGCGCCCCCTGCCAGTAACACAGCAATAGGCAGCAGTGCCGCCTACCAGTGCCCACCAGCGTCACCCATCAGTGCCCACAGTGCCACCAATCAGTGCCCACAGTGCCACCCATCAGTGTCCACAGTGCCATCCATCAGTGCCCAGAGTGCCACCCATCAGTGTCCAGAGTGCCACCCATCAGCGCCCCCAGGGCCACCCATCAGCGCCCACATCAGTGCCACAACAACAGTGCTGCACATCAGTGCCACCTATCAGTGCCCATCAGTGTCACCTACCAGTGCCCATAAGTGCCCATCAGTGCCGCCCATCAGTGCCACCCATCAGTGCCACCCATCAGTGCCACCCATCAGCGCCCATCAGTGGCCATCAGTGCCGCCTTATCTGTTGCCATCAGTACTGCCTTATCTGTCCCCATCAGTGCTGCCTTAACTGTGCCTATCAGTGCCGCCTTAACTGTGCCTATACGTGCCCATCAGTGCAACCTATCAGTACCCACCAGTGCCGCCTCATCAGCGCATATCAACGAAGGAGAAAAATTACCTGTTTGCAAAATTTTATAACAAACTATGAAACATGAATTATTTTTTTTTTCAAAATTTTCCATTATTTTTTTGTTTGTTTAGCAAAAAATAAAAATCCCAGCTGTGATTAAATACCACCAAAAGGAAGCTCTATTTGTGGGGAAAAAAATGATAAAAATGTCATTGAGTACAGTGTTGTATGACCACGCAATTGTCATTCAAAGTGCAACAGCGCTGAAAGCTGAAAATTGGTCTGCGCAGGAGGGGGGTTTAAGTGTGTATACAAGACAAGTTTGGGCCAACGCCCTTTGGACAAAAGTCCACGGTTTTGTTGGCCAACAATCCGATCGTGTGTACGAGGCTTTAGAGAGTTTACTAAAGAGATTGGAGGAATTCTCTTTGTGTCTGGAAGCCTCAAATAGGATTATTCAGATATTAAGACTGATTGACACCATGAATGACACAGGAAACACGCTGTACACTCCTGTGTTATTTACATGTGGTCCGGGTTCAGTGCGATTTCAGCCCATTTATTTGAATTTTGAAGGATAACAATCAGAGCAAAACTGAGAGCTAAGCCCAGCAGGAAACACAACCAACTGGTCCTTTCACAGAAAGCCCGACCTACATGTGTTACAAATGTGAAATGTACAGCAATGTGCAGAATGGGATGGAGTGGGATATGTAATCTACAGCACAATGTATTGGAGGAATGGTTCAGCATTGGGAATATACAGTACAGTGCACAGAATGGGACAGTATGGAATAGGAAATGTACAGCACAGTGTACAACATGGGTTAGGTGTGGAACAGGGAAACCGCATAAGGCATTCTTTACTGTAATGCCCCATACACACGGTCGGATTTTCCGATGGACAATGTCCGATCGGAGCGTGTTGTCGGAAATTCCGACCGTGTGTGGGCTCCATCGGACATTTTCCATCGGATTTTCCGACACACAAAGATGGAGAGCAGGAGATAAAATTTTCCGACAACAAAATCCGATTGCGTCAATTCCGACCGTGTGTGGCCTGTTCCGACGCACAAAGTGCCACGCATGCTCAGAAGAAATTCCGAGACGGGACAGCTCGTTCTGGTAAACGTAGCGTTCGCAATGGATACAGCACTTTCGTCACGCTGCAATGTTCAAAATGGTTTAATACAGCGCACTCTCTTCTTCTTTATAATGTGACAAGAATTAAGTAGTTTTGCTGCTCATATTCACACACACTTCTCACAAACTTCTTTCGTTACTATTTATCGGGATTCCCTCAATATATTTTGATTTCTCACATCTGACAACATATTTTTGTATATTTTATTTATTTATTTTTGGCTTTAATGTAGAATCTTTTTTTGTGTTTCTCTTTTTTTTTGGTGATTTTGATTTGTACTCCCGCAAATGTTTGTGTGTTTTTTGGGACAAGTTCCCACAACACCATTGATATGTTGTTCTATTTAATCTGTAGGAGATTGTTTGGTGTTGTTGTCCCTTGTTAATTTCACATTGTACTTTAGAAATGTACCTGAATCGTCACCAACAAACTGTCTTTTTTGGATGAAAACACACACAGGAGAGTAGAATTTCCCAAAAAATTTTTTATTAAGGGGTCACAACTATAAAAAAACAAAGAGGGAGGCAACGCTGGTGAAACTGCAGAAGTGGGCGAAGCCCTGGACCCCCAGGGCAGACATCAATTATTTAAAAGCAAAATTGGTGGCCTGAGGAGTCCTTATCTAAGGGAGGGCAGTCTGGTCCAGAAGTCCCAGAGATCCGGAAAGCAGCAGATGACATGTATGTCCCCAGGCTGTGGTCATACGAGAGACTGCATCTTCTGTCAGACCAGACTGAACCCAGGGTCATCACTCTTTGGTCTTCCTTCCACGCTTCCTTCCACGCGGTGGCTGTGGTGGTGGAGTTGTGGCAGCAGGAGGAGGAGGAGGAAGAGGATCGTCCATCTCAATGACATCCGTCTTGTGTGTCAGTTCCCCACTCTCCCCCTTACGTAGGACTTTATAAATCAGGTCCTCAGAGAGTCAGGCTGCGACTGGTCCCAGGCTTCTCTTGGCTGACACTTAGCCCCGCCTCCTCCTGGCTGCCACTAATCCCCGCCTCCTCCTGACTGCCACATTCCACATCCTCCTCCTGGCTGAGGTCTTCCTGTGTATGAAAAAGGGACATAGTTTTAGTATTGTTTTCATCAATCACACACAATTTTCACCTCATGACTGCTGCAAATTGAATGTTAACAAATATAACAGACTATCCTTCTGAGCTCATCATTTTGCATTCTTGTCCCAATTTTGGGTGCCCACTACTGTCTATTGATATGTAAAACACTTTTTTTAATCAGCAATTAATGATCAATAATAACATCTAATAAACATTATTTATTTATTGACCAGAAATCTGTAGAAGAATGCTATACCTGACTCCAGCTGGGCTCCTCCACTTCTTCCTGGCTGGAAGGCCCAGGTTGGACATCAGAAGCCTCAGCTGGGGTGGAAGGAAGCGTGGAAGGAAGAGTAGAGAGTGATTCCCTGACTTCAGTCTGGTCTGACAGAAATCGCAGTCTCTCATAGTACCACAGGCTGGGGACATAAACGTCATCTGCTGCAGCTCCGGATCTCTGGGAATCTGTGACCTTCTTGCGCTCCCTAAAATAAGTGCTCCTCAGGCCACCAATTTTAGCTTTTAAATAGGTGATGGTTGCTGTGGGGACCACCGGCTTCACCAACTCCAGCAGTTTCTCCAGCGCTGCCTGCCTCTTCTGTTTGTGGTTATAATGGGGGTGTCTGACCTGCCACAGACAGGGCAGCTCCCTGTACTGGTCTATGAACAGGGGCAGGAAATTGTGGTCGTTGAACCCATCCATTTTCTCTGCAAGACACAACACAAGACAAACCCTAATGTCAGGCCAAACTCCCATAATCTTGTTACAATATAGGCTTCCATTTCGAAGCAGTATAGGCCCAAGTTTAGATCCTACCTTCGTTAGCACGATCGGCGTCTCCGATGCTCCTTCCTCCGCTCACAGATCATACGTAAGACGCGCGCGTGTTACGCTTTATACACACTGCGCATGCGTATAACTCCGCCCGCCCCTGACGTTCTTTCTAGTCTATTCCCCGCCCCTTTTCGTTCGGCGCAGTGGGGGAAGAGCACATGGCGGATAGACAGCAGGATCGTGCTTATTGTAGCAACGAGGAGGAGGAGAAGGAAAGGCCGGAGCCTGAAACGTCCCGATCCAGAAGGAGATTTAAGGACTCAAATATGTCCTTTGGGGAGATGTTGGAGATGGTGGACATCCTGAAGAAGGCCGACTATGACGGGAAGTATGGGCCTTACCCCAACCCCAATGTCCGAAAGGCCAAGATCATGGTGAAAGTGGTCAGGAGTCTGCACCGGAATTTCGGGGTACGACGATCGAAAGATCAGCTCAGGAAGCGGTGGTCGGACCTCAAATTACGAGAACATGAGCAGTACAGAAAGATCCGGAGAGTGCTGCAAAAAAGTAAGTAGTTGTGCTGTGTTCCTATTCTTTATGTTTCTTACGTTCGTGCTGCTCCATGTGCTTTTAGGAACTGTTGTACAGTTTAAAATGGCAACTTTCATGTTCATGGGCACATTATTCGTTCGGATCACACATTTTTATTTCGGACTATAAAATACCATTGTTTAGGCCATATGCATTTGGCCACCATTTTGAGGCCCTATACTTGTCTTCAAAGAATTGGGTTGTGTAGATGGCTTTGTTACTAGAATGAAATGCAAACTAGATTGTGTGTAAGGAGAGGACACTGAGCAGCTGTTTTGACATCTGGATGCTGGAGCACTAGTGTGGGACACAAGAACACCATTTTGATCAGGGGGGGGCACACAGGTGCTCCAGTGTATACTATAGGGGGGGGCTACATCTGTGAAGCTTGTACCAAACAGGTAAAGTATTGCAGCTTGACAAAGGACACTAATAAAATTACATCTTGGAACTCTGCTAAAATTGACAATTGTACCCCACTTCCAAGCAATGTTTCATATTTATAGTTCTGCCATCAATATCTGTGTGCTAATTATACCATTTTGGTTTTACATAGGGGAGAAAAGACTCGGAGGACACCCCTCATCTGAGGAGACCAGAGACCCCCCACCTCTGGAAGAAGATGAAATCCCCCCAACACAATCTGAGCAGGAGGAGGAAGACGTGGTGGAAATAGTCACCACAACAGGTGAGTGTCTGCGACCACAGGCTCAGATAAGAGATGGATGGCGGCATTTTTTTGAAACCTAATTTATTTTGGGGTTCCTCTCTTTTTAGGTGATCGTGAGGTTGTGGATGAAGATCCTTTCACATCCGAAAGTGCCCAGATCCTGATCGGGGAGATCATGGGGTGTAATTTACAATTGGAAATCATCAAGCAAAACATCAATGATGTTATTCCAAAATATAAAAACATCATTGATGTTTTGGGGCGAGTTTAAAGCCCCTCCAAATCACTTTCTTCTTTTGTGTGCTACAATGTGCAAAATGTTTTTGTGATTTTTCCCAAAGCCAAATTTGGAGGATGCACACAGTGTGCCAACATGTGCTATCTGCCATCACGGGAGATCAATGGACGCGTTTTGGGGGTGCAACCCCTTCCTCAATAATAAAGTAGCGGTGAGGAAGGGGTTTCTCCCCCAAAACACGTCCCTTGATCCCCCGTGATGGCAGATAGCACATGTTGACATTATGAAATTTGTGTGCATCTTCCAAAATTGGCTTTTCCAGGGGTGATTTCCCCCCATCTGAACGCAATATCAAACACAGTTCCTAAATACTCATGTCTGATATTGCCTTCAGGTTCTACCAAATGTGAACTTTGTAAGATCAAGATTTGTGTCTTTCTTGTTGGTTTTACACAGGCCTGTTTTCTATAAAATGGACATTTTGATTTTGGATAATGACACCACAAAAATTGGTATACAACAAACATGTCGGTTTGTCAGAAAAACCTTGGGTAAATGCACATGTGATTGTGCAGGTATTAAAAAGATTGTTCATCAAGAATGTGTGGATTATTGTCTCAACACTACAACACTTTTGGGGTGATGTAATTGTTGTTTGATGAGAAAATGGGGGTAATTTCCTAAGGGCAAATCCACTTTGCACTACAAGTGCAGTTTCAGTGCAGTTGCAAGTGCACTTGCAGTGAAAAGTGTCTTTGCATTTAGTAAATAACAGCCAACAGTGCTTTGTAAGGTTACCCAATCACGACATTTTCTGCACTGCACACATTTCTGTCAGGGTCAGCTCAAACAAACACAAGCAGTAAATGTCCACAAAGAAGAGCCTGGGGGGAGATGCCTGTCAAGAACTTCAAGTCCTGCAGGCTTCTCCCTGTTGCCAAGTACCGCAGGGTAGCGACCAACCTCTGCTCCGGAGTGATGGCTTGCCTCATGCAGGTATCCTGCCTGCTGATATAGGGGGTCAGCGAAGCCAACAGACGGTGAAACACGGGGTCCGTCATCCTGAGAAAGTTCCTGAAATCATCAGGATTATTCTCACGGATCTCACGGAGCAAAGGCATATGACAGAACTGGTCACGCTGAAGCAACCAATTCTTGGTCCATGAACTCCTCCCCACCCTGTTCATGGACTGGACTTGTGTCAAGGTCAGGACCCCAACACCAAGCCCCCGCACAGCACGAACTCTACGAGGAGTACGCATATGAAACATGGCTAGAAAACGGTCAGCTGCTCAGAACGGAGTAACAGAACGCACTGAAGAACAGCAAGGCCTGTGAAGAGCGACCTGAAAACCAGTAACGAACGAACAAGAATACAATGACTACTTAAAGTCACGCGGAACTTGCTTGCACGCACTGAAGAGCAGATACAAACCCACAAGCAGAAACTGAACGGCAGAAAACGATCTGAAAGCCACGAGTCTGAAAAAGAGCGAATCGTCTCTCACCAAACTTTTACTAACACGAGATTAGCAAAAGGAGCCCAAAGGGTGCCGCGCTTGGTTCTGAACCGGCCTTTTCTAGTCTCGTCGTACGTGGTGTACGTGACCGCGTGGTTGTCGATCGGAAATTCCGACAACTTTGTGCGACCGTGTGTATGCAAAACAAGTTTGAGCCAACATCCGTCGGAAAAAATCCTAGGATTTTGTTGTCGGAATGTCCGAACAAAGTCCGACCGTGTGTACGCCCTATTAGAGCAGTAGGGATGTGGAACTACCTTCCACAGTTAGTGGTGTCAGCGGGGAGTGTAGATAATTCCAAAAAAACCTTTAGATGGGCTCATTAGCGATCGAAATATACAAGGGATATAGGAAATGGTAGTGACATAAACATATACAGTAAACACACTAGCACAGGTTTAACTGTACTAACTGATGTTTTTATTCAACCTTACTAACTATATAACTATATGTATCAGCACAGCATACAGAGTAGAATAGTGTGGAGCAAGGAATATACAGCACAATGTATGGAATGGAACAGTGTGGCACAGAATAGAATGATGTGGAATAGGAAAAGAAAAGCACATTGTACAGCATGCGTTAATTGTGATTAGGGATGAGCCGAACACCCCCCGGTTCGGTTCGCACCAGAACCTGCGAACGGACCGAAAGTTCGCACGAACGTTAGAACCCCATTGACGTCTATGGGACTCGAACGTTCGAAATCAAAAGTGCTCATTTTAAAGGCTAATTTGCATGGTATTGTCCTAAAAAGGGTTTGGGGACCCGGGTCCTACCCTAGGGGACATGTATCAATGCAAAAAAAACTTTTAAAAACGGCCGTTTTTTCGGGAGCAGTGATTTTAATGATGCTTAAAGTAAAAAAAAAAAAAGTGAAATATTCCTTTAAATATCATACCTGGGGGGTGTCTATAGTATGCCTGTAAAGTGACGCGTGTTTCCCGTGTTTAGAACAGTCCCTGCACCAAATGTCATTTTTAAAGGAAAAAATCTCATTTAAAACTGCTTGGGGGTTTAATGTAATGTCGGGTCATGGCAATATGGATGAAAATCAGTGAGACAAACGGCATGGGTACCCCCCAGTCCATTACCAGGCCCTTTGGGTCTTGTATGGATATTAAGGGGAACCCCGCACCCAAATTAAAATAAGGAAAGGTGTGGGGCCACCAGGCCCTATATACTCTGAACAGCAGTATACAGGCGGTGCAAACAAGACAGGGACTGTAGGTTTGTTGTTAAGTAGAATCTCTTTGTAATTTTGAACGGGTACATTTTTAACGTGTTTAGCTCCAGCCAAAAAATCTTTTTTAAGCTTTTTGGAAAACATAGGGAAGGGTTATCACCCCTGTGACATTTGTTTTGCTGTCTTTCCTCCTCTTCAGAAGATTTCACCTCACTTTTTGTCCCAATGAAAAATGTTTTTTGAAAATTTGGGTTTTTTTGTGGAACAAGGATTGGAAAGCATCAGTGGAAAGGAGAAATTGTTTTCCCATATTAACTCTTATAGGAGAGAATTTCCCTTCCTAGGGGTAGATTTCATCTCACTTCCTGTTGTCTCCTTCCGTTTGCAAGTAGGAGTCGTTTGTAAGTTAGATGTTTGAAAGTAGGGTCCTGCCCTATATACTCAGCAGAAATTTGGGCCTTAGGTGTTGCTGTGGCCACAACACTGTAAGCCCTCACAGGGCCCTGCTGTGAAATATTAGATCAAGAATTGTAATTACATGCCCCTGTTGAACAGGAGCTGAAAAATTAGGCCTTAGGCACTGGTGCTGGTGCCACAACACTGCAACCCCTCACAGACACTCTAGTTGGAACGCAGGAACGAACCCTGCTGCAAAGTATTGCATCAACAATTGTAATTACACGCCCCTGTTAGACAGGGGCAGAAAAATTGGGCCTTAGGCACTGGTGCTGGTGCCACAACACTGCAACCCCTCACAGACACTCTAGTTGGAATGCAGGAACGAGCCCTGCTGCAAAGTATTGCATCAAAAATTGTAATTACACGCCCCTGTTAGACAGGGGCAGAAAAATTGGGCCTTAGGCACTGGTGCTGGTGCCACAACACTGCAACCCCTCACAGACACTCTAGTTGGAATGCAGGAACGAGCCCTGCTGCAAAGTATTGCATCAAAAATTGTAATTACACGCCCCTGTTAGACAGGGGCAGAAAAATTGGGCCTTAGGCGCTGGTGCTGGTGCCACAACACTGCAACCCCTCACAGACACTCTAGTTGGAATGCAGGAACGAGCCCTGCTGCAAAGTATTACATCAAAAATTGTAATTACACGCCCCTGTTAAACAGGGGCTGAAAAATTGTGCCTTAGGCACTGGTGGTGGCGCCCAGAACCAAAAATGTTCTTACAAGCTATCAGCGTGATGATTGAAGAGGAAGAGGATAATTACTAAGGGATAGTCACTCAGCATCAGCATAGGCAGTCTTTGAAGGGATCTGAGATTTCAAAAAAAATTATTCGGTTACATCAGCATCAGGTGCTTGGTAGCTGGTGGTGATCCAAGACTGATTCATTTTTATGAAGGTCAGCCGATCGACCGAGTCGGTGGACAGACGCACCCTGTGATCGGTTACCACGCCTCCAGCAGCACTGAATGTGCGTTCCGAAAGAACGCTGGATGCAGGACAGGCCAGTAGCTCAATTGCATACTGTGCAAGCTCTGGCCAGTGATGCATCCTCAAGACCCAGTAACCCAGAGGATTTTCGGTGGGAAAGGTGTCCAAGTCTGATCTTGCCCCTAGGTATTCCTGCACCATGTAAAACAGACGCTGGCGATGGTTGCTGGAACCGATCATACCTTGGGGCTGCGGACCAAAAAATTGTCTGAACGCATCGGTCAGACGGCCACCTTCTCCACCGCTCCTTCTATGACTGACCGAAGCCTCAGCAACACGTTGTCCAGAAACAGGAGTTTGTAAAATCCCAGTCTCTGGGAACGCATTGCACAGACCTTTCTGCAAGGCCTCCCGAAGATGTTTCATCCTCTGCTCCCTCTGCGATGGCAAGATAAGGTCCGCAACCTTACCCTTGTAACGTGGATCAAGGAGGGTTGCCAGCCAGTATTGGTACTTCTCCTTGATACCACGAATACGAGGATCCTTACGCAGGCTTTGCAGGATCAGGGAGGCCATGCAGCGTAGGTTTGCTGAGGCATTCAGTCCGGAGTCCTCTGGGTCACTAAGGACGACAACGTCCGCAGCCACCTCCTCCCAGCCACGTACAAGTCCATGTGTTTCTTGGGACTGATCCCTTAAAGACTGCTGCTGATGCTGAGTGCCAGGCTCCACCTCCATACTGACACAATCTTCCTCCTCCTCCTCCTCCTCCTCGTCCTCTTCCTGTGTGATCGGCAGGCACGCAGGAACACTGTCTGGATAAAGGGGGCCTTGAGAGCTAAGGAAATCCTCCTCTTCCTGCCTCTGTTCTGCCTCAAGTGCCCTGTCCATTATTCCACGCAGCGTGTGCTCCAACAGGTGGACAAGGGGGACAGTGTCACTGATGCATGCACTGTCACTGCTCACCATCCTCGTGGCCTCCTCGAATGGTGACAGGACAGTGCATGCATCCCTGATCATGGCCCACTGGCGTGGGGAAAAAAAAACAAGCTCCCCTGACCCTGTCCTGGTGCCATAGTCGCACAGGTACTCATTGATGCCCCTCTGCTGCGTGTGCAGCCGCTGTAGCATGGCCAACGTTGAGTTCCACCTGGTGGGCATGTCACAGATTAGGCGGTTCTTGGGCAGGTTAAACTCCTTTTGGAGGTCCGTCAGCCGAGCACTGGCATTATATGACCGGCGGAAATGCACACACAATGCAGACTTTCCTGGCCTGCCTCAGGACATCCTGTAAGCCCGGGTACCTGCCCAAGAACCGCTGCACCACCAAGTTAAGGACGTGAGCCAAACAGGGCACATGGGTCATTTGTCCCTGTCGGAGGGCAGAGAGGAGGTTGGTGCCATTGTCGCAAACCACCATTCCTGCCTTAAGTTGGCGTGGCGTCAACCACCTCTGAACCTGCCCCTGCAGAGCTGACAGAACCTCTGCCCCAGTGTGGCTCCTGTCCCCCAAGCACACCAGCTCAAGCACCGCATGGCATCTTTTGGCCTGCGTACTTGCGTAGCCCCTTGAACGACTACGGAGCACCGCTGGTTCCGAGGAAGAGGCCATGGAGGAAGAAGAAGAGGAGGGGGTGGAGGAGAGAGGTGTGTCACAATCAGCATTTTGGAGGCGTGGTGGCGGAACAACCTCCAACACTACTGCACCTTGTCCTGCATCCTTCCCAGCTGCCAGCAGAGTCACCCAATGCGCCGTGAAACTTAGGTAACGTCCCTGTCCATACCTGCTGGACCATGAGTCAGCGGTAATATGCACCTTACCGCTGACCGCCCTGTCCAGCGAGGCATGGACATTGCCTTCCACATGCCGGTAGAGAGCCGGAATCGCCTTCCGTGAGAAAAAGTGGCGTTTGGGTACCTGCCACTGAGGAACCGCACATTCCACAAACTCACGGAAGGGGGCAGAGTCTACCAACTGAAAAGGCAGCAGTTGAAGTGCTAGCAATTTTGCCAAGCTAGCATTCAACCGCTGGGCATGTGGATGGCTGGGAGCAAACTTCTTTTGGCAGTGCAGCAGCTGGGGCAGGGAAATTTGCCTGGTACAATCTGACGTCGGTGTACCAAAAGCAGATTGCCCACAAGTACTTGGCTGTGACACACCTAATTCTACACCTTCATTCCTCTCACTGCAGGTCTCAGAGAGGACTGGAGGTCTAGTGGGGTTGGAAATCTCAGCTGATGAGGAGCAAGGAGAGATCCTCTTTGTTCTTTGGTGTGGGTCTTTTAGATACGCTTGCCAACGAACTGCATGGCAGGTCAACATATGTCTGGTCAAGCATGTGGTACCCAAGCGGGAGATGTTTTGGCCACGTGAGATACGCTTGAGACATATGTTGCAAATAGCAGCGGTGCGATCTGATGCACTCGTCTCAAAAAAGGCCCACACCAAAGAACTTTTTGAATAACGCGCAGAGACTGCAGCGCCCTGCACATGTGGAGCTTTGGGGTGTGATGCAGTCAATGTGCTGCCCTTAGGCTGGCCCCTGGAGGGCATCCTGCCTCGTTGGTGATGTGCCGCCACCTCCTCCTCCTCCTCTCTCCTATCAGGCACCCACGTTGAGTCAGTGACCTCATCATCCCCTCCCTCCTCATCACTGGAGCAAACCTGGCAGTATGCTGCAGCAGGGGGAGCATGACTGCCAGATTGCTGTCCTTCTTGGGCACCCCCTCTGTCCGTGCTCATGTTACTGCCTTCATCGAGCTCAGTATCATCATCAGAGCCTTCCAAACGCTGGGCATCCTCCTGGAGCATGTACCCAACACTGTGGTCAAACAGTTCGAGGGACTCCTCAGGAGGACATGGTGGAGCTAGGGAAGGAGTCACTGATGACATTGAGCTGAGGGAAGAGGCCGCTGCTTTGCCAGACAAAGCACCCTGGGCATGGGTGAGAGAGGGTGAGGAGGATGAGGACGGCTTGGTCATCCACTCGACCAAGTCTTCCGCATGTTGCGGCTCAACACGGCCAGCTGCCGAAAAAAAGGCCAAGCGTGTCCCATGGCCACGTGCTGATGAGGATGCACCGTCTCCACGACCAGCACTAGACACAGAGCCTGCTTGCCCTCTCTTATTGGCTTGTGACTGTCTGCCTCTCCTTCTTGGCCTTCCAGACATACTAATGGCCTGTAGCTGCACTAAGCTGGGATAGAACACCAGTAATTTTCTTCAGGTAGCTTTATATACTGTAACCAGACAAGCCTGCCTGTCAGTAGGAAGATAACAGGAACGGATCTAGCTGAACACTGTGAGCAGGACGCACTGTACTAAATGTAAATAGTCTAGCTGCCTGACCGTGGTACTAATAGGATCAAATAGAACACCAGTAATTTTCTTCAGGTAGCTTTATATACTGTAACCAGACAAGCCTGCCTGTCAGTAGGAAGATAACAGGAACGGATCTAACTGAACACTGTGAGCAGGACGCACTGTACTAAATGTAAATAGTCTAGAAGATAACAGGAACGGATCTAGCTGAACACTGTGAGCAGGACGCACTGCACTAAATGTAAATAGTCTAGAAGATAACAGGAACGGATCTAGCTGAACACTGTGAGCAGGATGCACTGCACTAAATGTAAATAGTCTAGAAGATAACAGGAACGGATCTAGCTAAACTGAATACAGTGTATATATATATATGCAACACCTGGGATGCATATATATACACAATACACTGTAAGTGCAGCTAACTGACTGACTGTTCTGCCTAATCTATCTAACTCAAATCAAATGACACTGTCTGTCTCTCTCTCTCAATGAACGCCGGAACACACACTACACAGGGACGCCGTGCAGGCGGCCTTATATAGTGTGGGGCGTGTACTAAATCCCCTGAGCCATAATTGGCCAAAGCCTCCTTGGCTTTGGCCAATTACGGCTCTCTGTTCAGGCGGCGCTGTGATTGGCCAAGCATGCGGGTCATAGTGCATGCTTGGCCAATCATCAGCCAGCAATGCACTGCGATGCCGCAGTGAATTATGGGCCGTGACGCGCCACACGAATTTGGCGCGAACGGCCCATATCGTTCGCAATTCGACGAACGGTCGAACAGCCGATGTTCGAGTCGAACATGGGTTCCACTCGAACACGAAGCTCATCCCTAATTGTGATATAGGGAAAGTACAGCACAGCATACAGAGGGGCACAGGGTGAAATAGGGAATGCACAGCACCAAATACAGAATTGGATGGTGTGGACTAGGAAATGTACAGCACAGCATACAGAATTATATGGTATGGAATGAGTATGTACAGCACAGCATACAGAATTATATGGTATGGAATGGGTATGTACAGCACAGCATACAGAATTATATAGTATGGAATGGGTATGTACAGCACAGCATACAGAATTATATAGTATGGAATGGGTATGTACAGCACAGCATACAGAATTATATAGTATGGAATGGGTATGTACAGCACAGCATACAGAATTATATAGTATGGAATGGGTATGTACAGCACAGCATACAGAATTATATGGTATGGAATGGGTATGTACAGCACAGCATACAGAATTATATGGTATGGAATGGGTATGTACAGCACAGCATACAGAATTATATGGTATGAAATGGGTATGTACAGCACAGCATACAGAATTATATGGTATGAAATGGGTATGTACAGCACAGCATACAGAATGGGATGATGTGGAATAAGGGAATTTCCAACACATTGAACAGAATCGAATGATGTTGAATACAGAATGTATAGCACAGATTACAGAATAGGACAGTGTGGATTAGGTATGTAAAGCACAGCATAGAGAATGAAATGGTGTGAAATGGGTATGTACAGCACAACATACAGAATGAAATGATATAGATTAGAGATTAGATTTAGGTTTGTCCTTATTTTACATTTTTTTTTGGGGGGGGGGGGGGGCGGCAAACAGTGGCCCCTAATGGACGGGCCACCACTGTTGGTAAATCTAATGGTGGCCATACACACTTCAATTCCATTATCCAATCAATGTGCAATTCAAACTATTTGAATTGGCAGACAACTGGATAGGTATAACTTTCCTACCGATCGATTTCAACTTTCAAAATTAGCGATCATTTTGCATTGACTGGCAGTGCCGGGATGCTTTGTTCTTGAAATCGTTTGTATTTCGATCGATCAGATTGTGAGATTGCATGGGGAAACAGAAGTGCGATTGTTAATTTATCATTGTGTTTTCCAACTATCGATCGAATCTCACTTCCCCGGGTGTGTCATATTGAGTAAATGGGTTGTCGACTAGACATTTTTGTTATCTGGAGAGATCAATTAAAAAAGAAATTAATCATTTATTAAACTGTATGTGGCCATTATCATGGAGATTGTACAGGGGCTATTAGATTGAAAAGTCTATGGCCAGCTTTAGATTTCCATGCAATTCAACTAAAAAACAGGCTGTTGAGCTGTGGTTTTACCTCCCTTAACTGCCCAGCTAAATTCTACTATTGCAGCCAGGTGAGGCTATATACACGCTGCGGCCGCAATGGCTGAGACAGTTTTAACCAAGATTTTACCTACTTCGTGACCAGGCTATTTTTTGCTATTTAGCACTGCGCTACTTCAACTCGTAATTGCGCGGTCATGCAATGTTGTACCCAAACTAATTTAATATCATTTTTTTTCCACAAATAGAGCTTTCTTTTGGTGGTATTTCTTTGGGGGTTTTTTTGTGATATAAAGAGAAAAATCATTTTTATCTGCTACAAAACCAATAAAAAACATATCCAAAAAAAAAAAAAAAAATTAAAAAAAAATCTAATTTCTTCATAAATTTTGTCCAAAATGTATTCTGCTACATATCTTTGATAATCCTTGAAAATCTCAATAAGTGTACAGTGTGTTTATTGGCTTGTGACAGTTATCGTTTCTACAAACGATGGTATATATATACTGGCATTTTTGGTATATTTTTTTCTTATACTACTAATGGCGGTGATCTGTGACTTGGGACTGCGATAGTGCGGCGGCCAGTCTAAAACTAACTGACGCTGGGGGGGAAGCGGCTAACTTATACAGTGATCAGTGCTATTACTATACACCAAATGTGTCAAACACGAGGTCCGCAGGCCAAATTCGGCCCACCAGGCCATTGTATGTGGCCCACGTCTCTCTCCTGTAGCTGTAGCACTCCCCTCATCTCCGCCCTCAGTCTGTCTCTGCAGTCGACAGGAGAAAGGAGGACAGAACTCCTCCTACAGATCCTGCGCCTCTCTGTGCACCCCCTCATCTCTATCTGCCCCGGTCTCAGCATTCAGCAGATTCTTGCAGCTGACTCTAGCCCACTTTTGGTCCTCCTCCAGACCCTAACTTTCTGCTTCCCAGCTACAACCCCAGCTTCTTACCATCAGCAGCACAAGATAGGGGGGTGCACTGTAATATATAGGAGGGTGGGGGACTCGACTTCAGATGGTGGGGGGACTCTTGACACCTGATATAGGAGGGGTTGGGGTGCTCTGGACATCTAGTGCGGCCCTTTGAGGGGACCAATAATGCTGATGCGGCACGCAATTAAATTAAATTTGACACCCATGCTATACTCGGTCACTGTACTAATGACACTGGCTCGGAAGGGGATAACATCTAGGGCGATCAAGGGGTTAAAGGTGTGCCTAAAAAATTGTAATGTGTGTTGCTTTGTTAATACAGATCTCTTTGTTTCTTGTCCCTGCTTTGCAGAGATAGGAAACGGAGATTGTTCCCTCTGTACAGAGCTCTGTGTTGATTGTACACAGACGATCAGCAGGTCTCGGCCGTGAATCATTAGGTGGGACTTGCTGACAGGCTCCCACTGTGTACAATCACAGTGGGTCTCAGCATGGGGTGGGGGCACATGTGCCCGCCCTAAATCCAGAAGCAGGCAGCGACGTATGGGTACGTCACTTTGCCTGTGCAGGTCGCCCGTCCGCAGTACATTGCAGGCGGGTAGTCCGCAAGCGGTTAACTTGGCTTGCAGAGTTTGGCCTCATGCACACAAGTCATTTGCTTTTCTGCTCTGAACCTTTAGGCGTGTTTAGGTGCATGTTTAGCCGTGGTGAAAACTAGCGTCCCTTTACCGCTAACGTTGGCACCGCCCCAGTGTGAAAGTACCCTGATGGGCATTCCTTTTAATCACTTACAGACCGCCGCACGCCAATATACGTCCTAAGTTTGAAGAGGAATAACGTTGTTTTAGCGGCAGCTAGCTGCCATAACCCCGGTATCCTCTTTCCGATAAGAGTGGTCTCTGCGGCGGATTCACCGCAAGATCACGTTTATCGGCGGCGGGAGAGAGCCCCCCGGAGCCGTCGGCAGCGGCGAAGGCGATCGGATGTTACCTCTTGCTGGGTATGGAGACAAGTGCGGAGAAGATGACCCCCACCCGTCTCCATAACAAAAATAAAATTGCATTTTAGTGTTAATATGAGATCTGAGGTCTTTTTGACCCCAGATGTCATATTTAAGAGTTCATGTCATTTTTTCTATTACAAGGGATGTTTACATTCCTTGTAATAGGAATAAAAAAGACACATTTTTTTTTTTAAACAGTGTAAAAATAAAAGGTAAAATAAATAAGAAAAAAAAAGTTTTTTTAAACACGCCCTGTCCCGCCGAGCTAACGTGCGAACACATACGTGAGCAGCTCCTTCATATGAAAACGGTGTTCAAACCACACATGTGAGGTATCGCCACGATCAGTAGAGTGAGAGCAATAATTCTAGCCCTAGACCTCCTCTGTAACTCAAAACACGCAACCTGTAGAATTAAACGTCGCCTATGGAGATTTTTAAGGGTAAAAGTTTGTCGCCATTCCACGAGCAGGCGCAATTTTGAAGCGTGACATGATGGGTATCAATTTACGCGGCGTAACATTATCTTTCACAATATAAAAAAAAAGGGGGGTAACTTTACTGGTGTCTTATTTTTTAATCCAAAAAAAGTGTAATTTTTCCAAAAAAAGTGTGCTTGTAAGACCGCTGCGCAAATACGATGTGACACAAATAATTGCAACGAATGCCATTTTATTCTCTAGGGTATTAGAAAAAAAAAGTATAATGTTTGGGGGTTCTAAGTAATTTTTCTAGCAAAAAAAAAACAGTTTTTAACTTGTAAACAACACATCTCAAAAAGAGGCTTGGTCCTTAAGTGAAGTCTATACCTTAATATGTTGGGGGGGAAAAAAGAGCTCATGTGTTTTTTTTGAGCATTGCGCAACTGAGCATACAAGTATGAACAAGGACACTTAGGGATCATTCACATAACAATGCATCCATTAACGCATGCACTTTTTTGTAATGTGTTGTAATGCGTTGGCATCAAATAAATGAGCTTCCAAATGCCACTGCAGTGGAAGGCACAGGAATCACACAGGAATGGGGACACCGTTTCTGTGCAATTATAGTGTGAACAGGCCCTAAAACACAGCGTATTATTGTGCAGGCTAATGTTAGTGTTGGCACCGGCAGGAAGGGGTGTGATCTACATTCCAATATGTTGTTTTCCTTCTTTTCTTTCAACTTTATTAGAAGTGTCACATGCGACACAACATTTGTCTCAGTACACAGCAGTGCACTAAGAGCCCGTTCACGTATGTGCGTTTTTGCTGCGCTAAACTACACACCTGCTCCACGCATCAAAAGCACATGTAAAATAGGCTGGTAGAATGAGATTTCTGGCACATGCTACAATGTACCCAAGTTCTATGCCAGGAACGCACCGCCAGATATTTTTCTTTGTTCAAAATTGAAACTAAACCTGTGGAACATCTAAGCCCTCGTTTACATTGAGCTCAGAAATCACACGATATCAAAGACGCATGTCAGTGCAACTTTGGGTGCGACTTGAAAGACATCTGTGTGGCTTCATGCACAGATGTCTATTGAAGTCGCACCTGAAATCGCCAAAAGTGGTGCAGGAAATACTTCTGCAAACCGTTGTGGCGCCGCAAAGTCAGCTTCGCAAAGTCAGCATCGCAAAGTCGGCGTCGCAAAGTCGGCGTCGCACTGACTGGAGTGGTGCCATTGCCAGCAATAGGCTGTGACAGGTCAAATCGCATGACAAATCACTCCAATGTAAACGAGGGCTAACACTCTGTAATGTTTACATTTTTAATTACAATGTCAACTTTGGTTTGAGGCCTATTTCCATTTTTACAGAGAGTTAACACACATGTAATAACGTAACCAACACACAACACACCAAAATGTCCTGACAATTGAACAAGTCACAAAATCTTTCAACTACACAAAATGGACACTTTTTTAAAGAGGCAGCCGCACAGTCTTTATTGTTAATGGCACCCCCATGCATCGGGAAATGCGGTGCATATTCAGGCGCGGTTCCGTGCGGATGCCTTTTTAAAAAAAGACCATTTCCCACCCCCGGGTTTCCCTCAGGTCCAGCAGCTTATTTAAATAAATGGGCTGCTGTGCCCGCACAAACGCACCAGCACAGAACCGCAAAGATGTGAACCTAGACTTAGCGTGTTTTGTGAAAGACGCACCTTCCATTATAGTCAATGGTAGCGCACCAAAAATGCAACATAGGTACATTTTTGGAGTCGCATGTCCATTTTTGCCGGGTGCCTGAGGGGAGGAAAACGTATGCAAAATGTTTATAGAACACACTATTAGGGTTATTTACTAAAGGCAAATCCAATTTGCACCACAAGTGCACTTGGAAGTAAAGTCGCTATAGATCCGAGGGGGACGTGCAAGGAAAATAAAAAACAGCATTTTAGTTTGCACATGATTGGATGATAAAATCAGCAGAGCTTCCCCTCATTTCAGATCTTCCCCTCAGATCTATAGCGACTGCACTTCCAAGTGCACTTGTAGTGGCAAAGTAGATTTGCCTTTAGTAAATCAACCCCTATGGGTTCTGTTGATTTTAGAGCAACGCGTTAAAAGTGCGTTAATAAGGCGACATAGCATACAATGGGGGTTATTTACGAAAGGCAAATCCACTTTTCACTACAAGTGCAAACAACAAGTGCACTTGGAAGTGCAGTTGCTGTAAATCTGAGGGGCAGATCTGAAATTAGGGGAAGCTCTGCTGATTTTATCATCCAATCATGTGCAAGCTAAAATGCTGTTTTTTATTTTCCTTGCATGTCCCCCTCAGATCTACAGCGGCTGCACTTCCAAGTGCACTTTCAGTGCAATTTCAAGTGCACTTTGCACTTGTAGTTTTGCACTTGTAGTGCAAAGTGGATTTGCCTTTCGTAAATAACCCCCATAGTTTTCTAGGGCGCTGTCCACATTACGCAATTTGGAATCATGGCCAAAATCGCCATGAATCTGCCCACGATTCCAAATTGTGGCAAAAACGCGCGACATGCGTTCGGTGCAATTATTCCTAACAGCACCCCAAACAAGGTGCGATTCTGCCGCAATTATTGCACATCAAAACGCGTGTTTAAAAAATCTCACTCAGCTTGTCGCCAAAAAAGAAGCCGGAGCTTATTTTGGGGCGACTTCACACATTGAAGTGAATTGGCTATATCCGCGATTTACGTGATTCTGCGTGTCGCACATAGGGATGTGTGACACATGGAATCACGTAAACAACGCGCAAAGGGGGAGCGCTCATTACCGCTACAGGATATGTGAATGGGGCCTAATGTACAGGTGTGAATGGACTCCAAGATGCGATATCCTGCGGTGCCATCCAGTGCCCTGCAGAAAAATGTAGACATGCCGTTCATGGGGGGACATAGAAAACAGTTGTATTTCTAGGTGCCTTAGTGGCGACTTGAACTTATCCAGTGCGATAAAACGCACGCAGGTCACTGCACACCATGTGAATGAGCCTAGTGATGCAACACAAGAAGAAAAAGATTAAAAAATTTTTTTTTTCCTTAACATAAACCAGATGTGTCGTGAGCCTATTGAACTTTTTATTGAATAAAAGCCATTTTTATTCTTTATGGTTTTTTTTATGTATTTATTCAGTTCAGCAGAAGTCCTGAATTCCCCAAACTTCTTAAAGTCCCGGCAGTGTGCAGTGAATGAGTTAACGTCCTCTCCTCCCCCTGAGGTTTGAGCTACATAGACATTCCTCTCCTCCTCCCCATATCCTCTTCCTCCTCCATCCCTCTCTCTATCCCACCCTGGCTGCAGCTGCCCCCTGTCCTCCTCCTCCTCCTCCTCCTCCTTCCATCAGTCCTGGAAGACTCGGACAAGCTCTGGGCCATGAAGACAGGCATCTGGCTGCTAGCTCTTGTGGTGCCCCTACTACCCCTCCTGTGCCAGGCTCAGTACACCGAGGAGCAGAGGTCTTGTGATGGGGCGTTCGATCTCTACTTCATCCTGGACAAGTAAGTGCCACATTGTACACCAAGCGCTGCATGCCACCAACAACAAAGAGAGTTTGCAGGACTCCGCAGGCTTTAGTGATGATCCTCTGCAATGTACAGTAACCAACTGCCGTCCGACCGGGCATTCCAATGCCATAGAATCAAAAATTGGATGGCAACGGCTGCCAGATAACTTCCAGACTTTGGGAAGACGTTTGGGCTGAGCCGGCGTATTGACAGGGGATGGGACTCATCGCTCACATATTGTTCAAATGCAGTGCTGTCATTTACAGGAAAGCTGAACAGATCTGCTTCACTGAAAGGAGATGATTTCATGATTTTCCAGTTATTTGTAGAAGTATAGCTAAAGATCTGTTAGACAAAAATATTTTAATCCTAAGGACAAGAAGATTTCATTTGGGATTTGTCAGTACAGGAAAGGATTCTTTACAGGAAGAGTTAAAAAAAAAAAAAGGAGAGAAGAGGTCTCCTCTTACTTGGGGTAGGAAGTTAAGGGAAATCTCCCCAATGGGACACAGACAATAAGAAAACAAACAGAAATATTTAATCCTAAGAAGATAAAAAAAAAAAAAACCAGAAATATTTAATTCTAAGAAGATCTAATTTGGGATCTGTCAGTAAGGGAAAGGATTCTTTACAAGAAGAGTTAAAAAAAGGAGAGAAGAGGTCTCCTGTTATTGGGGTAGGAAGGGAAATCTCCCCTATGGGACACAGACAATAAGAAAACAAACAGAAATATTTAATTCCAAGAAGATCTAATTTGGGATCTGTCAGTAAGGGAAAGGATTCTTTACAGGAAGAGTTAAAAAAGGAGAGAAGAGATCTCCTGTTATTGTGGTAGGAAGTTGATGGAAATCCCCCCTATGGGACACAGACAATAAGAAAACATAATTGGGATAATTTGGGATCTGTCAGTATGGGAAAGGATTCTTTACAAGAAGAGTTAAAAAAAAAGAGAAGAGGTCTCCTCTTACTTAGGGTAGAAGGTTAATCCAAGGTTAAGGAGAATCTCCCCAATGGGACACAGCCAATAAGAAAACAAACAGAAATATTTATTCTTAAGAAGATATAATTTGGGATCTATGAGTATGGGAAAGGATTCTTTACAGGAACAGATAAAAAAAAAGAAAGAGCAGATGTCTCCTTTACTTAGGGTAGGAGGTTAAGAGAAATTTCTCCAATGGGACACAGGCAATAAGAAAACGAACAGTAATATTTAATCCTAAGAAGATATCATTTGGGATTTATGAGTACGGGAAAGGATTCTTTGCAGGAAGAGCAGAGGTCTCCTCTTACTTTGGGTAGGAAGTTAAGGGAAATCTCCCTAATGAGACACAGACAATAATAATTAAAAAAAACTAACAGAAATATTTAATTCAAAGAAGATTTCATTTGGGATCTGTGAGTACAGGAAAGGATTCTTTACAGGAAGAGTTAAAAAAAAAGAAGAGAAGAGGTCTCCTCTTACTTAAGGTAGGAAGTTAAGGGAAATCTCCCCAATGGGACACAGACAATAAGAAAACGAACAGAAATATTTAATTCTAAGAAAATCTAATTTGGGATCTGTCAGTAAGGGAAAGGATTCTTTACAAGAAGAGTTAAAAAAAAGGAGAGAAGAGGTCTCCTGTTGTTGGGGTAGGAAGGGAAATCTCCCCTATGGGACACAGACAATAAGAAAACAAACAGAAATATTTAATCCTAATAAGATACCATTTGGGGACTGTAAGTACGGGAAAGGATTCTTTACAGGAAGAGTTAAAAATAAAAGGGAGAGTAGAGGTCTCCTTTATTTAGGGTAGGAGGTTAAGGGAAATTTCTCCAATAGGATACAGTCAATAAGAAAACGAACAGAAATATTTATTCCTAAGACGATATCATTTGGGGACTGTGAGTACGGGAAGAAGAGTTAAAAAAAAAAAAGGAGAGAAGAGGACTCCTCTTATTGGGGTCGGAAGTTAAGGGAGATCTCCCCAATTCTAAGAAGATTTCATTTGGGATCTGTCAGTATGGGAAAGGATTCTTTACATGAAGAGTTAAAAAAAAGATAAGCCAAAATGTTTTATTTTAATTTTGGATAGACTGTTGTAGGGTTAGAACCCTTGTCAGGTTTTTATAGCTGTCTGTGTCCCAGCTGTGGATATTCTTCTGGTGATCGTTGTCTCCGATACTGAAAGTGATGGGATTTCCAAAATGTATGATTTGTCACCAGAGCTGGAGGTGAAAAGAAATCTTCCAATGGGGACTCTTTGCAGAGAGCTCCTCTTACTTGGGATAGTAAGTGAAGGGAAATCTCTCCAATGGGATGCAGACTATAAAAAAAAAAAAAAAATAAAAAATATATATATATATATATATATATATATATATATATATATATATATATATATATATATATATATATATATATATATATATATATATATATATATATATATATTTTAGTCCATACATCTGGGATCCATCAGTATGGGAAAGGATTCTTTACAGAAAGAGTAAAAAAAAAATAAAGCCAAAACTTATTTTAGTTCTGGATAGACTGTTGTGGGGTTAGAACCTTTGTCAGGTTTTTATCGCTGTCCATGTCCCAGCTGGGGATATTCTCTTGGTGACCATTTCTGGGTTCCGAAAGTGATGGGAAAGCCAAAAAAGATATGATTTGTCACCAGAGCTGGAGGTGAAAAGAAATCTTCCAATGGGGACTCTTTGCAGAGAGCTCCTCTTACTTGGGGTAGGAAGTTGGGGGAAATCTTCCCAATGGGACACAATAATAACACAATAAAAATAACAAACAAAAATATTTAAATTCTACGAAGATATCATTTGGAATCCATCAGTACAGGAAGGGATTCTTTACAGGAAGAGCGAAAAAAGAATATGGAAAGTCAAAACGTCTTATTTTAGTTCTGGATAGACTGTTGTAGGGTTAGAACCTTTGTCAGGTTTTTATTGCTGCCCGGATATTCTCCTGGTGATCGTTGTCTCTGGACCTGACCGTGATGGGATGTCCAAAATGTAGACACTTTGAAGAGATCTCTTGGGGTTGGATGTTAAAGGAACCCCCCCCCCCCCCTCGATGGGACACAGACAATAAAAAATTAACGTGTCCTAACCCTTCTGCACTTTATCCAAAACAAAAAATCCGGCTTTGCAAATACTTTTAGCTGTAGCTTGTCCTATATGGGAGCAACAGAGGCAGAGCCAGTCCACCCCAACCTAATATTTCACTTTCTAGGAGATCCTGGAGACTTCAACTTTTTAAGCTCCCCACACATAATACAATACAAGTCGGATTGTACAATCTCCTTTAGGCTGCATTCACACTTAGGCATTTTGAATCGCGGGGCGGCATCGCCGCGGTTCTGCCCGCAATTTAGGAAAAACGCTCTGGTAAAATGACGAATCACACAACGCAAATTTCAGATGTCATTCCTCTTAATGGCACCTTCTGCTGAGATTGTCGATAATTTGCGCTGCAATCGCGGCAAACGGCATCGCATGAAGCTTGTTTCCCAAAAGTAGATCCTGAACCTTTTTGCGGGGCAGAATTGCATCGATTCTACCTGCGATTCAAAACGCCCAGATGTGAGCGCAGCCTTAGGGTCACCATATACGTTACAACCTGACTGTAGAGTCTTGTACAATCACATTTCTACTGAGAGGTCTTTTCTCAACCTGACTATGTAACATCGGATTTACCAAAACCATGTAAAATGAGGACCTACCTGAACTACCCGATGAATTAGTATCCAATCAGGCAGGACCTTTCACCACATACTTGGTGAATCTAAAGGAGATCGCACAATCAGATTGTAATGTGTGTGGTAAGCTTTAGACTTACCATCAGCTATGTAGAGCTTTCTTGATTGGATATAGATTGATTGGTTAGGTTAGGAAGGTACTCATTTTACCGTACGTTGTTTTGGTAAATCTAAACCAAAGATTGTATGGTCAGATTATATTGTGTATGGTGACCCCATGTGGTTTCTCCTATCTCCCAGGGTTCACAATGGTGAGCTCTCTGCACACCTTTCATGACCATTACGATGGAGGTGCTATGCTTCTTGGATTTTAAAGTTGAACTCGGGATTCTAGAATATCGTTGCAGTGAGGCTCTCTGCCATGCAAAGGTTAACTCCTCGTCAGTGGCGGCCGTCGATGAGAGGCGCCGGAGCGCTGCCCCCTCTACCCACGGGCACCAACCCCATGCTCTATCCACGGGCACCGCCCCCATGCTCTATCCACGGGCACCGCCCCCATGCTCTATCCACGGGCACCGCCCCCATGCTCTATCAACGGGCACCGCCCCCATGCTCTATCCACGGGCACCACCCCCATGCTCTATCCACGGGCACCACTCTCATGCTCTATCTGCGAACACCGCTCTCATGCTCTATCCATGGGCACCACCCCCATGCTCTATCCATGGGCACCACCCCATGCTCTATCCACGGGCACCACCCCCATGCTCTATCCACGGGCACCGCTCTCATGCTCTATCTACGGACACCGCTCTCATGCTCTATCCATGGGCACCACCCCCATGCTCTATCCACGGGCACCGCTCTCATGCTCTATCTACGGACACCGCTCTCATGCTCTATCCATGGGCACCACCCCCATGCTCTATCCATGGGCACCGTCCCATGCTCTATCCACGGGCACCGCCCCCATGCTCTATCCACGGGCACCACCCCCATGCTCTATCCACGGGCACCGCTCTCATGCTCTATCTACGGACACCGCTCTCATGCTCTATCCACGGGCACCACCCCCTTGCTCTATCCATGGGCACCGCCCCATGCTCTATCCACGGGCACCGCCCACATGCTCTATCCACGGGCACCACCCCCTTGCTCTATCCACGGGCACCGCTCTCATGCTCTATCTACGGACACCACCCCCATGCTCTATCCACGGGCACCACCCCCATGCTTTATCCACGGGCACCGCTCTCATGCTCTATCTACGGGCACCGCCCCCATGCTCTATCCATGGGCACCGCCCACATGCTCTATCCACGGGCACCACCCCCATGCTCTATCCACGGGCACCGCTCTCATGCTCTATCTACGGACACCGCCCCCATGCTCTATCTACGGACACCACCCCCATGCTCTATCCACGGGCACCACCCCCATGCATTATCCACTATCCACGGGCACCGCTCCAATGCTCTATCCACGGGCACCATCCCCATGCTCTACCCACGGGCACCGCCCCCATGTTCTATCCACGGGCACCGCCCCCATGTTCTATCCACGGGCACCGCCCCATGCTCTATCCACGGGCACCGCCCCCATGCTCTATCCACGGGCACCGCCCCCATGCTCTATCCACAGGCACCGCCCCCATGCTGTATCCACGGGCACCGCCCCCATGCTCTATCCACGGGCACCGCCCCCATGCTCTATCCACGGGCACCGCCCCATGCTCTATCCACGGGCACCGCCCCCCATGCTCTATCCACGGCCTCTATTCTGACAGGACACCTAGTAGTGTATTTAGGTTTTGTGCTGCCCTAGGCCTGACAAAACTCGTGCACCCCCTAATTTAAATATGACCCACCCCTTCCTGTCAAGGCCACACCCCTTGCTGTTTAACCGCTTGCCGACCAGCCGTCGTCATTATACTGCGGCAGGTCGGCACGATCCTGAGAACCCACGGGCACCACCCCCATGCTCTATCCACGGGCACCGCTCTCATGCTCTATCTACGGACACCACCCCCATGCTCTATCCACGGGCACCACCCCCATGCTCTATCCACGGGCACCGCTCTCATGCTCTATCTACGGGCACCGCCCCCATGCTCTATTCATGGGCACCGCCCACATGCTCTATCCACGGGCACCACCCCCTGCTTTATCCACGGGCACCGCTCTCATTCTCTATCTACAGGCACCGCCCCCATGCTCTATCCACGGGCACCACCCCCATGCTCTATCCACGGGCACCGCTCCAATGCTCTATCCACGGGCACCATCCCCATGCTCTATCCACGGGCACCGCCCCCATGTTCTATCCACGGGCACCGCCCCCATGCTTTATCCACGGGCACTGCCCCATGCTCTATCCACGGGCACCGCCCCCATGCTCTATTCACGGGCACCGCCCCCATGCTCTATCCACAGGCACCGCCCCCATGCTGTATCCACGGGCACCGGCCCCATGCTCTATCCACGGGCACCGCCCCCATGCTCTATCCACGGGCACCGCCCCCCCATGCTCTATCCACGGCCTCTATTCTGACAGGACACCTAGTAGTGTATTTAGGTTTTGTGCTGCCCTAGGCCTGACAAAACTCGTGCACCCCCCAATTTAAATATGACCCACCCCTTCCTGTCAAGGCCACACCCCTTGCTGTTTAACCGCTTGCCGACCAGCCGTCGTCATTATACTGCGGCAGGTCGGCACGATCCTGAGAACCGTTGTAGCTATACATCGGCTCACGGGATTGGGATAGCAGGCGAGCGCGCACTGCACAGCGGGGGTGCCGATGCTCGTGGCCGACGATCGCGATGACCGCCGGCCACGAGCGATCGGGAGCACGAGGGACAGAAAACGGAAGTGTGTGTGTGTAAACACACAAATCCGTGTTCTGTTCTGAAGAGGAGTGACAGATCGTGTGTTCCTATTAGCTAGGAACCACGACCCGTCACTTCCTTTAGTCAGTCCCCTCCCCCTTCAGTTAGAATCACCTCCCAGGGAACACATTTAACCCCTCGATCGCCCCCTAGTGTTAACCTCTTCACTGCCAGTGACACTTCTACAGTAATCAATGCATTTTTATAGCACTGATCGCTGTATAAATGACAATGGTGCCAAAAATGAGTCAAAATTGTCCGATGTGTCCGCCATAATGTCACAGTCCCGATAAAAATCGCAGATCGCCGCCATTACTGGTAAAAAAAAAACTTTATAATAAAAATGCCATAAAACTATCCCCTATTTTGTAGATGGTATAACTTTTGTGCAAACCAATCAATATACGCTTATTGTGATTTTTTTTTTACCAAAAATATGTAGAAGAAAATATATCGGTCTAAAGTGAGGAAAAAAAATATATTTTTGGAGGATATTTATTATAGCAAATAGTAAAAAAATATTGTGTTTTTTTCAAAATTGACGCTTTTTTTTTTTAGTTTATAGCGCAAAAAAATTAAAACCCCAGAGGTGATCAAATACCACCAAAAGAAAGCTCTATTTGTGGGGGAAAAAAGGACATCAATTTTGTTTGGGTGCAACGTCGCACGACCGGACAATTGTCAGTTAAAGGGATGCAGTGCCATATCGCAAAAAATGGCCTGGTCATTGAGCAGCCAAATCTCCCGGGGGTGAAATGGTTAAGCACAAATTTCTGATAATTTTATGGAGAGGACTAAGAAGATATAATCATGCCAATGGTGCAGCAGATAACATAGCACAGTGAGGAAGGTTTGTGGTCCAGGATAAGAGGACAGGCAAAATTAGAAGCGGCGCCCCCCCCCCAGTTGCGGAATGCCGGCCGCCCGCATACCGGAAGCAGTGAGGCCGATTTCTGGGGGCACTAGACTAATATGCCTCTCAGCCCTGTCCGCCCCATAAGACTGGCGCTACACTAACAGTGTAAGGCAAGCTGGCGGGGACTCTTTCTGTGCTGCCCCCCTGCAAAGTGCTGCCCTAGGCCTGGGCCTTGTTGGCCTAGGCCAGGATACAGCGTTGAGGACACCACCACCCCCTATACATGCGTCCGGCTCCTTGTGAATTACAGCAAGGGAAGCTGTCAGTGAAGCCCAGGAGAAGCGCTGCCCACCGTAGATGGGGTAAGTGCACCAGACCCACCCAACTGACTGCTAACCGACCGAGGGGGGGGGGGGGTTGTTACCGTTTACTGCTCCCCCACCAAAAAAAAAATTCCTGGTTTTCTTTAGTGGAATGCAAGTAAACAGACATTTTTAATCTTTTTAAATCTGAAGCTGTTACTAAAATAATAACTCGTGATCCTGCCATGAAGGTTCTATTTAGACACTTCCTGTTAAAAGGCGATATTATATATATATACATTTTCACTCTGTTGTACTCCTTTTGTTGTGACCCAACTCTCGCCCAATGGAGACAAGTGGCTGTGTTAATACACTTTGCACACACACGGTCCACTATTTTCACCATCAGGAAATCCATTTTGAGAAATGCCATTCACCCCCCTCAATAGAGTGCATGCATGTAGGAAGTGTCTGCATAGAGGCTGAGGGAGATCAGCAGCAATGAGCTGCAACAAAGAATTAAAATAATGGTGAAAACAATTCTTTTATTGTTCTTTTACAGTTCTTTAGCAAACGAAAAAAATGTATTATTCATTTAGGGTTTACAGTAGGTTTACATACTATAGTACTTTAAAATAGGGCATTACTGCATGTTAGTAATTTTTTCCCAAAAAATAATCTTCCAAACGCAAATTTAAAGCGGGATTAAACTCGAAACCAAAAATGTAATATGTATTGCAGCTTCACAATAATAAGCTGTGGTGGCTGCATCAGTTTTCTTTTCTTTGGCTTTTCCCCCTCTGTGTTCCTCTGGTGATCTGGCCAGTAACACACCTCCTGTATTAGAGCGCCCCCACTCTGGATGAAGGAGCACAGGGGGCACCTTTGAACAGCAGGATTAGTCTAGGGGGAGGGGAGTGTTAAATGTACTAGCAGATTTAAATACACTGAAATTGAAGATAACACTTTATAATCCATTACAGCAAACTGTTTTTTTTTTTTTCCTTTTGGGATACAAGTTTTATGTGAATAAATAAAAGCTCATCTTTTTTAACCACTTCAATACCGGGCACTTTCACCCCCTTCCTGCTCAGGCCAATTTTCAGCTTTCAGCGCTGTCATACTTTGAATGACAATTGCGCGGTCATGCAACATTGTATCCATATGACATTTTTATCATTTTCTTCACACAAATAGAGCTTTCTTTTGGTGGTATTTATTAACTGCTGTTTTTTTTATTTTTTATTTTTTAAAGAAAAAAGCCCCAAAATTTTGAAAAAAATAAAAAGTTTTTCTTAGTTTCTGTCAGTAAATTTTGTAAATAAGTAATTTTTCTCCTTCACTGATGGGCACTGATGAGGTGGCACTAATAGTTGGTACTGATATGCAGCACTGATGAGCACGGATAGGTGGCAAGGATAGCTGGCACTGAAAGGCAGGAGTGCCTGGCATCACTGATGGGCACTGATTGGTGTCATTGATGGGCACTGATTGGTGGCACTGATGGGCTTTACCGTAATCAGGGTACTGATGGTCAGTGCCCTGATTACATGTCTGTGTCCCCTGCGGGCACACAAGAGCGGTCATTCTGGGTGCCGTCATATGACGACCACCCAGAACGAGAGCCGCACCATCCCTCCGTCATTTGACAGTGAGCGGGTGGCAAGCGGTTAAGCACCCCTGCCAGTGGTAAATGGTTTGTCTCATCCATGTAACCTGACACATTCTGCTAGAGAGCTTGAGCCTTTGAAAAACAACAGACTTACTGGTTGGATCACCAGGTGAAAATAGAACAAAGAAAGCCTAAAAACGAAAATGAATGCAGCCATCACAACTAAGATCTGGCAAGCTGCAATATAATAAATGTTTGTTTTTGGGTTTAATACTGCTTTAAGGCTATTCCTGGAAATCAGCTAAGGACTTCAGTTCACTGTAGTCAGATCAGATGACTTCTGTTAAAAAGAAACTTCCTCCTTTTTAAAATAAAAATAAAAGTCACTTTTACAAATACTGTAGCTGCTTACTTAGAAAAAGGAAACACCTACCAGTCCCTGGAATCACAGTGAGGATCCCTGGTGCCGCCATCTTGGATTTGGTAGCTGGCTGTTACTTCCTGAGAAATCACATCCGGCTCAACACTGCACATGTGTGAGATTGCATGGCACCAGAAGAATGGTCTTGCAGCCTCCTGGGGGCTACACAATGATATGCCCACCTCCTGGAGAGTGTCCTTCACTTGTCTGGATGTTGTTATAAATGGGTTTTTCTTTACCATAGGGGGATCCTGCGATTATCCACCACTGTTGTCTTCTGTGGACATCCAGGCCTTTTTATGTTGCTGAGCTCACCAGTGAGTTCTTCTTTCCTTAGAATGTACCAAACTGTTGATTTGGCCACTCCTAATGTTGCTGCTATCTCTCTGATGGATTTGTTTAGTCTTTGAAGCCTTACAATGGCCTGTTTCACTTGAATGGACAGCTCCTTTGAAGGCATGATGTAGGTTCACAGCAATAAATTTCAAATGCAAATAATCAACTCCAGACCGTTTACCTGCTTAAGACCTGGTTCACACCTATGCATTTTTAGAGCTTTTTGCATTTTGCAGATTTGCTCTACAGAACGTGTTCCATAGAAAACCATGTAAGGGGCTGCCTTATTGATTCTCTTATCTCCATTCTGATTGAAAATATTGGACTGCATTGATTGGTAGTCTGAAACCACGTGATGGCTGGTAGCTTAGGTGATAACAGATTTGTATTCATGGCAAGAAATACAGAAGGTACTCATTTGTTCAAAATAATAATGTGATTTTAGTAATGTTGACATTACTCCTTTTGGTGTACATAAAGTGTAAATTTTTATATTATAAATGATTAAATTCAGTTGTTGCATTTCACTGATGATCTTTTAAGGGCTGGTTCACACCAAATGCGATTCTGTGCATTTGTAAACTGCACTAAAAACGCACTCCCAGTGTTTTCCATGTATTCCGATGTCCTTAGTTCACACCAGTGTGGTCAGTTTTCAATGCAATCAACAAAAGTTGACTTTTTACATTTTGTTTTCTTCTTTATTACATTTTTTTTTTTTGCATTTTTTCATCTGGAACGCATGTAAACGCACCAAAATGCATAGCGTTTTGAATTAGGATTCCTCAAGTGTCAAAATAAAAAAGAGGAAAAAACGCACATTGAAAATATCAAAAACGCATGTGTGTAAACGCGTATGTAAAAAAAGGCATCTGGAACACAGAAAGTGTGGTGTGAAGCAGCCCTAGTTGATTTTTCTGGTACACTTAATTTTGTTCAGTGGTCTGTCCCCCGGAGACAAAGTACATGTAGTATGTTGTCCAATGTTCCTACATCCTTTGTTGTAAGTCTATCTACAAGGCCAGCCCCCCCCCCCCCCCCTTCCCTTCTGCTGCCATCCGAGAACGTAGCTAGCACAGAGACAGCTGCTTGATAACTGGAACTTGGCCCGCTTCCGCTGTGATTGGACACAGCCGGAGCCAATCAGCAGGTCTGGTGGACCCGATGTTCACGGGCACCCCGCAATCATTCTCAGGAGAGGCAGAACGGCGGTCTCCCTATGTAAACAAGGCAGAGCACTGTTTTGTTAATAGGGAAGATGGAGATCTTGTGTTTCTGCTAAGCAGGAACATGGATCTCTGTATTCCCCCAGTTAAAGCACAAAAACAATTCCCCCACACACAGTTAGAAAGCACTCTCTAGGAGCACATTTAACTCTTTGATTGCCCATGTACTGTGGAGAGCAGCATGTCTCTCCACCTTGGGAAATGCTTATTTCTTTGTGTCTCTGATGGAGAGATTTTCACTCACTTTCTGGTCTTTATGGTAACCTTTAAATAGATATAGGAGGCTCAATTCCCATTCTATCTGTGTGAGAAGAAATCACCGAAAAGTTGGCACTACCACCCGGTACAGTTTTCGGGCCCATCCAGTCGCAACATATTTTAGTGGGTATTCTGCATTCCAGGCATTCGTTCCTGAAGACATAGGGCCCTGAATGTGAGAACAACTCAATAAAGTGTTCAGCCCTGTCCAGCCACAATATATTTCAGCCTGCCATAGACTTTGACAGGCGGCAGGTAGCATAGCCAGGCCCGGATTTACTCCCTTTGCCGCCCCAAGGCCGGGTCCTTCAATGCCGCCCCATCGATGACTGCTACAATAGATCAGTTAAAAACATATCTCCACACACGAGAACACTGAAAATAACTGACTTTAATTGTACAGACTAAAAATACTTCAGGGCAAGCGCGCGAGGGGTAAGGATTTTTTGCGGGCAATTTTTCAGGGCAATTTTTCAGGGCAATGGCTGGTGTTAGTGCTTCAATCATCCCCAGCACCATGGTTGTCATGGTGTCAGGATGATTGAAACACATTACTTCTATCATTACATTGTAATGTAAAATGAAATAGTTCAACTCACCATAATGCAGAATCATCGGGAGCCCTGAGCGTGTCACTTGCCACTATGCCTGCCACCAGATGGAGATGTCACTTGCCACCAGATGGATATGTCACTTGCCACGCTGCCACCAGATGGAGATGTCAGTTGCCACGCTGCCACCAGATGGAGATGTCACTTGCCACGTTGCCACCAGATGGAGATGTCACTTGCCACGTTGCCACCAGATGGAGAGGTCACTTGCCACGTTGCCACCAGATGGAGAGGTCACTTGCCACGTTGCCACCAGATGGAGATGTCACTTGCCACGTTGCCACCAGATGGAGATGTCACTTGCCACGCTGCCTGCCACCAGATGGGGATGTTACTTGCCATGCTGCCACCAAATGGAGATGTCACTTGCCACGCTGCCACCAGATGGAGATGTCACTTGCCACGCTGCCACCAGATGGAGATGTCACTTGCCACGCTGCCACCAGATGGAGATGTCACTTGCCACACTGCCACCAGATGGAGATGTCACTTGCCACGTTGCCACCAGATGGAGATGTCACTTGCCACGTTGCCACCAGATGGAGATGTCACTTGCCACGCTGCCTGCCACCAGATGGGGATGTCACTTGCCATGCTGCCACCAGATGGAGATGTCACTTGGCACGCTGCCACCAGATGGAGATGTCACTTGCCACGCTGCCTGCCACCAGATGGGGATGTCACTTGCCATGCTGCCACCAGATGGAGATGTCACTTGCCACGCTGCCACCAGATGGAGATGTCACTTGCCACACTGCCACCAGATGGAGATGTCACTTGCCACGCTGCCTGGCTGCCACCAGATGTTGATGTCACTTGCCATGCTGCCTGGCTGCCACCAGATGGAGGAGGGTGGAACAGCGGTGCGGGCAATGAGAGATGTCATCTCTCTCCCCCGCACCGCTGACATTACTCCTCGATCTTTTCAAAAATGGCTCCGGGCAGCGCAATCACGCTACTGCGCATGCGCCGCCCAGCCGAGCACGTACGAGCTTTCCCGAGCCCGGCCGGCTTCGGAACAGCGCATGCGCAGTAGTGGGCGACTCGCGGCCATCATTTCAAAGGGCACCGGTGCCCTTAATCGACTTTAACGGGCAGTCTGAAGGGGGGGGGGCGGCCGCGAAGTCACCGCAGGAGCGGCGCCGCCCCTGCACCACTGCCTCCCCGAGGCCTGGCCTCGGTGGCCTTGTGGCAAATCCGGCCCTGAGCATAGCTCCCTACTGTCCCTGATTTGGAGGGACTGTCCCTGATTTGGAGCAATGTCCCTCTGTATCTAAAATGCACTTTTTATCTTTCAAAATTGTTTCCCAGTGCTAAACCTTTCATCCAATTTCTAAATTGCTGCATTTGTAAATTTAAAAGCCAATATAAAGGAATAGGAGTGGTAAAAAAAAAGTCCTTGTGGATTTAATTAACCTTTTTTTGGTTAATTCTCCTTTGAGAGGGTGTGGCAGGGGGCGTGTCCTATGCCTACATACGTTTGCAAGTAGGTATCCCTCATTCCCATCTCAAAATGTTGGGAGGTGTGTAGGTAGTAGGGCTGGATGCTGTGCCTGTGCCTCCTAGGTGCACTAAAATGCTAAGATGGAATGCATAGAGTATAGACGCCCAGAGTGCAAAAAGCTCTCATATACCTGTGAGCTGGGCTGATTTTTTTGGGCATGTTTCTTTGCTGGAGGGGGCAAGTCTCTTTACTAGAGGGGGCATTTTTCTTTGCTGAATTGGGCATGTCTCTTTTCTGGAGGGGACATTTTTCTTTCCTGGATTGGGCATGTCTCTTTGCTGGAGGGGGCATGTCTCTTTGCTGGATTGGGCATGTCTCTTTGCTGGATTGGACATGTCACTTTGCTGGAGGGGGCATGTTTCTTTGCTGGATTGAGCATGTCTCTTTGCAGGAGGGGGCATGTCTCTTTTCTGGAAGGGGCATGCCTCTTTACTGGAGGGGGCATGTCTCTTTGCTGGAGGGGGCATGCCTCTTTGCTGGATTGGGCATGTCTCTTTTCTGGAAGGGGACATGTCTCTTTGCTGGAGGGGGCATTTCTCTTTGCTGGATTGGGCATGTCTCTTTACTGGAAGGGGCATGCCTCTTTACTGGAGGGGGCATGTCTCTTTGCAGGAGGGGGCATGTTTCTTTGCTGGATTGGGCATTTCTCTTTGCTGGATTTGGCATTTCTCTTTACTGGAGGGGGCATGTCTCTTTGCTGGATTGGGCATGTCTCTTTGCTGGAGGGGGCATGTCTCTTTGCTGGATGGGCATGTCTATTTGCTGGAGGGGGCATGTTTTTTTGCTGGATTGGGCATGTCTCTTTGCAGGAGGGGACATGTCTCTTTTCTGGAAGGGGCATGTCTCTTTGCTGGAGGGGGCATGTCTCTTTGCTGGATTGGGCATGCCTCTTTGCAGGAGGGGGCATGTCTCTTTGCAGGAGGGGGCATGTCTCTTTTCTGGAGGGGGCATGTCTCTTTGCTGGATTGGGCATATCTCTTTGCTAGAGGGGGCATGTTTCTTTGCTGGATTGGGCATGTCTCTTTGCAGGAAGGGGACATGTCTATTTTCTGGAAGGGGCATGTCTTTTTGCTAGAGGGGGCATGTTTCTTTGCAGGAGGGGACATGTCTCTTTTCTGGAAGGGGCATGTCTTTATACTGGAGGGGGCATGTCTCTTTGCTGGAGGGGGCATGTCTCTTTGCAGGATTGGGCATGTCTCTTTGCTGGAGGGGGCATGTCTCTTTTCTGGAAGGGGACATGTCTCTTTTCTGGATTGGGCATGTCTCTTTGCAGGATTGGGCATGTCTCTTTGCTGGATTGGGCATGTCTCTTTTCTGGAAGGGGACATGTCTCTTTTCTGGATTGGGCATGTCTCTTTGCTGGAGGGGGCATGTTTCTTTGCTGGATTGGGCATGTCTCTTTGCTGGATTGGGCATGTCTTTTTGCTGGAGGGGACATTTCTCTTTGCTGGAAGGGGGCAATTCTCTATACTGGAAGGGGCATGTCTCTTTACTGGAGAGGGCATGTCTCTTTGCTGGAGGGGGCATGTCTCTTTGCTGGATTGGGCATGTCTCTTTGCTGGAGGGGGCATGTCTCTTTGCTGGAGGGGGCATGTCTCTTTGCTGGAAGGGGACATGTCTCTTTACTGGAGGGGACATGTCTCTTTGCTGGAAGGGGACATGTCTCTTTGCTGGAAGGGGACATGTCTCTTTACTGGAGGGGACATGTCTCTTTGCTGGAAGGGGACATGTCTCTTTACTGGAGGGGGCATGTCTCTTTGCTGGAGGGGGCATGTCTCTTTACTGGAGGGGACATGTCTCTTTACTGGAGGGGACATGTCTCTTTACTGGAGGGGACATGTCTCTTTACTGGAGGGGGCATGTCTCTTTGCTGAATATATAGGGATGTCTTTATGGACATCCCTATTGCTGGATTGGAAATGTCTCTTTGCTGGATGGGTGTGATTTTTTTTCGAGGGGGGGGGGGGGGGGCAGCGTTTCATTCTTGGACCCGGGCAGCACAATGTCTTGGGCCAGCCCTGACTGTAAGGCATAGGAGATAAGCCACTGTGCTGTACTAATAGCAATTTTCCTAAGTGGGGATATGTCATTGGCCTACACACTGTGCTAAAGGGTGACCCTCATAGGAGGTAAGCAATGATAATTGAAGTGCAGAAAATACACTATAGTATCAATTTAAATAAGCTTAACAACACAAAAAGAGACACAAAATCCTGAGATATTTAGCAATGATGGGGTTAAGTGGGCAAGCAGGAATGAATAGGGGAATAGACAGAATACATCCCATTAATAGATGACAGCAGAGAAAGACTGGAGCTGGACACATTAACATCTGTGTTACTAGTCAATAGTGTGGAAGAGGAAATGGCCAACAAGAAATCAGTAAAGAATCTCTAGAGACTCTGGGGATGTACAGCGCTGTCGTCTGTAATGTATAAGACTGCTATAGGGTAGCCTTTGTGAACACTGCAATTTAAAGGGCCAGACAGTTTAGAGCCAATCCCCAGCCGTTATCAAATAATTCAATGTAAAATCCCTACACCAGTGCAAACCAAAATAAAAATGAAAAAATATATTATGTGTATAAAATAGATAGAAAATTATAATATATGATTAAAAAATAGTAAAAAAGATCATATTAAACCATGTGTAAATGGAGAGCCACTCGTTATAGGACTAAAATAAAGTCTAAAAACCAAACAATCAAAGTGAGTTATTAAACACACTCGGAGAGCGCTTAATAACTCACTTTGATTGTTTCATTATGAAATAATAGTGCACGATTAAATTCTGAAGTGTCAATGGCACAGATTACTCCAAATAATGGAAAATCTTTCCAAATGATTAAAGCAAAAATGCAGTAAAATAAAAATGAAAAGATGCAACACAAATAAAAATAGCTTTTGGTACAAAACTCACCTTCAATCCAAAGCTGCCTCCCACAGTACTATTTTCTATCACTAGATGCCCTCAATCTTCGGGGTTTAATGATGGACAGCATTATTCAAGTCACTTCCCCTGAGCCCAGGCTTTAATGGATCCATCTGCAGCCTGTGTCTGGACAGTGAAGGAGAAGCAACACAGTGATGAGCTTATCTCTCCATCATTCTGATTTCTCCTCCTATCAAAACGCTTTGTCAGCACATAGTTACATAGTAGATGAGGTAAAAAAAAAGTCACAATTCCATCAAGTCCAACCTATGTGTGTGATTATATGTCAGCATTACATTGTATATCCCTGTATGTTGTGGTCGTTCAGGTGATTATCTAATCGTTTCTTGAAGCTATCGATGCTCCCCGCTGAGACCACCGCCTGTGGAAGGGAATTCCACATCCTTGCCGCTCTTACAGTAAAGAACCCTCTACGTAGTTTAAGGTTAAACCTCTTTTCTTCTAATTTTACTGAGTGGCCACGTGTCTTGTTAAACTCCCTTCCGCGAAAAAGTTTTATCCCTATTGTGGGGTCACCAGTACGGTATTTGTAAATTGAAATCATATCCCCTCTCAAGCGTCTCTTCTCCAGAGAGAATAAGTTCAGTGCTCACAACCTTTCCTCATAACTAATATCCTCCAGACCCTTTATTAGCTTTGTTGCCCTTCTTTGTACTCGCTCCATTTCCAGTACATCCCTCCTGAGGACTGGTGCCCAGAACTGGACAGCATACTCCAGGTGCGGCCGGACCAGAGTCTTGTAGAGTGGGAGAATTATCGTTTTATCTCTGGAGTTGATCCCCTTTTTAATGCATGCCAATATTCTGTTTGCTTTGTTAGCAGCAGCTTGGCATTGCATGCCATTGGTGAGCCTATCATCTACTAGGACCCCCAGGTCCTTTTCCATCCTAGATTCATGTCAGTCCTTCAATGAGTCTTCCTTTCCCAGTGTGAGCTCTGCAAATGGAATTGCAAGAGACAAATACCAAGTCAAGTTTAGGGATTTCCACTGCTTGCATTTAAAATAATACATTTAAAGCTGAACTCCAAGTGTGCTCTCACTTCTAATTATTTATCCAGCTTGGACCGATGTAAGCAAGGATGGACTGCTGGGGAAGCGGACAATCACTGTAGTAGTGGGTGCTACTAAAGCGATCGCCATGCTCTTCTGAATCCTGTGCTGAGCGACTACCCCACTGCACACTGACTCTCTCTCATCACTGCTGCCAAGCTGGACCAATGCACTGGAGATCATACCTGGAGTCAGCTTTAGTCAGCTTTATTAATGTACTGTATTTATTGGCGTATAACACGCACTTTTTCACCCTGAAAATCGGGTGCAAATAGCGTGTGCGTGTTATATGCCAATACTTCAATTTTAGCTGCTTTGGAGGGGACAGAGGGGTAGGTGGGGGGGGGGGGGGGGGACGAGCGCCGTCGGATTACATACAGTGAGAATCTGCTGTTTACTTGGCAGCCTCTGTAACAGGAAGTTCCATCTCCTGGGCCGCCATTGGACCTCTGTTCTGTCTATCATAGTAGATTCTCACTGTATGTAATCTGTCTTCCCTCTAAGCTGCAGATGGGCATCGATCAGGCTGCTGCACTGATGGCAATGGTGAGGCTGCTGCATTGAAGGCAATGGTGAGGCTGCTGCACTGATGACAATGGTGATGCTGCTGCATTGAAGGCAATGGTGAGGCTGCTGCACTGATGGCAATGGTGAGGCTGCTGCATTGAAGGCAATGGTGAGGCTGCTGCATTAAAGGCAATGTTGAGGCTGCTGCATTGAAGGCAATGGTGAGGCTGCTGCATTGAAGGCAATGGTGAGGCTGCTGCATTGAAGGCAATGGTGAGGCTGCTTCATTGAAGGCAATGGTGAGGCTGCTGCATTAAAGGCAATGGTGAGGCTGCTGCATTAAAGGCAATGGTGAGGCTGCTGCATTAAAGGCAATGGTGAGGCTGCTGCATTAAAGGCAATGGTGAGGCTGCTGCATTAAAGGCAATGGTGAGGCTGCTGCATTGATGGCAATGGTGAGGCTGCTGCATTGATGGCAATGGTGAGGCTGCTGCATTGATGGCAATGGTGAGGCTGCTGTATTTAAGGCAATGGTGAAGCTGTTGCATTGATGGCACTTGTGAGGCTGCTGCATTGATGGCACTTGTGAGGCTGCATTGATGTGGACTGATGAGGCTGCCCCATTTTTGGTTTTAGAGGGCAGAATAGTGTCTCATTTCAGTAGGAGGCATAGTGCCCCAAGGGCCAGATAAAGGCAAGCAAAGGGCAACATTTGGCCCCCGGCATAGGCGATTAGGCGTGCGCACAGGGTGTGCCGGGTGTGCCCAGGCACACCCTAATCCCCCCCATGCGCATTAGTGTTATCATTCTGTGTAGCAACAGGAACATGGGAAAGATCTCCCTCTTACCGGCTCTGCCATAAGAGAAGTGTTTATCCTTTTCTCTTTCACTGTGCCAGCAGGGAGATCAATGTGCCGGGGTCATATATATATATGTAGATACATACACATGCATGCGTGTTTGAGCTTAAGGGTGCACACCCTGATGATATTAGGCTGCGCACACCTATGGCCCCCGGGCTGAAGTTTGTAGACCCCTGCCCTAAACAATATGTTGCTAATGCTAATTGACTTTCTTTTTTTTTCTAAATGAAGACAAATGGAAGATCACACACTGTGTTGACTCTCCTTTATTCCACATTAGCACAGGATACAAGATAAAGCTCTTCTCGCCCTCACTGGTCAGCACTGGCTTACTGGTTTATATGTGTATGCACCAATAGGTTTTTAAAAATCCATTAGAATGTCAGATCCTTTACAAGCATCCCTCTGTCATCTAATAGTTCTGGCTAGTTTTGCCTTTAAGTTCTTTGACAAAGAACCTCCAAATTGCAGAGCAAGACACAGTGGCTTGTTGTGTGCGAATTGCAGTGGTGAGAAAACATCAAAAACATCAATGTGTGATAGAAAGTATATAATTAGGTATGAAATAGAGGAGCTACACTGCACAGACAAGTTCCAAGTAAGAACAAATGTGTATGCAGCAGATTATACAGACTACAGACACTCTTTAGTCTACAAAACCTTTCCTATTGTGCAGATGATCCTAAAGTATTCAGCCGGATCGGCTGAATTTCGATCCACGTGTGTCCATGCCTGTTCAATAGAAGCCAATTGCATTAGAAATAGAAATAAGACAAGACATAGAATATAGCAGCCTTTCTAAACTAGGGTTCCTTCAGACAATGCTAGGAGTTCCTTGACCAATGAGCAACATCTGCCTCTCAGATAAGTAACCATTGGCATCAATGATCTTTTTAGCTACCTGTAAGCAGGAAGGGGGAATTCTTCCCAATGACCACAAATGTAAGGTGCATCCTACCCAGTAACCAGGGGCGTTGCTAGGTCTACAAAAGATCTGGGGCTAGAGCCCATAGCAGCGTAGTAAAGAAAGTCATACGCTTGGGCGGGCATACACATGTATATACAGTAATATACGTGCATGTGTATATATATCCCCAGAGAGCCCCCCACTTACATCAGGGTCCCTAGAGCCCCCCCTTACATCAGGGTCCCCAGAGAGCCCCCCTTACATCAGGGTCCCTAGAGAGCCTCCTCCTTACACCAGAGTCCTCAGAGAGCCTCCCCCTTACATCAGGGTACTCAGAGAGCCCCCCCTTACATCAGGGTTCCCAGAGAGCCCCCCTTACATTAGGGTCCCTAGAGAGCCTCCCCCTTAAATCTGGGTCCCTAGAGAGCCTCTGCCTTAAAATCTGGGTCCCCAGAGAGCCCCCGATTTACATAAGGGTCCCCAGAGAGACTCCCCTCCCCTTGGGGACCCCAGCAGAGACTCGGGGCTATTGGCCCCAGATTCGGGGCTATAGCCCCAAAAGCCACCCCCTAGCGACGCCCCTGCCAGTAACCATCACATTAATGTACTGTGATCTGTAAATATAGTCATTTTTATCAGGGGTTCTCCTCTTGATCCTCTTTCTCTAGTGTGTATTAGTATAACAGCGACCACCATGCTTTATAAGTATTTATTGGCCAAATGCTATGATGGCACCACAAGAACATAGCTGATAGGAAAAAGTGTGTATCCATTTAGGGTTATAGAACATGGCTTATTTTAAACAGTGGTAACAAGACATCTTTTAAATATTGCTATATAGACGTGGTTTATACTTGCTGTACAGTACACCAGGGATGGGTCCTGGACAAGAGATATATTTCCCAACTGTTTGGGTTGTGGTAGCTTTAAAGGAGAGTTCAGGAGATATTTTAGGAGCATGGTGAGGGGTTCCAAGGAAGTCCAGCTGGAGAACAGAGGACTCATTTCAGTACGATCTGGATTAGTAAATTCTCATTTGGGACATGAAATTCTGAGGTTCTGTGAGATTTTGGGTGGGAAAGAGCCTCCAAACCCTGATTACAGAGGCTTTGGTCCCACCGGGGTTAATCCACCTGCATGGGGGGCTTGAAAAGCAGCAGGAAGGAGTCAGGACACGTCTATGAGGTAGTGTGGAGTGGATCTCAGCTGTGAAAAAGTGTGGATTATCTGGAGACCAAGACTATGTTTTGCTGAGCTGCTATGGCTTTTCCTGTACTCCAATACAGAACCTTAAACCCAAGTGTGGGACTGGTATCTTGGCGGTGAGCCATTATGATGTTTATTTTTGCTGAAGAAAGCTGTTTTTTTGTTTGCTTGTTTTGAGTGTTCAGTAAAGACTATTACTTTTATGAGCCACTGGCTGGTGATCTCAGGCTCTCCATGTTACCACTGATAACATGACCAAATATACTATACCTACTGACTTGTCACAGAACCCTGTGCACTATGCACTGTAGGTTCTTCACTACATTTTCTTTAGGTGTCCAGTTTTGTTCTGGTGATAACTTTATTTTAGCCAGCCTACTTTTTTAGTTACTGGTTCTCATGGGTTATCTCTAAACACAAAGGACCTCTCTATATAAAGTAATAACTGCAGGACAACAAACTAATCTGCTTCTTATGGACAGTGCAAGCCATGGACGTTATATACGAAAAGGAGACCAAAGGGCAAATGTAGCCTTATTCAAATACCACCAAAACAGTGTACATAATCAGTAAAATTATATAAGGAGCTAAATAAATAATTCTGAAATATCATTTTAATAAAGTGTATACCTTGATAATACGTAGAGGCCAGTGAGGGCATTTAAGGATTTATTTTCTCCGTAATGACAAGATGGAGTATCTCTGTAATGATCCTGTAAAGTATGGTGTGTGAAAAGGCATGCCGTAGAGTCCATGCTGAGCTGCTCTTGTCCTTGGACAGCCTACATAAAACTTTCTTTGTTAGATTCCTGTACTAGTGACCTAGTGCTGCGTCAGCGACTGTGCTGCGGTGTGTATATGTATTTATACCCGACTTCAAAAACACAAGTCTTCTCTGACACACACTCACATACACACACATATGGACAGAATCTCTCGAGGGCATTTGAAGTTCCTGCTGACAAAAAAAAAAAATTTGTGTGCAATAAGAAGTCTTTGTGTAGGGTTGCTCCAGTACAACTATATAACACAGAACAGGGGCAGGCTTGTGCCTCGGATTACTTCCAAATTAGACTTATTTTTAGAAAATATAATGCCCCCTACACACGGTCGGATTTTCCGATGGAAAATGTCCGATCGGAGCGTGTTGTCGGAAATTCCAACCGTGTGTGGGCTCCATCGGACATTTTCCATCGGATTTTCCGACACACAAAGTTTGAGAGCAGGATATAAAATTTTCCCACAACAAAATCCGTTGTCGGAAATTCCGATCGTGTGTACACAAATCCGACGGACAAAGTGCCACGCATGCTCAGAATAAATAAAGAGATGAAAGCTATTGGCCACTGCCCCGTTTATAGTCCCGACGTACGTGTTTTACGTCACCGCGTTTAGAACGATCGGATTTTCCGACAACTTTGTGTGACCATGTGTATGCAAGACAAGTTTGAGCCAACATCCGTCGGAAAAAATCCTAGGATTTTGTTGTCGGAATGTCCGAACAAAGTCCGACCGTGTGTACGGGGCATTAGAAGTAGATGAAGTGTATACAAATATTCAAAGCTACTGAACCAAAATTTGGGGCCTACTGTAAATGTGATAGACCTCATACCTCCCAACATCAGGAGCTGAGAAAGAGGGACAACCTAGAAAGCGGAAAACCGGAGCAGCGCGCCACTGAGAAAAATGGGATATGGCTACACTGCACAGGATATTGGATGAAAGAAACATAATTTAATAGTTTAAGCTTACTCACAGTATACCCTGCACACATATGCTGCAATCCTTGGAAACACAAAATACCCCTTAACTACTGTACCACAAGTACAGATATTAAATTCAAGATTGATCACTGCGCTAGTAATGATAGTAAAGCAGCTGACGTAAATTGTATGGTGACAATAAAAAGCATAGAAAATATAGGTGTTATGCAGTGCTAAAAAAATAACATTAAAGTGGTGTTCCGGTCGAAATTATACTTTTTAAATAAAAATACCCCTATAAAACACAAGCTTAATGTATTCTAGTAAAGTTAGTCTGTAAACTAAGGTCTATTTTGTTAGTTTATAGCAGTAGTTTGTTATTTTGGCCGTGGCCATCTAAAGTGTGGGCATCTGAAGCCAGACTGTATTTCTTCCTGGATCTCATCCTTGCAGATCTCGCACATGCTCACTGCAGCACAAGCAGTGTAATAGGTTTCAGGTCAGGTTTCCATAGCAACGGCAGGGTCAGAGGAAGTTGCCACCTCTTCCCGGAAGGCATTGCAAACAGGAAATGATGCAATGGGCCACGGCCAGGGAGGAGGAAGTGAAAAATGAATACAGCAGATATACAGTAGGTGCTGAGAAAAAAAAAATTAAAAATATCCAATTCGTTTACAGTGCACAGTTTAGTGAGGGATGCTGAAGAGTTGTAAAAGTGGGTGGAACTCCACTTTAAAAGTAAAAGTCCATAGTGTTTTATGATAAAGTCCTTGTTCAGGGAAAAAAGTGGAACCACCCATGGTGTAAACAGAGACACAAATTAGGTGAGCACGAACTTATCCTCCACCGAACATCAACACATAGTTACATAGTTACATAGTTAGTAAGGTTGAATAAAGACACCAGTCCATCAAGTTCAACCTGAGCAAGTGTGTGTGCGTGTCTACAATTATCCCTATTTTTTTTTTTTTTAATTTAAGGTACCCATATATAACACACATATGTAACACACCAGGCCTCTTACCAAAAAGAATGGACCACTAAATTACAGGTGGTCAAACAAGCATGATAAATCCACAGAGCCACGAAACTATTTCATTAGGGTCATAGATGGCTGGATCTTGTAGTCTCACCAGATGAATATTCAGAGGTGCATACATAAGATACAAAAAAAAAAACTCCTCATGTCGTAATACTTTAAAACCAGGATCACATTTATTTTAAAAAATATCCAGGGTACTTACATTTTAGCAGAGAAAAACAGGCATGTTCAAAAGCAGCAGTCTGCATAAGGTAGCGTTTGTTTCCAACCACAAAGATGGCCGCGGTCAACACGTTTCAGCGTCGTGACGTCAGAGCTTCACCCTGCTGCTTTTGAACATGCCTGTTTTTATTTGCTAAAATGTGAGTACCTTGGATATTTTTTAAAATAAATGTGATCCTGGTTTTAAAGTACAGATATATATTCAGGTGATTGCACTGCCCAGATAAATGTGACTAATAGCAATCCTCAATCAATAAGGCACAAATAACATCTACTGTGTCAGATAAATAAACATTTTAGTGCAAGAGTCTTAACAAGTCCAAATCAAGGGCAAAAAGGAAAAGAAAAAAACGCCCCAAAAGTCCAAAAGAAATAATCTAGTAAGCTTCTTTACAGAAGAAAAACAATGAATAAGGAATTCCTAGATCTCCTCTGTGCTCCAGCAAGACATGCAATAGTGCTCCTCCACCAAGTGAAATGGATTCTCACCTTATTACAATACCCATATATGGGCCAACACAGCTTTTGAGAAAATGCTGTCTTGCACACCAGATGCTGGTCGTCCTCTTAGATCCTCCTTATTAGCATACCAGCTCCAATATAAATAGCTCCAAAATTTGTGTTTATCTGACACTGTAGATGTTATGTGTGCCTTATTGATTTAGGATTGCTAATAGTCACATTATCTGGGCAGCGCAATCACCTTAATATAGATCGATACTCTATATTGTATGTGGGAAAGCATATTGTGTTAGTGGTAGCCAACAGACAGATATTTTGGTTAGGTGGCAGCGCACAAACCCTCTTTTATATTCTTTTCACTGTACCACAAGTGACACCTAAAAAAAATTAAACAGACACACATAAATCTAAAAAAATAGAAAGATAGCTAACACATTAAATGAATGTACCTTAAAGTAACATTTTCGAAAACGAAGAACCAAAACTTTTGAGCCAGTTTATACTTTGGTAAGGAGTATGCGATGTACATCAGTATGAACTTTGTTATGTATAATGCAATGTAGAGAGTGTAGCAGTCAGCAATATGTATCATGTGTAGCAGAGTGGAAAAAAACCTAGAAGATTGCAAAAATGGACTTTGTAGGCACACACATAAGATAAAAAATATTGAGCTTTTAATTGGATAGAGTTAAAACAGTGGTATACAAAAACATAAAAAGACCACACATCATACTATGATTACATAAAGCAAAATGACCTCAGAGACTGAGATAACAACTCCAATTAATATTCTAATCCCCATGGGATGGAAATAATTGTAATAGAACCAATAACAGCGGAATATCTTCTTGTGACCTCTTTCTGAGACTCTACTGCTCCATGCACCCCACTCCTCCTGGATATTGTTATTGGTTCTATTACTAATTATTTCCATCCCAGGGGATTAGAATATATAAATTGGAGTTGTTATCTCAGACTCTGAGGTAATTTTGTTTTATGTAATCATAGTATGATGTGTGGTCTTTTTATGTTTTTGTATACCACTGTTTTAACTCTATCCAATTAAAAGCTCAATATTTTTTATCTTAAATGTGTGCCTACAAAGTCCATTTTTGCAATTTCCTAGTTTTTTTTCCAATTAATATTGGGACATTGGCATATTGTTACCAGTGCATCCACAGTGTCACCCTGTGAGGATACACGTTAAACTCCATTTTTTTGTCATGTGTATTAGTGTGTTGTAGAGGGAACGTGGAAAAGTCCTGTTTGGAGTTTATACATCTCCCAGGCTCCTCTCATACACATTAAGAGATCTCTAAGCCTCTGTACCAGTTAGAGTTTTGCTACTCTCCCCTTGGACAATTCACACTCACCTGGAACCTGCAGTCAGTGCTCTCAAACCTGGGGAACAGACAAGTCATGTCTGGGAGAGCTGAAAGTTTGGTCTAATCTGTAATATTGCATATGTGGAGACTGACAAGCCTCAAGGTTGCTCAGCCTGACAGTCAGGACTTATATTTGTGAAGTTAGTGCCATGTTTTGAAGTTTTGGACTGTAAATGGACTTGTAAATAGCACCCATAAACTCTGCACTGTTTGATTCTACTTCATTAAACTAGTATCTGTGCTTGAAAGTATGCTCATCCCAGGGAGCTTTAATCTCCGCTACCTATCCCCAGCTCACACATGGTACCCCTTATCGAGAAAAAAAAAACGGTCAGTGTTGGAGGTCAGCAGGAGGGAAAAAAAATGCTAAAAATATTTGGCATCAGTGGTCAGGGGGAGGAAGAAAAATCCCAATGTAGGGTAGGTGGTCAGTTGGAGAAACTATATCTGATATTGGTGACCATTTGGGAGGAAAATAATAGCCAAAGTTGGTGGTTAGTGGGAAGAAGAAAATGCTCTGCATCGGTGCTCAAATCAAGAAAAAGGCTCCAATAGGGAAGGGGGGGGAGGCATTGGTACTCTTTTGGAAGGAAGGGGGGAACCCAGTGCTCTGTAGGGGGTCAGGAGGGCACTAATACTCTATGGGAGGAGAGGGGTGCACTGGTACTCTATGGGAGGAGAGGGGGACACTGGTACTCCTTGGGAAGTGAGGGGGGCACCACTGGTACACTATGGCAGCAGAGGGGTCACTGGTACACTATAGCAGCAGAGAGGGGCACTGGTGCCTGGAGAAGTTATGGTGTTAGACATTGGTGTTCACTGGAAAACATTGGTGTTCAGTATATTACTTACAGAGCTCAGCCGATGATAGGACACAGCTGGGATCTGTGGGATGTCGGGATTTTGTTAAATCCGGGACTATTGGGAGATACTTATACTGTATATGGAGTAAATGCAGTTGCTGGTACCTGGTGTAAGCAAAAATTATGACTTACAGTGTATGTAGCAAAAGAGAGCTGAGGAAAGCACAGTCAACAAAGAGTGACTTAAATTGTTGATATCTTTATTGAAGATCTCAAACAGGAAAATAACATGTGGGGTTCTTTGACAAAACATTTCACAGAAGGAAAAAAGCAATTAACAATACTGTATACAGAGAGAGATATTTATTTATTTTAAAGCTGAATTCTTAGCAGATATAAAATGCACAACCAATTGCAGCTCTGTTTAATAAATACATTGATGCAAGTAGTGTAAGTACCAGAGTTTGACTTGGTATTAGTCTATTTTACTCGACTGGACAGCAGAGCTCAGACTGGGAGATGGAGATGTGATCATGTGAGAACAAGGGCCATGCTGATAGGAGGAGGGGGCAGCTTGGTCCGCCCATTGTTTCCTCTTTCACTGTCCACTCACAGGTTGGGGTGGGATGCAAGACACCAAAGTGTTACTTAACTAGAGCAGGGAAAAATCAGGTCTCCTGTCCTGCCAGGCAGAGCTTTGTAGATCTCAGGATCTACAAACCCTGAGCCAAAAATCTGGGTGGATTCCAGCATTAAAGTCAGGATCCTTGCAGAGCCTGGGCCCGCTCTATGACATCAACTGACAGCGGGCTTTAGCCTGCTGTCGGCTAAATGTGGGTCACAGGTGTGTAGAAATAAGTGCACTTCTGTGATCCAGAAAAGAAGTATGACCAAACAAGCTTTGGCTATACTTCTCTCTTTAAACTTTAGGGCCCAGTTAGACTTGTGTGAACTAATGCTTGTTATGGAACTTGAAAAGCAGGTGCATTGCCTTAGTGTGTTGGGGTGCCATTTAAAATGAATAACACCACAGTGCAGCAAGGCATGTAATATATTTCCAAACATTGAGAACCTTTTTTTTATGTTCCACTATGAGTACGTTGTAAAACAAACCTCTGAGAATAGAAAAGTGAAGCATAAAATCACACCGCACAAAAAAGTGCACAAGGGAGCTGTGGGCCTCCTCCAAAGTCCCCTGAGGCGCAAGCTCCTGACAGGATCAAGGTATTTTGGTCCACCTAGGCTGAAACTAAGTAATGGTGGGCATACACTTTAAGGGTAAAAGTGTATGCCCAACCAAAACTTTTTTTTTTAAGTTTTGGATAGACTGCAGAAAGATTAAAAGCCCTGTTGGGTTTTTCTTCTAACCGGGACTACGTTAGAGAGATTTCTCCTCACTTCCTGTTCTGCTGAAAATGGTTTCAGCGGACAGGAAGTGGACGTATATCGCCAACAACAAATATTTTTTTTTTTTTTTTTGGTAGAGTGGGAGAAAGCTTGAAACCAGTCAGCTTACTTCCTCACTTTCTGTGCAATATAGGTGTTTTTTTTTGGGGGGGTTGAACTAAATGGACTTGTGTCTTTTTTCAACCTGATTACCTATGTAACTGACAGTTATGCCGTGTACACACGACTGGACTTTCGACGGACTGAAATACATTGGACTTTTCGACGGACTTTCGTCGGACTTCCGTCGAATCTGACATTTCTACACACAATCACACCAAAGTCCGACGGATTCGACCGTGATGACGTACGACCGCACTAGAATAAGGAAGTCCATAGCCAGTAGCCAATAGCTGCCCTAGCGTCGGTTTTCATCCGTCGGACTAACATACAGACAAACGGATTTTTCGACCGGACTCTAATCCGTCGGAAAGATTTGAAACATGTTCTAAATCTAAAGTCCGTCACATTTTCGACAGAAAAGGTCCGCTGCAGGTCCGATGAAGCCCACACACGGTCGAATTGTCCGACGGATTCGTTTCGTCGGACAAGTTTGGTCGAAAAGTCCAGCCATGTGTACACGGCATAAGAGTGGAAATCCATTTAATAAAGCACTGCATACTTCTATAACCTGATAGGGTCTCCTCAATATACCCAAAACTCAATGTAGTGTTACCCCCACTTGAATTTACCTGGTTCTTTCTCATCCAAAGGCCACCAGCCACCCAAAAAACATCCATTCACTTTGATTCCAGTAAACAGCCTAGGGTTGTCATTTTAAGCTTTATTGCTGATAAACTTTAACAGGGGGGTGCAAGGTGATATGGGATACTCTAAGGATACTGTATAGGAATAGGAGGAAACACTTAGGCTAGGCTTCTCTGAGCAGTCTTTATGCCAGGGACAAGGGGGAATGTCCAGAACTAAGACATTGTAGGAGCCATGTCAGTGATAGCTGCCACTATCACTTATACCCAAAAAACAGAACACAGTCACCAGGATCTGGAGCTCAGGTAAGTACTCACAGGACAGCTGCACAGTTCCTACCCTGTTTCCCCGAAAATAAGACCTAGCGTGATTGTCAGTGATGGCTGCAATATAAGCCCTACCCCCCAAATAAGCCCTACCCTGTTTCCCCGGAAAAAAGCCATACCCTGAAAATAAGACCTACAAGAACTTTAACTAGGGCTTATTTGGGGGGTAGGGCTTATATTGCAGCCTTCACCGACAATCACGCTAGGTCTTATTTTCGGGGAAACAGGGTAGCTTACTTCAGACTTTCTTTGACTGCAGGATAGCTACTCACTTCCAGCTTCCACCAGACACTCTTTAGTGAGGGAGAGGTAATACTCATAATGCCACAGGACAACTATACACCTTTATGCTTCCACCAGGCACTTCCTCAGTGAGCTCTCTAGACCAGATCCATAGATGAAGTCCCTTAGCTGGCTCCCAAGATACTTGGAAATAGGCCCCCCCCCGGCCTTGCTAAAGCTGGGACCTCAATGAGCATCAGCAAACTTGAGTAGAACTGTCTCAAAGGGGCTGCAGCCCCTGGGGATGAGGAACATGTCTAGCAGAACAAGGCATGGCTTCTCCAGACCTAGGGTTTCCACCTTTTCTTCAAGCCAAACCCGAACACAGGGCAATTTTTTATTTTTTTTTGCAGTAAAGACTATAGGATTATAAAAGACCTGGGACACATTTTAGTGCCCCAAAGAGAGTAGTAATTTAGCGCACAGAGCGTGCCAGTGGGTGTGGCCAAATTGCGCTTGCTGACATCATCACCCCACCCTTCAGTGATGCCAAACCTGCCCCCCAATCAGCCACCCACAGCAGCAACACATTTGTGTATGACTATCTCGGTCAACTTGGGGAGCCACAGTCTGGTCTGATTAATGTGTCCGGGTTTCAGGTGGACTGAAACCCTGACACATGATCATAGGTGTGCGCAGCCTATTGCATTAGGGTGTGCACCCCAACTCTCAAACACACATGAACGCCACCTGCTGTCACAGAAAGGAGGCTCTGGTGGTGGGAGACAGTTGATAGGGAGCATATTACGTTACGCCCTAAATACAGGTGTAACGCATTCCTACTGTTGAATCTAGCCTTTAACATAATGAGGGCATTTACACTGGTCACTGGCACCCTCAACCACCCACCTGGTGCTGTCCCTGGATAATGCTAATGCACATGGGGTGATTAGGGTGTGCACACCCTGTGCGCACGCCTATGCACATGACTCAAAGCCCGAACTGTCCGAGTGAATCCTGGACAGGTGGCAACCCTATCCAGACCCCAGATAATGTATATTCTTGCCAGCCACCTACTGAACACCCCCCCCCCCCCCAGGAATTGGCTGAAGCACAAAAAATATTCAAGCTTCCCATTTGACTCTCCCAGCCCTATGTTCCGGAAACTTCCAGAAGGCAGCCAAATCTGCAACCTGTGAGATCTGGAACAGCCCAAAGAAATCATTAGCTGCTCCAGTGATTACAGAAAAGCCAAAAAGAACTAAATTTGCCTGACAACCTAGCAACCTATCTAGGAGGGAGCTACATAAAAAAAAAAAAGGTAGCTGGACATACACTTTAAGATACCAAGTATGAGGGATTAACCTCATGCTTTACCCAGGGTTTTCACTTTTAACATGAAGCTCATACACATTAGACCAAGGGTCTTCAAACTATGGCCCTCCAGTTGTTCAAGAACTACTATTCCCATCATGCCTAGCCATGTCTGTGAATGTCAGAGTTTTACAATGCCTCATGGGATGTGTAGTTCCGCAACAGCTGGAGGGCCGTAGTTTGAGGATCCCTGCATTAGACTAAACACACATTTGGTACATTTTTCACGCTGGATAGTGCGTACCCGTATAGTAGAGATAACAGAGGAAAGAATGTACTTACAAATGTTTGGATGAAGGTTTCATCCAGTTTTTATCTAAAAAAAAAAGAGTTTTCATGTCCTATAATTGACTAATTGCAGGAGATGCAAGAATTAGTGCTATATTGCTGATTTTCTGTTCATGCCACCATTCATTAGAACATTCTCCTTTTTGGGCAGACGTTGCAAACTGTGGTCAGCAAATTCTTTGTGATATTTCTTTTGGCTATGCTTGTGCCTGGCTTGCAGGCTCCCTTAGCAGGGTGATAGCACTACAAAATGACTGCCCATGGCTTCCCAAATCTTCCATGAGGGTATTGCACCTTTCTCACAGGAAACACATCCTGTTCTACCGGTCTCACAAATCACGCTTCCTACTACTGACAAAGTACGAGTTTGCTCAGCCTCCATCTATTATTCTTCTGGCAAGGCACAATTTTTATTTTTTTAATCATTTTTGCATCACTACAAAAATGAACAAAAAAAAGCATGAAAACAAGAAAATGTAAATATGCAGGCAAAGTATGTATCTAGCGGAGTTTTTTAAAAAAAATTCTTTCCTTTAAAGTTTCCGACATACAATTTAAACAGGTGTCAGCGTAAAATACACAAAGTAGCATTCGTAATACAAAGAGTGAAACACAGTATATCAATATCGTACAAAAAGGAATGTCAAACATGACCTGTTGCATAGAGATAGTGCCGGGTCAAGAAGTCCAGAGTACCTGCAAACCCTTCAGTGTCAAAAAAACTGATGTGAGAGGGAGTTAGGGGCAATCTAACCTGGTATTTAAGGTAATAGCTTTAAGTAATTTATGGGTTGGCGGCAGGAGCGGACTGATAACTCACGGGGCCCCCGGACAATAGGAGATTATGGGGCCCCCAGGCTATCAGAGATTATGGGGCCACACAGTATACACACAAACAGTATACAATCACACAGTATACACATACATGTACACACAGTATACACAGACAGATGTAAAAAAAACACAGATTTATACATACTGTCCCTGATTTTACTGAGGCTGGCAACCCTGATGGGGCCCCCTAGTGGCCCAGGGCCCTCGGGCAGTGCCCTAGTGGCTCAATGGTCAGTCCGCCCCTGGTTGGCGGGTAACAATGCAAAGGGGATGTCAGGAGGAGGTTTAAAGGAAAGTGGGGGAAGAACATCCAGCAGACTTTGAAGGTACCTACAACAGAACCTAAAATTTAAAAACATTTACATATATTGATATTAATTTAAAAAATAAAACAAAAGCACAACAATGGCTTAAATTTAGCGAAGACCACAGTTTGGACTGCCCGGGGGAATTTAGCACACTTGCCATCATAAAAATATATAATTATTCCCGCGCTATCAGGTGTATACCAAACTGGATTAAATTAGGAAAAGCTGCCTGCACCGAATCAGGTGTAAACCAAACCCTGTGGATCAAAAATAATATAACTAAATGGTGCCGCGCTAATCCTGGGTAAATTAGCTAGAATAACTTATAATAGTGTGACATGCATTAAGGGTGTGCATCTGGAAATATGGTAACACTATGGGAGTGATAACATCAACCGTGTCACACTCTACACTCATATGACAGCAAATCTGAGTGGTGAAAGAATAATCATCTTTAGTGACAGCAATAAATAAATATATCTCATCATGTCCATAAACATAATAAATATCAATAATATAAAAGTGTCAATTGGTGATAAAGTGCATAATGCAATCTAAAGTGACTCGTAATGTGTAACAAACATGCAACACATAAAGTGGCAATGTGCAGCAGTGCAATTAAGTTTTTTAACAGTAAAGTGTCCATAAAATATCAGGTGCTATAACATAAAATCCTTTTGATGTAATGTGACTGCAACGTCCTGGCATGCAACAGTTGCAACAATACAAAGTGTTTCAGCAAAAAAGTATTTCTTTTATAACGTGGTAGCAACGTCCTGACATGCATCAGTCGCAGTGCAGTGCTCAAGATAAATCACAAAGTACACATCTTCGTGTTTAGACACACAGGTAAGAAGTGGCCCCTTACCTTAGGGTAATAGGGCAAACGCATGTGACCAAAAATCTTTAAGGGGATTCTCCTATAGATGTAAACGCTATCCTCCCGGTCCTAGTCCCAAGGGATGATTCCATCAGATGTATAAGATGACAAAAAAACAGGGGGAGTCCCAATAACGTAATAACGTTTTTAAACAGCAGCTTTTATTAGATAAGATAAGGGTACTCACATAAACAGCATAAAAACATTCCTATCTCCAACGAGCGGCGAGCTCGTATACCTCTCACAGCATGTAAAGCATGTCCCGTCCCTACGCGTGACATCACACCGCACGTGACTTCATCTTCCCCTGAAGATGGCAAGCGGTTAAAAGTCTGCTAGATACATACGTTGTTTGCAACTGAAATAATTTGTGGTACCCTTACTTTCTTACTTTAGCCCATTTTTTTAATCTGTTATTTAACCACTTGCCGACCATCCGCCGCAGTTTTACTGTGGCAGAATGGCACGGCTGAGCAAAATGACGTTATGTAACGTCGCTTCTCCCTGTGGCCACTAGGGGCACGCCCGCTGCTGGAAGGTGAACCTCCGTCCTAGCCTCAAATCACACAGAGTGGTACAGGTTTTGCTCAAGAATATCGCTGTATTTAGAACCATCCATCTTTCCTTCAACCCTGACCAGGTTCCCAGTCCCGACTGCTGAAAAACATCCCCACAGCATGATGCTGCCACCACCATGTTTCACTGTGGGGATGGTGTTCTTTGGGTGATGTGATGTGTTGGGTTTGCGCCAGACATAGCGTTTTCTTTGATGGCCAAAAAGTTCAATTTTAGTCTCATCAGACCAGAGCACCTTCCTCCATACATTTTGGGAGTCTCCCACATGCCTTTTCGCAAACTCAAAACGTGCCATTTTGTTTTTTGCTGAAAGTAATGGCTTTCTTCTGGCCACTCTGCCATAAAGCCCAACTCTATGGAGCGTACGGCTTATTGTCGTCCTATGTACAGATACTACAGTCTCTGCTGTGGAACTCTGTAGCTCCTTCAGGGTTACCTTAGGTCTCTGTGCCGCCTCTCTGATTAATGCCCTCCTTGCCCGGTCTGTGAGTTTTTGTGTGCGGCCGTCTCTTGGCAGGTTTGCTGTTGTGCCGTGTTCTTTCCATTTGGTTAGGATAGATTTGATGGTGCTCCTAGGGATCATCAAAGATTTGTATATTTTTTTATAACCTAACCCTGACTTGTACTTCTCAACAACATTGTCCCTTACTTGTTTGGAGAGTTCCTTGGTCTTCATGGCAGTGTTTGGTTAGAGGTGCCTCTTCCTTAGGTGTTGCAGCCTCTGGGGCCTTTCAAAAAGTCGTATATATGTAATGACATATCATGTGACACTTAGATTGCACACAGGTGGACATCATTTTACTAATTATGTGACTTCTGAAGGTAATTGGTTGCACCAGAGCTTTTTATGGGCTTCATAACAAAGGGGGTGAATACATACGCACATGCCAATTATCATTTTTTTATTTCTGAAAAATAGTTTTATGTATATATTTTTCTAATTTTACTTCACCAACTTAGACTATTGTGTTCTGATCCATCACATATAATTCAGATAAAAAACAACAACATTGAACTAAAGGCTGTAATGTAACAAAATAGGTAAAAAGCCAAGGGGGTGAATACTTTTGCAAGGCACTGTATATATAAGTTATATTAAGTTATAGTCAAGTTTCCTGGAAATATCAATTATATCACATGTTCATTACATGTTTTTTTATATTTTTAATTTTAGCGCTGCACTGTTTGTATCTAATAGTGCCACTTTATAAATGTGGCGCTATTAAGAAATACCAGAATCTGCAACCAGCGGCAGGGATTTTTGTATCTCAAATAGACACTTTAAGGTCCATACCGTCCGAAAAGTGTAGCTTAAAACTTTATTGAATTCCCCTGTGTCTATGTTGTTGTGTAACTTGTTTACATCCTAATGTTAAATTTAGTACTTCCTTCCTGTAGTCTATATGTAGGTTTGCTGTATTCTCAAACACTGTTTAACTAGTCAAAGGATATGAATCTTTAAAAAGATTCGGTAGTTTTCTTAGGATGTGGTGCAAATGTAAATGTAAAGTATAAGTATTTTTAGAAGCAGAAGTGGGTAATATTTCCTGTTAGGTAAAGGAATCATGTTTTCACTGGAAGTTTAGGCCTCATGCACACGAGATGCTGTTAAACGCGTGCTCAGAGGCAGTTGGACACTTTTTTCAACTGCCCCTGAACCCATTCAATGTTATTCTTTGTGTCCATGTACACAGTCTTGTTTTTTGGCGTTTTTAGGCAGTTGCGTTTAACCTAGTTTTTCCAGAATCAAAAATATGGGTTCAGACGCAAACGTGGCTAAACGCGGCTAAACACCGGTACCGCGTTTAGCCGCGTTTGCGTTTATAAGTGTTTTTAAAGGAACATTTTACGACCCGAATTTGGGGCCCCATATCTCGGGGCCACTTAGTGCTAGGAACTCCAAATTGAGTGTGCTAACACAGTGGAACTAACACTATAACATATCCAAATTTGGGGTTCCTAGTACCAAGTGACCTTTAGATATGGGGCCCCAAAGTCGGGTCACAAAATGTCATTCTCTGCTGCAGAAAAGTGCTTGACATTTTGCGACCCAACTTTGGGGTCCCATATCTCGGGGCCACTTGGTGCTAGGAACCCTGAATTTGGTGTGCTAGCACCAAGCGACCCCGAGATATGGGGCCCCAAAATCAGGTCGGAAAATGTCATTCTCTGCTGCAGAAGTGCTTGACATTTTGCGACCGGACTTTGGGGCCACGTATCTCGGGTTCCTAGCACCAAGTGGCCCAGAGATACGGGGCCCCAAAGTCGCAAAATGTCATTCTCTGCTCTGCAGACGCTTCTAGACGCAAACGCGGTAAAACGCGGCTAAACGCGGCATGCAAACGCGGCAAAACAGGCGTTTCTAAACGCCGGTTTCAGCTTTTAAAAACATGTGCTCAGCAGAGTTTGCACCGGCGTCTCGTGTGCATGAGGCCTTAGAAGCATCATAAAAATAATCACAAGCACAGATCTTCTCATAAAGATGACTTGATTAGAAATCATGTTTATAGCTGAAGTTTAATCTGCTCACAATTTTCCTTCCCTTGCAACATCTCATCAACATGCTAATGAGATTTTTTAAATGAAACCTTTCTGATATCATTGCACACCTTATTTTAGACCCAGTGATGTGATCAATAAAGTGGTATTAACCACTTGCCGACCGCCGCACACAGATGTACGTTGGCAGAATGGCACAGGTAGGCAAATGGGCATACCTGTACGGCCCTTTGAATTTGCAAACAAGTACAAGTTTGGGTCCCGCAAACTTGATGTTCGCCGGCGGCCAGCGTTTGTGGTGAGGAACGGGGAGATGCCTATGTAAACAATGCATTTCCCTGTTCTGCCTAGCAACATGACAGAGATCTAGTGCTCCCAGTTATCGGGAGCAATGATCTCTGTCATGTTGTATTGAGCCCATCCCCCTACAGTTAGAATCACTCCCTAGGACACACTTAACCCCTTGATCGCCCCCTAGTGTTTAACCCCTTCCCTGCCAGTGTCATTTATACAGTAATCAGTAGCTATTTGTAGCTCTGATCGCTGTATAAATGTCACTGGTCCCAAAATAGTGTCAAAAGTGTCCGATGTGTCCGCCATAATGTCGCAGTCCCGATAAAAATCGCAGATCGCCGCCATTACTAGGAAAAAAAAAAAGAATAATAAAAATGCCATAAATCTATCCTTATTTTGTAGACGTTAACTTTTGCGCAAACCAATCAATATACACTTATTTTTTTTACCAAAAATATCTAAAAGAATACATATCGGCCTAAACTGTGGAAAAAATTTGTTTTTTTTATATATTTTTTGGGGATATTTATTATAGCAAAAAAAAAGTAAAAAAATATTGCTTTTTTTTTTCAAAATAGACGTCCTTTTTTTTGTTTATAGCGCAAAAAATAAAAAATGCAGAGGTGATTAAATACCACCAAAAGAAAGCTCTATTTGTGGGGAAAAAAAGGACATCAATTTTGTTTGGGTACAACGTCGCACGACCGCGCAATTGTCAGCTAAGGCGACGCAGTGCCGAATCGCAAGAAATGTACTGGTCAAGAAGGGGGTAAAATCTTCTGGGGCTGAAGTAGTTAAAAAGTCCTTTTTTTAAAAAATTAATAACAAACATGTTATGCAGTGTTATTGCAGCCCCAATCCTCTTCTTTTTTCGGGTCCCCCACCTTCGCGTCTGGCTCCTCTCCCTCGAGCAGTGCCCTCAGATAGAGCCACTTGCCCCGGGGGCACCACTGGGTGCTCGCTCCCAAGCTGCTGCTCTATGAGTCCATAAGACACACAGAGCCGCGGTTTGGCCCCGCCCTCGTCCTCTACTCATTAGCTCACTGGCTGTGATTGACAAAAGTGGGAGCCAATGGGCTCCCGCTGCTGTCTCAGCCAATGAGGAGGGAGAGTCCCAGGACAGACAAGGCTATCGTGAACATCGTCCCAGCACATAGCTTAGACCCCGGTCGCTGTCGGCTGAGCTGTACATGCGTAGCTCAGTTTACAGTCCGGGGATCACTGTGAGCAGGTAAGTAGCTATGATTTATTGTAAATGCATGTCTCTTCTGCAATAAAATGCCTGTCTGCTCACAGTATATCATAGAGGAACCTTACCCTGTTTCCCTGAAAATAAGACCTAGCGTGATCATCGGTGATGGCTGCATTATAGGCCCTACCCCCCCAAATAAGCCCTACCCTGTTTCCCCCGAAAATAAGCCCTACCCTGAAAATAAGACCTTTAACTAGGGCTTATTTGGGGGGTAGGGCTTATATTGCAGCCATCACCGACAATCACGCTAGGTCTTATTTTCGGGGAAACAGGGTAGTTCTGCTTTAAGTGATGCTGACAGTGGGAGCCTGATTAAGAAGCTGAGACACTAGTTCCCTATCAGGTCCTCTCTCTTCTTTTGATTGACCGCAGGCAGTAGGCGGATAAAGGGGATAGATGGAGCTGGACATCCTCCAGCCAGGAAATGATGCAAGCTCTATTTGACTTGTTCCACATATATATGATATAGTCATACCCTGGTTGCTGATACTAACAGACTGAGTTCCTATGAGGACGTTCTTGATTATATCCATATTATATCTGCACAGAGTGAATATAGCTCACAGCTCAGGCTACTTGTTGCCTAATAAAATAAGGAGTAGTAGAGGTAAGGCTTGTGTCCGTGCTACATGTACCAAACAACGTGTCCCAATCTAAACATACACATACTAGGGGACCTTATTTCTAGGGTGTAAACACTAAAAAACCCCGGGATGTACCTAAAGATCATAGCTCTCCCAATCCCACATATGGTCATGAGTCATGACTTTCTCATGATTATTGCACTTGGCATGAGCCATTCCCATGGCAATGCTTCCCGGTTTTCCAAAATACCAAGAAAGTTCAAGCAACACTTACCACACTTACATTTTTTTCACATTTTCTTTGTCCTTTACGCTCCATTTTCACAATTGTATGTCAGGATCTTTGCAGAAGCAACCGTCTTTAAAAAAAAGCATAGGCAAAAAGAATTTAAAGCTGATCTGCTAGTAAAGATATATAAAACCCATAACATATTTCTGAAGGAATCATTCAATTAATACTACGTTTGTAAGAGACTATATGAACCCTCACCTTGTAAAAGAACACCTTCCGTTAAAATAGAAATAAAATGCAAAACTTGTGTTTACATTCAAAAATATTATAAATACCCCCCCCCCCCCCTTTTTTTTTTATAAGTGATCACATCTTTTCTCAGCTTCATAAATAATTCAGAAAAAGGAGAAAGGGAGAAACAGGAAAGCTGGGGAAGAAGAAACAGCAGCACACTGATTCTCCTGTGAATGGCTATGTGGGGGGGGGGGGGGGGTCCAGGAAAAGTCTGATCATTGGAGGACAACAGGTTGAGATCTCAGCACAGCCAGAAAACTGACCACACTATGCCTAGTGTGGTCAGCGTTTAATAGAAAAGCTGAGGGACTGGCAGATACATCAGGTATTTCACGCAAAGAAAGCAATACAAAGAGAACAGGATACATTTTCATACAAGTACATGGTACAGAAGGCGCATATTAGGTATATGAAATGCAGGGTTTACATATCTTTAACCACTTCAATACAGGGTACTTTCCCCCCTTCTTGCCCAAGCCAATTTTCAGCTCTTAGCGCTGTCATAGTTATATACTTACATAGTTGGTGAGGTTGAAAAAAGACACAAGTCCATCAAGTCCAACCTATGTGCGTGATTATATGTCAGCATTACATTGTATATCCCTGTAGGTTGTCGTCGTTCAGGTGCTTATCTAGTCATTTTTTGAAATTATCTATGCTCCCCGCTGAGACCACCGCCTATGGAAGAGAATTCCACATTCTTACAGCTCTTACAGTAAAGAACCCTCTACGCAGTTTAAGGTTAAACCGATTCTCTTCTAATTTTAGTTAATGGTCGCGTGTCTTTTTAAATTACCTTTTGTGGAAAAGTTTTATCCCTATTGTGGGGTCACCAGTATGGTATTTATAAATTGAAATCATATCCCCTCTCAAGCGTCTCTTCTCCAGAGAGAATAAGTTCAGTGCTCACAACCTTTCCTCATAACTAAGATCCTCCAGATCCTTTATTAGCTTTGTTGCCCTTCTTTGTACTCGCTCCATTTCCAGTACATCCTTCCTGAGGACTGGTGCCCAGAACTGGACAGCATACTCTAGGTGCGGCCGGACCAGAGTCTTGTAGAGTGGGAGAATTATCGTTTTATCTCTGGAGTTGATCCCCTTTTTAATGCCAATATTCTGTTTGCTTTCTTAGCAGCAGCTTGGCATTGCTGAGCCTATCATTTACTAGGACCCCCAGGTCCTTTTCCATCCTAGATTCCCCCAGAGGTTCTCCCCCCAGTGTATACAGTGGCTTGCGAAAGTATTCGCCCCCTTGAACTTTTCAACCTTTTGCCACATTTCAGGCTTCAAACATAAAGATATAAAATTTTTATTTTTTGTGAAGAATCACCAACAAGTGGGACACAATTGTGAAGTGGAACGAAATCTTTTGGATTTTTGAAACTTTTTTAACTAATAAAAAAATGAAAAGTGATGCGTGCAAAATGATTCGGCCCCCTTGCGTTAATACTTTGTAGAGCCACCTTTTGCTGCGATTACAGCTGCAAGTCGCTTGGGGTATGTCTCTATCAGTTTTGCACATCGAGAGACTGAAATTCTTGCCCATTCTTCCTTGCAAAACAGCTCGAGCTCAGTGAGGTTGGATGGAGAGCGTTTGTGAACAGCAGTTTTCAGCTCTTTCCACAGATTCTCAATTGGATTCAGGTCTGGACTTTGACTTGGCCATTCTAACACCTGGATACGTTTATTTGTGAACCATTCCTTTGTAGATTTTGCTGTATGTTTGGGATCATTGTCTTGTTGGAAGATAAATCTCCGTCCCAGTTTCAGGTCTTTTGCAGACTCCAACAGGTTTTCATCCAGAATGGTCCTGTATTTGGCTGCATCCATCTTCCCCTCAATTTTAACCATCTTCCCTGTCCCTGCTGAAGAAAAGCAGGCCCAAACCATGATGCTGCCACCACCATGTTTCACAGTGGGGATGGTGTGTTGAGTGTGATGAGCTGTGTTGCTTTTACGCCAAACATATCGTTTTGCATTGTGGCCAAAAAGTTGGATTTTGGTTTCATCGGACCAGAGCACCTTCTTCCACATGTTTGGTGTGTCTCCCAGGTGGCTTGTGGCAAACTTTAGACGAGACTTTTTATGGATATCTTTGAGAAATGGCTTTCTTCTTGCCACTCTTCCATAAAGGCCAGATTTGTGCAGTGTACGACTGATTGTTGTCCTATGGACAGACTCTCCCACCTCAGCTGTAGTTCTCTGCAGTTCCTCCAGAGTGATCATGGGCCTCTTGGCTGCATCTCTGATCAGTCTTCTCCTTGTCTGAGCTGAAAGTTTAGAGGGACAGCCAGGTCTTGGTAGATTTGCAGTGGTCTGATACGCCTTCCATTTCAAAATGATCGCTTGCACAGTGCTCCTTGGGATGTTTAAAGCTTGGAAAATCTTTTTGTATCCAGATCCGGCTTTAAACTTCTCCACAACAGTATTACGGACCTGCCTGGTGTGTTCCTTGGTCTTCATGATGCTCTCTGCGCTTTCAACAGAACCAGGTGCATTTATACAGAGACTTGATTACACACAGGTGGATTCTATTTATCACCATCAGTCATTTAGGACAACATTGGATCATTCAGAGATCCTCGCTGAACTTCTGGAGTGAGTTTGCTGCACTGAAAGTAAAGGGGCCGAATAATTTTGCATGCACCACTGTTCAGTTTTTTAATTGCTAAAAAAGTTTAAAATATCCAATAGATTTCGTTCCACTTCACAATTGTGTCCCACTTGTTGGTGATTCTTCACAAAAAATTAAAATTTTATATCTTTATGTTTGAAGCCTGAAATGTGGCAAAAGGTTGAAAAGTTCAAGGGGGCCGAATACTTTTGCAAGGCACTGTATATTGCATTCATATTTTTGCCACCCAAATGGATTATTTTACATTTTTCTACAATAAACCTCATTTGCCTCATTTGTCATTTGACCACCCCATTAATTTGTTCAGATCTTTTTGCAAGATTTCCACATCCTGCGGAGAAGTTATTGCCCTGCTTAGCTTAGTATCGTCCGCAAATACAGAGATTGAGCTGTTTACCCCATCCTCCAAGTCGTTTATGAACAAATTAAATAGTGTTGTTTTATTTTCTGAGTTCCACGTTTTGTGCACATTGAGCATTGGATTATTGTGGCTCGCAAGATTTTCCTTATTTGTTCCGAACAAATTAAACAGGATTGGACCCAGTACAGAATCCTGGGGGACCCCACTACCCACCCCTGACCATTCTGAGTACTCCCCATTTATCACCACCCTCTGAACTCGCCCTTGTAGCCAGTTTTCAATCCATGTACTCACCTTATGGTCCATGCCAACGGACCTTATTTTGTACACTAAAAGCTTATGGGGAACTGTGTCAAATGCTTTTTTTGCGAAATCCAGATACACCACGTCTACGGGCCTTCCTTTATCTAGATGGCAACTCACCTCCTCATAGAAGGTTAATAGATTGGTTTGGCAAGAACGATTCTTCATGAATCCATGCTGATTACTGCTAATGATATCGTTTTCATTACTAAATTCTTGTCACTTTTTAAATGACAATTGCGCGGTCATGCAACACTGTACTGAAACAAAGTTTTTATCATTTTGTTCCCACAAATAGAGCTTTCTTTTGGGGGCACACAAAGCAGCTTGCTGTGGGGGCACCCAAACCGAGTGGCCACCCAAACTTGTGTCCATTCAGACATGGAGCCTTGGTCACGGCCCCACCCCCTGTCTTTTCTGATTGGTTGACTGACTTTGATTAACAGCAGCAGGAAACAATCACGCTACACTGCTGTCTTAGCCAATGAGGAGGGGAGTCCCGGGCAGCTAAGACATTTCTGCAACATCGCTGGATAGAGATGGGGCTCAGGTAAGTATTAGGGGGGCTGCTGCACACAGAAGGTTTTTATATCTTAATGCATAGAATGCATTAAGATAAAAAAAAACCTTCTGCCTTTACAATCCCTTTAAGTATCTTAAATTTGTATTTATATTTCCATCCTAATAACTCCTGCGCCTAAGCTGGCCATACACTGAATTTTGTCCGATTCTTGATGAACTGGCTGAAATATGTTTTGTGGGTGGCTCTGTTGCCACCATCCTGCTGAACATCCTTCACTAGCACTATAAGCCAATTAGGCTTGGGAGAGAGCTATCAGTCTAACATGTTTTAGGCATTAAGCGTATAATTGCATAACATTTTCTGAATTCAATTGCAGCCATTACGGTTACATAAAAGAACATTAAGGGACCATTAAGACTATTGTGTTGCAGGAATGAGTTGCAGTGTACATTACATGCATTATTTCATCGCAGTGCCATTTCATTTTGAATGGTACCCCAACACACTAAAGCCGGCCATAGATGGAGCGATTTTCTTTCCTATAACCATGGGTTGCAGGAAAGAAAATTGCTCAATTCCCTCATCAACTCAGTCTGTGTTTATGGGAAATCCCTCCCGCAGAGTTATGCCCCGTACACACGGTCGGATTTTCCGATGGAAAATGTCCGATCGGAGCGTGTTGTCGGAAATTCCGACCGTGTGTGGGCTCCATCGGACATTTTCCATCGGATTTTCCAACACACAAAGTTGGAGAGCAGGAGATAAAATTTTCCGACAACAAAATCCGTTGTCGGAAATTCCGATCGTGTGTACACAAATCCGACGGACAAAGTGCCACGCATGCTCAGGATAAATAAAGAGATGAAAGCTATTGGCTACAGCCCCATTTATAGTCCCGACGTACGTGTTTTACGTCACCGCGTTCAGAACGATCGGATTTTCCGTCAACTTTGTGTGACCGTGTGTATGCAAGACAAGTTTGAGCCAACATCCGTCGGAAAAAATCCTAGGATTTTGTTGTCGGAATGTCCGAACAAAGTCCGACCGTGTGTACGCCCTATTACTGTGTTCCCCAGCATGGGGGAGCCGTTCTGGCCGGGAGAACACACAGTGACTATACCCGCTGGCAATAATCGCATGAAAAATCTGACAAGCTGGTTGTATCCAAGTTGATCGATCAACTTGGGTACAATCAACCTGCCCATACATGGTTCGAATCTCAGCTGGTCCCTGCTGCATCGGCTGAGATTTGAACCATCTAGGCCTGGCTTAAGCCTCGGTTCTCACTATAAACCATGTGTTTATAAACTATACTATGGGGTTTATTTACTAAAACAAATCCACTTTGCACTACAAGTGCACTTGGAATTGCAGTCTCTGTAGATCTGAGGGGGACATGCAAGGAAAATAAAAAAACAGCATTTTTGCTTGCAAATGATTGGATGATAAAATCAGCAGAGCTTCCCCTCAGATCTACAGTGATCTACAGCACTTGCAGTGCACTTGTAGTGCAAAGTGGATTTTCCTTTAGTAAATGAACCCCAATGTGTTTATAAACTATAAACCACTATTCACATGTGTGAATCGCACAGGAACCTCATCACATTCCTTTGTAATTCACATGCGATTCAGTCCGGTGCGATTTCAGCCCATTCATTTTGATTGGGCTGAAATCTCATTGCATCGTACCAAAGCCCTGCATGCACCAAATTTGGAACTGCACTACAACTGGATCATATGGTACTTTTTTACCATGTGATCTGCTGTGGGCAAACGCACTGCGTTTGCAACCTGGGATTAGTAATTCATTAAGATTGCACTTACACCTGCTGCGGATCTCAAGGGCAGTGCAATTCGAATGCGGTGTGGGAAATGCACACAGTTTGCCAGGTTTCCCGCACTGCATTGGTTTAAACCTAGGCTAAGGGCTCGTTATTGCTGTAAGGGTAGGATAAAACACGCAATTGGATTACATTTTTACCCCCCCCCCCCATGTCCCCAACTGCCCTCCCTTAAGCTGCAAAGGCAGCCAGATGGAGGTGTACTTCGCAGCCACAGCAAGAATTATCCCCTATGTCACATTTGGTGGGTACTGCCACCCAAAACAACCCATTCATGCTAAACATGCAATGCATGCAGTTGCGGCACAGTGGGTCAGTATTTTGAGGGATAAAACAGGCAGTGGGGAGATGACGTTGCGCCTCCTCGCTGCTTGTCAAACACCAACGTGGATTGCTTTTCAGAGGCTGCTAGTATAGACCCAGCCTTTACCAACACACATGCATGGGATGCATATTACCTCCTAAGTGCCTGTCAAACACTTCAGAAAAGCGATCCACTGCAGATCGCATTTCAGAGAAGTGTCCGGCTCTGTCACTAGTACAAACCCAGTCCCGCAGGGCTCTGCAATGCATGGCAACCATGATTCTTTCCACTACAAATTTTGGGATATGTTCAATTGTCAGGACATTTTGGTGTGCTGGCAGCCCATTATTTTTTATAGGCTGCCTTAACACAAGTTAATGCATGACAAAAAAAAAAACGTGTTATTAGATGTTCATTAACTCACCACAAAAATGTAAATGGGTCCTAAAAAACATGAAAAGTTAAGATGATTAAAAGTGTAAACATTACAGAGTTTTAGGAATTCTGCAAGTTTAGTTTTAATATCCAGCAAAGAAAAATAGTTGGCGGTGGGTTCCTGGCATAGAACTTGGTTACATTGTAACATGTGCCAGAAATCTCATTCTACCAGCCAGCAGCTAAATAGATGAATATTCTGTAAGGATAGCGTCCCACATTTGCAGCACAAGTATTCATTTGAATAGGCCGTTGTACCTACAGGAAATGCAGAGAAAAAGTCACCAACCCTTTTTTTAAATCAAAGTTACACGGAACTGCTTGGTGCTGGGGCACCGTGCGGTTTTGCCCACTCAAAATCACGCTGCAATTTCCAATGCATGGGGGTGCGATTAAGAATTAATCGCACCCCCCCCCCCCCCCACACCATGTCCATATACATTGATTTCTAATCAGTATAAAATTGCATTGACTGTTGTTTTACATCTGCCCAGAGCTTTTTGAGCGTTTATAGTAGCATTCCATTTTTATGATCATGTTTTGTGTAATATGTAAATTGCACTGTCATTGGAACATGCATTTGAGGTTTCTCTCCCAGAAGACATGTGAAACTTGGGAGGTAGTCTAGTAAAAGGTTGGTGCTTTTGGAAAGGTACCCGAATTCCTTGTCTGACTGGGGATCAGAGTCCTAACTCCCTGTGTCTGCTGCAAAATTGCTTCCATTGAGATCAGGGCCACCTTTTTTAAAGTTTTTGTTGTCAGAGACATTTGTTTGCCTTTTTAGCACCTGTTTAAAAGTCATTTTACGCCTGAAGATTAGTTACAACTCCCAAACATTAAATACAGTGCCTTGCAAAAGTATTCACCCCCCCTTGGCATTTTTCGTGTTTTGTTTCCTCACAACCTGGAATTAACACGGATTGTTTCAGGATTTGAATCATTTAATTTACACAACTTTGAAGGTGTTTTTTTTTTTTTATTATTGTGAAGCAAACAACAAATAGGACAAAATAACAGAAAAAGCCAATGTGCATAACTATTCACCCCCCTAAAGTCAATACTTTGTAGAGCCACCTTTTGTGGCTATCACAGCTCCAAGTCGCTTTGGATAAGTCTCTATGAGCTTGCCACATCTTACCACTGGGATTTTTGCCCATTCCTCCTTGCAAAACTGCTCCAGCTCCTTCAAGTTGGATGGTTTGCTCTTGTGAACAGCAATCTTTAAGTCTGACCACAGATTTTCTATTGGATTGAGGTCTGGGCTTTGACTAGGCCATTTACATGTTTCCCCTTAGACCACTCAAGTGTTGCTTTAGCAGTGTGTTTGGGGTCATTGTCCTGCTGGAAGGTGAACCTCTGTCCTAGCCTCAAATCACACACAGAGTGGTACAGGTTTTGCTCAAGAATATCCCTGTATTTAGAACCATCCATCTTTCCCTCAACTCTGACCAGTTTCCCAGTTCCGACTGCTGAAAAACATCCCCACAGCATGATGCTGCCACCACCATGTTTCACTGTGGGGATGGTGTTCTTTGGGTAATGTGATGTGTTGGGTTTGCGCCAGACATAGCGTTTTCTTTGATGGCCAAAAAGTTCAATTTTAGTCTCATCAGACCAGAGCACCTTCCTCCATACATTTTGGGAGTCTCCCACATGCCTTTTCGCAAACTCAAAACGTGCCATTTTGTTTTTTGCTGAAAGTAATGGCTTTCTTCTGGCCACTCTGCCATAAAGCCCAACTCTATGGAGCGTACGGCTTATTGTCGTCCTATGTACAGATACTCCAGTCTCTGCTGTGGAACTCTGCAGCTCCTCCAGGGTTACCTTAAGTCTCTGTGCTGCCTCTCTGATTAATGCCCTCCTTGCCCGGTCCGTGAGTTTTGCCCTCCTTGCCTGGTCTGCGGCCGTCTCTTGACAGGTTTGCTGTTGTGCCATGTTCTTTCCATTTGGTTATGATAGATTTGATGGTGCTCCTAGGGATCTTTAAATATTTGGATATTATTTTATAACCTAACCCAGGGCTTGACAAATTTGCTTGGAATCTAGGAGCCAGCTAAAAAAGTTAGGAGCCAGGTTTTTTTTTTTTTTTTTTTTTAAACGACCAACAAAGCTTTATTTTCAATATAAAAATTAACCAATCTTAAATTTACACAGAGACGACTAGAACGAATGTGACTGCTTTTATTTCCTGCCATGCAGGGACACAAGACCACCATATTCTCGCTAAGGATCCAATCAGGTCCGCCTGAAAAACTGACAGGTGAACCTGATCAGACAGCCCGTGTGAAAGGGGCCAAGCAGGGAGATGACAAATAATAAATTCATTTTAATTAACCACTTCCTTCCCGCAGGACGACTATATACGTCCTGTCTTTGAAGAGAAATACCATTGTTATGGTAGCAGCTAGCTACCATAACCCCGGTATCTTCTTCAAGAGCCGGCGGTTCTCTTTCAGATAAAAGTGGTCTCTGCAGCAGATTCGCAGCGAGATCACTTTTATCGGTGGCAGGAGAGGGCCCCCCCTACCGCCGTGCTCCGGTGCCCTTCACCGCTTACCGTGGCCGTCGGTAACGGCGGAGGTGATCCGGATCTGTCCCTGGCCTGACATGGAGACGAGTGAGAGGAAGATGACCCCGCCCATCTCCAAGTCATTGCAGGGCGGAAGCGACGTCAAATCATCACTTCCACCCATAGCTCTTGAAGGGACATTTTTTTTTTTTTTTTTTCAAATGACAATTTTTTTTTTAATGCATTTTAGTGTAAATATGACATCTGAGGTCTTTTTGACCCCAGATCTCATATTTAAGAGGACCTGTCATGCTTTTTTTCTATTACTATTATTTTTTTCTTTTTTTAAAAGAACAGTGAAAAAATAAAAGTTAAAATAAATAAGAAAAAAAAAATTAAATGTGCCCCATCCCTTGTAATAGAAATAAAAGTGACACAATTTTTATTTTTTTTTTAAAAACAGTGTAAAAATAAAAAATAAAAAGTAAAATATATAAGAAAAAATAATAATTTTTTTAAATGCGCCCCGTCCTGCCGAGCTCGCTTGCAGAAGCGAACGCATATGTGAGTAGCACCCGCATATGAAAGCGGTGTTCAAACCACACGTGAGGTATCGCCACGATCGTTAGAGCGAGAGCAATAATTCAAGTCCTAGACCTCCTCTGTAACTCAAAACATGCAACCTGTAGAATTTTTTAAACGACGCTTATGGAGATTTTAAAGGGTAAAAGTTTGTCGCCATTCCACGAGCGGATGAAATTTTGAAGCGTGACATGTTGGGAATCAATTTACTCGGCGTAACTTTATCTTTCACAATATAAAAAAAATTGGGCTAACTTTACTGTTTTCTTATTTTTTAATTAAAAAAAGGATTTTTTCCCAAAAAAGTGCGCTTGTAAGTCCGCTGCGCAAATACGGTGTGACAGAAAGTATTGCAATGACCGCCATTTTATTCTTTAGGGTGTTAGAATAAAAAATATATATAATGTTTGGGGGTTCTAAGTAAAGGGAAGGAGATGAGCAGGCAGTGAAAACAGGCAGGGGAAGCTCCATTAGCATTGGTGGTTGTCTTGTAATACCAACGGCCACCACCAGAGGGCGCCCGATTGCAGAAGGAACCAGGAACCATAGGACTGCAGTAGGCCGCAAAGCCGGGGCCTCAATTACCGGCGAGGCCCAGCGCGATCGCGGCGGGAGGGGGGGTGGGGGTCGAACGGACACAGGATACCCCAGCTGTGCCGCCCCAGGCGCCAGGTCGCTAATTCTAGTCGCAAATGCGACCTGGCGCCCGGGGTTTGTCGAGCCCTGACCTAACCCTGACTTGTACTTCTCAACAACATTGTCCCTTACTTGTCATGAAGTACCTTGGTCTTCATGGCAGTGTTTGGTTAGTGGTGCCTCTTGCTTAGGTGTTGCAGCCTCTGGGGCCTTTCAAAAAGGTGTGTATGTATAATGACAGATCATGTGATACTTAGATTGCACATAGGTGGAAATCATTTCACTAATTATGTGACTTCTGAAGGTAATTGGTTGCACCAGAGCTTTTTTATGGGCTTCATAACAAAGGGGGTGAATACATACGCACATGCCAATTATCAATTTTTTTATTTCTGAAAAATAGTTTTATGTATATTTTTTTCTAATTTTACTTCACCAACTTAGACTTTTGTGTTCTGATCCATCACATATAATTCAGATTAAAAAAACATTGATCTAAAGGCTGTAATGTAACAAAATAGGTAAAAAGCCAATGGGATGAATTCTTTTTCAAGGCACTGTATTTTCTGAAAGCAGAGACCCTGGAGAGTAAAATGTTGGTAGCTCCAATTTTTTATGCTACATGATATTTGTGCAAAGGTTTATCAGGCACAACATTTCAGTAAAGAATACAGTAAAGTTAATTTTAGGGCACACAAATGCAATATATTACCCAGTTTTTAAAAGAGGAGGTTACACAGATTAAATAGGAACCCAACATGTCAAGTTTTAAATTTGCAACAACAAACTTTAGTACCCTTTATTTCCATAGGCAACACTTTCAAAGCCACTAGAGGTCATCACTTTTGAGTTAAAGAATATGTTACCCCAACATTTCATAGTTCTGATATGTGCCTGCTGTACAATGTACTTGTACCAACAAGTATCCTGTTCTCTTTGTATTGCTTCGTTTGTTAGAAATACCTGGTGTTCTTGCCAGTCCCTCTGTTTTCGTGGTCAGTTTTCTGGCTCCAATGATCAGAGTTGTGCTGACACGACACCCCCTGCACAGACATTCACTGGGAAGATCCGTGTGCTGCTGTTTCTTCTCCCCTAGCGTTCTGAGCCCCTTATGCACCTGAGAACAGAGGTTATGTGATCACTTATAAAAAAGAAAAAAAAAAGATATTTTATAATATCTACACAAATGTTTTGCCACATATTTCTATTTTAAACTGAATAGGTTGTGTGAGGGTTCACATATACTTTAACTATGAATAACGGCCCTAGAATTATTGCTCTCACTCCAGCATGCACAGTGATATGTAACATGTGTATTGCAAGTAATATTTTTGCATGTAGGCGTCCCTGGCAGATGCATATACATATGTATACACACATCTGCCAGGGACACCTACATGCAAAAACATTATATATGCATACATTATATATGCATCTGCCAGGGACACCTACATGCAAAAACATTATATGTGCGTATATGGGAGTAGGATGAGCTAAAAAACATTTTTCGGGGGGGAGTCCTTGGGTGTAACTTTCCTTTTTAAATTTTTTTTTCATTTTTACAACTTTATTTATCACATTGTGGACAAAAAGTCCCTTATGTGATATTTATTGGTACTGTTTATACATAATGTAGATATTTATTGGTACTGTTTATACATAATGTACATATTTATTGGTACTGTTTATACATAATTAAAATTTCTGGATGCTCCATGTACCATAGTGAATCTTCATTTTTTTTTCCAAGTCCACTTTAAGTGGCAATGCAATAAACTCAAGGGGGAAGACATGTCTTTGTTCATCAAATACCGCGGATGGATTTATTTGTTTTGTTTGGTATTTTCTTTTGCTTAAGATCCTTTAAGCATACAAATTATAAGAGCACTGTGAGGAGGAACCCCTATCTATAAAAAAAACGTGCACAGTTGAGGAACTGCAAAGGTAAACTCCTAGCTGGCCCAAAAAATAAAGTGAATTTGTCCCGTTTGCCACGCATTGATTCACAGTTTTCTCTATGATGCTTTCATAGTTGTGCCCAAACAAGCACAATGGCACTTGTGGACGTGTCCAAGGGTGAGTAGACTGTGGATCAGGATTTATGCACTACCACGTACACTACTTCACTCCAATCTTAAAAAAAAAAACATATAGGGCTCTATTTCTTGAAACCAATCGACTCTCCCTTCCGCTGGGAACACCAATTGGCTGCCCACCTCTTTAAAACTTGTAAATTAACAATTGCCAGGGCTTGAAAAACTTCTACCCTTAGTTTTAAGGTAGTAAACCATCGAATGAATGACATTATGATTAACGAATAGTTGACAGCCATCTTGGTGGATTCTCATGATAAATTCCCCTGGAACTGGCATCCAATGGTGGCTGGTGCTAAACATTTTGGGGGGGGTGGTAAACAAACCTCCCCCAGATCCACACTCACCCCTCCAGCGGTCATGGCGCCACAGCTTCCCTGGCTTCTCCTTCCAGCCAACCCGGTCTTCTTTGGATCTGCCTCCTGTCCTGATTGGCCAGAAGGAGGAGCTGGAAACGGATAGCGGTTGATTGGCTAGTTATCACAAGTAGAGGGTTCGGGGCGCAATGCGCCCTGAGCCCAACCTTTTTCAAGCCAATTAAAACCCCAGGCTCTAATCATGTGCTTGAAAAAAAAAAAAAAGACCTAATAGACAGGCATTAGTCTGGCATCCCACGCATGCAAACTAGGGGGTGGTGCCCCTGTGCCCTCTAGGGATCGGCAGTGGGATCCCTGGATTGATTATGCCCATCCAGCTAGATTTTAACACCTTCTTTTACATATCTGATCCTATGCTTATCGAGATTGGGGGGAATCTCGATAAGCATAGGATCGGATATGTAAAAGAAGCTCTGGGGGGGGGCCTCTCCTGTTCTTTTTTCTTTCTCTTCTGACTTTCCTCCCCTTCCTATTTTTTTTTTTTTTTTACTGTTCGATTTAATGGCAAAGGTACCTCTGGGGGAATCTAGGATGGAAAAGGACCTGGGGGTCCTAGTAGATGATAGGCTCAGCAATGACATGCAATGCCAAGCTGCTGCTAACAAAGCAAACAGAATATTGGCATTAAAAAGGGGATAAACTCCAGAGATAAAACGATAATTCTCTCACTCTACAAGACTCTGGTCCGGCCGCACCTGGAGTATGCTGTCCAGTTCTGGGCACCAGTCCTCAGGAAGGATGTACTGGAAATGGAGCGAGTACAAAGAAGGGCAACAAAGCTAATAAAGGGTCTGGAGGATCTTAGTTATGAGGAAAGGTTGCGAGCACTGAACTTATTCTCTCTGGAGAAGAGACGCTTGAGAGGGGATATGATTTAAATGTACAAATACCATACTGGTGACCCCACAATAGGGATAAAACTTTTTCGCAGAAGGGAGTTTAACGAGACTTGTGGCCATTCCTTTAAATTAGAAGAAAAGACGTTTAACCCTAAACTATGTAGAGGGTTCTTTACTGTAATGCCCCGTACACACGGTCGGATTTTCCGATGGAAAATGTCCGATCGGAGCGTGTTGTCGGAAATTACGACCGTGTGTGGGCTCCATCGGACATTTTCCATCGGATTTTCCGACACACAAAGTTGGAGAGCAGGAGATAAAATTTTCCGACAACAAAATCCGTTGTCGGAAATTCCGATCGTGTGTACACAAATCCGACGGACAAAGTGCCACGCATGCTCAGAATAAATAAAGAGATGAAAGCTATTGGCCACTGCCCCGTTTATAGTCCCGACGTACGTGTTTTACGTCACCGCGTTTAGAACGATCAGATTTTCCGACAACTTTGTGCGACCGTGTGTAGACAAAACAAGTTTGAGCCAACATCCGTCGGAAAAAATCCTAGGATTTTGTTGTCGGAATGTCCGAACAAAGTCCGACCGTGTGTACGCCCTATAAGAGTGGCAAGGATGTGGAATTCCCTTCCACAGGCTGTAGTCTCAGCGGGGGCATTGATAGTTTCAAGAAACTATTAGATAAGCACCTGAACGACCGCAACATACAGGGATATACAATGTAATACTGACATATAATCACACACATAGGTTGGACTTGATGGACTTGTGTCTTTTTTCAACCTCACCTACTATGTAACTATGTAACTAGATGCTCTGCTGCTATTTACACCTGGGTCCTAATTTGACTACTTTGTGTTTTTAACATTGAATCCTACACAGCAGCCTTTAGTTTGTGTGTTCGTTTTTTAAATGCGTTTACACATATATTTTGTTGTACCATATTTGGCTATGTCCTTGATATCTCACTCAGTTGATGTGTACGTTTTATACTACCTGGAATGTTGACATGGCCTCTGTTGGCTTTCTTTATATGTACAGTTTGCTTACTGCCAATAAAACATTTATAAAAGGTAATTTGTTTGCCCCTTCTCCCCAAGCATATATAGAAAATGGTGACTTTTTTTTTGGCCACTGGTCCTTTATTGTACATGATTATGTGGGCAAGAAACATGACTGGGACAGAGAAGTCCAAGGGGACCATTTGCCACTACCAGAACTGGCAGGGAGGAAGCCTAAAGGACCATTTATACAATTTAGTATTCTGCTTAATTAGAGCCTGCCTCTCCCTGGCTCAAGTTCACTTTCTGGTATCATAGTCCATCAAGTCCAACCCGATTGGGTTCGGGGGCCTTTCTAATCTCACCCCCGCTTACCTATGCATTCATTCTATTAATCATTATCTAAGTTAATGCCAATATCTCTACTTTTAGAAACTTCAAGTGCTGGCTCCTGACGAGTGGCCTTTCAGCCACGAAACGCGTAGAGCTGCCATATGCCTTACTACTTTATACCCATATAGCCTTATCAGCTAAACCACATACCCTACCCAAGGATCCAAGAGGCCGGAGTCTCTGCAGGCATTACTATTCTTTATTAATTTTATCCCTATGATATTTTTGGTGCACTTTGGAAAGTTGTTGCTTGCCAATTCTTGTGATATTTATTATTGCTTGCTTATTCTTGTGATACTTAAGTCATGATTGAGATGTATTGTAGTACCCATGCATTACCACCATGTATACGCATATTTTTATCTGATGGCAACCAATAAACTCCATTTATGTTTCACCAAATGATACTTTTGCTACCACATGCTTCACTCAAAGTCCCGCCCCCTTGCTCTCCCCCCTTTGAATATGACAGGGATGGAAATATGTGACCCTACCGGGCCACAATTTCATTTATAGTCTCGAGGGATGGAAGAACTGGCCTTACCAGGTAACGCCTTCATCTAAAGTCCCTTAATCCACTTTCGTTATTTAGTGTGTGATTATATGTCAGTATTACATTGTATATCCTTGTATGTTGCAGTCGTTCAGGTCAATCATCTGCTGGATTATAAGGAACCTCCATAAGAACACGTTTTCAGTATGCTTGTGTTATTATCATGTGGTTAGTACATATTCTGCTCAGTTCATTTTGTGCACTTCTGAGCAAATGGTTCTGGATTATCTTTGCTTGGTAACCTCAGAACTAACTATTTGGTTGTACTCTGGTTATCGGTTTGGTTAATTTACAGAACCTGTGGTTGAATGCTCTGCACAGTTCTAATATACTGTAAATCTGCTACTTAACTAGACTGTCTGCGTATTGAAAGTGCCTAATGCCCTGACCCCAGGCGACAACAACTGTGTCGTAATGCTTTGCATCCTCATGGCCTCAGCCAGGATTATGTGGGAAAGTTATAAGGTTGCCTTATGATTTCGTGCTTCACTTTGATTGCTTGTCAGTTTGACAGCTGTCGCCAGTATGGAAGACGTAAAGTCAGACACAGTGAATTCTTAAAAGCAAACTATTGGCAAAGCTTTTGTGGCCATACTTCTTTTGTGGGTTACAGGAGCGAACTTACTTTTGCTCTACTGTGACCCACAGTCAGCTGATAGCAGGCTATTGCCTGCTATCAACTGATGTTACAAAATCTAAAAGGATCCTGGCCATATTTTCAGGATACACCCAGCTGTCTGTTTGACAGTTGACTCCAGGTCTCTGAGAGCTGAAGCCAGCTGCACCCACCCCCTCCACAGCCCGAGGCTCCAGTGAGAGCTGGCGGTACAGAGCAGAGAGCGGTGACTGACAGTCACTGCTCTCCACTCCGAGCAGACTGAGAAATAAGCAATCAGTGGACATGGGATCGCTGAGTTCTCAGTTTTAGAGACAACATGGAACATCTGTAGCAGAGAGGTTGGTATGAAGATTTGTGTTTTTATGCACCCCAAACTTTTCCTTTAGAGGCAAAACTTTTTATTTTAGTTTTTCGATAGAGAGAAGAGGGATTAGAACACTTGTCAGTTTTTTGTTGCCTGTGTTGTTTTAGGAAGACTCACCCTCTTTATTTGTCCTGTTTACCATTGTCATTAAAAGTGAAAGTGAAAGGAAATTGTCCCCAGAAAAGTAATAGAGGGAAAACCTTCCAATGGTGACCTGGGGTTCCCCAAGGAACTCCCTTAATTTACAGGGATTTCCTCTCACTTACTGTTTTGGCTGAGGGACAAGAAGTGAAGGGAAATCTCCCCAATGGGACACACATGGCAAAAAAATAAACTGCCAGGGGTTATGGGTTCCTTTAGTGTCGGTTCACACTGACTGCCTCAGGCGACCTGGACACAACAGGAGCGGCGACTTGCAAAACGACTTCTGTATAGAAGTCATACAGGAACCTTTTTCTAAGTTGGAGCGACTTGCATCGTTCCGATTAGAACGGTTCCATTGTACAGAACGGGACGCTACTCGTCAGGTGGCTAGGTTGCCAGACAAGTCGTCCCAGTGTGAACCGGCACTTACTCTATCCAAAATGAAAAAAAAAACGTTTTGCCTGTAGTTCTACTTTAACTTCCTTGCTGGGGTCACTGTAGAAGTGTTGGTAGTCCTTAGACTCCCATCATTCAGGGCCACATTACTACTGGTGGCAGAAAGGGTCTACACCAATTTGTGACACCAACAACACTTTACACACAATAATTATTGGCCCTATTTACACCTGAAATATCTGAAGCTTCACCTGAAGCGCTTCAGGTTCTTGAAACTAGGGTTTTGCCTAAATTCAGCAGTGTTTTATTCTTATTTGAGTGCAGTGTCACTTGAAGCTTGTCACTTGAAAGAGTACTTGAGCTTCTTTCAGGGGCGGGTCTTAAATTTTGGCCTATATATATATTTCAAAGGGAGTGCCTGAAAAAATGCTTGTATTGCCATTTTACATGCATTTTCTTACCTAGTAACTAGCTTTCCATTGGCTAAAAATAAAAGAATAAAAATTGCTCAAGCCTGAAACGCACCCAAAAATGTACGTAACAGCGCTCAATAAAATGCCAGAAAAGCAAAAGATGCTCAGCTCGAGTGTGAACGGAACCTTAAGCTGGCAATAAATGGATCACAATTCGGCCAGTTCAGCAGGCACTGCCGGAATCTCGATCCATGTATAGATTTCTTTAGATCGACTTCTGTTGAGCTGGAACAGCCATAGATGGTTTAGAGTTCATGTGGTCCCTGCTGAACTGGCTGAATTTCGATCCATCTATGGCTAGCTTTAGTGTCCTGTTTGTAATGTACCTTAATACCTTAGGTAATACGGTGATCACAAATTCAAAAGACGGCTGTAGACAAAGAAGCTGGTGTCCTTATGTCCTTCACAAGGAGTTTACTGAGAGTGCAGTTTGTTAACTGCAGTTCTCAATCTTGATAGATTATGTAGCGCTGGTAGATTTTCCAATCTACCGCTTATATGAAAATTTAGTGGGTCATCTGTGCTGTACATAGTTCAGATTTAATTTACTGTTAGATCAGCCTCTGTTCCAGTTTGGCTGTGTTGTGTGCAGTTCCACATTCTGCCTGTGGGTGTCGTTGTCACCATGGGTCGGTGTTGGAAAGCAACAAGCTAAAGTATATGAGACAACTCGGCGGAGGTGGTCCTCCGGGTTGCATTCTGGGAGAGAGTATTTATGGGACAGACGCGATGTTTCTGGGAGCTTTTACCTCGTGGCCCTCCTGGCCTAGAGGTATGTGTTAGTGAGTTCTACCTCGCGGCCCTCTGGCCTGAAGGGTTGCGTTGCGGCAGCCGTGCGGGTAGGCCCAGAAGCCTGTCTGGGGCCTGCTATCGCTGGGGTGGTCCTGTGCTGTCTGTCCTGCGGGAAGAAGCCGGACAATCGGGAAGATCCAGGGGAGGACCCATCTTGGAAGGGACCATGCAAGGCTGGTCTTAAGAAGGGCCTGGTGACTCGATTGGAGGACGCATCTTAAACTAATCTACCGCACAAGTACTGCCGGGTCGGCTTAAAGGTTCTGGTACTGTGTTTGCTGTTCATCGAAAAACTACTACATCCTGTGGCAGAGGATCGTACAGTTTTGTTTCACTCAAGTCTGTGGCAGAGACTTTTTGTTCGTGCTGCATTCCAGCTGCTAGGTTAGTGAGAGAGACCTATCCGGGCGAGCAAAGATTTAATACATTCATCCTTGAGATTTCAATTCATTAGTACTACACTAAGAAAAGGTATTTGAACTTCCCTGCAACTCTTCTTCTACCTCTTTCCTGCTACTTACAGTTATCTCCCATTAAAGCATTGGAAAAGTACTAAAGTGACTATTGCCGATATTATCTGATAACGAGCTCAACGGGGACCCTGGACCCGGTGTTGGTAAAACCACAGGTAAAAAGGTGACGGAAACAGCAGCTCCACCGTGAGTTAGTGCTACAATTACTACTCTGATAACGCTGACATTTTATTTAATTTTTTTTGTTTCTTACATGTCTGCTTTTTTTTTTGGCATTTTTTTTTCTTAGCAATGACTACTTGAAACAAACAAAAAAAAAAAAATGCTAATTATCTCAAATCACAGATGACAAACACATGAAGCTTTTATCATCTGCTATTGCAAAGTTTTCCTTTAAGGTTTTACTGCTGGCCGCAGAAGGTGGTCATCACATCCAGTCATAAACATGGAATAGATTTTATGCAGGTCTGTCCGCTCTTACCGCAGAAAGCTGAACTGTCTGCCGCTGCGTTTTCAGGACAGGAGCTGAACACAGAGATACAGTGTACTAGTTGAACAGTATGCCATTCCCAAACTCCCCAGTCATTTTCTAGATCCTATCATACATCTGCTTCCTCTGTACTGCAGTTTGAGAGAAGTTTGCAATTAATTACCCGTCTTTTTCATCCGATTTGTGTCCGAGCCAAATGAAAGCTTATTACTATTCCTGACTGTCAGAACAGGGGACGGGGGGGGGGGGGGGGGGGGTTCTACATTAGAATCCCACCAAGGACAGAATCTGCTTGCAATCTTCATGTTGTCCGGTGGTTGTGTGAGTTTTCTTTAGAAGATCCAAGTTTCCTTCCAACTTAAAAAAAATATATGAGGGCAATGTTATGAAAAAAATGTTAGATTTAAAATGGGAATTTAATATGCCAAACAATTCATTCTATAAATATCTTCAAATCAGACACACTATCCAGGGGCAGTTCAGGTCACAGATAATCGAATGGACCCAGATCCCCACTCTCGCAAAAATAATGAATTTAGACACATCCAAAGGATTAATCTCCGAACTATATGCCAGACTGGAAGTTAGAATAATAAATCGAATGGGACTTTCTAAAAGTAGAGAGGGATGGGAGAGAGATGTGGAGGCAATGAGCACAGAGGAATGGGATAGGATCTTAAAACGAGGAACACTGGTCTCAATTTCCCCCTCACAGAAGGTTTCCCACCTGTTCCTAATACACAAAGTATATTATACCCCCCAAAAAATGTTCAAACTTGGGTGGAGACAAAACGACCACTGCCCCAGGTGCAGGGCATTAGGGGACTTTATCCATATGGTATGGAAATGCCCAAAGCTATTTAGATACTGGGTAGAGATTGTAGAGAGGATAAATAAAATCTTTAATACTGCAATAGAATCGACAGCCAAGACCTGCCTATTGGGGGACATGGAGGGGGGTAGAGTCAGGAACGACACCACTGAAGTGGTTTTAAGATGCCTATTTCAGGCGAGAAAATTAATCGCACAGCAATGACAAGCACACAACCCCCCGACTGTAGAGAACTGGGTTGAGATTATCAACTCAATAGTTGGGAATGAGAAAGTGATATATATTAGGCAGGGCAATTATAGGAATTTCGAGAGAATGTGGAGACCTTGGCTGGATAAGATGGGGTATCCCCTATAGGGGGAGAGTGGTGAACGTATAGAGATCCTCCCTGCCTTTTTTTTTTTCTTTCTCTTCCTCTCTCTACTTATCTCTGGCCGTTCCCAGCCCCCCTTTATTGAGGATTTTGGACGCCCCTTGTTCTGGCATTCTTCCCGACCCCTCGGAGTAACTTTGTTCATTTATCCATTCTTTCTGGTGATTTTGCATTCAATAGAATGTATATATAGTTAAGGACTGGGTGAGGGGGGGGGGGGGGGGGGTGGGTGTGGGTGTGGGCTGGGAGGGAGGGAGTGGGTAGATAAAACAGCAATAGCGTCATGCACTCTACGACATTACACAATATTTTATAATGTTGTATTTTTTAACATTTCTTTATTACCTGTGTAATAATAACACAACAAATAAATAAAAAAAAGTATTAGAAAAAAAATATATTGACAGGCTACTTTACTTTGTCCACAAAATGAATGCATGACTTTGGTAGGAAAATTGGATTATAAGCTTATCTGGGACAGGGGCTAATGTGGCTGGTTAATTATTTTATTATAAAGCACTGAAGAATAAGTTGGTGCTAAACAAATTAAAGAAATATTAACCCCTGTTTTTTATATTTCAACATAAGAGGACCACACTTACTGAAGATACTTATGCCACGTACACACGAGCGGACTTTATGGCAGACTTTGCCCGGCGGACGGGATTTCATCGGACAATTCGATCGTGTGTGGGCTCCAGCGGACTTTGTTTTCTCAAAAGTTGGACGGACTTAGATTTGAAACATGTTTTAAATCAATCCGTCGAACTCGAGTCCGGTCGAAAAGTCCGCTCGTCTGTATGCTAGTTCGACGGACAAAAAGCCACGCTAGGGCAGCTATTGGCTACTGGCTATGAACTTCCTTGTTTTAGTCCGGTCGTACGTCATCTCGTACGAATTCGACGGACTTTGGTGGATTGTGTGTAGGCAAGTCCGTTCATTCGGAAAGTCTGTCATAAAGACCGTCGAAAAGTCCGCCGAGCAAAGTCTGCTGTAAAGTCCGCTCGTGTGTACGCGGCATAAGTCTTCTTTTATATTATGCCATACCTCACTGTAAGGTTGGCCCCAAAGTCACTGCCCCCCACCTTCTTATTTGCTTTACCTGACTCACATGGAGACACCTTTGTGTGTGCACTTCCAGCCAGGACAGGAGATATATGCTGTGTGCATCCATACAAACACACAGCACCCAGCACTTCCCTGCTCCTTCTAGTTTGGTGATAGTCAGGGGCAGAAGTCTGCACTGCCAAAACATACTATGTCCTCAGTACGCATATTCCTATACCCTTACTGCGTGCGTTCCACTACCTGGAAGTTCAGGAAAGTGGTGCAAATCGATCTAGAGCTGCAAACGTAAATGTTGGACATACCAATTTAGCAGATAATGCACTGAGGAATGTTCCCTGTATGATAAAAATGTGTTACTCCTAAAAAGTTTGATTGATTGTTTGATATTACTTTAACAACTTACCACCCATAGGTTATGTAAAATGGCCTGGACTTTAAGCATTTAAAATAAGCTGCTGTGAGCTTGGTACCATTTTTTTCAGCCAACTCATGACTTCCCCTCAAAAGTGATCTGGATAGCGGCAAAAATCGCTATAGCGACCGCCTGGAACCAGTGGTAGATCTGGCTATTATGAAAAGTAAGCTGACATGGATCATGCTCAACTGAAATTTGTTCAGTGTCTTGAAGGATAGGAGTGTTAGGTTTGACAGTGTTTGGGGTTCTTGGATTAAAGTGGAGTTCCACCCACTTTTACAACTCTTCAGCATCCCTCACTAAACTGTGCACTGTAAACGAATTGGATATTTTTTTATTTTTTTTCTCAGCACTTACTGTATATCTGCTGTATTCATTTTTCACTTCCTCCTCCCTGGCCGCGGCCCATCGCATCATTTCCTGTTTGCAATGCCTTCTGGGAAGGGGCGGCAATTTCCTCTGACACTGCCGTTGCTATGGAAACCTGACCTGAAACCTATTACACTGCTTGTGCTGCACTGAGCATGTGCGAGATCTGCAAGGATGAGATCCAGGAAGAAATACAGTCTGGCTTCAGATGCCCAGACTTAAGATGGCCACGGCCTGCTGTAAGTTTATAAAATAACAAACTACTCCTATAAACTAACAAAACAGACCTTAGTTTACAGACTAACTTTACTAGAATACATTAAGCTTGTGTATTATAGGGGTATTTTTATGTAAAAAGTATAATTTCGGCCGGAACACCACTTTAAGTATCTCCAACTTCTATTTGGCTGAGGAGTGTGGGCAGCGGAGGTGGGCGTTCGGACGGTCTTTTCTTCTTTTGATTTCTTTCTTTTTTGATGTCTTTCTTTTTTTCCCCCTCTTTGTTTCCTTTCCATTCTTCATCTCTTATTTCTCTTTCACACTTGTTATAGTGCACTTTGTATACTCAGGACCCACGCCCCCAGCAGGCGGGTGGTGAAGTATAGGTTTTAATATTTCCCCTATTGGGGTTTTCTGAGTAGGATTGTTGTATGCTTTTATCAGAACATTTAAGCTGTGTGAAGTTGGCACCCCATGTTTGTAAAACCTGAATAAAAATATACCATTCGTTTGTGCCGCGTTTGTGCTGATTTGTGCCGCAAACATGAGCGTTTGTGCCGGTTCGGTTTCTGAGATATTAAACATTCAATTTAATGCAAGCCCCGCCCACTTTGCACCCCATGTCCCTGAATTTTAAAAACAAACGCGCCATTCGTTTGTGCTGCGTTTGTGCTGGTTTGTGCCGCAAAAATAAACGTTTGTGCCGCTTTGGTTGCGGAGATATTGTGCGTTATAGTTGCTGTAACCCCGCCCATTTTGCACCCCATGTTCCTGAATTTTAAAAACAAACGTGCCATTCGTTTGTGCCGCGTTTGTGCTGGTTTGTGCCGCAAAAATAAACGTTTGTGCCGCTTTGGTTGCGGAGATATTGTGCGTTATAGTTGCTGTAACCCCACCCATTTTGCACCCCATGTTCCTGAATTTTAAAAACAAACGCGCCATTCGTTTGTGCCGTGAAAACCCTTTGTATTTAAGATGACTGGTGGTATACTCTTTGGATCCTTTTCATATCTGTTCTTGGTGTTTTGATATGTTCCACCTGCGTTGAGGACCTTATTCTTGATGTCATTCTTTGCCTACAATTTGTGTCCTCTTTGGAAAAAAAAAAATCAATAAATACATTGAAACAGAAAAGTGATCTGGGCAGCTGTAGAGCTGCATGATCCTTTTTACGGCACTGTGATGAGCCATCTATTTAGGGCAGATTTTAACGGGAAACAACATTTTTTTAAATTGTCCTGGACTTCAAGTGGTTAAGTGAGAAAATTTAGTAGATAAAATTATTTTTAACAGAAATTGCAGGACAATGTTTCTGATCAGCAAAGATAAGCCCCTACCATGGTACTATTACATTATGCACAAAATAGTCAGTTTCCATTTACTGTGCAAAGTGACTACCCATATACCATTAGGTTCACATTACATGTCTACATTTGAGGCTTTACTAGAGAAATAATTGTGACATTTATGGCCATCATCCGTAATGTATATTTGTAAAAAAGACATAAAGCAGAATGGATATCGGACTGTACAGGCCAGGCAAGGAGCTAAATGTTTTATAAAATTAAAGTTTATTTAATAATGGTTAAACGGGTCATACAACATGTACATCTCTAAGTTCATAAAAACAAACACAAAACCACATATAAACAATAAAAAAATGAATAAAAACCAAGCACTGATGTGGATAGATATGTGTGATATAAATAGATTGTGCTAAAAAATATATATAAACCAATATAGTTAGTGCTATAATAAAATCAGTAAATTAAAGCTGCCATCAATATAGGGTGATCAGATAACCAAACAAATAGTACTAAGTATAAAATTGATGCGCTTTAAATAAATAGTGCACAATATGCTGCTACGACTAAGCTAAAATCCAGGAATAAAAAATGCATACATGTGAATAAAATAGATAAATAATTATGGTGCTAATACATGTGCCAAAATAAATCTTCAAATTGGTGATGTGACGGTGAATATAAATAAATAATAATGACACTCAGATTACAATGTCCAGATAGGGATAAATAGTGGGGGAAAGTAAAAATAATTAAACAGTTCCTTCCCTTAATCCAGATTGATTGACTCACTGGGTTAGATCGTTTGTATCAGGATAGTTAGTTTTTCTCGCATCCCACTTTAGCCATAATACTGCTGATGATTCGGCTCTCAGGATAAAGGTTTTATGCAAAGCAAGCAAAGAAAAAATAGATCATTGTGCAGTGAACTTACTAGATAGTGCACAAGCAAAACAGGGACAAGAGATACACTCACAAACTCCCGGTCTATTAGAAGCATTCAACTATGCAGATTGCAGTCAGCCGCTGTGGACGAAGTTTCCCATAGAGAAACAGCTGCTGTTAACCTTCAGGTGTATTGCAGCACTGAACGTCCTAAGCTCCTCCCACGCGTTACATCACTGACACGTGACTTTTTCAAGGACCCTTTTTCTTTGCTTGCTTTGCATAAAACCTTTATCCTGAGAGCCGAATCATCAGCAGTATTATGGCTAAAGTGGGATGCGAGAAAAACTAAATATCCTGATACAAACGATCTAACCCAGTGAGTCAATCAATCTGGATTAAGGGAAGGAACTGTTTACCGTATATACTCGAGTATAAGTCGAATTTTTCAGCACATTTTTTTGTGCTGAAAGTGCCCCCTTCGACTTATACTTGAGTCAAGCACTTTTCTGCAGCAAAAAATTTCATTTTCCGAACCGACTTTGGGGCCCCGTATCTCAGGGCCACTTGGTGCTAGGAACCCCAAATTTGGTGTGCGAACCCAGTGGAACTGGTACCACAACATATCCAAAGATGAAGTTCCTAGCACTAAGTGGCCCCGAGATACGGGGCCCCAAAATCGGTTCGGAAAATGTCATTCTCTGCTGAAGAAAAGTGCTTGACATTTTCTGAACCGACTTTGGGGCCCCATATCTCAGGGCAACTTAGTGCTAAGAACCCCACATTTGGTGTGCAAACCCAGTGGAACCGGTACCATAACATATCCAAAGCTGGGGTTCCTAGCACCAATTGGCCCTGAGATACGGGGCCCCAAAACCGGTTCGGAAAATGTCATTCTCTGCTGCAGAAAAGTCAGTGAACTTATTTTTGGGGCCCTGTATCTCGGGGCCACTTGGTATTAGAAACCCTAGCTATGGACATTTTATGGTGCTAGTTCCGCTGGGTTTGCACACCAAATTTGGGGTTTGTAGCACTAAGTGGCCCCGAGATACAGGGCCCCAAATTCGGTCAACTGTGTCCATCTACAGCAATGTCATTTCAGGACCCTTTGGGTTCAGAGACCCCAAATTTTGGCTGCAGCTATGGGGCATCTAGGAACCCTTAACTACTGAGTTTGAAGTTCAGGGGACTTATGGCTGCAAATGGGCACAGTGATGCTGCAAATGGGCATTGTTGACCCTCTTTTCCACTTACAGTAGCTGTGCATTTCTCACCCTCGTCTTATACTCGGGGCAATACGTTTTTCCCATTTTTTTTGTAGTAAATTAAGGCCTCGACTTATACTCGGAACGACTTATACTCGAGTATATACGGTAATTATTTTTACTTTCCCCCACTATTTATCTCTATCTGGACATTGTAATCTGAGTGTCATTATTATTTATTTATATTCACCGTCACATCACCAATTTGAAGATTTATTTTGGCTATTTTAACACATGTATTAGCACCATAATTATTTATCTATTTTATTCACATGTATGCATTTTTTATTCCTGGATTTTAGCTTAGTCGTAGCAGCATATTGTGCACTATTTATTTAAAGCGCATCAATTTTATACTTAGCACATATAAACAATGCCTGTAGAATATACTGTATGTAATCATATGCCAGGATATGAGTACTAGTATATTAGATCTTCATATGCCAACGTGTTTCGCCATTTGCTTCATTAGGGCCCATGAGGTATATCTAGCACTCATCTCTGCACAGAACCGTGCTAGCGCCTGAAAGCTCCTGAGGCAGGTGCTGCAGCATCAAACGTACCTCAAGGAATCACTGCTTGTGTATACAAAGGTGAGTGTATAAACGGTTCTCAGCATATGAGTATTGAAACTTTCATCAAAAGACGCATACACACGTGTCTTAAACCATCTGCTCTTTAATATGTATGTTAATTTTTCTCCTTTTTCCTCTTAGATGGTAATTGTGAAAACTGTCGAGCCCCGGGGAGCCTGTAGAGCGGCATGTGAGGATACTAGACCCACATGAACCCGCTGGAGGCCTGTATATCTACCTCTATGAATACATATGCAGTTATTATATCCAAGATTTGGGAGTAAGAATAGAATGTTTGGGCTTAAAAGTAGAACAAATACCTTAAACTGTCAACTTTATTCGACTGTTTTCACAATTACCATCTAAGAAGAAAAAGGAGAAAAATAACATACATATTGAAGAGCAGACGGTTTAAGACACTTGTGTAACCATCTTTGGGTGAGAGTTTTTAGTACTCATATGATGAGACCCGTTTATACACTCACCTTTGTATACTCAGATCCCAAGCAGTGATTCCTTGAGGTACACTGCTCCCCGGGTGGTATCCTTGATGCTCCAGCGCCCGACTAGGGAGCTTTCAGGCGCTGGCATGGTTCTATGCAGAGATGAGTGCTAGATATATCTCAGGAGCCTTGGTGAAGCAAATGATGAAACGCGTTCTATTATGAAGATCTAATGTACTAGTACTCAATTCTTGGTATATGATTACATACAATGCACACTAAGCACTGTTTATATGTGGTTCTTTGTTTGTTTTTATGAACTTGGAGACGTACATGTTGTATGATCCTTTTAACCATTATTAAATAAACTTTAATTTTATAAAACATTTAGCTCCTTGCCTAGCCTATACATTCCAAAATCCATTCTGCTTTATGTCCTTTTTACAAATATACATTTGAGGCTTTGGTCATGATTTCTGTTGGTACCCCATCAGTTGCTTTAAAAAATTGAAACGCCGGTTCTCTGCAACAGAAGAACTGTTACATTCATGTCTCCAGAGGTCTATGTCTACTACTTTTGATCTGTACCAGTGTTGCAGGCTCCATTAGACTCTTTAGTTTGTGGCACTTCTGGAAGTGTCGGATGCCCGTGTTCCCCAGCAGGCACTGTGGTTCTTCTTTCTCCCACTGACCAATGACTCTGGGCATTTTTTTTCCTCCCATTACCACCATTGTAAGGCATTTTTTCCTCTCACCACCATTACAAGCCTTTTTTCCACCCACTGATCACCAATATTGGGTATTTTTCCTCCCCCTGACCATCAATTCTAGGCATTTTTCTTCCACTAATCACCAACGCCAGCCATTTTTTCTACATGTTGACCACAGACACCAGCCTTCTTTTCCTGCCGACCAGCAATTTAAGAGGTAATATAACACATACTACTGACCCGTTCACTCCATACAATGTGTTGTCCATAACATAGGGGGAGATTTATTTAAACTGGAGCACTCAAAATCTGGTGCAGCTGTGCATGGTAGCCAATCTTCTAACTTCAGCTTGGCAGTTTCTAACTTCAGCTTGTTCAAAAAAGTTTTGACAAAAAAAAACCATGGAAACTTATTGGTTTCTATACAGAGCTGCAACCGATATTGCACCCTCAAGTTATAGTAAATATCCCCCACCATGTAGTACACACTCCTAATGAAGTTCTTCTTTATGGTAGGCTCAGACAAAGTGTTAGCTCTTTGTCCGTATTCTGTTTTATTTTTTAAGATTATCCTTTAGGTCTATGTGTGTCTGTGAAACTACCACTTGTGGTACAGTAACTAAGGAGTATTATGCAATGCTGTATCCTGGCCTAGGCTGACAAGGCCCAGGCCTAGGGCAGCACAGAAAGAGTCTCCGCCGGCTTGCGCTGTTAGTGTAGCGCCAGTCTTATGGGGCATACTGGGTTGAGAGGCAAATTAGTCTAGCGCCCCCATAAAGAGGCCGCACTGTTTCCAGTATGCGGGCGGCCAGAATTATAGGCAACACTTTTTTTTTTCATTTTGGATAGAGTAAAGGAGGGTTATAGCCCCTGTCAGTTTATTTTTTACCATCCCTGTCCCATTGCAGAGATTTCCCTTCACTTCCTCCCCCACAGCCAAACAGGAAGTGAGAGGAAATCTATGCAAATTAAGGGAATCCATTGCCCCCCCCCCCCAGGCCCTCAGAACTAGTGTCCCCACTCAAACATTTCAGGGCGGGTCTTAAACAGCAAGGGGTGTGGCCTTGACAGGAAGGGGTGGGTCATATTTAAATTAGGGGGTGCACGAGTTTAGTCAGGCCTAAGGCAGCACAAAACCTAAATACACTACTGATATTATGTGGGTACAAGGATTAATACATATGTCTGAAATTTTTGCTTGGAGTGGACTTTTACCATGCTTTTGTAGGCCATGCCCAATATCTGCTACAATTTATCCAAACCCATTTTTCACCACGATGTGTCCCACATGTTGCATTTTTTTCTTTTTCACATTGTTCTGAAAATGGCTTTCTCTTAGAAAAGCAGGGGAAGGCTAGAACCTGAATCCACTTTTTTGTTGTCTGCTAGTTAGGCCACACCGTTGCTAAATACATCGGACCCTTAGCCACCAATTGTGACTCTAATATTCCCATTGCCCCCCACATGTTTCCTGCTAACATGCTTCAGGATAAGGACTTAGGTAATTTTTATGAATCAAGTCCTTATCTATTTGTCCTCTGACAAATGTGCCTTTAAATGATCCTAGCAGAGTTTGTTTTTCTCAGATTGCTAGATCCTTTTGATAAGCACTTTTGTACATAATTTTTGGTTTTTGGAAACCTCAACATTTTGTTAACGTAGTGAAAAAAAGTGTTAATCTTTTTTCTTTCACTTTTGTCTAAATGGTAATCAGTGGGTAAAGCTACAGAGTTGTTTAGCAGTTAAAGAGGACCTGTTATTACTACAAAAGCCAAACTACTATTTATTGAACATCAAACAAGGACTTAAAAAGTTGTTAGATGGCAACTCTGTTTATAGCAAAGAATAGTCTACGAGAAGTCTCTCTAGCCTCTCTTCAGACTTTACCATTGAGGCCTCTGAAGCTAAGTTACCAGCTTCATTTGCTTGTAAAGCAGGGGTTCCCTTCCCGCACCCTCAGGGGGTGCAAGATGGTATTTCAGGGGGTGCGAAAAAGAGTGGTTTGCGTCCCCTAGTGGCGCACCCATGGTCATCACTCAGCCAGCTGCCAGTGTGCCTTGAGCAGAGGTAGAAGGTGGTTATATTGTGTAGAATTAGATAGTAGTTTTGTAATTTGTTTAATGAAAAGGAGAGAATAACAGAATGAATGTATAGGTAAAGTAAGTAACTGATTAAAGTGTAAAGAATAATGCTTCTAAAGTGGAACTAAACTTTTCCAATCAATTATTTTTTAAACTTATGCTAAAAGCCTTAGTAGATAGATGGGAAGATATATTATAGTTATGTTTACATTGTTTTTTTACATTTCTACAGTGGCTTCCTGGTTTCTGGCCTAGGCAAAAATATTGTCATACATCCCAGGGACTTTCATTGGCATTTTTGTTCTTTCATCTGGAGTTGGAGAGAAATGGCTTTGTCAGCTGAGCACACCTTCCTGCCTGCATGCCTGAACTAAGGGCAGATGGGTCCCAGGACGTAAACACTACATGAATTATCTGCTCACAAGATAGCTAGGTTCAGAAATGCTAGAGTGGTGTTTTTCACAGGGATTTCTCAATAAAATAAACACTGGAGACATGTTTGGACATCGTCAAGTTTGGACATCATCCCTCTTGATTACTTAGTGCCACCTGCCATGCTGGTCCTGGATCCACCAATGGGTGTGCAGAGACAAGGAAACATAGCTGGGGCACGCATGGGGTGGGAGTGTGCGGAAGCAAGAACAATGCTGGATGGCTTCTATCTGACAGCCTACAGTCAGCTTGTCAGATATACACAAAATCCCGGAGGCTGTAGCCGACGGGAATGTGTGTAAAATCCCCCGCTGCAACCACTGTATGTATTATGGTGGTCTCATGATTAATTCATAAAATGTAATGGATATTTTGCTGTTTGAGAAGAATACATTAAAGAATACATTAATGAAACCATAGAAAAGGTTGGGAATCACTACTGCAGAGGATGTTACAATGGGTTTTTTCCCCATGTTAGACTTTTCATATATTTTTTATAACTAACTGCTAAAGTTAATTCTGGAAAGTTAGTTCCATTTACTAACTGCTAAAACCAATGGTCACTACTATATGCACATACTACTAGATCTTTCTGCTGGCTTTGATACTGTTGACCACCCACTCCTCCTCAAAATACTCCACTTCCTTGGCCCCCAAGACTCTGCTCTTTCCTGGTTCTTCTCCTTATCACAGCTTTCCTGCAGTGTTCCCTACAACTCTGTCTCCTCCTCTCCACTTCATCTTTATGTAGGGGTGCCCCAGGGTTTTGTTCTAAGACCCCTTCTTTTCTCCATCCACACCTCCTCCCTGGTACCTTGATAAACCCACTCCGCTTTCCATACCATCTCTATGCGGATGACACCCTACTCTCTCAACTATGTCTTTATGGACCTTGCTTTGTGCACTGGTGCGCAGTCACGTTGGAACAGGAAGGGGCCATCCCCAAACTATTCCTGCAATGTTGGGAGCATGAAATTGTCCAAAATGTCTTGGTATGCTGACGCCTTAAGAGTTCCCTTCACTGAAACTAAGGGGTCAAGCCCAACCCCTGAAAAACAACCCCACACCATAATCCCCCCTCAAATGATTTGGACCAGTGCACAAAGCAAGGTCCATAAAGACATGGATGAGAGAGTTTGGGGTGGAGAAACTTGACAGGCCTGCACAGAGTCATGACCTCAACCCAAAAGAATGCCTTTGGGATGAATTAGAGCAGAGACTGCGGGCAAAGCCTTCTCGTCCACATCAGTGCCTGACCTCACAAATGCGCTTCTAGAAGAATGGTCAAACATTCCCATAGACACACTCCTAAACTTTGTGGATAGCCTTCCCAGTAGAGTTGAGGCTTTAATAGCTGCAAATGATGGGCCAGAACAACATTGAACCCTACGGACCAAGACTGGGATGCCATTAAAGTTCATGTGCGTGTAAAGGCAGGCGTCCCAATACTTTTGGTAATATAGTGTATGTCCCCTTTTTAACTGAAGAAACCATTAAGCGACTTGTTCACTCCCTTGCTATCCCCCGCCTTGACTACTGCATCTCCCTTCTCATAGGCTTGCCTTTACACAGGCTATTCCCCCATCAGTCTAGTATGAATGCTGCTGCCAGACTCAACCACCTTACCAAACCACCAAAATACTGACAACAACATACAAAGCCATTTACAATCTTCCCCAAGCTACATCACCAATCTTATCTCAATGTATCACCCAAACCATCCTCTCCGCTCCTCCAAGACCTACTGCTCTCTAACTCCCTTGTCTCTTCCTCCTATGCTCATCTCTGGGACTTCCTTAGAGCCTCTCTCATCCTTTGGAACACACTACCCCAATCTGTTTGGCTTTTTCCTATTCTGTCTACTTTTAGGCAATCCATGAAAACTCGTCTCTTCAGGGAAGCCAATCCTGCCTTCAGCTAACAACTGAATCTTCTTTTTCTCCCATCAACTCATCCCCCACAGTTATTACCTGTTTTTCCACTTGCCCCTCCCTACTAGATTGTAAGCTCTCGGCTGCAGGATCTGCCTAACCTTTCTAGTATTGAATTGTGTGGTTACTGTACCTTTATTATGTAGAGTGCTGCGCAAACAATTGGCACTTGCGCACTGTATAGTAATAATACAGGAAGGAATTTGTATTTATGTCTTAACACAATTGTATATTGTGCTACTAAGTGCAGTGTGTAAAGCCATACACTAGAGCAGCCATTTTCAACCAGGGTGCCCAGGCACACTGGGGTACCTTCAAGTTTCTTCAAGGGTGCCTTGGCAAAATACCTAAAAATTGCCCAAAAATTGTATGCAAGCCAATGGCTGGATCAAGACTGTCTTTTAGTTACACAAAGCCACAAGTTTTCATTGTGCACCTTTACAATGACATCATCGGTTGATAAGAAGGATGTCGGGTGCCAGCCCAGCATCCTTGTTTGCCCCTCTCTGTTAGCACTGGGGTCACATTAGCTGAGTGAGAGAAAAAAAAGGAGAAGACAAACATTGGAATATAGTCAGTATCAATGTGTGAAGGTGTATGCTTTGGAAGAAAAAAATTATCTCTAATGTTAAGTGTCTGATATGTGAATGTTGCTTCATTTTGTTAAATGATTCATTTTGTTTTTTTACATTTTATGCCCCGTACACACGGTCGGACTTTGTTCGGACATTCCGACAACAAAATCCTAGGATTTTTTCCGACGGATGTTGGCTCAAACTTGTCTTGCATACACACGGTCACACAAAGTTGTTGGAAAATCTGATCGTTCTAAACGCGGTGACGTAAAACACGTACGTCGGGACTATAAACAGGGTAGCAGCCAATAGCTTTCATCTCTTTATTTATTCTGAGCATGCGTGGCACTTTGTGCGTCGGATTTGTGTACACACGATCGGAAAGTCCGACAACGGATTTTGTTGTCGGAAAATTTTATATCCTGCTCTCAAACTTTGTGTGTCGGAAAATCCTATGGAAAATGTGTGATGGAGCCTACACACGGTCGGAATTTCCGACAACAAGGTCCTATCACACATTTTCCGTTGGAAAATCCGACCGTGTGTACGGGGCATTAGAATGGTGTGCCTCAAAATTGTGCATGATTTTGAAGGGTGCCTTGACTGACAAAAGGTTGAGAAATACTGCACTAGAGGAAGAACTGTTGAAGTGAACTCCACCCAGCACTTTTTTTTGGATAGAATGGGGAAAGTCTGATCTTTGACAGGTCTATATTGCTCTCTATGATCCTATTGGAAGACACTTCCTGTCGTTGGTCCTGCACTGACACAGATCTGCAAGCTTTTGAAGGCCCCTTGCTAAGGTGCATTTTTCATATATTCCTACGAAAAATACACTAAGAGGCCATGACACCCGCATTATGATGACAACAACTCCCAAGTAGATTCTCTTCAGTTTGGGGGCCAAGGATCGATTAGCATTTTCCCTTTTATACTTGTGTGCATTAAGCTGAACAGTCATCTTTGACAAAATTCACTTGCCCTACAGAACCAATACAAGCCATCTGCTCCCCTTTCATTGTGTTTATTGTTCCTCTGCCATTGCCACTATTGATTAAGGAGCTCTTTCTAGATTGAAAGGTCCATTAGCAAAATAACAAAGGAATGAACTGTCACAGGGCCGAGTGCATTAATGTGACTGCAACTTTAAGAACCCCTTATGGGTCAGATTATTAAATGTAAAACAACTGTAGGCAATGGTGGGAAAAGGTCCAAAATGTACAACCCGCACCTCCATACCTGAGAAGGATGATTCCTGTTTGTCTCTATGTACCGGCAGAAATGCCAGCCACTGCCCTCTATTCTTATGCCCCGTACACACGGTCGGACTTTGTTCGGACATTCCGACAACAAAATCCTAGGATTTTTTCCGACGGATGTTGGCTCAAACTTGCATACACACGGTCACACAAAGTTGTCGGAAAATCCGATCGTTCTGAACGCGGTGATGTAAAACACGTACGTCGGGACTATAAACGGGGCAGTGGCCAATAGCTTTCATCTCTTTATTTATTTTGAGCATGCGTGGCACTTTGTCCGTCGGATTTGTGTACACACGTTCGGAATTTCCGACAACGGATTTTGTTGTCGGAAAATTTTATATCCTGCTCTCAAACTTTGTGTGTAGGAAAATTCGATGGAAAATGTGTGATGGAGCCCACACACGGTCAGAATTTCCGACAACAAGGTCCTATCACACATTTTCCTTCGGAAAATCCGACCGTGTGTAGGAGGCATTAGGGTTACCACAATTCTTTCCATAGAAAACTAAATAGGATGGGGAAGAATGTGGTTAAACCAGCGTGATTTAGTCAATATGAGCATAGTAAAATTGAGAAATTTTAATTCAAGTGATCCTGTTGTTATTATAGATATTTGAAATACAGTTCTCCATGCAGAGAGTGCCATTACTACTCACTTGCATGTCCCGCTGATTTCCGCTGGAGTGAGGAGAAAATGCTGATTGAAGAATCTTTAGAAACTGACACTTCAGGGAGTGTCGAATTCTTGGTGGTCTAATGATTTGTTCAATCTTCTGGTTCCTACATTGTTATCATGGGCTGTAGTGAAGTAGGGGGCTTGCTAGAGGAACCAAGGAGCTCAGTAGGGGACCAGAAAATCAACTACAAGTGCCTGTGCTTGCACTGACTGCACCGACTGCACCGACTGAAGAAGAGAAAGATAACAGTGGTGTCTATCAACCTGCTGCTGTGGCTTTTGAACATGGCATGTTTCAATTGTTCAAGCTCTCACACACTGCCTTAGTTTGTTTCGTTATAGACAAGTCTACATGTATGCTAGTAGCTATTTTCAAAAAATCAGATTAAATGTTTAGTGCCATGACCTTACTGATCTATCTATTGGATTAGTGTTAGCTGATTATATTTACTTACTACCTCCGTAGAAGGTTCTATCCAAAATCAATGTTAGCTATCAATGTGAATAATCTGTGACCTTTGTGTTTTACCAGGTTTCTCTCTCTCCTTTGTATGTTACCAGGTTTCTCTCTCTCCTTCTTCCTGTGTAGTACTAGATCTAATTAAAACTTAACTCAGAGATAAGCAAATAGTGTTTAAATACAAGAGGCACATGTGCATTTTTGCTTGGATCTTGGTCTGCTTTGTGTATTTATTGAAGTTATGTTCAGTAATCCAATGGGACAGCCTACTTCTGTGTAGGAGCTTCCTGTCATTAAGACTGGTCTCTGCTGATCTCACTATTTGTGCAGGGTGATTGGTCTTGTATCCACCCCCTTCCTATAGTATTCTGCAAGCAGCCTGTAGTTGGTGGGCCTGCTGGGCCTCTTCCACAACTCTGCCTTCTGCCCATATTTCAGGGGTCCTCTGCGGCTCCCCTGTCAGATTTGTCTACTCCTGGATAGGAGGGGCGGCGCGGCAGAGTGGCATATAGAGCTGACCCCCCCCCCCATTATCCCCCTGTTACCTGCAGCCGCTGAATACGTGCAGAAGGGAGAGGAGGAGAAGCGTCTTTCAGTGGCTGCAGGCCAGGAGGATAATGGAGGGGGATTGGTTCTTCTATATGACGCACCGTCATTTCTATCCAGTCTGAGGCCTGCCCCTGATCCACTAATGGTGATAAGGGGTCATCAATCTGCCTTAGCTCCACCCCCAACTCTGGATCCCGCCCCTCCAGGCTACTCCTGCGGCAGGTAAGTCTTCCTGGCCAAGCCTACAAATGCATTCTCTGCAACAGCAGAGAAAGAATGCACAATGCACTGCCCAGCACCTGAACCAGTATAGTGTGTGTCTTCCTGTCACGCTGCCCCCCTCATGTCACACTGCCTCCCCCTCCTGTCATACTGCCCCCCGTCACACTGCCTCCCCCTCCTGTCATACTGCCCCCCATCACACTGCATCCCCCTCTTGTCATACTACCCCCCGTCATGCTGCCCCTCCTCCTGTTATACTGCCCCCCTCCTCTCACACAGCTTCTCCCCTCCTGTCATACTGCCCCATCTCCTGTCATACTGTCCCCCTCCTGTCACACTGCCCCCCTACTGTCGCACTGCCTTCCCTTCCTGTCATACTGCCCCCCTCCTGTCATACTGCCTCCCTCCTGTCACACTGCCCCCTCCTGTTACACTGCCTCCCCTTACTGTCATACTGTCCCCCTCCTGTCGCACTGCCTCCACTTCCTGTCATACTGCCCCCCTCCTGTCAGACTACCCTCCTCCTGTCACACTGCCCCCCCTCCGGTCACACTGGCCCCCCCTCCTGTCACACTGCCCAGGTACCCTTCTCCTGTCACAATGCCCTCTACTTCTGTCACACTGCCCAGGTACCCTTCTTAGATGGCATGGCTGCATTTGTTTTCTTTTATTAGACTTTTGTTTATTTTCATTTGGTACACTAGCCAGTAAGTCTGTTATTTTTCAACAGAACAAGCTGTCCTGCAGATATAGCAGTTCAAAGGAAACTGTATGACAAATCATTTACCACTGACAGGGGTGCTCACAATAATCAGCTTTTATTTTTTTTATGTAAAACCTTTATCCCAAAAGGAAAAAAAAAGAACGGTTTGCTATAAGTGATTAAAGTGTGTTAGCTGGAGTTTGTCTTCAGCATACATCCCAACATCTTGAGATGGGAATGAGGGACACCTACTAGCAAATGTATGTAGGAATAGGACATGCCCCCTTAAACGGGAAATAACAAAAAAAAGGTTAATTAAATCCAAAAGTGCTTTTTTTACAACTACTATTCCTTTATATTGGCTTTTAAAATTGAAAAATACAGTAATTTAGAATTTGGATAAAAGGTTAGCACTGGCCTGAGAAACACTTTTTGAAAGATAAAAAGTGCATTTTATATACTATATAGATCAGACCAAAATGAGGGACAAATGAGGAGGAAAGAGGGACAGAGGGACATTTCTCCAAATCAGGGACAGTCCCTCGAAATAAGGGACAGTTGGGAGCTATGCTTCAGTTTGTCAGTGTATTTAAATATGCTACTGCATTTAACACTCCCCTCCCCTAGACTGAAGGTGCCCCCTGTCCTCCTTCATTCAGAGTGGGGGCACTGTAATACAGGAGGTGTGCTACTGTGTGTGGCGGGTTTGGTGGGAGAATGGTGGTGGGGGAGAAAGCAGCAAAATGCTCCTTAGCCTGCGTGGACAAAAATCCTGTATCCAGGTTACCTGCTGCCCCTGTGTGCTCCCTTAACAGTGGCATGCCCAAACGTCCTAGTTCTTGCTCTGAGAGCCTGCTTCAATGCAAGTAATCTGTTAAGACATAAATACAGTTTTCCTTCATTCTATTGAGTAATTCTGTTAAAGTTTCTTCTTTTTTGTTTGAATGCTATGGCTTCAACCTGCAGTTTTTACTTTAAACATTGTTACTAGGTATAAGGTTAATTTGCATTTTTGGCATTTTCTGTATCCCAAGGAACATAATCTGAAATTATTTAGGTTGCCCACACCCTAGGACCCATGTCTTCCTATGTATCTCCCACTTCCCTTTTTTACAATGGAGTCTATTAATATTAGGATCATTGCAGTTTTTGTTTTGGTTCAGGCATAGATATCTTCAGGTATGATTCTAGTAGTAAGATTTTCACATCTGTTGGATTTCTCAGTGGCTGTTTCCCAACCCTCAGTTGGACTTCCCATCAGTCTAAGATTGGCTATAATTGGATGATAACAAAAAAAAAAAAAGATTTTTGTGCTTACTATATTTCTTCATATCCCTTAAAGGACCGCTGTTTTTATTCCCTATCTTGGTGACAAAATTGAAGCATGACAGTTAGGGGCAGGGATGAATGAGGCTGGCCTTCAATGTTTTTTGTCTGTTTGCCAGTGTCCACCTCCTGTAGGAAATTGCATATAACCCATCAGTCTAATGGACCGTACACACAATAGGATTTTCCGACAACAAATGTTGGATGTGGGGTTGTTGTCTGAAAGTCCGACCGTGTGTATGCTCCATAGAACATTTGTTATCGGAATTTCCACCAAAAAATGTTTGAGAGCAGGTTCTCAAATTTTCCGACAAGACTTGTTGTCGGAAATTCCGAGCGTGTGTACACAATTCCGATGCACAAAAGTCCATGCATGCTCGGAATCAAGCAGAAGAGCCGCACTGGTTATTGAACTTCATTTTTTTCGGCTCGTCGTACATGTTGTACGTCACCGCGTTCTTGACGTTCAGAATTTCCGACAACATTTGTGTGACCGTGTGTATGCAAGACAAGTTTGAACCAACATCCTTCGGAAAAAAATCCAAGGTTTTGTTGTCGGAAAATCTTATCGTGTGTACATAGCTTAAGGGTCACCATGCTAGTTACAATCTATGTATTATAAGGACCTACCTAATTTATTAAATTAGACAAGCCATTGCATTACACAATTATTGATAGTTCCAAAGGGGATTGTGTGATTAGATTGTAACATATATGGTGAGCATTAGATTATGTACAATTTCTTTGTCCCCCAATTGACTTGAAAAAAGATTTTTACAGTAAGGAAAAACAATTTTAGTGATGACACCAAAGTCCAACGGATTCGTATGTGATGAAGTACACCGGACTAAAATAAGGAAGTTGATAGCCAGTAGCCAATAGCTGCCCTAGCGTAGTTTTTTGTCCGTCGGACTAGCATACAGACGAGCGGATTTCTGGGTCCAGCGGAGTTACGACGTAAAGATTTAAAGCCTGTTCCAAATCTAAAGTCCGTCAGATTTGCGACTGGAAAGGTCCGCTAAAGGTCCGGTGAAGCTCACACGATCAGATTGTTCGCCGGATTTGATTAGGGTGAATACAACTTCAGCAGGCTCCTTCAATGGTGTCCCTAGGGGGGCCAGAGGGGGCCCTGACCCCCCAACATTATGCTGTGCCCCACCATGTGCCCCCCCCCCCCCCCCCCAATAAAATTTTTTTTTTTTTTTTTTTTTACAAAAACACTGCATAATGCGACCGGAGAACCAGCCTGTAAATTCCAAGAGATGCCAGACTAGCGCAGTCAAGCAGGGGCAGGACAGCAAGAGGAGGCTGAGAAACCCCACAGTGGCAGAACACCAGGGCCCGGTGGCAAGACAACCTTTGCAACCCTGATAGTTCTCCCACTGCTTTGGATCCTTATATTTTCTTGGTATGCTGGTGACATATATATCTTGTTTTCTGCCACCCTGGGGGGCCCCAATACAGTAGGAAGCGAGCTCACTGCAGAACATGTGAAAGGGTCGTTGTGGGGTCGTAGTAAAGGGCCCCAGGATGTATATATATATATATATATATATAGTTGCCCCCCTACTTTTGTCCCTGTCCCCCCATGTGCCCCCCCTAAATATGAAAGCTGGAGACACCACTGGGCTCCTTTAGTAAAAAAATCCCGTGGTCAGGGGAATGTTAACAGTTTTAGGAGAATGAAGAACAGAATGAAGAAAGGATATTCACATGTAAACAACAATGCTTGAAAATACTTTTTTCTTCTAACTGTGCACCTCTTTAAAATAGACAGAGTAGGGCAAAAATTAAAGTTATATGCTTCTCTCAGCAAGTGCTATAAATGACCTAATACATTAATCATGCATATTTTTTTTTTCTTTTTGCAGGTCTGGCAGCGTCAAAAACCACTGGCATGAGATTTTCTCCTTTGTGGAAAGTCTTACGGAAAAATTTACAAGGTATCTATTAAACAATACATGCATCTTTGGTTTAATGTCTGTAGTAGCATTTCACAACATTGAGAGTAGTTTTTTTATGAGTAGTTTCTTTTTTTCTTTTTTTGCATGGCTAGCTTATATAAAATTAGATATGAGAAAACATTCACAAATTTTCTCTGAACACAATCCACCATGTGAAAGTCTGTTATCTGCTCTGAATGTGAATTGCAGGCCTGCCAAGGGAATGGCTTTACCAGCAGATGATAAGTACTCCCTGCTGATAAAAAATCCCTATCTAATTATGGTATGATTCATGAAAATGAATCACATGTAGTATAGACCGTTCAGCAAGCTTTCACATTCTACTTTCCCTTGATAAATATGCCTGCATGTGCATTTACTGGATCAGTAATACAAAGCCTTTGATACACTGTATAATAATACTGGTAAATCATTTATGGCGATAGTTGTGATGTTATAAGAGAAAGAACTAAGAAAAAATATGTTTTGTACTAATTCCTTTTTTCATTTTGTGCTTCGTAAAAGTCCCATGCTGAGGATGTCATTCATTGTCTTCTCCTCTCGAGCAACAACTATTATGAAATTAACAGAAAAAAGGTAATAAAATTCAAGAAAAATGTTTTAATTAATATTTTACAGGATTTATATAGCGCCAACAGTTTGTGCAGCGCTTTAAGACATGAAGGCAGACAGTACAGTACAGGAGGAATATAAGGGCCCTGCTCGTTAGAGATCACAATCTAAAAGGGAGGGTCACTTGATACAAAAGGTAATAATTGTGGGCATAGGTGTGCACAGCCTATTGCATTAGGGTGTGCACCCCAAAGCTCAAACACACACTACTCACTACTACTCACATCACTCACCATGGTTCATTCAGAAAGGGAAGGGGCTGATAAATACATATTTACCGGCTCCTTCCCTCACTCATCCTAAAACATCTCTGCAGCAACATCCAGCAGGAGAGGAGAGGAGAGGAGGGAAGCCAGAAGTGCTGCAGAGGGAAGGAGTGGGGAGCCAGGGCAGTAGGGGGAATCTGTGCTGCACAGGGTGATTAGGGTGTGCCTGGGCACACCCGGCACACCCTGTGCGCACGCCTATGATTGTGGGGAATAAACTGATTGAGAAAATAAAAGTACAGTTGTTAGGTGGGGCAGAATAGTCTTCTCTGAAGAGAAAGGTTTTCAGGTATTGTCTAAAAGTAGACATAGTAGGATATAGTCGGGCAGATTGAGGTAGGGAGTTCCATAGGATTTGAGAGGCTCTGGAAAAGTCTTGGAGGCGAGCATGGGAGGAAATTACGAGGGAGCTAGAGAGCAGGAGGGCTTGAGAGGAACGAAGAGAATGATTAGGTTGGTATTTTGAGACTAGGCTAGTGATGTAGCTGGGGGCTAAATTGTGGATGGCTTTGTAAGTTGTTGTTAGGATCTTCTAATTTAATTTGTTTGGTGAGCAGGAGCCAGCGGAGGGATTGAAAGAGAGAGGAGTAGCAGACACAGAGCGATTGGTAAGATAGATGAGTCTAGCAGCAGCGATCATGATGGATTGAATAGGGGATAGCCTATGTAGAGGTAAGCCAATGAGAAGGGAGTTGCAGTAGTCGAGGCGAGAGACATATTTTGGAGATGTTGCAGTGGTTGAGGCGGCAAGATTTGGACAGTGATTGGACGTGGGGCTTAAGAAAGAGTTCAGAGTCCAGGACTACACCTAGGACCTAGGATAGTTGTGCCATCGATTTTGACAAATATGTCCATTATGTCAGTTTTAATAAAAATAGATTGCTTGCTGCATCTTTTCCAATAAGTTTTATTGTCAGTTTTTAAAAAATGCACAAAACCAAGTACAAACTTTTGCTGTCAACTCAATAACATGTTCATATGGACTGACGATTGAGCCACTCGGGCACTGCCCGAGGGCCCTGGGCCACTAGGGGGCCCCATCAGGGTTGCCAGCCTCAGTAAAACCAGGGACAGTATGTATAAATCTGTGTTTTTTTTTTTACATCTGTCTGTGTATACTGTGTGTATATGTATGTGTATACTGTGTGATTGTATACTGTGTGCGTGTATACTGTGTGGCCCCATAATCTCGGATTGCCTGGGGGCCCCATAATCCCCTATTGCCCGTGGGGCCCCATGAGTTATCAGTCCGCCCCTGTTCATATGATTGCTGCATCTTAGCTGAACACATAACCTAGGCATGAGAATGATGATACAAGTTCCTGCTGTTTTCTGTTTTCACCTTGGAAACTTCTAACCAAGATGGACTACTGGAGGAAGCATGCTGCTTGTTTTATAGTCAGCGCTCCTAGTTGACTGTATTGTCAACCAATAGTAAGACATAAATGAAATGGATTGTATGTTAGGGCCTTGTGATACCTTCTTGTCAGACCACTTAAGCAAGGAAATCTGTCAAAGCCGAGTGTTGCCACTGCTGATCAGAAAATGCTCGTTGCCTGTTTGTCATTCAATTGCTGATTTCAGTGCTTGCTGTTTTTCTCCAGAACAAATAGATCAGGAATTATAATTTCACTGGTTTCTAGATCAGTAACATAAAAAGTATTGAATTTAAAGGATCAGCATGCCATTCTGGGGTACAGAATGAGAGGTCAGCAATGACAGCTCACATATTTGTCTTTGGTAGTTGACTTCAATTTATCTATAAGATTCAGGGCCAGCAAGATAGTTCTCCTGCACTAAAGACATAGCCATATGTGCCTAAAGTTACATATAATTTGAGTGGTGGTGAGCTGGACTCCAAATGTAAGGCGCCAATTATCTTGCGCGGTCATGCAATGCTGTACCCAAATGAAATTTGCGTCCTTTTCTTCCCACAAATAGAGCTTTCTTTTGATGGTATTTGATCACCTCTGCCGTTTTTATTTTTTACGCTATAAACGGAAAAAGACCGAAAATTTTGAAAAAAAATGATATTTTCTACTTTTTGTTATAAAAAAAATCCAATAAACTAAATTTTAGTCATACATTTAGGCCAAAATGTATTCGGCCACATGTCTTTGGTAAAAAAAATGTCAATAAGCGTATATTTATTGGTTTGCGCAAAAGTTATAGCGTCTACAAACTAGGGTACATTTTCTGTAATTTACACAGCTTTTAGTTTATGACTGCCCGCGTACGGGGCCCCGAAAACCAAGCACCGCCTTCAGGATTTCTAAGGGCATAAATTTTTGACTTCACGCCTCACTACCTATCACAGTTTTGAAGGCCATAAAATGCCCAGGTGGCACAAAACCCCCCCAAATGACCCCATTTTGGAAAGTAGACACCCCAAGCTATTTGCTGAGAGGCATGGTGAGTATTTTGCAGCACTCATTTGTTTTTGAAAATGAAGAAAGACCAGAAAAAAAAAAAAATTTTTTCTTTTTTCAATTTTCAAAACTTTGTGACAAAAAGTGAGGTCTGCAAAATACTCACTATACCTCTCAGCAAATAGCTTGGGGTGTCTACTTTCCAAAATGGGGTCATTTTGGGGGGTTTTGTGCCACCTGGGCATTCCATGGTCTCCGAAACTGTGATAGGCAGTGAAGAGTGAAATCAAAAATTTACGCCCTTAGAAAGCCTGAAGGCGGTGCTTGGTTTTCGGGGTCCCGTGCGCAGCTAGGCTCCCAAAAAGTCCCACACATGTGGAATCCTCGTACTCAGGAGAAGCAGCAGAATGTGTTTTGGGGTGTAATTTCACATATCCCCATGGCATGTTTGAGCAATATATCATTTAGTGACAACTTTGTGCAAAAAAAAAAAAAAAATTTGTCTCTTTCCCGCAACTTGTGTCGCAATATAAAATATTCCATGGACTCGACATGCCTCTCAGGAAATAGCTTGGGGTGTCTACTTTCCAAAATGGGGTCATTTGGGGGGGTTTTGAACTGTCCTGGCATTTTATGCACAACATTTAGAAGCTTATGTCACACATCACCCACTCTTCTAACCACTTGAAGGCAAAACCCTTTCTGACACTTTTTGATTACGTGAAAAAATTATTTTTTTTTGCAAGAAAATTACTTTGAACCCCCAAACATTATATATTTTTTTAAAGCAAATGCCCTACAGATTAAAATGGTGAGTGTTTCATTTTTTTTTTCACACGGTATTTGCGCAGCGATTTTTCAAACGCATTTTTTGTGGAAAAAACACACTTTTTTAAATTTTAATGCACTAAAACACACTATATTGCCCAAATGTTTGATGGAATAAAAAAGATGATCTTAAGCCGAGTACATGGATACCAAACATGACATGCTTTAAAATTGCGCACAAACGTGCAGTGGCAACAAAATTAATACATTTTTAAAAACCTTTAAAAGCCTTTACAGGTTACCACTTTAGATTTACAGAGGAGGTCTACTGCTAAAATTACTGCCCTCGATCTGACCTTCGCGGTGATACCTCACATGCATGGTGCAATTGCTGTTTACATTTGACGCCAGACCGACGCTTGCGTTCGCCTTAGCGCGAGAGCAGGGGGGACAGGGGTGCTTTTTTTTTTCTTTATTATTTTTTTGCTTTTTTATCTTATTTTTAAACTGTTCCTTTCATTTTTTTTTTTTTTAAATCATTTTTATTGTTATCTCAGGGAATGTAACTATCCCCTATGATAGCAATAGGTAGGGACAGGTACTCTTTTTTGAAAAAATTGGGGTCTATTAGACCCTAGATCTCTCCTCTGCCCTCAAAGCATCTGACCACACCAAGATCGGTGTGATAAAATGCTTCCCCAATTTCCCAATGGCGCTGTTTACATCCGGCGAAATCTAAGTCATAAAATGCTCGTAGCTTCCGGTTTCTTAGGCCATAGAGATGTTTGGAGCCACTCTGGTCTCTGATCAGCTCTATGGTCAGCTGGCTGAATCACCGGCTGCATTCTCAGGTTCCCTGTTGAGACAGGAGAGCCAGAGAAAAACACGGAAGACGGTGGGGGGGGGGGGGGCATTCCCTCCCACTGCTTGTAAAAGCAGTCAAGAGGCTAATTAGCCGCTAGGATTGCTTTTACATGAAAGCCGACCGCTGGCTGAAAAGAATGATACCAAGATGATACCTAAACCTGCAGGCATCATTCTGGTATAACCACTCAAAGTCGTGAATGGTGTACCTGAAGACCAAAAAATGGTTAACAATAAAGCACAGTAAACGGTAAAGTATAAAAAATTGCATACCTGAAAAGCAAACATGATAAAACATAATAACAATAAAACATTGCAGAATAGAATACAGTAAAAAAGAGCAGAACAATAGAGAGAGAATAGAGAGAGAGAATAAAACAACAACTATTTTTTTTTATTTTTGTTTGTGTTTTTTTTGCAAACTTGTAACTTTTATAACTGTAACCGGTTCCAGGTTCGGGTCTCTCAAAATGCGATGGCATCTTGGGAGACCCTGTGAAAGTGTGCCTAGTCTGTGGAATGCTGTACCCTACGCTAATACTCAACTAGTGCATGGTAGCGTTCAAAACATTCACCAATGCAAAGACCAGGATTGTCAGGACAGGAGGGACAATAATAGCGGGTGTCACGCCTATATCCGCGCTTGCTGCAGACACGACATCTTTTTTGGGGGGGTTCGCTGGGTAGGGGTACTCGGGAGGACATAAAAATGCCTCTCATGCAGCCGACTGCATTTGGTTGGGGATGTGAATGGAGGAAGTACGGGCGCTGCAGAAGCGGTGGGTTCCCAATTGGGATTGGCGAATGCAGCAGGAAGGGCATTATGGGCACGACGGGCCTGTGTTTGTCTTTTTGGTGTCAGCGGGACACTACTTGTGCTTGCCACCTCACCAGCTTGAACTGCACTTATGGGACTCGCCACGTCACCAAGTGTTACTGCAGTGCTGGTTTGACTACGACCGGGGTGTACTAGGCCGCTGGTGCTTGCCAGTTCACCAAAACGCTACCAAAAAAACTGTTAGCGATCGCAGGGATCAGGCCTGACTCTGCGAACGCTGCAGTTATGCGTTTAGTGTTTTGTAAGTGTCAGTGATCGATCGATACTGCACTTGGGTGGGCTGGGCTGGGCCGGGCGGAGGGGCAAAACGCAGGTGCTAGCAGGTATCTGGGCTGATCCCACTAACACTGCGTTTTTGGGAACCCTAAACTGCTGGGGACGCCAGTATAGATCTGATCGGATCAGGTATTGATCCGTTCAGATACTATACCACTAAGGGAGGTGTACGGTGCGTGCGTGGGTGTTAGCGGTACTGGCGCTAACCTGACGCTGCCTGGGGCTGGTGCTTACCAGTTCACCAAAACGCTACCAAAAAACTGTTAGCGATCGCAGGGATCAGGCCTGACTCTGCGAACGCTGCAGTTATGCGTTTAGTGTTTTGTAAGTGTCAGTGATCGATCGATACTGCACTTGGGTGGGCTGGGCTAGGCTGGGCGGAGGGGCAAAACACCACTTACTAGCAGGTATCTGGGCTGATCCCGCTAACACTGCGTTTTTGGGAACCCTAAACTGCTGGGGACGCTAATATAGATCTGATCGGATCAGATATTGATGCGTTCAGATACTATACCACTAAGGGAGGCGTATGCTGCGTGCGTGGGTGTTAGCGGTACTGGCGCTAATCTGACGCTGCCTGGGGCGACGCATATCACCGCCGGACGATCAGGGGGCTAAACCTTTATTAGGTAATAAACGGCGGGTGCCCTGACACTATAAAAAATAAACGAACTAACCAGCGTCACCCGTAACAGTTATACGGTGATCAGTGGTGAAAGGGTTAACTAGGGGGCAATCAAGGGGTTAAAACATTTATTAGATAGTATATGGGGGTCCCTGTCGCTATAAAACGCTGACGGCGAACCTAAATATTTACCTCACTAACTAGCGTCACCAGCGACACTAATACAGCGATCAGAAAAATGATCGCTTAGTGACACTGGTGACGGGGGGTGATCAAGGGGTTAAAACTTTATTAGGGGGGGTTAGGGGGGTACCCTAGACCTACAGGGGGCTAACCCTAATTGTCCTAACACTGTAACTGTCACAAACTGACACTATGCAGCAATCAGAAAAAAAAAAAAAAAAACCTGCTTGGTGTCAGTTTGTGACAGGGGGGGGGGGGGGTGATTGGGGGGGGGATCGGGGGGGGGGGGGGTCGGGGTGTTTAGTGTGCCTGGCATGTTCTACTGTGTTGTGTGTGTGTTTGGTGCACTTACATGTCGTCTCTCCTCGGGCCGGAACGGAAACTCCCGAGCCGAGGAGAGATGACATCACATCCTCTGCCTCTGTGTACTATACAGAGGCAGAGGATGTTTCTCATTGGCTGGGAGCGATCGCGAGGGGGGGGCCACGATCGGATGGCCTCCCCCTCGTCTCTCACTTCTCCCAGCCAAATGCCGACCGTAGCTGGCACCGGGGGGGGGGTCCGATCGAACCCCCCGCCCGCGGGAAGGCAATCACGTACCAGGTACGTGATTTTGCCTGCCCGTGCCATTCTGCTCACGTATATAGGCGTGAGGCGGTCGGCAAGTGGTTAAATAAATTTCAAAGCACATTAGTTGCCAACTCTTGATTCTTTTATTTCTTCAAATAAAAACTATGTTAGGGTCAACTCTAGTTTGGTACTCTCATCCTTACATCCACATCTGTTAAGATCTGTTTTTGGAAATGGATCATAGCTCTATTTTTTGTCAAAAAGGAAGTGGACCTAAACAGATGTAAATGGACACACGGTCCATTTTTGCATTGGTTGTTAGGAATCGGCACCCGCTGGCGTCCTAACAACCAGTGACTCATCTCTGCTGTCAGTGGGGATTCCTGCTGACAACAGAATGTAAACAAAAGGCACAGTGTGTGCAAGGAGAGGGGCAGGAGAGGGGCAGTGTATACAGTGTATACAGTGAGGGGGCAGTGTGCAGACAGGCTCCCTCACTTGCCGCTCTGACTGTTATTGCCGACTCCTTTCTTTTGCTTACTTTAATGCCAGTGAAGGAGATGTAATTTGGACCCGCCACTGAAGTAGAGAAAGGGGCAGGGTCTAAGGGTAATGTCACTGGGTGGCCCCGCCCCTTTGTTTACTTTAGCGGCGGGGCCGAATGACAGTTCCTTCTCCGGTGCTAAAGTAAGAGAAACAAAGGAGCCGGAAAAGTACATTCAGAGTTGGCAGTGACAGTCAGGGTGGCAAATGTGGGAGCCTTTCTGTCCCTGACTGTGTACACTGCTCCTCTTCTTTCCTGCTCCCCCCCCCCTCATACAGTGCCTATGCTATTACGTAGGGGGCTATTGGTCTCCTATGTGATAGCAACAAATTCATATGTTTAAAAAATATATATATATTTAAAAAGACATATAAAAAAATATAAAAAAAAAAAAAATTTTTTAGCTTCGACACCCCCACCTACACAGGCATACATATAAAACATGCCTTGGGGCACCTGTGTAAAAATAATGGCAATTGTGCTACACGTTACAAATCACTGCGCACGCCAGAGGGAGATCAATAATTTTAGCACCAGAGCTCATGGGTAACGCTAAACTGATGACCTGCATGAGATTTTAAAGCATTGCCTATTGAACAAATAGGTTATTGGCGTTTTCTCACTGTTTTACAGAGTACACGCAATTTTAATGCATGTTGGGTATCTATTTACTCGGTGTGACATCATCTTTTAAATTTTTGGTAAAAGAATTATTGTGTTTGTGTGCCCTAAAATGAACTATAGGGCATTTTTTACAGACATTTTGCATTTCATAAACCGTTGAGCTAATATCATGTGACATAAAAATTGAATTTACCACTATTTTATTCTCTAGGGTGTCTGCTTTCAGAAAATATTTAATGTTTGTGGGGGTTTAAGTAATCTTCAGGCCCAACATTTTTTTTTTAATCATGTAAACAAAAAATAGAAAAAAAAGGGAACAAAAGGCTCCGGGACTCAAGTTGTTAAGGACTCCAACGAGTGGATGTAAAAACGGTTGAAAAACTGATGTAAACTGAATCAGTTTTTTCTTTGAAAAAACATAACTGAACTGATGAACCAGGCAGACCGTCTGTGTGAAAGGGGCCTAACTCTGCATAAAGCTCACAGACACCAGATAAAGGATCTAGGATCGGATCGGATATCAGTGGGTGTCAGCGGACATGTCACCGCTGACATCCGCCGCTTCATAGGAGTGAATAGAGCGTCCGATCAGGTCCGCCTGAAAAACTGACAGGCGGACCTGATCAGGAAAGCCCGTGTGAAAGGGGCCAAAAGTTACTCTGTTCCATTCTATTGACCCAACATCTCAGGGAAAATAACGACTATTTGTGATGAAGCAATTGCTACTACAGTATTGATATAGGATATAAAAATATTGGTAAGGGCTATGATTTGTGAAAACTGCACATAGAAAAATTATCAAATATCCTCATATATATATATATATATGTAAAGCGCTGCATAAATTGACGGTGCTATATAAGTACCTATAATAAAGAAATAATAAGAAAGTATTAAATAATTATCAATCATATAATGTTTTGTATTCAACTGTCTTTGCAGAGAAATGATCCGCGAAGGCTTGAAGATTCTTCGATCTGAGGTGCCTGGAGGTGATACATTTATGCATGAAGGGTTTAAAAGAGTAAGTATAAGCATAAACATCACATATGTGGTTGCTAATTTAATAGGGCATTGTGATAACAATGTGCAAAATGTGTAAGGTGTAAACCATAGCTCCAATGTTGCACATAGCTAGCATACTGCAGCATTTTTTGTTTCTAAGGTCCGGGAATGAGATTTATAGGGCCACGGGCTATATATGCAATGCTGTATTTTCAGTGAATACAAATGTTGCAATTCTTGTGTTCTGATGTTTAACATGATTTTTGCAAATGCACAAGCTTGCTGTTCTATATTGTACATTACACACATTGTACTATAGATTTCAGTGGTATTTTACATGCAGAGGCTTTAGATTTTGCCAAATTGTTTGGAAGGAGAAATAGTTGCTAGACCCGAGAAGGGACTATAACATTTTGTTCTAGGACAGCTTGACTGCCCCACAAAGAGGCTTATTATATTTTAGAGATTTTGTTACAGTTTATTTGATTATGGTGCTGTGCTTAATCCACTGTTACACACTATTGTTCAATGTACAAGGCCTGGCTCCGGTAAAATGTAATTGTGGTTGGACTTTGTATTTGCCGGTAAAGGAATCAGCAAACAGTTAAAAAACACTGATCCAATCTCTTCATAGACAACCAAGTAGTATTAAAATGTTAGTATTTGTACTGAATAGCTGATCACTCACTGCAGAAGCATTTTCAAATGTAGTAGGTTACATATAGTAGGTTGCATAGTAGGTAAGGTCGAAAAAAGACACAAGTCCATCAAGTCCAACCTATGTAAGCAACTTTATATGTGGTGGACTTGTAGGTGGGATTCATTTTGCTATCAAATTTCAATTTAATTTTAGTCATAGTCTTTTTTTTTTTTTTTAAATACATTTTTATTAAAAAGAAAATGGAACATCCTGACAAAAGAAGGTATAAAACAGCATGAGCAGTTCAAAAAATATGTAACACCTATAGAAAAAACAGAGTCTACTCAAGTACGACTGTAGTACAGACAATCATCCAACCAGTAAAAAATGGAGCAGAACGGTATGTAGTTAGGAAAGAAAATAGAGAAGAGGAAAGAAAAGCCAGAGAATGAGAGAGAAGAAAAGAGAAGGGGGAGAAGGGAGGGAGCCCAGGAAGTATGCAAGAGGGAGGGTGGGGAGGCAAAGGGTATGAGAAGACCTTGATCTCGGCACATTGGGTACCAATATCACATCAAAGAGAAAAGGTAAAGGCGAACCAGCAGGCCCATATTTTATGTGCTGTAGAAGCTAAGTCACTGTTTTCATATGTGAGATCTTTCATGTTAGTCATAGTCTTTTGACTAAAATGCCATTTTAGTTTTAGTTGCATTTTAGTCATTTGAATTGTTTTGGGTTTAGTCATATTTTAGTCAGCTCAAATGGTAAAAAATATTTTCGTTGATGAAATTACCAATGCTACCCAGTCCCAAAAGCATGGCAATCCCTTAAAAAGCCTCTGCCTGACCCAAGATGGCTGCCCGAGTCGCATGCGGTGGCAGCATCCAATGGTATAGCTTCCCTAGTGACCCAGGAAACCATAGAAGAACCCTTTTTCTCTTCACTTCCTCTCCATTGCAGTGCCACCGTGGAAGAGTACCACCTGCAGTGGAGAAAGTAGACTGCACCTGCCTAAAGACTTATTAGTTCTAGTGAAAAGTCTAACTCTGCTTTTCTTCACTACAACTCCAGGAAACAATGCGCAGTCCTTCACTCTGTTCTAACTTCTGCACATTATCTTACATTGCTGCTTTATCTTGATTAGTTCCCTTTCAAAGTTTGTGTTCTCTCAGCTCTGACTAGCAAGAGGGCAAATAAAAGATTCAAGCTCTTCCCCAGCATGAGAGGGACTCTCACCCTGTCACAGAGAGATAATCAGCATCCTTGTTCTCTATGGGCACACTGAACCTGTTTCTCTGTGAAATGGCTGCTGCCCCTCTCGTCTCCCGTCTTTGTCTCTCTCATTGGCTGACAGTGCTTCTGATGTCACACATCCCAGGAGAGCAATGTTTTGCTGTGGGGTTCATGCACGCCACGAGATTGCACACACATGATGGCGCTCTCTTAGAATTGTTGAAGATCTGGCAGCATGGCTGCACACATGCAGTATATTTTTGCACATATGCAGATACAGTGCAGGTCTCTGCACATGTGCATATGTTCAGGATTCCCCAATGGATGGATAGATATGCCACAGGTCTCTGCCAGGTCATCCGAAGATGATGGTGCCAAAGAGTAGGGGCGGGACAACATTTTTGCTGGGCTGAAAGTGGTATTATGCCAAAAAAACGAAAAAAAATGCTATATTGCGGCACACCAATTCTTAGATGTGGTGGCTGCATTTGTTTTCTTTTTAGGCCTTTTTTTCTTTATTTTCACCTGGTAATTAGGCCAGTAAGTCTGCTATTTTTCAACTACTTTAAACAGTCCAAACTGTCCAGCAAACTGGCAGTTAGAGGGTTTGAGACAAACCATTTAACACTGACAGGAGTGCAATGGTCAGTTTTAATTTATGTGTAGCACCCTGGTGTTTAGGCAGGGTTGCTAAGAAATTTAGTTTGCCAGGTGGTAATTTTCCTGGCTAATTGTAGAAGATCAACTGATTCCTCTCTAATTCTGGAATTGCTGCACCTTTTCTCTTCTGTCACTAGGTGGCACTGTGGCTGGTGACATTAGAATGACAAGGGCTTAGCAAGGTCAGATCATGAACGGATAGGGTGTCTCAGCCAATTGGCAGGGGTTTCTTTAGTCCCTTGGCCTGCTGGGAAAGCCTATTTATTTGGGTGGAGTCAGGTGATCGGGGTTCTGTGCCACCTGGACAGCTGTCTAGGTGGACGTTTGTTATGTTGCCCCGGGCTGCTAGGCTGGAAGCCTGAGGTCTATCCCGGGGACACCTGGCTGCTAGGCTGCCTGGGGCCTATCCAGGAGCAGGAAAAGCATCATAGGGTTGGGACTGCAGGATTGGAGTCCAACCGAGTTGAGAAGGTTCAGCCAGACAGGGAACCAGTTGTGGTCAGAGGTAGAAGGGAAGCTGTCACCACTAAGGGACCACCCATCTTCCTACCGGAGACTACTGTGAGTAAGCTGGAGCAGGCACCAGAGCAGTATTCTCACCAACGGGGGACGGTGAAGAAGTGGGAAATCAGCAGCAAGTGCCAAGCCAGGGACCCAGCAGGATAGCGGGGGTGACGCTTGAGGAGTATACAGCGGGATAGCTGTGGAAGAGTTCAGGGGATCTAGCGATGACTGGGATCTGGAAATCTAGTGAGAGACTGAGAGCTCAGTGAGTGAATATCTACAGTGGGATACTGTGAGATAAGAAATTGACTGTTCTGTGTTAACCAGAGTTATGTACGACTACCTCTATTTACTGTTGCCATAGGAGACAGCAGTCCTACCTATACAGAAGTGTTATCTGGCTGGAGGCCTTCCACTGTATAGCTGTCTACCTATAGAAGTCTCGGGGTCTGCCAATTAACATTGCATCTACTCAAGGTTGTCCTGGCCCTAACCCTCTCTGTCACAGTTCTGTTAAGAGACAATAAATCTCTTGTTCGCATTCAAAAAGTGACTGGCGCCCATCATTTCTTCTTGCATTACACCCACCATGCCTGGTAACCCACTCTACAAGGAAAGATGACAGGTCTCTCTGACTCTGGAGGTCACCATTAGGCCTCTAGGGGTCGGGGCTCTTTCTACATACAGTATCTCACAAAAGTGAGTACACCCCTCACATTTTTGTAAATATTTTATTATATCTTTTCATGTGACAGCACTGAGGAAATGGCACTTTGCTGCAATGTAAAGTAGTGCGTGTACAGCTTGTATAACCGTGTAAATTTGCTGTCCCCTCAAAATAACTCAATACACAGACATTAATGTCTAAACCGCTGGCAGTAAAAGTGAGTACACTCCTAAGTGAAAATGCCCAAATTGGGCCAAAAGTGTCAATATTTTCTGTGGCCACCATTATTTTCCAGCACTGCCTTAACCCTCTTGTGCATGGAGTTCACCAGAGCTTCACAGGTTGCCACTGGAATCCTCTTCCACTCCTCCATGACGACATCACGGAGCTGGTGAATGTTAGAAACCTTGTGCTCCTCCACTTTCTGTTTAAGGATGCCCCACAGATGCTCAATAGGGTTTAGGTCTGGAGACATGCTTGGCCAGTCCATCAGCTTTACCCTCAGCTTCTTTAGCAAGGCAGTGGTCATCTTGGAGGTGTATTTGGGGCCGTTATGTTGGAATACTGCCCTGCAGCCCAGTCTCCGGAGGGAGGGGATCATGCTCTGCTTCAGTATGTCACAGTACATGTTGGCATTCATGGTTCCCTCAATGAACTGTAGCTCCCCAGTGCCGGCAGCACTCATGCAGCCCCAGACCATGACACTCCCACCACCATGCTTGACTGTAGGCAAGACACACTTGTCTTTGTACTCCTCACCTGGTTGCCGCTACACATGCTTTACCCCATCTGAACCAAATAAGTTTATCTTGGTCTCATCAAACACAGGACTTGGTTCCAGTAATCCATGTGCTTAGTCTGCTTGTCTTCAGCAAATTGTTTGCAGGCTTTCTTGTGCATCATCTTTAGAAAAGCCTTCCTTCTGGGACAACAGCTATACAGACCAATTTGATGCAGTGTGCGGCATATGGTCTAATCACTGACAGGCTGACCTCCCACCCCTTCAACCTCTGCTGCAATGCTGGCAGCACTCATACATCTATTTCCTAAAGACAACCTCTGGATATGATGCTGAACACGTGCACTTAACTTCTTTGGTTGACCATGGCGAGGCCTGGTCTGAGTGGAACCTGTCCTGTTAAACTGCTGTATGGTCTTGGCCACCATGCTGCAGCTCAGTTTCAGGGTCTTGGCAATCTTCTTATAGCCTAGGCCATCTTTATGTAGAGCTAAAAAATCTTTTTTTCCGCTCCTCAAGGAGTTCTTTGCCATGAGGTGCCATGTTGAACTTCCAGTGAGAAGTATGAAAGAGTGAGAGCGATAACACCAAATTTAACACACCTGCTCCCCATTCACACCTGAGACCTTCTAACACTGATGAGTCACATGACCCTGGGGAGGGAAAATGGCTAATTGGGCCAATTTGGACATTTTCACTTAGAGGTGTACTCACTTTTGTTGCCAGCCGTTTAGACATTAATGGCTGTGTGTTGAGTTATTTTGAAGGGGCAGCAAATTTACACTGTTATACAAGCTGTACACTCACTACTTTACATTGTAGCAAAGTGTCATTTCTTCAGTGTTGTCACATGAAAAGATATAATACAATATTTACAAAAACATGAGGGGTGTGCTCACTTTTGTGAGATACTGTATGTATTTAAACCTTTATTCTAAAAGAGAAAGAACTTTTTCTATACCTGCTTCAAATTGGAGTTTGTCTTTGTTAGTCAAGTCCATTTGTTAGCCAAGTTCATCTAAATCGATTAGTACCTTCTCCCCAGATTAACAATTCTGCTGTCCAAATTTGTCTCTGTTGTTCCTCCAAACAGAATAGAGACACCCTAAGAAAGTAAGTGTGTTACTAACCAGATCGCTAGGTAAAAAAAAGCCTAAAAAAATGCAGCCACCACATTTAGGAATTGGTAAGCTGCAATATATTACTTTTTTTGATTTTGAGTTTAATACTGTTTAAAGTAGAATTCTAAAAGAAGCATGCTTCCGTGAGTTGACAAATTCAGCCTGCCATGTTTAAATGGGCACTCTAGCTGGCCATGGGTTGCCACAGGCACTTTATTATCTCAGGGCAAGCACAATAGCCATTTGGACGACCAATAGCTAAGTAGTAAGTCAAATTCAGCTGGAATTTTCTGGCAATGTTGAAGACTATTCACTACTCATGCAAGTAGTTTTTCTATTGAGAGTGTCAGGAACACACCCCAGCATTTATAACACACTGGTAACTCAGTCACCTTAATCCAGCTGGAATATATTAAGGAAGATGTTAATTATTCAAGAACATGTTGGAAGGCATAAAAAATTGTGAAACCATCCTGTTTGAATTACATAAATGACAAATGTAATTATAATCTGTGATTTTTCAAACGTTTACACCTCCCATTATGTCCTGGGACAATCAACATCAGCCTTGACACATTCCATGGTGATTGGATTAAAGCGAGTGAGTTCCCTGTATGACCATAAATACTAAAGTATGTCCCTGACATTAGGCAGAACTGGACAATCTCAGGACTGGATTGAAAGAAATATAAAGTTGGTAAAAAAAATACATATATGTATTTCATCCATGTATTTATCTGTTTGCCTGTGGTTCAGCTTTAAATCAAAAACAGAGTGGCCAAAACAAAAGAAATTCAATACTTCAGTACCATTTAGGGCTCATTCAGACTTCGTTATGATTACTATTATTATTATATGGGATATACAGTATATATCGCAAATAGTTTGCAAAACACTTTACAACATGAGGGTAGATAATACAATTACAATACAATTTAATGCAGGAGGAATCAAGGGCCCTGCTCATTAGAGCTTACAATCTAAAAGGGAGGGTCAAGTGATACAAAAGGTAATAATTGTGGGGGATAAACTGATTGAGAAAACAAAAGTACAGTTGTTAGGCGGGGGCAGAATAGGCTTCTCTGAAGAGAACGGTTTTCACGTATTGTCTAAAAGTAGACATAGTAATAGATAGTCAGACAGATTGAGGTAGGGAGTTCCATAGGATGGGAGAGGTTCAGGAAAAGTCCTGAAAGCAAGCATGGGAGGAAGTGACAAGGGAGCTAGAGAGCAGGAGGTCTTGGGAGGAGTAAAGAGAACGATTTGGTTAGTATTTTGAGACTAGATTAGTGATGAAGCTGGAGGCCAAGTTGTGGATGGCTTTGCAGGTTGTTAATATTTTGAATTCGTTGAGTGAGCAGAAGGAAGTGGAGGGATCAGCAGAGAGGAGTAGCAGACACTGAACGATTGGTTAGGTAGACGAGTTTGGTAGCAGCATTCACGATGGACAGAAGAGGGGATAGCCTATGTAAGCCAATGAGGACAGAATTGCAGTAGCCGAGGCGATAGATGACCAGAGAGTAAATTAGCTTTGCGGTGTCATTGGTTAGTAAGGAGAGTATTTTGGAGATGTTACATAAGTTGAGGCGGCAAGCTTTGGAAAGTGATTGAATGTGGGGCCAAATGGATAGTTCAGTGTCCAGGAGAACACGTAGCACCTTGGCATGCGGGGACAGATTGATAGTTATGACATCGATCTTGACAGAGAAGTCAGGGGAAGGGACACGTGGGGAGGAAATAATATGAGCTCGGTTTTGGATAGATTTTGTTTGAGGAAGTGGTGTGACATCCAGGCTGATATGTTATGCCGCATACACACGATCGGAATTTCGGCCAGCAAAAGACCGATGAGAGGTTTTCGTCGGAAAATGCGACCGTGTGCATGCTCCATTGGACTTTTGCTGACTGAATTCCAGCCAGCAAAAGATTGAGGTTCTGAATTTTTCGGTCGGAAAAAGTTCCTATATGAAAATGCGATCGTCTGTGGCAATTCTGATGCGCAAAATTCCTACGCATGCTCGGAAACAATTCGATGCATGCTCAGACGCATTAAACTTAATTTTCTCGGCTCGTCGTAGTGTTGTACGTTACCTCGTTCTTGACGGTCGAAAGTTCAGCGAACTTTTGTGTGACCGTGTGTATGCAAGGCAAGCTTGAGCTGAATCCTGTCGGAAAAGGCATCATATCTTTTTCCGACAAGAAGTCCGATCGTGTGTACGCGGCATTAGTAAAATAGTGATGCATGTGGAGATTGATGATTTGAGCTAAGGATTAAAGAGATAGATTTTGGTGTCATCAGCATAGAAAAGGTATTGGAAACCATGGGTGATAATCTGGTAAATGGCTCCCAAGCACAATATGCAGTTACACCCAAAGCATACTTATGTTAGCCTACAGAAAACATATACCATGCATTGTGGTGCACTGTGTTAACAGAAAAGGGTCATATGTGTTTTATGGTTCAATGTGGTACACTGGCAGCCTATTAATAGTGAATGGGCTATCCTATGCGCAATGTGCCTGATGGCCCCGTAATGGACTGCAATAGTGGGGGGGCGGCTCATATACGGTGATATTGTCTGGGAAAAACTGGAAAGAAAAGGAACCCTGAAATAAATCAGATTACTTTACAGGCATAAACCACCACAGCAGCTAAATAAAATATGTGGATGAGGTTATTGTCAATAAAGGGGGTTCTAAGAAAGAAATTCATAAGAGATCTGAAAATGTTAATAGACCTAAAGAATTTTTAATAGTGGTTTTTTAATCTAACTGGACATCCTGTGGGCAGATGAAAGTATGCTGTTGGTATCAGCTATATATATATGGTATCAGCCAATGAGGTTTGGGCACTAGCTATGGTATGTTTTAATTTTGATTAATGACAGGAAGTTCACTGTATATAGCAAAAAACGACACTTACGTCCATCTTCATCTCCCATTATGATAAGCTCACAAAACATTCACACGTTTTCCCAACATTTTAGGATTAATTCTTCTATAATAAAATATGTATCAGTGGATAAAAAAAATACATTTATAACAAATCTGCTTTTACTGGAATGCTGACTAATTTAGATATTCTGTAGATCAAGAGGAAGGCAAAAACAACCCTTATAAAGCAAAGTCAAGTTTTCCATACATGGGGAAAAAATGTCTTCCTGATCCCTAAAGACAGTCTTTTTTTTTTAACTATTTCCTTTTTATTGATTTTCGTATTGCAAAATAAAAACATACAGCATCATAAATTGGCATGTAATATCGCATAAAACAAAAAAAACTATTGTTATTTTATATTACCTCTCCCACCCGATCTACTCCTAACCCTCTATCACACATCATCCCATCATTAATAATGCATATCAAATTATCTATTAACTATCAAAAATAGGCAAAGAAAGAGAAGCAACCCACTCTGTGGGCAAAGAAAAGGTGTAGGACAGAGATCCAAAGACAGTCTGCTAACTCACTAGATCAACATTATAAAGTAGTTTTTCTTATAGATACAGTTAGTAGCTCTACTTGCAAAATCGTTATACCGGGTATATAGTCTGCAATTCCATACAGTCTGCAATTCCCTATACTTCAGCAGAATTCTGGGATTTTCTGATTAGGTACAGTGAGGGAAAAAAGTATTTGATCCCCTGCTGATTTTGTATGTTTGACACTGACAAAGAAATGATCGGTCTATAATTTTAATGGTAGGTTTATTGTAGCCTCCCTGGCGGTTTTCCCGAGTGTGGCTCGGGGTTAAAATTTAGGACCATTAGCGGTAACCCCGAGCCACACTCGGGATTACATCGCAGGATCCTGGTGTGGCTTTACTTACCTTGTCCCCGGGATCCTGCGATGTCCCCCGCAGTGTCCGTGGGCTCCTTCCTCCTCCGAAGCCTCTCCTTGCCAGGCTCCGTTCCCTGCGAGCGTCGCGGCGCACGGGGGCGGAGCCTGGCGGCAAATTAAAAAAAAAGTAAAAATCATAACACATACAGTACTGTAATCTTACAGATTACAGTACTGTAGGAAATTATTTCACATCCCTTTTGTCCCCAGTGCTTTGGCCCATGCCCTGCATGCAGTTTTATGTTATATATACTGTTCTTTCTGCCTGGAAACTGGAGATTGTCCATAGCAACCAAAAAGTGTCCCTTTACCTCTACCTTTAGACCAGCCAGAAAACAGCGATAGTAAATTAGAACACTTGCAGAATTGAGCGATAGTGAATCGTGGGGAAATTTATTTTATTACTATTTATTGTTATTTTTTTTAATTATTTATTTTTATTTATTATATTATAATTTATGTTTTTGTGTTTCAAACTTTATCATACCCGGGATATCTACTAGACTCTTGTTTGGACAGATTTAAGTGTGTTATTGTTAAGAATTACAGACCTACAATATAAAACGCCAAATTTCCATGCAATCTAATTGTACCGCTTTCAGCACCTAAAATCCGAAATAATCGTACCGCCAGGGAGGTTAACAGTGCGAGACAGAATAACAACAACAAAATGCAGAAAAATGCATTTAAAAAAAAACTATACATTGATTTGCATTTTATTGAGGGAAATAAGTATTTGACCCCTTTGCAAAACATAGTTACATAGTAGGTGAGGTTGAAAAATACACAAGTCCATCAAGTCCAACCTATGTGTGTGATTATATGTCAGTATTACATTGTATATCCCTGTGTGTTGTGGTCTTTCAGGTGCTTATCTAATAGTTTTTTGAAACTATCGATGCTCAGCTACCGCTGAGACCACCGCCTGTGGAAGGGAATTCCATATCTTTACCGCTCTTACAGTAAAGAACCCATTTACGTAGTTTAAGGTTAAACCTCTTTTCTTCTAATTTTAATGAGGGGCCAGGTGTCTTGTTAAACTCCCTTCCGCAAAAACGGTTTATCCCTATTGTGTACATGACTTAGTACTTGCTTGGTGGCAAACACAGAAGTCAGACATTTCTTGTAGTTGGTACTGGGTTACGACACATGTCAGGAGAGATTTTGTCTCACGTTAAGTTATTAAAGCGGACCTTCAGTCATTTTTTCAACTTTCTATCTAAATCTTCTGCCCATGTTGTTTTCACTTTGGATAGTAATAAAATAAAAAACATTTCTGCCAGTAAATACCTTATACAGCCCACTTCTTGTGTCTTGTCTGGTCATTAGCCTAGGCTTATAACATCATGCACAGCTCTCTCTCTTACTCTTGTGAGAGTTTGCCAGGAAGGGAGAAGGGATGAGTCTTAAGAGGGCCAATCAGAGCTGGAGGTGTGCCTCTGTGTGTCTGAGTAAATCCAGGAAGTGAACAGGCAGCAGCTTCTGTTGCCCACAGTTAAAATGGATGCAGCCAGACTTAGTAAAGGGGGATTTCTGCAGCATTTTTGGCATGTACAGAATCACAGTATATAAAATAATATACAAACTGGTTGGAGGGAAGCTTCAAAATTATGTGAGCAGACTGCAGTTCCTCTCTAAGGTTTTGAGGCTGACGTTTGGTAACTCAAACCTTTAGCTCCCTCCATATATATTTTCTATAAGATTAAGTTCTTGAGACTGGCTAGGCCACTCCAGGACCTTAATGTGCTTCTCCTTGAGCCACTCCTTTGTTGCCTTGGTCGTGTGTTTTGGGTCATTGTCATGCTGGATTACCCATCCACGACCCATTTTCGATGCCCTGGCTGAGGGAAGGAGGTTCTCATCCAAGATTTGATGGTACATGGCCCCGACCATCATCCCTTTGATGCAGTGAAGTTGTCCTGTCCCACCCCCAAAGCATAATGTTTCCACCTCTATGTTTGACAATGGGGATGGTGTTCTTGGGGTCATAGGCAGCATTCCTCCCCCAAACACGGCAAGTTGAGTTTATGCCAAAGAGCTCAATTTTGATCTCATCGGACCACAACACTTCTACCCAGTTCTCCTCTGAATCATTCAGATGTTCATTAGCAAACTTCAGATGGGCCTGTACAGGGGGACCTTGTGGGTGCTGCAGGATTTCAGTCCTTCACAGCATAGTGTGTTACCACTTGTTTCCTTGGTGATTATGGTCCCAGCTGCCTTGAAATCATTATCAGGATTCTCCCATGTAGTTCTGGACTGATTACTCACCGTTCTCATGATCATTGAAACTCCATGAGGTGAGATCTTGCATGGTGCCCCAGACTGAGGGAGATGGACAGTTATTTGCAATCTCTGAACACCTAATAAGAGGATAATATGCGACAGGTCTAAATTAATTGGCATGTTCACCAATGCCAGGAGCCTGGTGGACAAGATGGGTGAACTAGAGATACTGTTGTACGAGGAGGATTTGGATTTTGTGGGAATTTCAGAGACCTAATTCAACAGCTCTCATGATTGGCTAGCAAACATTCAAGGGTATACCCTTTATCGCAAGGATAGAGAGGGTAAAAAGGGGGGAGGGGTATGCCTATATATCAAGAATAATGTACAAGTGAATGTGAGAGATGATATCACTAAGAGCCCTTGCACACTGGGGCGGGGGGCGACGTCGGCGGTAAAACGCCGCTATTATTAGCGGCGTTTTACCGTCGGTATTTGGCCGCTAGTGGGGCAGTTTTACCCCCCGCTAGCGGCCGAGAAAGGGTTAAATACCACCGCAAAGCGCCTCTGCAGAGGCGCTTTGCCGGCGGTATAGCCGCGCCGTCCCATTGATTTCAATGGGCAGGAGCGGTAAAGGAGCGGTATATACACCGCTCCTTCACCGCTCCGAAGATGCTGCTGGCAGGGCTTTTTTTACCGTCCTGCCAGCGCATCGCTCCAGTGTGCAAGCCCTCGGGGCTTTCACACTGGAATGACAGTAGCGGCACTTTCGGGGCGGTTTGCAGGCGCTATTATTAGCGCAATAGCGCCTACAAACCGCCCCAGTGTGCAAGGGCTCTAAGGGAGCTAGGGAGCAGGTGGAATTCTTATGGGTAGAGCTCCAAAGGGATGAAGCTAAGGGGAAAATAATACTGGGAGTATGCTCTAGGCCCCCTGACCTAAGGGAGGAGGGGGAGACAGATCTCCTATCACAATTTGGATTAGCAGCAAGGATGGGAAGTGTTATAATGGGGGATTTTAACTATCCAAACATAGACTGGGCGGAGGGAACCACACATTCATCTAATGCTCGCCAGTTCTAAATGTCTTGCAGGACAATTTTATGGCTCAGATGGTAGACACACCAACTAAAAATAAAGCGTTACTGGATCTACTGATTACCAACAATACAGACCTGATCACGGATGTGGAAATACGGGGCAATTTAGGAAACAGCGATCACAGGTCAATTGGCTTCAGTATAAATCACACAAATAGGAAACATAAGGGGAATACAAAGACACTGAATTTCAAAAGTGCCAACTTCCCTAAACTACGAGCCTTGCTAGAAAGCATAAATTGGGATAAAATCTTAGGAAAAAAGAACACGGAGGAGAGATCGATTTGCTTTAAGAGCATATTAAATATTAAATAAGGGCATTAGCCAATGCATCCCATTGGTTAATAAATTTAAAAGAGCGAACAAAAGTCCAGGGATAGCATGGTGCCGGCACACTGCGGCTGAAGAGCCCTGCCTCCAGGACCCTCCGCCGCACACAGGATGGTGTCACCCCTCTGAGGGTGTCACCCAAGTGCGGTTCACACCCCTGCCCCCCCTAGCAACGCCACTGGAATTGACAACCACAAAGACTGCCCCCACACATGGAACCTTCCCTCTAAAGTGTTTCACCCAACAGAGCTCACTCAGTCCTTGACAGGGACTCTCTTTGTGGTTGTCAAGTCTAATAACCTATGATCCTTGTGACGCCACTGGAGTGTGGTGGCTTGTATTTTATTGCCTGTATATCTAAAACAGATGTTAAAAAACTCTCCCCACTAAATTATCAACACTACTTTAACCTCCTCGCTGTTTACTCCACCAAGTTTAGCAACTATTTCCCAAAATATTTCCCATTCCTGGTTACTAATGACATTTCCACTTTCTATGATTTTTTATTATAATAAATCTTATTACTGCTGAGGCATTTATTTTCTTTGTTTGTTACAGGCCAATGAACAGATCCATCATGAGAACAGTGATGGTAAGTTTATACTACTTCAGTAGCATTTGTTTAGTTACTAAGAATAAATTGTAAAACACACTTGTATTAAAGGCTTAGTCCTCCATAAAATATTATTTGCGTTATAGGTGGAAACTGGTGGTCTAAGAAACCTACTGGTGTCTATTATCTCTTGGAGATTCTAGCAGTAGGATGTTCCCTGCATTGTTCCTAGCTAGGTTTCTGTCCAACATGGAGCCTTGGATGTTCCCAGCCACTTTTGCATTCTCCATCCTTGCTCTGGGACCTAAAGAACACTGTGTTGATGCACAGCACATCTGTGGCCCCATAGTCAGCCTGTGATGTCAAAGGTTGGCACTCCCCATTCCAGTCTTGAATGGCCTGATAGGCAAGGAGTGGCTTCACTGGTTTTGTCGGCAGAAGTAGCCGATCATCAGGAATCTCTGCCCTTACCTTTCGCACATTGGAGAGAAGGAGAGGGTAAAGCAGTCACAAGGCCACCAATAGAAAGGGCCAGAAAATGTATTATTATATTATTATTATACAGGATTTATATAGTGCCAACAGTTTGGTGGTCTAAGAAACCGACTGGTGTCTATTATCTCTTGGAGATTCTAGCAGTAGGATGTTCCCTGCATTGTTCCTAGCTAGGTTTCTGTCCAACATGGAGCCTTGGATGTTCCCAGTCACTTTTGTATTCTCCATCCTTGCTCTGGGACCTACAGAACACTGTGTTGATGCACAGCACATCTGTGGCCCCATAGTCAACCTGTGATGTCAAAGGTTGGCACTCCCCATTCCAGTTTCGAATGGCCTGGTAGACAAGGAGTGGCTTCACTGGTTTTGTCGGCAGAAGTAGATGATCATCAGGAGTCTCTGCCCTTACCTTACGCACTTTGGTGAGGAAGAGAAGGTAAAGCAGTCACAAGACCACCACTAGAAAGAGCCAGCAAATGTATTTATTATTATATTATTATTATACAGGATTTACATAGCGCCAACAGTTTGCCCAGCGCTTTACAACGTGAGGGCAGACAGTACAGTTACAATACAATTCAATACAGGAAGAATCAGAGGGCCATGCTGGTTACATTTAAAAGACATGGCATTATTAATAATGTTGAGAGGAGCTGTGATGAATGCTGATACACTTTTATACCATAAACAGTTAACATACAATTTTAGTGTTAAGGGTTAGGTGTAACGATTAAGTGCTGGGGCATATTGAGTGTTAAGTGCTCCCTTTAGGGTCGGTTCACACTAGGACGACTTGGGATCCGACTTGTAAGCCCTCAAGTCGCCCCAAGTCGCTTTACTGTGAGATTTGCATTACAGTGAATGAGAGCGTCTTAATTGACACTACTGAAGTCGCTCCGACTTCAGAGCGTACTACTTGTACTACTTGGATCCGACTTGCAGGCGACCTGTACCCATAGAATTCAATGGAAGTCGCCTCCAAGTCGGATCTATATCTATATTGAAGCGACTTTACAGTTAAAAAATTTAGTTTGCCCAGGCAAACCCCTCCCTCCCAGAGAGCTGATTATTCTGTCATTGGCCACAGCCAAAGTCGCCTGTCCTGGAGGCGACTTGAAGACGCGTTGTAAATTGCTTAAAGTCACGCTCGCTGAAGTCGCGTTGAAGCCGCGTTGAAGTCGCCTTGCAAAGTCGCGCTGAAGTCGTGTTGCCCCTGTGTGAATCGAGCCTTAGGTGTTAGGACAGACCTCTCAAAACGTGACCCACTCCAGTATGTTAAAAAAAAACCTTTGCTGCTGATCATCTCTACCTTTCTGATTGTACTCAGCTGAATTGTATGAAAATGGTTCACAGCTTTCCAATTACTAACTATGCTAGGGAGTCTGGTTTTAAATGTGAAGTGAGTGTAATCAGAGAGAGGAGTGCATTTTCTTAAAGGAAATCTTGTTACTGGGATGAACAAAGGAAAAAGCCATTGGGGGATTTTACCCACTGTTGCCAACTCAAAATTATGGTATCAATTTTGGTTTGAGGTGATCTTTAATGACAGATAACTTTATCGAAGACAGTTCAGTTTTACCTTTAGTCAAATGTTTTGTATCTCAGGTGCTCGGGCAGCCAGTGTCATAATAGCCCTAACTGATGGAGAACTTCAGCAAAGTCAGTTCTACTATGCAGAAAAAGAGGTGAGTGAAAGCTTCTTCATTTTTTTGAATTGTATTATGAGAGCTCTTGGCAATCATGTGGCCAGCTGTTGTTCTTAATTGCTACCAGCTGTAGGTGAAATTAACTAAAGTGTTATTAAAAAGTTGCAGATAGCCTCAGGAGTAATTCATAAAGTTCTTAGGATCAACCAGTAATTGTAAATACATGAACGCTGATTGGCATGTGGGAATGCAATACCAGGATCTAACTGAGAACGAAGAACACCGAATACAGTGACACAGACCTACCTAACTTTCTATACTTCTCCTAAAAGTTTTAATTACCCCTTGCAGTTTCAGATTAATTTAGAACATTGGAGAAGGTTTGCCTGTAAAAACAATACTTTTATCGTAAAGTTCTCAGATTGCAAATGACTTTAAACGAGCCCCATACAAGTTTTCAGGAGTCTCTTAAAGTGGAGTTCCACTGTTTTGTACGTTTATTAAAAGTCAGCAGCTACAAAAAGTGTAGCTGCTGACTTTTAATAAACAGACACTCACCTGTCCAGCGATGAGGCTGCCCGAAGCCTTGCTCCCCTCTGCGGCGCCGTCATTACTACTGTGGGCACCCAGCTGTGACAGCTTGCGGCTTCACAGCTGGACGCGCACTGCGCATGCGCAAGTCGCGCTATGCTTTCCTAGTGGCCAGGCAATCTTCTGGGACCTGTGACGTGTCCCAGAATATTGCAGAGAGGTAGGGGCTGCCAAGGGTCAGTGGAGGAGTCGCCTAGGTGATGAGACGGTGGAAGAAGGAAGTGGAACAGGAAGTGGGACAGGAAGTACCTGTCAAAACCAGAAACATGCCAAATGTGGCATGTAAGGGGGCGGGGAGTGCTTAAAGCGGAAGTTCCATTTTTGGGTGGAATCCGCTTTAATCAAATTTCATAAATTTCATAAAATTTGTTAAATTCACTGACTTCTAGGAGCACAAATCTCACCACTTCTAGAGTACCTCTAAACTTAATCTAGAAGACACTGCACACACAGCTTGAATGCGAAGAAATAAATGCACAAGCTGGAAGGTATCATTGATCTACAGAGGTGAAACACAGGCTGGAGGCACTTGGGTTCATGACTTGTTGTGCAGTACAGAAGATATAATTACCAGATGGTAGATCTGTTGAAGACTTGTATGAAGCACCTGTGATTAAGAAGCCTTAGATCTAGTTGATCCAAATTTCTGAAAGAACTATTATTACTTTAACAACCAGTGCAGTGATGGCACCAAGTAGTAGGATTGGTGCCATCACAAATCTTGTCTGATGGTGTCAGTGCAGTCACATAGTTAGTCAGGTTGAAAACAGACACAAGTCCATCTAGTTCAACCAATAAAGGGGGGGGGGGATCATACAATCCTTTACCCAGAGTTGATCCAGAGGAACGAAAAAAACCCCAGCAAAGCATGATCCAATCTGCTCCAGCAGGGAAAAAATTCCTTCCTGATCCCCCAAGAGGCAATTGGATATTCCCTGGATCAACTTTACCTATAAATGTTAGTATCCAGTTATATTATGTACATTTAGGAAAGAATCCAGTTTTTTTTTTAAAGCAAGCTACTGAGCTAGCCAGAACCAGATCTTGGAGTCTATTCCACATTTTACAGCTCTTACTGTGAAGAAACCTTTCCATATTTGGAGATTAAATCTCTTTTCCTCCAGATGCAAAGAGTGCCCCCTTGTCTTCTGCGATGACCTTAAAGTGAATAACTCATCACCAAGTTCACTATATGGACCACTTCTGTATTTATACATGTATTTCCCCCTTAATCCCTTAATCTCCTCTTCTCAAGAAGAGGAGATTAATTGACAGCAGCGGGAGCCAATGGCTGGATTTGATTGACAGCAGTGGGAGCCAATGGCTGCGCTGATATCAATCTATACAATCAAGACATGAGACACCGGCTAGAGCTGGTGTGCTTGTTCCCGGGCGAGACAGAACGTGTTCAGGTAAGTAAAACGGCTGTCTGGGGGGCTGCTGCATGACAGGTTTTTCACCTTAATGCATAGAATGCATTAAGGTGAAAAAACACGAGCGTCTACAACCCCTTTAATTTTTTTTTATATTTCAAGTATGAGCGCGTTGCTTACAGCTAACATTAAATGAAATCATGTTATGGTCACTGTTACCCAGATGTTCTTTTATATGAAGATTAGTAATAAGCTCTGCATGGTTTGAAATTACCAGGTCCAGCAGAGCATCACTTTTAGCCGGGGCCTCTATGAACTGTGCCATAATATTGTCTTGCAATAGGTTTATATGTTTTTGTCCTTTAACTATTCCTGCAGTGCCATTACTCCAGTAAATTTCTGAGTAGTTATGATCCTCCATTATTATCACGGTCTCAGCCCTTTCCATCTGTGCAAGGAGCTGTCTCCACTTATTAACACTGAGAGGTCTTTTACAAACTCAAATGATTACTTTTGTAGTACGCACATCCATGTGCAGTTCCACCCATAATGCTTCAGCCTCATCACACTCTCCATCAACTAGGTCCTCTTTCAAACTCGCTTTGTGATCACTTCTCACATAGAGACAGACACCACCACCCCTCTGTTTCACCCTGTTTTTTCAAAAGAGAGCATAGCCAGGAATATTAATAGCCCAGTCATGTGAAGAATGAAGCCAAGATTCAACCATGTCAATTAAATCATGGTTCTCCTCATGCACCAGAGCCTCCAACTCACCTATTCCATCCACCAATAGGGACTGACCCCTGTCTGACCTCCCTGCCCCATTATAATCGACTTCACCCTAGTTTAAATACTCCTACAGCCTTCCCATAAACCTCTCCCCCAGAACAGCAGACCCTTCCATTTAGATGCAAACCATCCTTAGCATATAAGTGGTACCCCAATGAAAAGTTAGCCCAGTGCTCTAGAAACCCAAAACCCTCCTTCTTACAGCAGGTCTTTAGCCATGCGTTCAGCTTTTTAATCTCCTCCTGTCTTTCCTGTGTTGCATATGGCACAGGCAATATTCAGAGAATATCACCTTGGAGGTCCTTCCCTTCAATTTGCAGCCTAGTTCTTTAAATTGGTTCTTAAGGAGCCTCCACCTTCCATATATTCTGTCATAGGTTCCAACATGGACAAAGACAGCTGGGTCATGCCCAGCCCCTCCCAGTAATTTATCAACTCGGTCCACCACATGCCAAACCCTGGCCTCAGGGAGACAGTAAACCATTCAGTTGAGGCGATCTTGGCGACAAATAATTCCATAAGTCCTTCTGATTATAGAAATCCCTATTACCACCAGGGGCGGACTGACCATTGGGGCACTCGGGCACTGCCTGAGGGCCCCATGCCACTAAGGGGCCCCATCAGGGTTGCCAGCCTCAATAAAACCAGGGACAGTATGCCTTTCCAGTACCTTTTCAGTGTGTGTATGTGTATTCTGTGTGTGTATACTGTGTGTGTATATTGTGTGTGTATACTGTATGTGTGTGTGTGTGTATACTGTGTGGCCCCATAATCTCCTATTGCCTGGGGGCCCCATAATCTCCTATTGCCTTGGGGCCCCATAATCTCCTATTGCCCGGGGCCCCATAATCTTCTCCTATTGCCCGGGGGCCCTATAATCTCCTATTGCCTGGGGGCCCCATGAGTTGTCAGTCCACCCCTGATTACCACCAACTGGCTAGGCCTACCTGCACTACTCTCATCACCCCTACAAAATGGACTGCTCTCCCAGCTGTTAGGGGCAGCAGTGACATCTAGGGCTGCCACCTCTGAGCTTGCCACTCCCACTTCTTCACCCAATTTGACAAATCTCTTTATGTGCTCAAACCCAGGGCTGGTCTTTCTTTCCTGTGAGGCCCTACCACTCCCTCTGACAACAGTAACCCATCTTCCTACCTGATAATCCCGACTTTCCCCTCCACTCTCCACATCAACCCTACTAACCACCTGCTCAGAGGACCCCTTTCAAGGTTGTCAGTTCTGCTCAGTGTTGCAACTTGCTTCTCCAGATCTCTAATGTGAGCTTCCAGAAGGGCAACCCACTCACATGTGTTGCAGCAATATTCATCCTGGAGCTGTTGCTCCATTGTTGTATACATGCAGCACACTGTGCACTGCACAAAACCTTCAAACTTTCTAGCACACATTATCCCAGTTACAATATTAATATTACTAACAGGAAATTTCAGATGCTAATTACCGGCTTGAAGACTCCTGTTAGAATCTCCTGTTTTTAACTCACCACACACTCTGTCTAAGTTCCAGCAAGCAAAAAGGTGGGTATTCTCAAGGATGAGCAAGCTCTAAGGCCTGGTTCACACCTATGCAGGTTGCAGTTTGCATAATTCCAGGTGCATTTTGCGTTTTTCAATACACGTTTTTGATCCATTGAAGTCTATGGAACCAAAAACCAGAAAAAAGTCCCTGGCCTTTTCCATAAATGTGGGGATGTGAACGTGACCCATAGGAAACCATGTTAAATGGACTGTAGTGTGTTTCTGCAAAACTGAAAATGCACTAAAAAATGCATAGGTGTGAACCCGGCCGTAGTGAGTACTATAGAAAGTTACAGTATAAACTTCCTGTAACACCTGTGACCAATGAACCACTCCCCTCAATTAGCAGACTGAAGGAAGGAAGGAAAGAAAAAAAAAGGCTATTTAAAAAGCGACAGAAAAGGTGTTTAAAAAGCTGAGTAAAGACCCCAAAGAAACGAAAAATACAACCACAGCAATTACCAGCGGTCAAAAGCAGAACGGTTTCTCACTCTCCACTCAAATTTCCCACTCTTCAGTTTCCAACTAGCAAAATGTGGAAAAACTTGTGGCAAAATGGGGCACATGTACCCCTTCCTTCTCACTGGTCTCACCCTCCAACTCCTTAGAACCAGCTTTCTCATCCAAGCATCCAAGAGCATATATTTTGTCCCAGGCTACATGCTACCATGCTATGTTGCAGATTGTATGCCTGGGGAACAGGAGCCACACTGAGCCAGAGCTGTTGGCAGCTGCCCAGGCTGAGACTGAGGCTGACCCCATCTCTTTTCAGTCAGGCAAGGTTGTGTGTGATGATGCCACTAACTTGCTGCCCTCAATTCACCTGGGAAAAAAAAAAATCACACATGTTCCGTGCCTGGCACATTATCCTAAATGTGCTGGTGCAGTGGTTCACCATGAACTAGCATGGCTTCCAGGAGGTTCTTCATCAAGCCAGAAGGGTTTGTGCCACTTTAGACAGTCATACCTGGCCAGTGTTCACCTGGCAGAAATGCAGTGCCAACATAAGTTGTCTGTCAACCACCGCATCTGCAACACCCCCACCTTCTGGAACCCAATGTTTCCAATTGTTGGTATTTGAAAAATGTAGCTTTATCTCCCATTGCCAGTGCCCAGACCCCTATGCCCTTTTTTTTCAATAGTTTGCCTTTTAGCCTCAAAATGTGTCATAGTTACATAATTACATAGTAGGTGAGATTGAAAAAAGACACAAGTCCATCAAGTCCAACTTATGTGTGTGATTATATGTCAGTATTACATTGTACATACCTGTATGTTGCGGTCATTCAGGTGCTTATCTAATAGTTTTTTGAAACTATTGATGCTCCCCGCTGAGACCACCGCCTGTGGAAGTGAATACCACATCCTTGCCGCTCTTATGCCCTGTACACACGGTCGGATTTTCCGACAGAAAGTGTGTGATAGGACCTTGTTGTCGGAAATTCCGACCGTGTGTAGGCTCCATCACACATTTTCCATCGGATTTTCCGACACACAATGTTTGAGAGCAGGATATAAAATTTTCCGACAACAAAATCCGTTGTCGGAATTTCCGATCGTGTGTACACAAATCCGACGCACGAAGTGCCACGCATGCTCAGAATAAATAAAGAGATGAAAGCTATTGGCCACTGCCCCGTTTATAGTCCCGGCGTACGTGTTTTACATCACCGCGTTCAGAATGATCAGATTTTCCGACAACTTTGTGTGACCGTGTGTATGTAAGACAAGTTTGAGCCAACATCCGTCGGAAAAAATCCTAGGATTTTGTTGTCAGAATGTCCGATCAATGTCCGACCGTGTGTACGGGGCAATACAGTAAATATCCCTCTATACAGTCTAAGGTTAAACCTCTTTTCTTTTAATCTTAATGAGAGGCCACGTGTCTTATTAAACTCCCTTCCACGGAAACGTTTAATGCCTATTGTGGGGTTACCAGTATGGTATTTGTAAATTAAAATCATATCCCCTCTCAAGCGACTCTGGTTTTAATTTACAAATACCATACTGGTGACCCCACAATAGAGATAAAACTTTAGGGAGTCACCATAGCAGGATTTGCCCTTTATAGACTTCAGTGGGATATGCAGTTAGGTTCGGGTTTAGTTCATTTTAGACAGGATTTAGTGATCCCCCTAAAATTGAATCCAGGTGGATTCACCCATCTCTACTTGCTGAAAAAAAGATTCTCTTCAGACTGATATGTATAAAATAAAAATAAATTCCTGTGCAGTCAGGACTTTCATTTTCTGCTGCTTTAGGGTGTGTTATATAATTAGTATTATAGTTCACAGTACACTTCATTATGTTTTAATAATCATAGATATATATATTTTTTCTTTTTAGGCTGAAAGAGCACGTGGATTGGGTGCTATTGTTTATTGTGTCGGAGTGAAAGACTTTAATGAAACTCAAGTAGGTACTTAAAGTGGCATGAAACATTTATATTTTTGTTCTAATTAGATAAATAGTTCCAGCTATGAACTGAATTAATTTTGATTTTTTCATTTTTTTTAAGGGTATATTTTTATTACGTTTTAGAACTTACAAGTCACAAAGCTTCACAGAGAAATTGACTGTTTGAACTGATCCCCAAACAATTATTCTGCATCTTGTAGTTGAAAGCTTTCCTTGGCATGATAGCAAAGGTGCACTGAGGAGTAAATACAGTACCAATCATTTGAAATTAAACATTAGTGGTTCCTCTATTGTTGACTTTGGTTGATTAGGTTGAGTCCTAAGCTGGCCTTACAGTATTAGAATTTAGTTTCAAATTTCTTGTTTTAAGAACGATTAATGGGGTCAAAGCAAAGTTTGTTTTTGATTGCAGTGAGGAGAAAATTTGAAGGAACAGGATGCAAAAATGTTATCAAACAAATTATTTTCTGTGTATGTGGTTTTCATCCATTCCTTTTAAAATTGCATATTAAAAGCGAGCAAAGTTTCGAAGACTTTTCAAACAACATTAAAGTCATTGAATGTACTGCAAATTTTCAAACAAATTTTCATATGAAAATCTACTAATATATAGCCAGTTTAAAGTGTAAGTAAACCCCCCTATCGTTTTCAGCCAAGGAAGCTGCCATCTTTGCCTCTATTTAATCTACAACTGCCATGATGCTGCACATGTGATCAGCTATGACACCAGCCATTGGATGGTTTGACAGTTTGGTTGAGAGCACAACCAATGGAAGTGTTATGCCGCATACACACGGTCGGACTTTCTATCCTACTTGGTCCGGCACACTTTCCGACGGACTTTGTCCGCCAGGTGCGCCAGACTTTAAAACAGACGGACTTGCCCACACACGAACGGACTTTCCGGCGGGCTAAGTCCGCCCGTCTTTCCGACGGACTTTCGCCGGAGTTCCGGCGGACTTTCAGAATGAACGGACTTGCCCACACATGGACAAGTCCGTTCATTTTAAACGTGACTCAGGTGCGACGGGACTAGCAAAGGATGTCAATCTTGCCGCTTTTATCGGCGAGATTGACACCTTGCGAGTCCCGTCGCGGGTAATACCAGGCCCTTAGGTCTGGTATGGATTATAAAGGGAACCCCGCTACGCCGAAAAAACGGCGTGGGGTCCCCCCTAAAATCCATACCAGACCCCGATCCGAGCACGCAGCCTGGCCGGTCAGGAAAGGGGGCGGGGACGAGCGAGCGCCCCCCCCCCTCCTGAACCGTACCAGGCCGCATGCCCTCAACATGGGGGGTGGGTGCTTTGGGGGAGGGGGCGTCCTGCGGGGCCCCCCCACCCCAAAGCACCTTGTCCCCATGTTGATGAGGACAAGGGCCTCTTCCCGACAACCCTGGCCAAAATTTGTTTTTCCTATTGCAGCGAGCGCGAGATGCAATACCCTGCCCTCGTGTTGTATCTGGTCCGTCGGACCAGCATACACACGAGCGGGCTTTCCGTCGGACCAGCACACACACGAGCGGACTTTCCGCCCGAAACTGAGTCCGACGGAAAGATTTAAAACTTTTTTCAAATCTAGGTCCGGCGGGCTTTTGGGAAGAAGTCCGCCGGAAAAGTCCGCCGCCGCCCACACACGGGCGGATTGTCCGGCACACTCTGGTCCGCCGGACCAAGTATGCCGGAAAGTCCGACCGTGTGTACGCGGCATTACATTTCCAGCACATGCCAGAAATGAAACTTTTTTTTGGATTGGTTTACTTCCGCTTTAAGATCAATACTGAATACAGTAAAACATTGGTTTGAGAGTAACTTAGTTTAAGAGCATTTTGCAAGACAAGCAAAATTCTTTTAATACATTTTGACTTGATATACAAGCAATGTCTTGATATACAAGTAGCATCATGTCACAACTGGGTATAAAAGAGAAGAGAGGCGCCTCTAAGTGTAGCAATATGGTTACATTTAATGAAGGTACAACATTTAGCAACATATCGCTACACTTATGCCCCGTACACATGGTCGGATTTTCCGATGGAAAATGTCCGATCGGAGCGTGTTGTCGGAAATTCCGACCGTGTGTGGGCTCCATCGGACATTTTCCATCGGATTTTCCGACACACAAAGTTGGAGAGCAGGAGATAAAATTTTCCGACAACAAAATCCGTTGTCGGAAATTCCGATCGTGTGTACACAAATCCGATGGAGAAAGTGCCACGCATGCTCAGAATAAATAAAGAGATGAAAGCTATTGGCCACTCCCCCGTTTATAGTCCCGACGTACGTGTTCAGAATAATCGGATTTTCCGACAACTTTGTGTGACCGTGTGTATGCAAGACAAGTTTGAGCCAACATCCGTCGGAAAAAATCCTAGGATTTTGTTGTCGGAATGTCCGAACAAAGCCCGACCGTGTGTACGGGGCATTAGAGGCGCCTCCCTTCTCTTTTATACTCTTTAGCTTCTGCTGGATTTTGCTTCTAGTCCCCTTGTGGAGGCTTCCGTTTGTGGATGGACATTTTATGGTTACGCAACCTATCACATTGCTATAATCTTTTTTATATGGGTTATAAACTGAAGGATTTATGAAAAAATGGTTGTGGAACGAATCATTTGAGTTTCCATTATTTCTTATGGGGAAATTTGCTTTGATATACGTGCTTTGGATTACAAGCATGTTTCTGGAACGGATCGTGCTCGCAATCCAAGGTTTTACTGTATATCAAAAAAACAAAACATTTTAACACTTTGGTTAGAGTAGAAAACCGTTAAAACTCGTCAGATTTTTTTAGGAAAAATTAACAGTGGGTTATGATGCACAGTGCATCCTGCAGGTTTAGATTTCAAGTTTCGAGGTACAGAGTATTGGTGCTTATTGTTGAGGATAAGTAACTTGCTTTAGGAGTTATAATGATAAGTTCTCAGTTTTAGTAGTTTTAATGCGATGTAAAAGTCTAGCGTTTTTTTTCCCTGGTACTGGAGGCCAGTCCAGAACAAGGTTTTGCGGTCCACACAAAAGCAAGGGCATGTAGACAGGAAATGACAAAGGTGGTGGCGTTAGTGTAGGGTACGTGCTAGATAATTTGCATGCAACTGTACATTGGCATGCGTATAATTTTTACACTAAATATGAAATATTACTGTTTTATGTCTCTTTTTAAGGAGTCTTGAATGTTACTAATTAAAACATAGATTTAACGTATTATAAAGGTTTTGGTGGTTTTTCTGGTATGGTAATTGAATACAGTTCTATTTGTTGATACTATTTCTGGTAATGTTGAGAAATAATTAGGAGCATTTGGTAGTATATTTTCTTTAAAGGACAAGTACTTTTCTAACAGAATCATAATCCACTTTCCCGAGCCTTAAAGTGATTGTAAAGGAAAGAATAAAAAATATATATATAACAAACATGTTATATTTACCTGCTCTGTACACATTTACAGCAGCATGAGCCAATGGCTCCCACTGCTGTGTGAACCAATGAGGAGAGTGAGACCCAGGAGAGCAGCTGTTTTCGTGCACATCACTGGATCATGATGGGGCTCAGGTAAGTATGGGGGGGGTGAAGAGTTGCACCCAGAAAGTTTTTTATACCTTAAAGAAGATGTGAAGGAAGGCTTTTTACCTTAATGCATTCTATGCATTAGAATAAAAAACCTTCTGTGTGTAGCAGCCTGCCCAGCAACCCCCAATTACTTACCTGAGCCCCATCTCTCGCCATGCGGCGGCTGTCAAAGTCAGTTAGCCAATCAGGAGAGAGAGAGGGCAGGGCCGGGTCGGGGCTCCATGTCTAAATGGACACACGGAGCTGTGACTCAGGTCGGGTGCCACCATAGCAAGCTGCTTGCTGTGGGGGCACTCGACAGGAGGGAAGGGCCAGGAGACACAAAGAAGAACCTAAGAAGAGGAAGATGCAAAACCAGCTGCACATAGGAGGTAAGTATAACATGTTTGTTTGTTTTTGTTTTTTTTTTAAACAAGACTTTACAATCACTTTAATGCATAGAACGCCCTTGAACCATGAACCTTTAGAACCACTTTAAACTATACTAAAACACCCCATCCCAACTTCACCACAAAGGCATAGGAATTAATCTGAAAACTACAACTTTTTAGGCCAGATAAAATTTGCTGTAGTCAGGTTCACCTGATAGTGGCCATGCTGTAGATATTTTCCTCACATTCTTCCATTGTCCTGGTCACCAGATGAAACTTTGTGAAATACCGATGCTACCAGCTATGGGAAAACATGTGACCTTCTTCCATTCCTTCCTTGTTGCAGTGCTCTGCACCTCCACACTGCATGGGGGAGTAGATGGGCTATCAAGAGAACCTCTTACAGGACAAAGTAAAACTGGACACACACTATACAACTTTTGATGTTGTATTTCGTTTAGATTTACCTTTAACTATTTAGTGCAAGTGCCTGTCTGACTGCATACAAATTGGAAGTGTTTAGGTTTGACCTCATATTATATGGTTTTGGCAAACCTAAAGGAAATCATCTAAGGAAAGTTGTATAGTGTGTATCCAGCTTAAAGTGATTGTAAAGGCTCGTTTTTTATGTTTTTTTAAATAACAAACAAATTATACTTACCGCCACTGTGATGCTCATTTTGCACAGAGTGGCCCGATCGTCCGTTTCTGGGGTCCCCTGGCGGCTCTCACAGCTCCTCCCCACATCAGATAATCCCCTAGGAAAAGCACTCCCGAGTCCAGCATTTGCATCCATAGACACAAATTCTGGGGACTCTGCCCGGCCCCCCGGTGCCCGTGTCATTGGATTTGATTAACAGCAGCGGGAGCCAATGGCTGCGCTGCTATCAATCTATCCAATCAAGAGCCGGGACCCCGTGGAGAGAGGGAAAGCGCGTCCTCGCCAAGGGAAATACGGGGCTCAGGTAAGTAAAATGGGGGGGGGGGCTAGGGGGCCGGTGTTTTTTCACCCTAAAGTGGTGTTCCGGCCGAAATTATACTTTTTAAATAAAAATACCCCTATAATACACAAGCTTATTGTATTCTAGTAAAGTTAGTCTGCAAACTAAGGTCTGTTTTGTTAGTTTATAGCAGTAGTTTGTTATTTTATAAACTTACAGCAGGCCGTGGCCATCTTAAGTGTGGGCATCTGAAGCCAGACTGTATTTCTTCCTGGATCTCATCCTTGCAGATCTCGCACATGCTCAGTGCAGCACAAGCAGTGTAATAGGTTTCAGGTCAGGTTTCCATAGCAACGGTAGTTTCAGAGGAAGTTGCCGCCCCTTCCCAGAAGGCATTGCAAACGGGAAATGATGCGATGGGCCGCGGCCAGGGAGGAGGAAGTGAAAAATGAATACAGCAGATATACAGTAGGTGCTGAGAAAAAAAATAAAAAAATATCCAATTTGTTTACAGTGCACAGTTTAGTGAGGGATGTTGAAGAGTTGTAAAAGTGGGTGGAACTCTACTTTAATGCATTGGGTGCATTAAGGTGAAAAATCACGAGGGTTTAAAACCCCTTTAATTTTAAGTGGTCTATACTTACAAATAACATTAACAGAACATTTCCTAAAAATATGGAACAGCAAGCAGGTAAGAATGCGGAAGTCCTGTAAGAAATAACACTCTTTAAATTGTTTTGGGTGTCTTTTGTTGACCAATGGCGCAGCAATGTATTTTCAGATAGCCTAGAAATGACAGGGTGTTAGTGTTTCTTATTTTCCTTCTTCAAAGTCTTACTTTGTCCACCCGCTCCTTATTATTGTGTGCGCTCCAGGAGACTCCCTATCTGCTCCTTCATTTCTGTCCTTTCGGATGTGCTTTCACTCTATGTTAAGTGAAATGCCTCCTGAAGTCAAAATCCATGATATGAAGCAGAGGGACAGAGGCAGCCCACGGCTCTGAGGCAGATTTGCATGGACACAGACAGGATCTGGACTGTCAAAAACAGATATAAAAGACAGGGGAGCCGAAGGCATAATATTACTACGGACAAACTATGTGTACTGAAAAGCAAAATTTTAAATAGTAAGCTTATCTTGCCCAAATCTAAATAATTATGTTACCATAACCTAAATGGAATTCATATAATCATCATTTTGGATTATGTTAAATTTAGGCTGAATTTCACAAATTTGAATGGCTAAATCGAATATGAATTTCAGTGTTACTTTGGTGGCTTGGATTTTCAAAAAGCTTCTAGGAAAAATGGTCCTAAGGCTGATTTTAAAATATTTTTCTGTCTTATAGCTTACTCTTCAGTTGCTTGGGCATCCTTAGCTTGACTGCCAGTGCCACCAGGTACCACCTTTCTATCTTAGTATCCCTGTTAAAAATTTTAAAGGCATTTACTCGGGCTGTTTTATGGCTTGCCAAGCAGACCTGCCATGAGCTGTTTGCTGTTCTTCAGTACACACAAGAAACATCAATGCCACTTGATTAGCCCAGTGCTAGTATAGGAAGGAATGTATAGCCCTGTGTGATCTCCAACAAGTCCGTTTGGCACTTTTCTCTGCTGCCAGAGGTGGAGTGGTGCAGATGTGAGAAGGTTAAATATTTATCACTTAGGAGGTGAGAAAGTAAGTGACCCTCTTACTTTGCTCTGAATGGGCAAAAGATATTGTGATTTTTGAAAGATCTTTGACACCAATAATCATTTTTGGTAAACTTATGTTAACCTTAAACTGGGTGTTTCTTTAGACCAGCCTTTTTACCCAAGAGGAGCCCTTGAAATAATTGTAATGTTTCAGGGAATCTCTGCTAAAGCCAAATTCATCAGGGATCAGTGGAAAAAATATCCCTTACATTGGTCATTAGTGGACCCTACAGGTTGCTAAAAAGGTTATTGGTATTATGCCGCTGACTGTGCCAAGTGGTGTTGGCCCTGGAACTATGCAGGTACTGTCAAATGGGAGTTTAATCAGCCACAGCTCAAGGAACCCCTAGCCAACTCTGAAGGAAAAAGTGAGTAAATGCGGCTGCTCCATGTAGGCTGGGTTTACATATATGCAAATTGGATGCATTTTCAACTGCATCCAATTCTCATAACATGTGAATGTGACCGGCTTTCATAGTTATATAGTAGGGAAGGTTGAATGAAGACAACGGCCCATCCGGTTCACACATGTCAGGGGCGGCTGTGGTGCGGTTTTGAAAAAGGTCCTGTGTGTTTGTGGGTCTGGTTCCAGTGCGAATTCAGGAAAAAATTTGCCCCTGAATCCCACCTGAACCAGTGAACAGAAATGCACCGGACCCCGGACATGTGTGAACCCAGCTTTAATGCAAATTAAACATAGGAATGTGGTTAACCTTTGAAAGAATATTCACTTTTACATGCATTTAAAGAAAAATATTAAAAGGCTATAGCACTTCTATGCTGTGCCGATTTCTCCTACTGCCCAGGCTTCCCCCTGTGTTGCGCCCCCCCACAGTGCCGCTGGCTTCCCTCCTCTCCCCCCAGCTGCTGCGATGATGTTTCAGGATGGAGAGCAGGGAAAGGGGCTAGTCAATATGTCATTTACCAGCCCCTTCCTTTTCTAAATGAACATAGTGAACGCACTCACTCACTGTGTTCACTCATAGCTGAATCATAGTAAAGTGTTTTACTTACTAAGTACGTGTTTACTATGCTTCAATTTGTGAATGAACAGGAAGCAGCTTAGCACAAAGCACTTCCTATTCATTCACTGTCCTGTGCAGTTGAGGTTGCAGAGAAAGGCATGTGCGTATAAGCTTTGGCATAGCTCCCAACTGTCCCTTATTTCGAGGGACTGTCCCTGATTTCGAGCAATGTCCCTCATTCCCCCTCATCTGTCCCTCATTTTGGTCTGATCTATATAGATGTACATAAAATGCACTTTTTATCTATCAAAAAGTGTTTTCCAGCACTAAAACTTTCATCTGATTTTTAAATTGCTGCATTTGTAAATTCCAAAAGCCGATATAAAGGAATAGTAGGAGTAAAAAAGTGGGTTTAACCAATCTTGTTTTTTTGTACAATTCACCTTCGAGGGGGAGTGACAAGGGGTGTGTCCTATGCCTGCATACTTTTGCTGATAGGTGTCCCTCATTCCCATCTCAAAAAGTTGGGAGGTATGGCTTTGGGGTGCACACCCTAATACAATGGCCTGCTCACACCAATGCTCTTAACTCAAACTACTCTTGGCCCTTTTTTGGGAAATTTAGGCAGTGTCACTCAAGACACTTTCCTACTAGAAGCCCTCTCTAAGGCCCTGTTTCAGGCACTTAAGGTCTTTGTTACACGTTGGAAATCGGAAGTTCACCCGACTACGGAGGATTGGAGACGGAATATGGGAACCATTTTACAACACGATCGCTTAATTTGTCCAGATCGTGGGTGTCCAGGCAAATTTGAGAAACTTTGAGAGGCATGACTGGCCACTCTGGGTCTTACCCTGCTTGATTTGGTAATGCACATATTGTTATAGCTACCTTCTCTTGATGTATTATGCCTATTGCCTTTAATACTTGCTTGGATTTATCTGAATTGTATTACAGGGTGGTTAACTCACCATAATCTGTTAACGCTAGAGTGGGAGTTTTACTGCCTTCTATATGTTTTGGTTTTTTTTGTACATAACTTTGCTGCTTAATAACGCTACTCCTCTTTTGTACATTAGAGGACTGGTAACACTGTAAATTCCTTTTGTGGTTTTTTTTCTTTTCCCTTCCTTTTTCTCTATTTTGGTTGTGTGTACCAAATTTGGATTGCCGTAAACATTAATAAACGATACGTCTGATTTAAAAATAAATACATATTTGGCAGTATATACTGACTTACTCTGCTTTTTTTCAGCTTGCAACAATTGCAGACAGCATAGATCACGTGTTCCCAGTGGTGGGTGGATTTCAAGCTTTGCAAGGCGTTATTGATTCAGTGAGTAAAGATTTATATGGTGTATAGTGTAATGTGCTTGCTTGTACAATTGGTAGACAATGCAAGGTACAAACTGCCACCAAAGCAGCCTACGTAACTGGTAAAAACCAAGCCTTTTGTTCGTTCCTCCCAAAGTGTATGTAAAACTGAATAACGAACCTTAATTATTTGTTCCCTTTTGGTCTGTTAAATATACCATTGAAATGATTTTGTTATTTCTGTTTGATAAAGTGCAACAAATAACCCAGAGGCACAGCATGGGTGGGGCCACAGGGGCGGCTGTACAGAATTCTTAGGGGGTGCAAAATCTAAACTAGTTCCCAGGGTGAGAAGAGGTGGGTGATCAGTCTGTGCATACTCCCATTCTGGTCCTGTCAGCAGTATGCTCCCTTCTCTCTCTCTCATGCATAGAATGCGGGTACAGCTGGGTGGTTCTAGGTCAGAGTGGCTAAAGTTAAGGAGAGCTAGTGGTGCGCTCTCATTGACTGTGTGGTAGTGCACTGGCCAATGCAGTTGAGGATGGCTCTGATCACTCTTCTTATTCTCATGTCCTCCCTATACCCCAGGACCACTGCCAACTCGGATGCTGTGCACTGGAACTCCTTCAACTAATAGTGAGCTTTGTGGGAAAGAGGGGTATGTGGAGTTGGGTTGCACAATAAGGTGGTGGATGGACTGGGGTGCACAAGGCGGGTGGAGTATGGGGTTGGGAGCACAATGATGGGATGAAGGGATTTAGGATGGACAGATGAGGCACAGATTTTCCTGCTATGTATCATCTATCTATCTATTATATATCTATAGATATATATCTATATATATCTGTAGGTCAGTGGCGGCCCGTCCATTAAGGGTGCATGTGGGCCGCTTCCCCTATCCATGCGTCTGGCCCCCTAATCTACATGAGGGGCGCTGGACATGTATTCCAATGGGAGTTTTTTGTTTTTTGAAGCACATGATTAGAGCCTCGGCTTCAAAAAAAGGTGTACTCGGGGCGCAGAGCACTGTGGCCTGAGCCCACCCAGTTGTGTGACAATAGCAAATAAATATTCACTATTGTCACGCTGATTATTCTCCTCCCAGCCAATCAGGAAGTGGGTCTTGGCGGGGAAAGCATGAATAGCTGCCGCCCATCACCTGGAGGGAAGTACTGCCCGCTTGATGGGGTAGGTGCAGGACTGACCACTGGGTGGTGGGGGTTGTTGCGATTGATCCAACCGACTGGACCAACCCACGGGGGGAGGGTGTGCATGGCTTGCCGCCCCCCCCAAAAGAAAAACAAAAAAAAAACAGCCGCCACTGATATATAATATTCTGTTGGAAGGGACTCTGGGGGTGCTGACGGTCTACGTGTTAGGGGGTGAAACACTTGCCTTGCCCTGGGTGCTGACAACCCATGCTACGCTACTGAAAGAACATATTGACCTTGAAACTCAAAGCTGTCCTGTGTCCTATCCAACATTCGCAAAAATGATAGTTAGTCCTCCCAGTTGTTATTATAGACTACAGGATAGCTAGCCTTTAAGTTGTAGAAATTTGAGAGTGTGAGTGGTTGAGACGTTTAACAAAAGGTACTGGGAAGACTGACACCACTCTGTCTATAAAAAGTTGTGTTGGCAGCCCAGAGTTCTATTCTGGTATTTTTCTATACTTGCAGAGTCTTTAAAGGGATAAAGCAAAGAGCATTGTGCACGAGGAAGCTAATAAATTAAAGACGACTTGGGACCTAAAATGCACTTAAAATGTGTATAGAAACCCAAATCTATTTTCCGGTATGCTTGGCATCATGCTTCACTGCATATATTTTTTGTGAATTTTTTGCAAGGTTTCGAACCTGGAGATCCTGCCAGTAACAATACTTCTGGTTGTAAAATGATAACGCTAAATCACTCTTTCGCAATTAGCAGAATGCTAGTTGACTGTTGGGCTGTTTATCTGATAGACCTGAAAGACAGCTCAATGGCCAAGAGTCAGCTTAGCATTGCCAGCCTGCAACAGGAAGTGTTGTTATTGAAAGGACCTTTAGGTAAGAAACTTTGCAAGAGAGTGACAAAAATTAGCCTAAATGCCCAACTCCAGGAATTCTAAAAAAAACATACCCTTGCAGTGAGGCCCCTCACACTTCTGGGTTAAATGCTTATTATGTCTACGGGGTACAGAAACAGTACTGCCCGGCCAGTTCTGCCGCAGTCCTCCACTCCGCGGCAAATCTCTGGTCTGTGGGCATTTCTAGGCGTCATCACATGCAATGCAATGCTATTAACTCTGCATTGTACGTGGAAAAGGTCAGTGTACGACCACAGCCATGAACAGCTTAGCGAGGAGGCTGTGGGAGAATGGTGCATACGGAAAATGTTTCTCTTTATTCCAAAACCTCTATACATAAAGGGCACTACAGAGTGTATTTTTGTGTGCGTGTGTCTGGAGTTTGGCTTTAAGAAAACTGTATACAGTAAGGAATGGTGACAAACATACTGAAAATAGATTTTGAATTTACATACTCAAATACTAAATATATACTACTATTTGCCACTGGTTAGATCTGCTTGCCATTTGGGGGTTAAGTTAGTTTCTTGAGCAGTCAGAGAAAGATTAGGACATTTGCCTTGTAATAACAGTAGCTGCCTGGCACACCATTCTCTCTATTTGATGCTGCATGCCAACTAAGAACTGCATCTTCTTTCAGATCCTAAAGAAGTCCTGCATTGAGATCTTAGCTGCTGAGCCATCCAGCGTCTGTGCAGGAGGTGAGTCACAACTTACCACAGGAATGACAACCCTTTAAGGTGAGAGATGGCAGGACATTGCTAGACATCTCTGGTCTCTAAAGAGGATCTGTCAGTTTGCGTTTTGTACATTGTTAAGTTTGTGCGATGCCTGTCCATTTCAAAATTATGTTTTTATGATAAGTGTAATTCTAGTTTGAGTAAGCTTTCAGAGTAAATAAATTGTGTACATAGTAGTAAACTATTTACCAACATTTTAATTTCTTCTACCTTGCAGTTACATAGATAGTCCAGGTGAAAAAAAAGACACACGTACATCTATTTCGACCAACCAAAAAACTAATAAATTATTACATTGAAAAGAAGGTTATACAGAACCCTTTACCCACAGTTGATTTGGAGGAAGACCAAAAAAATCCCTTAAAACATAATCCAATTTACTCCAGTGGGAAAAAATCCTTCTCGATCCCCTAAGATAGTTGGATATTCCCTTTATCAACCATCTCTGGTATTATTACTTATAAATGTTAATAGTCAGAATATATTCTGTGCATTTTGGAATGCATCCAGCTTAAAAAAGAAAACTGAGTTTGCCATAACTAGTTCCCGAGGAAGTCTTTTGCACATTTTCTTAGCTCCTAATGTGAAGAAGCCTTTCTGCATGCAGAAATTAAACCTCTTTTCCTCCAGACACAAAGAGTGCCCCCTTGTCCTTTTATTGACCTTAAAGGGAATAACTTTGCAACAAGTTCATGGTATGCGCTTCTCCTCAAGGAAGAAAACTTTTAGTTCAGCTAATCTTTCCTCATAGCTGAGGTCCTGCATGCCTCGTATTAGTTTGGGTGCCCTTTTCTGCATTCTCTACAGTTCTCCAATATCCTTTTTGTGAACTTGGGAACTGGAGAGCGCTTATGTCTTGTATAGCGGCAAGATCATATCTCTTTCTCTGGATTCTTTACCTTTTTTAATACAAGAAGCTAATTTTGCTTGTTTTAGAAACGGAAGTTTGCCATTGCATGCTATTATCAAGTCTAAATATCAACTAGAACTTCTAGTTCAAATCTTCACTCAAAAAGTACAATTCCTATGGATCATAGCTTCCTTCCTTATCTGTCAGTAAAATTCTGCCTCTATCCCCTTTCAGGGCTTTTAAGAAATAAGAATACTCTCTCTTTTCTTGTTGAGTCTCTCCCGCATGCCTGGGAGCCAGGATTTGGGGTGAGACATCCAGATGTTTCCTGGGGTGGTTCTCTTCCCCCACCGGGAAGGGGTGCTAGTGTGTTCCCATACCTGGGGCTTCATTCTGGATCCCCAGGACAGTTCCTGATTTGTTGGGGGATCCGTCTGTGAGTCCGTATTCTGGCACTGGTCCCCAGTGGACACCATTTAGGTTGCAAGACCTTCACAATCAGGAAGGTTTGAAAGCATTCCCTGTGAGAGGTGAAATAGTCTGAGCCCTACACTGAATGGTGCTGAGTGTGGTACTCTCGATTGCCTTATCTTTTATTTTCAATACATTTTTTGTGAAACATTACAGAATACAGATCATCGCATGAATGAATGTATTGGTTGAACAATGATTGGAAATGTAACTGTCGATAATACCATCCAGGAGCATAGCTAGATTTCCATATCTATCTTAGAGAAAAGGCATTTGCCATCTGACTCTCCTCAGCTAGTGGTCTCCACACTGAAGATAGAGGGTTCTACTCCTGGGTGCTTCTTATCTCTGGCATCACAGGAAGTATGTATCGCTGGATTTCCCTGTAGTTTCTTGGATTATAAATAGCAGAACACTCTATCTCCTACAGAGAGCACTTGCAACAGGATTCTAGAGTATGTCTGTATGCCTTCATGAACCTGAACACTGGGAGATTCATCCTCCTTTTGTGGCTAATTTGTAGCTTATTGAGGAATTTCCTTCAGATTCGTTCCTTGTTTTATGCCCCATACACACGAGCGGAATTTCCGTCGGAAAAATCTTGGATGGTTTTTCCGACGGAATTCTGCTCAAGCTTGGCTTGCATACACACGGTCACACAAAAGTTCTCTGAACTTCCGACCATCAAGAACGCGTCAAGAAAAACCCACAAATAACTTCAGGTGAAATACAGGACTCTCTGAAAACATGTGGTGTTGCTGTTTCAAGATGCACAATAAGGGGGCACTTGAAGAAAGATGGGCTGCATGGTCGAGTCACCAGAAGAAAGCCATTGCTACACAAATGCCACAAAGTATCCCACTTACAATACGCCAAACAGCACAGAGACAAGCCTCAATCCTTCTGGCACAAAGTCATTTGGAGTGATGAGAGCAAAATTTAGCTTTTTGGCTACAACCATAAACGCTTAGTTTGGAGAGGAATCAACAAGGCCTATGATGAAAGGTACACCATTCCTACTGTGAAACACGGAGGTGGATCGCTGATGTTTTGGGGATGTGTGAGCTACAAAGGCACAGGAAATTTGGTCAAAATTGATAGCAAGATGACAGGCAGGAACGGATGTAGAGCTCCATATGAGTCCATGCGGCCGCTGCACCCCCGTTGACTTATTTGGGTTGCTTGCACCAAGCTTCACTCTAAAAAGATAAACACATGGCTCTCCGCACTGTACAGGGCTCTATGCCCATGTGAATGAGCGGCCCTTAACCTCAGAAAAGTATTCTCACTAATTTCTCTAATTTCTCAACAACAAAAACTCCACTTAGCATAGCTTATAAGGAGAAGTTATGTTTACTTTGAAGACTCATTCATTTGCAACTAAAATAAAAAAAAGTGATTTTTTTTTTACTGGTACATAACTGGAAAGCCAAAGTGTGCACAAATTCAGCGTATAAAAGAAAGCAACCCTGTACCCAGTTGGAAAAAAGTTCACTGCAAGAGTCTGATTTAAAGTCAAATTCATGGCAGGGTGGGGCTTTATTTGTTTCATCAACTTCTGAAAAAAATTATATATATATTCTGTATATATGCACACATCTGTTACAATCAATTTTTTTGTCCTACAAATTATTACTACTCAAATAATCTAGCCTTATCCTGTCCTAGCCATATTCTGTTGGCAAAGGAACCTTTTTATATGGATGTCCCTGAACATCATGTTATCTACTAATGTACTAGTACACGTACACACTATAGAGACAGGTGGTTCAATCAGCAGATGTGTTTTGGAGATGACCTAATGCAATTTCATGGGTGTATACTTTCTACTGGGACACAATATATATCATATGGTGCAGGAGAGCCCACATTATACTTGCAATTAATTACAGTATATGTCAATGACTTACATATGTGTTAAAGAAGGCTTGTCATGCAGGCATGAAAAATCTCCCAATAGGGACACAAGCTATTAGATTTATTTAATTTTTTATTTATTTTAAAGTTACAGTCAACCATTTCCATTTAAAAACAAACATATACTCACACAGGAAAGCTTGGGATGGACAAGTAAAGAAGGCCTTAGGACCCATTTACACTTTTCCATCAATGTATGTTGCCGTGCACAGTACTGCAACATACAGTTGTGCTCATAAGTTTACATACCCTGGCAGAATTTATGATTTCTTGGCCATTTTTCAGAGAATATGAATGATAACACAAAAACTTTTCTTTCACTCATGGTTAGTGTTTGGCTGAAGCCATTTATTATCAATCAACTGTGTTTACTCTTTTTAAATCATAATGACAACACAAACTACCCAAATGACCCAGATCAAAAGTTTACATACCCCAATTCTTAATACTGTGTATTCCCCCTTTTGACATCATCGACAGCTTGAAGTCTTTTGTGGTATTTGTGGATGAGGCTCTTTATTTTCTCAGATGGTAAAGCTGCCCATTCCTCTTGGCAAAAAGCCTCCAGTTCCTGTAAATTCTTGGGCAGTCTTGCATGAACTGCACGTTTGAGATCTCCCCAGAGTGGCTCAATGATATTGAGGTCAGGAGACTGAGATGGCCACTCCAGAACCTTCACTTTATTCTGCTGTAGCCAATGACAGGTCGACTTGGTCTTGTGTTTTGGATCATTGTCATGTTGAAATGTCCAAGTACGTCCCATAGGCAGCTTCCTGGCTGATGAATGCAAATGTTCCTCTAGTATTTTTTGATAACATACTGCATTCATCTTGCCATCAATTTTGACCAAATTTCCTGTGCCTTTGTAGCTCACACATCCCCAAAACATCAGCGATCCACCTCCATGTTTCACAGTAGGAATGGTGTACTTTTCATCATAGGCCTTGTTGACTCCTCTCCAAACGAAGCATTTATGGTTGTGGCCAACAAGCTAAATTTTGGTCTCATCACTCCAAATGACTTTGTGCCAGAAGGTTTGAGGCTTGTCTCTGTGCTGTTTGGCATATTGTAAGTGGGATACTTTGTGGCATTTGCGTAGTAATGGCTTTCTTCTGGTGACTCGACCATGCAGCCCATCTTTCTTCAAGTGCCTCCTTATTGTGCATCTTGAAACAGCTACACCACATGCTTTCAGAGAGTCGTATTTCACCTGAAGTTATTTGTGGGTTTTTCTTTGCATCCTGAACAATTTTCCTGGCAGTTGTGGCTGAAATTTTAGTTGATCTACCTGACCGTGGTTTGGTTTCAATAGAACCCCTCATTTTCCACTTCTTGATTAGAGTTTGAACACTGCTGATTGGCATTCTCAATTCATTGGATATCTTTTTATATCCCTTTCCTGTTTTATACAGTTCAACTACCTTTTCCCAGAGATCTTTTGACAATTCTTTTGCTTTCCCCATAACTCAGAATCCAGAAACGTCAGTGCAGCACTGGATGAAAGATGCAAGGGTCTGTCAGGAGTCCAGAAACTCATTGACCTTTTATACACACACACTAATTACAAGCAATTAGATCACAGGCGAGGATGGTTACCTTTAATAGCCATTCAAACCCCTTTCTGTCAACTTGTGTGCATGTTATCAGGCCAAAATCACCAGGGTATGTACACTTTTGATCAGGGTCATTTGGGTAGTTTGTGTTGTCATTATGATTTAAAAAGAGTAAACACAGCTGATTGATAATAAATGGCTTCAGCCAATCACTGAGTGAAAGAAAAGTTTTTTGTGTTATCATTCATATTCTCTGAAAAATGGCCAAGAAATCATAAATTCTGCCAGGGTATGTAAACTTATGAGCACAGCTGTATGTTATGTTAGCCATGTCAGTCATTTTGAATGGCACCCCATCACACTAACCCAACATGCTTGGGAATTTTCCTGACTTTCACTGGAACTAAAGAAGTTGCTTGGAAAATCTATGAAACCTCTTCAACATTACAGGGCAAGACAAGTCAAATATGACTAATTAACACAAGCTATACCATGACCTAGATAAATGAGAACCTTCACAGACACTAACCCAAAATTTTAGATGCACAAGCATTGCATCAAACCACAACACAGGTAATGCACTACTGTACACTGCATTAGAAAAATGATGAGTTTCTGAAAACCAAGCTGCATATAGGCCTGCGATTTCTATCCATGTAATCACAAAACCCTGACTTTTCTGGCTCCACCAATAATCACATGCCAGAGACACCACTACTAGCTATTCTGATTGTAGTCCTAAGTACAGGGGAATCCGAGGTTCTCCTCAATACATAGTATTTAAAGATATACAGAGTTACATGGAGGCACTGTGTGGTTACTACTTGTATGTATAAGTATATCTGTAAATACAATTTTTTAACATCATTGCTATTTCACACACTTTAATGACCTAATTGTGCTCCCCAGCTTCCCATACTCTGTATCCTTTTGCTCCCCCACTTCTCTGTTTGCCATGGGGAGTGAAGAGAGATCGCAACATGGAAGTTCCAATTTATGACTTTGAGCTAATATAGCTAAGCTCTCTCTCCTTTCCCCTATATGACAGATCTGGGTGCCTTATCAGGAAGGAGACGAGACCTATGCTTTCTATACTGGGGTATACTGGTATTTCTTTTTGCTTTTGGCAACCAAACTGAGCAAGTAAAGGGTGGGGTGATGAAGGGAACATGAGTACCTGAAGCTATTAAGGGTAGCAGGTAATTGAACCTGTTACAAAGTCGTGCATAGGTAAAGAATAGGCCCACTTTAAGACGTTTAGGACTTAATTTAGCATTAGCTTTGATGATAATTACTAGTAAAGGATCTCATGAGGGCCTTAGAAAATCCTGCAAGCATGACCTGTTGGGGGTACTTGAGGGTTGGTATTGAAAAACATTACATTAATGCCCCGTACACACGGTCGGACTTTGTTCGGACATTCCGACAACAAAATCCTAGGATTTTTTCCGACGGATGTTGGCTCAAACTTGTCTTGCATACACACGGTCACACAAAGTTGTCGGAAAATCCGATCATTCTGAACGCGGTGACGTAAAACACGTACGTCGGGACTATAAACGGGGCAGTAGCCAATAGCTTTCATCTCTTTATTTATTCTGAGCATGCGTGGCACTTTGTGCGTCGGATTTGTGTACACACGATCGGAATTTCCGACAACGGATTTTGTTGTCGGAAAATTTTATATCCTGCTCTCAAACTTTGTGTGTCGGAAAATCCGATGGAAAATGTGTGATGGAGCCTACACACGGTTGGAATTTCCGACAACAAGATCCTATCACACATTTTCCGTCGGAAAATCCGACCGTGTGTATGGGGCATTACTGTTCATGGGTTTTTAATGTGATGTTCCCAACATGTAGTAATGTTATTACTGCTACATTTTAATTACTGTGGCTCATTCATAGCAGATCATTGGGTGTATATGATGTCAGTAAAAGCAACCTTAAAAGTAAAAAATAAAATAAAAACAATCACATAAAACTATGTTCATATTTAACCCCTTATTAACTCTCAGTTAATTCTAATTCGCACTAATTAACTTCTTTCTCCCCTTCTTTCTTTAGCTATTTTTTCTTTACCATTAACATTTATAAGTTTTTGGGTTTTGTTCCTTTTTTTAGTAATGTGTTTGGAAAAAAACACGTAAACTTGAAAAAAAAAATCTTTGTCAATTGCAAATAACTTCTATATGCGTTTAGAGTAATTATAAACAGGATATTTTATAAAATAATTGGTAGACTTTTTATGAACAGTAACACTAGTTGTTTTAAAACTAACTGGTCAAACTAAAAAAAAAACTTGTTCATTTTGTTACATCTATAATTTGAATAGAAAATAAAATAATTTATGTAAGACAATATTGCCAATAAAACACATCTGTGTCAAAAAAAAATTTTGCTCGAAAACAGTTATTTAAGCAATAGAAAGCATGGATTCATGAAAGACTGAAGTTGTCAAACAAATCTTATTTCTTTTTATGTGGAAGTTGCCAAAGCGTTTGACATACTGTAGTTCCCCACACATGGCTAATGTGTAAGTTAAAGTCTGAATAATAATTCATGCTCTGAATGGTCTGAGGTTGTTGGTGATATACTCCACGGTTCAGTGTTGGGGCCCTTACTTTTTAACATGTTTATAAACTATAAAGAATTTTGGATTTAAAGTGTAATTTCAGTGTTTGCAGATGACCCCAAGCTATCTAGTACAATAATGTCCTTACAGGATGTCTTCAAGAAGACCTTAATGCACTGTTTTGTTTGGCAACTATGTGGGAAATTAGGTTTAATGTTAGCTTCAGTTTCGAAAGCAAGCAAAATACTTTCTTGTAATAAAAGAGGAATCAACTATAGAGAGAGAGACATCATTTTACCCCTGTGCAAATTAAAAATTAGGGCTCGTTTACACTTCAAAACATGACTTTGGACATGCTTTTTTTTAAATCTCTCTGAACGCCAGTCAAAGCACCTGTCACTAAATAAAATGGTTAGCTTACATTCCCGTTTACACCTTGTGTTTGTTTGCCTCAAAACCTATACCCCATGTCACTTTAGTGGTGCTTTAAGCATCTTCAAAGCCTCCATAGAATTCCATGACAAAGCTCGCTTGAAGAACCTACAGCTTTTGATAGGCTTTAATTCGGCTTTAGCTTTGCTTTGTGTTTGAGGTACTGCAGGTATGAGATATCAGAACATGCACAGGGCATCTGCTAAGCTTCATTAAGGCTTCAAGAAAGAATTACCGAAGCATCATCAAAGCATTACCGAAGCATCAACAAAAGCATGTTGAACGGGAAGGCGCTTTAATGTGTGTTGAATTTGAAGCAATTGTAAATGAGCCCTTAGACCTCATGTGGAATATGCAGTTCAGTTTTGGTCACCAGTTTACAAAAAAGGATATTGGAGACCTGGAGAAAGTGCAAAGAAGGGTAACCAAACTAGTAAGAGGCATGGAGGAGCTCAGCTATGAAGAAAGATTAGCTGAACTGAATTTATTCTGTTTTGAGGGGGAGGAACCAGGAGCACTGGCGGGGGACTCTAGAAGAGGAAGATTGAGGCTGCTCTGTGCAAAACCAGAGCAGGTAAGTATGACATGTTTGTTATTTAAAAAGAAAAAATCCTTTAGAATCACTTTAAGGAGAGATATGATCAACATGTATAAATGTATGAATACCTAAGTGGTCCATATGGTGAACTTGGTGTACAGATATTCACTTCAGGGTCATGACAAAGGGAGCACTCTACGTCTAGAGCTTTAAGAGATTTAACCTCCACATACAGAAAGGCTTCTTTATGGTAAGAGCTGTAAAAATGTGGAAGATCTAGTTCTGGCCAGCTCAGTAGATTGTTTTAAAAAGAGCAGGTGCATTCCTAAATACAGAAAATAAAATGGGATTTTAATATGTATAGGCAATAACAGCAGAGATTGTTTATCCCAGGAATATTTGATTACCTTCTGAGGGATCAGAAGGATTTTTTTTGCCTTTCTCTGGATCAACTGTGGGTATAGGCATTTGTATATGGAGTTTTTTTATATTTATTCTATTTATCACATTTTTTTCTATTGTTTAAACTAGTTGGACTTACGTCTTTTTTTTCAACCTGACTAACTATGTTACGCATAGTATGAAATGTTTTTGGGAAACTGACACTTCGGGGGTGTTAATCTCCTGCATCCTCTGCCAATCTCTATGTCACTATCATGTCCTGTAGTGACATGGAGGTCAGTAAGTGCTGTGGAGGGACATTGAAGATCGGCCCTTACAGAGATGACAGTTTCTTATCAAACTTCAGGGGCAATTCCTCAGCAATGGATCAATGTTTGATCAGTTTAATGTAAATAACTTAACCAACAAGTGTTACTGCTTTGTAACCTTGCTTCTGAATATAGATTGTAATAACAAGTGTATATACGGATATTCGGATTTGACCAGAACATATGCTGACTCTTCTTCCAGCTTGCTCGCACTATGGATCTGCTCTCATTGGAATGCAGAGAGTAGTTCTTTTGTAATAAGTCAGTCTCATCTAACTTGGTAGTCCTCTTTAGAGCTTAGAGGTATCTCCGCATCTTGTATTTAACTCCAGTGTGAAGTAAATGTAAGACAAGTTTTATCTCAAATCCCGACCCATCAGCCACCCCCTCTGACATGTTCCACACACATTGGGCTTAATCTTATGAGCCCTCTATAGTTAAGCCCAATGTGTTGAAACATGTCAGAGGGGCTCGACCGATAGGCGTGGATTTGAGCTGAAGTCTTTCATTGACTTCACTCTGGAGTTGAATGCAATGTGTGGCAATGCCTGTATACTATGTTGTATCTTTGAAGCGAGATGTGCTTTTTCTGCAAGCACCTAAATACAGTATAAACTCGGGAGACTGATAATGTGGGCTTGGAGCAGCTTGGATCTGTTATGGTATTTGACAGTCCTCTTGTTACATTGCAGGTATCATTTAACATGACACACATCTACACATGTTTTTAGTACAAATACTGTAGCTGCTGACTTTTAATATTAGGGCACTTACCTGTCCAGGGAAAGGAAGAAATAAGAGTGGTGCACTTACAATATTTCTTCCTTTTACATTTGGTTACGCAGTTTTTTGGGTACACTACCAAGTGGTATCAGCTAATTCACGGTCACTATACATTTATTATATATTTTTTCTTTTCTGAGTTTATTTTGACTATATTCACTGTAGGTTGATGGTTTATATTTTCTTAAAAAAATTACACATAGTAGCGTGCAAGTTTATTACTTTATAATACCTGCCCAGGGAGCCCGCAATGTCGGCACCCAAGCCGATCTTCAGATTGACTCCTGGGTGCTGCCACCGCCGTTCCTGGTAAGGTAACCAGGCAGTGAAGCCTTTCGGCTTCACTGCTGGTTCCCTACTGTGCATGCGTGAAGCGTGCTGTGCTTTCTAATTGGCCCTGCGGAGGCCAAAGGAGGAGGGGGGCTGAAATTCTGCCGCGGCCTGAACTCCCGGAAGCTGGGGAAGGGGACCTGTCAAGAACACCCTGAAAGGTGCCAAATGTGACACCGGAGGGGGAGAGAAAGCGTATAGGTGGAAGTTCCACTTTTGGGTGGAACTCTGCTTTAAGACTGAACAGGTTCTCATCCAACTTCATTGTGTGTCTGCGAGTCTTCTTTAAAGACCTTAGGTTAAATAGCTTCCTTCCAATGCTAGAGTTAGGCTTCTCTCTTCTAGGGAGAATAGGTTTGTAGTTGTTCCTTGTAACTGAGGTCCCCCAGCCCACTTATTAGCTTTGCTGCCCTTCTCTGGACTCTCTCCAGTTCCTTCTTGAAGATTGGTGGCCAGAACTGGACAGCATACTCAAGATGTGTCCGAAGCAGAGGTTTGCAAAGCGGTAGAATTATAGTTTAATCTCTTGAGTAAGTACCCTTTTTAATGCATGCTAATGCTGGCCTTGCTCACTGCAGCTTGGCATTGCAAGCTATTGGTGAATCTGTGATCTACTAGGACCCCATAGAGGTTCTCCCCCTAGGGGGTAACTTGCATTAATATTTTTAGCTCCCAAGTGCGATACTTTACATTTTTCTACATTAAACCTCTTTTTTACCTAGGTCTTTTTGCAAAGTTGTTATATCTTGTTGTGACTTTATTGCCTTGCTGAGCTTATATCATTAGATAATAGAGCAGCTGTCTACTTCCAAGTTCATATGGAGGTAACGTCTTCATTGAAGAAATGACACCAGTTTACTTAATGGAAGTGTTGCTCTGCTTGGCCCTGAATAGGACACATCTCCCAGTCCAAATCACCTGCTGATCTGAAATCTCTAGTTGGGTGCCTTAGGAGAGTGAGACAGATGTTAGAATTAATATAGGTAAAGTTATTACTATTCTTTAAAAAAAAATAAAAAAATACTTGTTGATAGGGTATGGGTCATGTCATTAACATACCCTGCAAAATATCTACACTAGTGGCCATATACCACTCAAATATTGTTATATTGTATTGATATACTTTAGCATCTGTGAAAATATTTAGGGAACATTTTTGCTGGCTGTCAGTAAAAAAAAAAAAATGCATTTGATTATAATTCAGCAGTCTATTTCTGCTTCACTGGTACTGCAGCCCATAGCTAGCATGTGTGACAGCCACATTACCCTGTCACTCGTCTGGTTGTAGAATGTGAACAGGCACCTTAGAAGTGTAAAGACACATAGGCAGCTCACCCTGCTGCGTGAGAAGTGGTAATTAATTATAGTACAGAGAAAAGAAGCCTGCAGCATTGCTGTCTTCTGACTTATCCTCTATACCTTGCTGCCAGCAGTACCCAGATTTAATCCAAACACTGACCTTTTCCAGCCCTCTTCCAGTCTTGTCAAAACTAAAGAGGGACCAAGTGATGATAAGTGGGGAAGAAAAAGGATGAGGAATCCGATTAGCCGTTTGGTGGAGGGGGACATCAAACTTAGTCAAGAGTGACAGAAAATATTTGCTGTCTTTGAAAAGAAGATAATGAACCAAATTATCATTCAGAAAAAAATACTCTTTATTAGACATGTGCACAGCCAAAAAAATTTGTTCATTTTCGTTTTCGTTTCATTAGTTTATTATTTTTTTCGTTTTTCGGGTCATTCGTTATGATTGCGATTGGTAAATTCGTTCATTCGTAAATTCGTAAATGCGTTCATTCGTACATTCGTACATTCGTAATTCGAACATTCGTTCATTCGTACATTCGTTCATTCGTACATTCGTACATTTTTACATTTGTACATTTGTACATTCGTAAATTCGTACATTCGTAAAATCGTACATTTGTAAATTAGAACATTCGGAAATTTGTAAATTCAAAGTTTGAAAATCCAAAAAACCCGAAAATTCAAAAATCTGAAATAGTAACTAACTATTAAATTATAGGTATTGTAATTTCCTTTCAAACTTGACTGTCAGTGAACGTAACAAATACAAATTTAACCGAAGTTACGAATTATCCAAAACGAATGCTGCATCTAAACAAATGGAACAGGACAAATTAATAATCAATAATAATAATAAAACATTGTTATTATTATTATTGTTATTTATTATTATTAATTCATTACGTTCCATTCCGTTTTTTCGGATCATTCATAACTTCGGATAAATTTGTATGTGTTACGTTCACTAACAGCCAAATTTAAAAGGAAATTACAATACCTATAAATTAAAAGTTGCTAGTAATTACTAATAGTTAAGTTATTATTAGTTAACTATTATTTCAGATTTCCGAATTTTCGAATTTACAAATTTACGAATTCACAAATTTACTAATGTACGAATGCACGAATGTACGAATGTACGAATGTAAATTGCGAATGTACGAATGTTCGAATGCCCGAATTTACGAATGTCCAATTTTATCGAATTTACGAATATTCGGAAAAAATTCGTTAAACGGGTTTTCGTTAATTCGGATATTCCCGAATTACGAATTTGTCGAAATTAGTTAAAAAACGAATTTGGAACGAAACGAATTGCACATGCCTACTCTTTATAGAGGAAAGTCTAATACCTAAGGCAGCCTTTCTTAACATTATCTAAATAATACGAAGGAACCCTTAAAATTACTTTCATGTTTTAGGGAACCCCTACCAAAAAATACTATATCAACAACTAATGTTAAATAAGTGTAGTGGTCAGAGAGAAAAATGCCTCTTACATTGGTGGTCAGTGGGAGGAATGTCCCCCATGCTTATAGGTAAAAAGAACATTGATGTTAATTGTTACATATCTGAAAGGTGGAAATTGGTCATTGCTCAAGGAACCCCTGAAAACCTTTAGAGGAACCTAATGGGGCAGGGATTGGCAGTGTGTGTATAAACACCTGGTCCGTCTGATCCAATAAAGACAACCAAAAAAAAAGGAGAACCTGGTACTCAAGGCACAGTAATACCACTGTGGATTTTATAGACAGACCAGGTAATGTAGTAGAAAATGTTATTATAAACATACAGTAAAATCGCAAAAGCAAAAGAATAGAATTACATGATAAAAATGTGTATATAACAATTAACAAGTATACTCAAATTAACATTGGTATGAAGCTCAGCTGCCCTGTAGACAATGTTTAGTTAGCAAGAACGCATACTACAAATGACGCCTAACATGTTTTGTGCCTTGTAGTCCTTCTTCGGAGGCTTATGTCATTTTTTGAAAGTCTTGAGTATTCTATAATATAGATATAATATAGATATGGTAATGCATTAGTAAAGTCATAAACTAGTATAACAATTTTGTCAATTGTAATTGAACAAAGAAAAGAATATTTTTTAGTCAAAACAAGTATGCAACTCTAGACACATTTTGATAACAACATAACAGCAAAAGAGACTATACCTACAAGGATGAGCAAATCACCGATAAAAGCAACCAGGGGGCCAAGGGCTGTATTCCCACAGATTGAGCGCAAAACCGAGGTGAGCTCCAGATGGCAACCGGGCATGCACAAAGGGGCGAGCAAGCAAAGAGGCGGCACCTGTCCCAACTGCAAGGACTTCAGGCATGTAGAGTCAAACTCCTGCCAAGATTCTGACCAAAAAGCGATGGAGTCTAGATGTATACTGCAGTATAGTGCTGTGCATATTTTTCTGTATATGTATAGGAGAAAAGAAACAAAGGAAGAAAGTATAAAGAAAAAGGTACTCATAGAACATTGTAAAGATGCAGATTGGTAAGTATGTAGACACGGTAGACATAGTTATCTAAGAGCTTTACCCCTAGCATAAGTATGCTAAATAGGGTGGAACAGGTAAAAGAAGGTAGATTTGGGTTTCAAAGAGTGAAAAACACTGTGTGCTACTTACATACCTCTGCCTTGTGTCCTGTAAATGTGTTGTCCCATCACCACCATGGCATCACTGTGGATGTCTGGGGTGTGGGTTAATATACCCCTGGTGAGGCTGAGTGAAGTCATTTGCACTCAGTGCAATTGAAATCAGTTGGTCAGTGTGACAGATCGCGGAGCTCAACCAATTGCAACCTCGATCCGTCAAAAGTACCTCGACGCAATGACGCTCAGCGCAAGCACGTGCTGGGGGACGAGGTGGTGTCCCCCGCCACCGACGCGCGTTGTAACCCACCGGTCTGCGCTTCACAGCGAAGCGTAAACAGGTAAGAACCTGTCAACAGACAGGCTCCGATGGGCAGGCATGTCCCAAGTGTGGCCTCAACATGAGACCCCCACGCACCGGGCAGTGCACGGCCTCCAATTAACACGCCCAACCCTGGATGAAAATAGTGCAGCCCGGGCAATATCTATGTATAAGAAACATAGTCAGTGGTGCAGATGTCGATCCACAGGAATCGCACCCCCTGGTGGCAAACAGCGAGAAGCTCATCCAGCAACACCTTGCTACATAAGTCCCAGCCTAGTAATAAATAACAAAAAGGAAAATATGAAAAAAGAAACAATCAACAGAATATAACAAAGATTATACATAGTATTGTACTTTAAATATAGTTGCGATATGCTGTACAACAAAAACACAATACACAAAACAAAACACAGTACTAATTGGGATAGTTTGAATGCAGAAGTGAACGAAAAATTAAAGGAACATATACCTCTTTGCGTCACACATGCATACCAATAAATGTATATGCATGTGCTTGCAAAGGATATGAAAAACCACATCTACAGGTCCAGTTCACAGACACCCGACTTGAATCCCTCCAAATACGGTTTGAAATTGAAGGCCTCGTTGAGGCCAGGTGGTGAGATGGCCTGAAAATCCACCTCAATTTGCTTTGTAGAAGTAGTTTATTTGAATCTCCACCCCTTGGATTATCAAACATGTGATTCAATGCAAGGAACCGCACTTTAGGGGTATGATCTCTATGCACTGCACGACTGTGTCTTCCAAGGGGTAGGCCGGGGTCGTTATTATTTATACTGACAATATGTCTGTATATTCTTCGCCATAGTTCAAGCTTGGTTTTCCCTACATAGTAGCAACCACATTCGCACAGTAGTAGGTACACCACACCTGCAGTGCGACAATTTACAAAGTGTTTGGATTTAAACTTTTCTCCATTGGGTAAATTAACATTTTTCCTAGTATTCATGTACTGACAATAATTACAATTTCTACATATGAACCTCCCTGTTAGTTTTGTGTGATCAGGTTTCCTTGTTTTATATTCACTATGAACGAGTTTTTCCCGCAAAGAAGGGGCTTTTCTGAATGTAATTTGTGGTTGATCAGAAACTAAGGGTGCTAGTGTGGTGTCCATACTAAGTAAGTGCCAGTATTTATGTAAGATATGGTTAATTTGTCTATGTTGTTGGCAAAACCTAGTGATCACTTGTGTGGTCAGAAGTTCTTTCTCTAGTTTCTGTGAGAAAAAGGAGGTCATTCCTTGTTTTTTTTTTTTGGCCTTCTTATAGGCTTTCTTGAGGATACCATTGAGTATCCCCTAACCTGCAGTCTAGTCCTTAGTATTGAGGCTTCTTTATCAAAAAGGATATCACTAGAGCAGTTGCATCTAGCACTAATATATTTTGTCCGAAAGGGATGGATGCCAGTATCGGTTCGGGGTGGAAACTAGAAGATTCCAGAATGGTATTACCCACTGTCAGTTTTCTAAAGAGCTCATTTTGAAGAGAACAGTCAGCATATTTGTTAATTGTCAGATCCAAGAATGTAATAGTATATGGATTATAGGTCATGGTGAATTTGAGATTAAATGTATTGCCCAAATTGATGTACTCAAAAAACTCAAGGAGTGTAGTAGAGCCATCCCACAGTATCATGATATCATCAATATAGCGATACCAGGCTATGGCATGACTGGTATATCTACATGCTATGCCATCAGAAAACATGAATCTTTCCCATTCCCCCAAGTACAAGTTGGCACAAGACGGGGCACAGCATGTGCCTATAGCCACACCCTGTACCTGGAGGTAGTGGGAGCCATCAAAGGAAAAATAGTTGTGCTTCAAAATAAATTTGAGGGATGCTGCAATGAATTCCACCAAGGGAGAGGTATGGTTGTTTTGACGTAATAGTACATGTCATATGGCAGATAGTCCCAATTCATGTTGGATAGAACTATATAGGGCCTCCACGTCAATTGCGACTAAAATAGTGTCACCGTTGACATGGAGGCCATCTAAAACTTGCAGAAGGTGGATAGTGTTCTTCGTGTATGATGGAAGTGCTTCCACCATAGGCTGAAGTTGTCTGTCAATGAATTTGCTTAGATTATCAGTCAGGCTTCCCCTACCAGACAGAATTGGTCTTCCTGGTGGTTTTTTAATGTTCTTATGTACTTTTGGGAGCTCAAAAAAGTGGCCTCACATAGGAAGCCAGTTCTCACATACTCCCAAGTATTTTTGTCGATTATATTGTGATAATAGGCCTGATCGGGGTGGCAGGGGAGGTGTTTTTCAGGAGCTTTACAGGCACTATTTTTAGCCCTTTAGCGCCTGAAAAATGACTCAGTGTGAAAGTAGCCTAAGGGAGAACTATGTGGACTCAGATATAAGGGGCCTCTGGTGACCGGAGTCCCCCCTTACATCAGAGTTCCTCTTTACACCAGAGTCCACAGAGTTCTCCTTTATATCAGTGTCCTTACTCCCCCCTACATCACTATCCCCCTTACCTTAGGGTCCCCACTTCTCTCCTACATGAGTATCATCCTTTACCTTAGTGTACAGACGCCCCTTATATCAGTGACCCCCCGTTCAACAGAGTAACTGATGGACTGACTGCCCCACAGTCTGTCGGTCAGTCACTCTGTACTGCAGGGCAATCACTTAGTGACCTGGAGCTGTCACACATTGACCTGTAGCAGTAAGTTCTGCTAGTTCAACTCTGTGCAGGGAAAACTGTTTTTCCTCCTCCTCCTGCCTCTCATCTGCTTCAAACTCACAGAAAAGTGTTTTCTCCTGTCCACAGACAATTACAGGCAGGAGAAAACACCTTTTTAAAAAAAATAAAAAAAAATCTAACTGGGGTTTTAAGGAGACAATGTCCCCTTTGGTGCTGAAAAAAGTCAATGCTGAAGTCCAGACATATTGAGAAAAAGGGTTGGGACTTTAAATGAGGTATGCACGAGAGGACTCAATGATAAGACAGTGTAATGTGTATGTGTTTATTTGTCTAAAACACACAGCAGAGCATGCAATGTAAAGTACATACAATAGTAAACATATAAAAAGCATGATGCAAAAGACCATAAACATTGTATAACGACTATTCATGGCATTGTTAGAAAATCCTCTCACAAATGGAATCATTAAACCCAAGGTTTGGTCCTAAAAATGAAACATATTGCATCTGTGTAAGCCTGACGCGTTTCATGGCATGGTTGCCAATCTTCGGGGGAGGAAACGCATTCGATTAAATCTGCAAAAGGACATAGGTATAACACATAAGTTTTAGCATGAAACCCAAAAATGGGAGACAGTAAAATAGAGATGAGGATATCCATCTCTAAATAACTTACTCATTTTCAGCCTGTAAGGGTGTGTAAGCTGGAGCGCATAGGCCGCTGTGGTTGTCTGCAACCGGGAGCTGAGTTGGAGCCAGTAGGAGAACAGAGAACATAGTATCAGGAACTATGAATCAGACCAAGACAGAAGTATAGTTAAATCACACTTGTTTATTAATAATAATAATAAGGTAAACAGAGTAAACATAGTCAAAACAAGCCAGAATTCAGTAACCAGATCGGGTAGTCAGCCAAGCAAATGTCAGAGAGCCAGAGATAAACGTAATAGTACAGCAAGTGGGATCAGGAGCCAGAAGGAACGTCAGCCGAGCAAGTTTTCAACAGGAATACAGGAGAAAGTCTCTGTGATGTTGACAAAGGAGAAGGCAGAGTTCAAGTGAGCTGGACGGCTTTAAGTAGACAGGACTGACGGGCAGAATCAACAACAGCTGGGTAACTGTGGATAGAGATGGGAACTGGCAATTAGCCGACAGCTGAGCGGCCAGCTCAGAGCTAGGAAGGGCTGAGCCCAGCCCTGACACATAGGTGTATTTCCCAGCAAGGTATGTGTCGAAATAGCAGGTGGGAACGAGTGCGCCAATATAAATTAAATCACGAGTAAAATTAATAAAAGTGGGTTAAATGTGAATAAAGACCCCCGACCCAAGTGGAAAATAAGTGAAAGAGAAAAACATTGGCATGTACAGTATGTATGAAGACATACCAAGAGAGGTGAGTAGGCTAGAGCTAAAAGTGAAAACAAGTGAGTGAAGTAATATGATAAGGTAATTACCTTAGAGAACAATGAAGCCCAGTGAATAAGGTGTGTTGAAAGCAAGGATAGCTTACAGCCGATGACCAAGGTGAGTGTTAGACATGTGCATTCGTTTTCGTCCGAATGCATTTTCGTCCGAATTTAAGGTATTTTCATTATCGTTTTAACAAACGATAACGCAAGTGCAGAATACGAAAACCGAAAGATCCGACATAAACAAATGCTTTATTTTAGTTTTCTTTGCAACAACAGTTCGATATAGATAGGAGATTCGACATGACGCTGACAACAACAATCTGTGCCTATCGAACCTGTGGTCGAATGTGCCTAACCTTAACTCTATTAATCCAAGATTAGTCTACATAGAGAGAAAAGATTCGACATAGAGAAAAGATCGCTGCTGGAATTGGGTGGGGGAAGTAAAATAAAAATAATGATGATGATGATGAATGTTATTAGCCGATTGTACCCAAAGAGGAGGGGCAGTAAAATAGCTAGAACTAAGTACACACATACAGTCAACTTACTTTCACTTACGATTTGCTAGCAGAGAGAGACACACACACACTGAATCATTTCAGAAGACAGTCAATCTTAGCTGGTCCGTTTGTCAGAGAACCTGAATTATTTAGCAATTAAGCATAAGCACAGCAGCAGAACAATAGTGAAGCAAGCTATAGTTCAACTTAACATTCATAATAATCTGCTGCTATTGTGTTAGTGTTGTGAACTTGATAGTGATACTAGTGTTGCTAGTGTTGTGATAGCCTCAGAGGCTGCCCATGTTGTGGGGGGGGGGGGATTTATTATTATAGATTCTATATTATAATGCCATATCAATATCTGACACAATGTCGGATGCCGCGCCCGCCATTGCACTTGGAGATTGAGAAACGAATGTGAAAGTTGGCTGACTGTTGGGGTAGAGTAGACCATTCAACATGAACGATGAAGATTCGACAAAGCAACGAAAAACATACAAACATCGAATCTTTGGCTTATGGTGTCTGTCTAAAGTTCTAAGAAGATTCGACAGAGCAGCTAAACTGTACGACGCTGCAATCGTACATTTCCGGTCAAATGCATCCGTCCATAGGCTATAGAAAAATTCTAATGTTGGTTGACTAGTAAAATAATTAATAAATATAATTATTACTAATCATACAACATTAGAATTCTACTACAGCTAGCTTATAGGCGGAAAATTCAACCGGAAATGTACACGTACAGTTTAGCTGCTCCGTCGAATCTTCTTTGAACATTCGACAGACACCATAAGCCTTCAATGACAGATTCGACCTTAATTAATTTGGATTTTCGAACGAATGCAATTTTTAACGAAAAACAAAATAAATAAAAACGAATTTCGGAAGTAACTAAACAAATGTATTTTTCGAATGAAAACTAAATTCCGAAACAAAATATTTCAGTGTGCACATGTCTAGTGAGTGTTCCCAGTGTTATCCAGCCAACCCAACAAGCGTCACGCTGGCATGACACGAGGAAGGGATGACTGGATCAAGGCGGCTACCGCCGCTCATTTGAAGCCAGACAATGCTCCCCATTGGTTTAGCCAAGATCACGTAACTTGTCCCGGCATACCAACGCTGTCAGGCGTCAGATGTACGGGGCGGGTGCATGGCGTCAATGCGCTGAGAAGTCCATACATATTCCGTAGAGATTCTATATTAACATTCAAGTGGTCCAGTTTACAGCAGAAAGCTAATGCATTTTGGCTTACAAAGACTTACTCATAGCTCTGAGTATGGCTTTGTAAGCTTAAACGCGTTTGATTCTGCTGTAAAGTGGACGAGTTGATTTTTAATAAATAGACCCTGCAGATTATGTATGGACTCTAAGTGTTGTCTTTTTCAAGCACCAACTGTGAGACCTGCGATATCTGCTGCTTGACGATAATAGCCAGGGGGTAGAGCTAAGCTCATTTGTTTGGTGACACTGTCCCTTCACCCACTTAAGGCAAATAGACAGTGTTTTGTGAAGAGCTCCCACGCTGCTTCTTCCACTGTCACAGCTGGCAAAAGCAGCCATTTTGCAGCCGATCCAGTCCGGTCCCAGCATCAGCAGCGGCTTCAGGGTGGAGACAGGTGCAGGAGAGGCAGCCGACAACGGAAGCCCCATAGCAACTCTATTGGTGACGTCACTTCCCAGCCATTTCACAGCCATTGTCGGTCCTCTCCCGCACACAGCTTTTGCCGCTGGAAACCGGACCAGAGCTGCTGCAGAATAGGCAAGTACAGCGATTTTTGCTTTACAGGGTTATATAGATTAGGTTTAGAATGTGGCAGAGAGCAGGTTTAGAGTTAGTTAGTTTTTGCCTGGACTTACACTTTAAAGTGGATGTAAACCCTCACATATACCCAGTGAAATGAACAGCCTCAGATGATATACAGAGATGAAACAAATCCTCCTACATAAGTTTTACATGAATATCTGCTGTCTTCAGCTTTATATACTGTTTAGAAAGTGCATGTCCTGTTAGAATTTTCTCTTCCTGAGTCACCTGTGGGTGTGGATTCTTGCCATACACTCTGAGACAGCTGATTGGAGGAACACACGTAGGCGGAGACTTGCAGAGCTATTATGTGAATAGACCAGCTCTCTGCTAATCTATTTACAGCACCCACTCTGACACAAAATTCAACCTGGTTTTATTACAGTTGACAGAGAACTTGTCAGAAGTTATCATGCTGATAACAGAAGAATGGAGCAGGAGATAGCCATGGGACTTAAGGCTTTGAAGAGAGATAGGAAAACACTGCAGATATATGCGCCCAGCTCAAATTTCATGAATGGGGTTTACATCCACTTTAGGGCAAAGTTTAATCTGGAATCATGGTAGAAACCACACAGAAAAAAGGTTTCACTCTTTAAAATAACATTTTTTATATATCATGGGGACACAGTCTGCATTTTAAAAAAAGGCTTGGAAATCTGACTATTTTTGATTTTGACTTCCTCCTTCTGTAGAAAAATTGTAAAACCACTAGAAAAGGGAACACTAAAATATAAGAACTACATACAGGGCTTTTCACTGGGGGACTGGGCATACTCATAGACCTGCCTAAGTAATTAATTTGTATGTAAACTTTTGTTTCCAAGTATTTCTGTACTTAATGCACAGAGCGCTCTAGTTCTTGGAACCTCAGATATTCACGGACGTGACCCTGGCTGCTGTACCTCCGGTCACAGAAAGTTCACTGTCTCAGAGGTAGCGAGTGTAAAGCATATCTAAACTCAAGGACAAAAATGGAATAGTTTGCTGTTTACCAGTCCTTAGATCTAGTACTTGCATTTCATTTTTTCTTTTTTTCCTTTTTTTTTATCTGGTTATTCTGCCGGTAACACACTGCTGTCCTTGAGTAACAATGCTCACTCACTGTACTGTATCTATGGAGGAGCAGCATTGTCACCCTAGAACTGGACTGCAGAATTCTTCCTCTCCTCTAGGCCAAATAATAAGAGGAGGTGTTCTGTAGTACAAGGAGAGAACTGGTAACAATGCTAACCCATATCTATCCACACAGAGAGCACAGAAAGTTATCAGCTTACTAGATTTCTGGGCAGGATCAACAGGTATTTTTGTGCTTTTAGAACAGATATAACAAAGCACTTTCAATGATACATTTCACAGACCGTAAGGAGGCAAAACATAGATGTTGTTTTGTAGGGTTTACATAAATGTTAAATTAAACGGAGTCTGAATACTTTCCGTCCCCACTATATATATACACACATACACACATATATACACACACATACACACACATACACACATACATACACATATACATACACACACACACACACATATGCACAAAAGTGAGTATACCCCTCACATTTTTGTAAACATTTTATTATATCTTTTCATGTGACAACACTGACACTTTGCTACAATGTAATGTAGTGAGTGTACAGCTTGTATAACAGTGTCAATTTGCTGTCCCCTCAAAATAAGTCAACACACAGCCATTAATGTCTAAACCGCTGGCAACAAAAGTGAGTACACCTCTAAGTGAAAATGTCTAAATTGGGCCCAATTAGCCATTTTCCCTCCCTGGTGTAATGTGATTTGCTAGTGTTACAAGGTCTCAGGTGTGAATGGGGAGCAGGTGTGCTAAATTTGGTGTTATTGCTCTCTCTCTCATACTGGTCACTGGAAGTTCAACATGGCACCTCATGGCAAAGAACATTCCGTGGATCTGAAAAAAAAATAATTTTTGCGCTACATAAAAATGGTATAGGCTATAGGAAGATTGCCAAGACCCTGAAACTGAGCTGCAGCATGGTGGCCAAGACCATACAGCAGTTAAACAGGACAGGTTCCACTCACAACAGGCCTCGCCATGGTCGACCAAAGAAGTTGAGTGCACATGCTCAGGGTCATATCCAGAGGTTGTCTTTGGGAAATAGGCCTATGAGTGCTGCCAGCATTGCTGCAGAGGTTGAAGGGGTGGGGGGTCAGCCTGTCAGTGCTCAGACCATACGCCACACGCTGCATCAAATTGGTCTGCATGGCTGTCATCCCAGAAGGAAGCCTCTTCTAAAGATGATGCACAGGAAAGCCAACAAACAGTTTGCTGAAGACAAGCAGACTAAGGACATGGATTACTGGAACCATGTCCTGTAGTCTGATGAGAGCAAAATAAACTTATTTGGTTCCGATGGTGACATTTTCACTTAGGGGTGTACTCACTTTTGTTGCCAGCGGTTTAGACATTAATGGCTGTGTGTTGAGTTATTTTGAGGGGACAGCAAATTTGTGTTGTCACATAAAAAGTTATAATAAAATATTTTCAAAAATGTGAGGGGTGTACTCACTTTTGTGAGATACTGTGTATATATATATATATATATTTTTTTAACTATGAACCTGTTAGCACTTGGGATTCAGTAATGACTTTCATTGTTAGTACCATGTCTCAAAACTTTCCAACACAGTCTTCACCGTTCGATTTGCAAGATTTGATTGAATCTGGGTGTATAGCTCAAGGTCGCCAGTTCAGTTTTTGTTTTTTTTTGTTTTAGCAGTGTACAGTTATTATGGGCATTCTGTGGTCATCTCATCATAAGAAAGGTATGAGCAGCATCCTGTTTTTGGATGAGATTATTTTTCTTCGATGCTGACTGCACTGTTTTAGTGTTATGCCAGCTCTGCGTCTTTATACGAGGTGGAGGAAGTTGTGGTGAATCTTAGATTCCTGCAGTGAGTATGTGGTGTTTGTAAATAGTCTGTGTATTACCTTCTGTTTTTTTAGAATGAGACAAAGGAAGGTCTTAAGGTTAGAATTCTGTAGCTTGATGTTCACTCTACTTATAATTGTGATGCAGGCGAGCTGTAGTGAAGACTCCCTCCTTCACTCTGCATTTGGCCTTCTCTAGCAGAAAGTAATAGCAGTTGTCCCAAAAATACGAAAACCAGTTTTTAATATTTTTCACCAGTACAGAAGAGCCCTGGGGCCAGCTACAAATATAAACTATTAAGGTTGGAATGTTAAAAACCAAATTGCTGAGTCTGCCCAAATCCTAAAAATATAAATAAGTTTCCCTTGCAAACTGAACAACCACAATAATTACATTTGAGTGTATAACCAGCCAGGGACTGAAAAGGAGGGGTATACTCTGACATCTTCAGTACCTTTATTGCAATGTCTTCCTTTGTTGGCGAGGTTGGTTATATTTTTGTATGCACAGCGCTAACTAGTGGTTGAAGTGGAGAAGAGCACAAGCCACTCACAAAAGGAAGAAGTCCAAGGGCTGTCTTTATAACTTGTATTTCTGTAATGCCGCGTACACACGGTCAGACTTTTCGGCTACAAAAGTCCGACAGCCTGTCCGACAGACTTTCGACGGACTTTTGTCAGACTTTTGGCGGACTTTTGGCGGACTTGCGGCAGACTTTCTTACGAACGGACTTGCCTACATACGATCACACAAAAGTCCTACGGATTCGTACGTGATGACGTACACCGGACTAAAATAAGGAAGTTGATAGCCAGTAGCCAATAGCTGCCCTAGCATGGGTTTTTGTCCGTCGGACTAGCACACAGACGAGCGGATTTCTGGGTCCGGCGTAGTTACGACGTAAAGATTTGAAGCATGTTTCAAATCTAAAGTCCGTCAGATTTGAGGCTGGAAAAGTCTGCTGAAAGTCCGGGGAAGCCCACACACGATCGGATTGTCAGCCAGCTTTAGTCCGTCGGCGTCCGTCGGACTTTTGTAGACGAAAAGTCCGACCGTGTGTACGCGGCATAAGACTCTTATCAGCCATGTGCACAGCCTGTTGCATTGGGTGTGCACCCCAAATTTCAAAACACATATGCGTGTGTGTGTGTGTGCATGTGTGTATATATACTGATGCTGCCAGTAGAGCAGTGGGGGTGTCAATAGGGCAGTGGATGTTTTTTATTTATTTTTTTATTTTACTATTGTTTTTTAGGAGCCCTGTTAGGGGGCTTCTTGAAATATCAGTGGTCTAAACAGAGGAATTCTGCACCACACGGGGCAATTAGGATGTGCACAGGCACACCCTGTGTGCACACCTATGATATTAGCCTTTCTCCACCGCAAGGAACCTTGACATAGTTTTCAGTTCTCGGGGAATCCCTGCTAAAATCGATTATTTGGGGGTCAATGGGAAAAATGGCACTTACATTGGTGATCGTTGGGAAGAGAATACTCCTTAGGCCACGTTTAGGCATTGTACCGCAACTGCAGTTTGATACTTTATTTCCAATTTTCATCATCCCAGGCACTTTTCCTTACTTATATTTGTGAAATACTGAGAGGTTGGACATGGCTGCACCAGTGTTGCCTATTTTAAATACATTAGTAATTAGCAGTTGTGCTTTGCAGCACTAGTATCCTTGATAGAGAGAAGATCATGTGTATTTGACTCTAGTGGGCACATGGAGAACAACGAAAGTAATGCAACAAATACCCCTAATCTGCAGTGAGAGGGATGCAGCCAACTACTGGAGCCTAACTGCAGCCTACAGACCCTAGCTAATTCCTGGCCAAAAGGTAAACCTATAACATTCGAACAAATATATTTGTAATCCATAAAGCAAGGATGTCTTCACAAAGTGTCTCAATAACAGACAGTAATGCCGCGTACACACGGTCGGACTTTTCGTCTACAAAAGTCCAACGGACGCTGACGGACTAAAGCTGGCTGGTAATCCGATCGTGTGTGGGCTTCTCCAGACTTTCAACTGACTTTTTTAGCCTCAAATCCGACGGACTTTAGATTTGAAACATGCTTCAAATCTTTCCGACGGACTCGAATCCGGTCGAAAAATCCGCTCGTCTGTATGCTAGTCCGACGGACAAAAACCCACGCTAGGGCAGCTATTGGCTACTGGCTATGAACTTCCTTATTTTAGTCCGGTGTACGTCATCACGTACGAATTCGACGGACTTTTGTGTGATCGTGTGTAGGCAAGTCTGTTCGTTAGAAAGTCCGCCGCAAGTCCGTCGAAAGTCCGCCAAAAGTCCGTCGAAAGTCTGTCGGACAGGCTGTCGGACTTTTGTAGCTGAAAAGTCCGACCGTGTGTACGCCCCATTAAAGGCTGGTATGTTCCCCTTGAAATAGAAGCCACCTACAGTAGTGTAGGCAAAGTTTAACACAAAAGAAGATGGCCATACCTCTGCACACCACCCTGATATCTGACAAATGTCTTCCAGATGCAGTTCGTCCTCTGATGACTGCTTCTACAGCGTGAATGAAGGCGGATGAGGTGTAAGCTGCACTGGAATGGCTGGATATGGTTGGATTAGAGAGAGGCTGCAATGCACCCGCTAGCTAAGTGTACAAAATGGCTGGATGGAGCCTTTCCCCCTCTCTCCTGGCACATCTCTGGTGGCTTATGGGTCCCCTGATGATTTGGGCCTACCTGAATCTTCTCTCCTCTCCCCTGCAGTATGTATGTTTTTCTTGCTTGATGGTCTGTGGATCTCCCCGCTCTGTATTATTATTATTATTATACAGGATTTATATAGCGCCAACAGGGAGCTGCTCTCCCTGTGGGCTCTGGGTAGCTTCTTCCTCCTGACCATAGTTCCCACCACGCACTCCCCATGGGCTGGCGATAAAGCTTAACTTCCTTACTGCCAATGCAGGCAACCAAATTCCTTCTCTCTCACCTCTTCTTTGCGGCCTGGCAGGGAGGAAGAGGCAAGCTGCAGTGGTGAGAATGCCCTTGCTGTGCAGCTCCAACTCCTTAAAAGGGCTAATAGGTCATGTCCGTCTGACCTTCATCAGTATCTTAAGTTTTTCTCGTGGTTTTTGGCTTGGCTTTTTGTGATTTGCTCTTTTTTGTTATCAGCTGAGAAGTTGTTTTGCCAAAAGAAATCTGCCAGGATCTGTAGTTTGTAACATGCTGTAATTCATTACGATTTAGTATGATTTTTCGTTTTACTGTTCTACCTACTATAAGCTGCTCAAATATGTGAACTGACTTCTATAGGTTATTGCACATCAAGATTACTCTTAAACTGTATTATTAAAGTAAAACTAAAGGCAAAACTTTTTTGGTTTTAGATAAGAAGACCTGTCAGGTTTTTATTGCTGTCTGTGTTCCAATTAGGGAGATTCACCATTATTATCACGCATTTTGGGTTGTTACAGAACAGGCATAGAGGGGAAATCTCTAAAAAGGGACACTGATTTTAGTGACCCTGATTGCTTCACTTTTGAGGGATTTCTTCTTGCCTTCTGCTTTGGCTATGGGGCAGGATAGTGAAGGGAAATCTTCTCAGTGGTTGATGGCACACAAAAAAAACCTGACAGGGGTTTTAACACTCTAATGCCCTGTACACACGGTCGGATTTTCCGACGGAAAATGTGTGATAGGACCTTGTTGTCGGAAATTCCGACCGTGTGTGGGCTCCATCACACATTTTCCATCGGATTTTCCGACACACAAAGTTTGAGAGCAGGCTATAAAATTTTCCGACAACAAAATCCGTTGTCGGAATTTCCGATCGTGTGTACACAAATCCGACGCACAAAGTGCCACGCATGCTCAGAATAAATAAAGGGATGAAAGCTATTGGCCACTGCCCCGTTTATAGTCCCGACGTACGTGTTTTACGTCACCGCGTTCAGAATGATCGGATTTTCCGACAACTTTGTGTGACCGTGTGTATGCAAGACAAGTTTGAGCCAACATCCGTCGGAAAAAATCCTAGGATTTTGTTGTCGGAATGTCCGATCAATGTCCGACCGTGTGTACGGGGCATTACTCTATCCAAATTAAAAAAAAAAAGGTTTTGCCTTTAGTTCTACTTTAAGTTATACCTGTTAAAATAGTATGAGTCTGAATGTATTGGCTATACTACACCTAGTCATAACAGAAAGCACAGACAGCTATTTGATGTCTGGGACTGCTTAAGTCCAGATGGTGGTAATTCCCAAATTCATTATTTACGGGCTAAAAATAACCTTGGAAAGAAAAGAGGTGCTGATTTCCCAAAATGAAGTTTTACTCTTCAAAAAAAAGAAAAAAAATGCAATACACCCCTGCATCCAGCTGTGGGGGGGCTTCTCCACAAAAAACACCAAAAATGACTAGCCCATTGATCCCGCTATGCCCTGCCGTTTGTATTATGGGCTCAACATTATAATTGTGGGCCCCCTAGTGGCTGCTTCAGGCTGTTCAAAACTGAGCTTGTGTGCAATGTGCTCTCTCCTTCTCCAGCTGAGCTTGGTAGTGGCTGATCCTGGCTGTTCAAACTGTGTCCATGCTCAGTGCAACTTTTCCTTCTCAAGCTAAGCTCAGCTAGAGCTTTGGAGTTACAGCTGTCTCACAAATGTCCACCTGTGTTGTCACCATGTCACATACACCCTTTGTGGATAAGGTAGGTGGCCACGGCTACACACATTGTGCAAGCATAGTTCATTACTGTCATCAAAAAAGCTAATCCAGAGCAATGATGGGAAGACAATGCTGGAGTTAGTGCATCTAAACAGCAAGTAGATGAAAGAAGCTGGAAGGGATTAACAGCACTGAGAAGTAATAATGGGATAAAAACATATTTTATGTTAAAGAATGGTAATTTATGATACACAGTTTTTAAACAAATAAAATGTCATTCAGTTAGGGTTTACATCTACTTCAACTACTCTTACTGTAAAGAAATCCTCCTTCTATACACAACTGATTTATCCTCGTCTTTTGTGCAGTCCTTGGGTTACAAAGATAAACCGTAACTAAACTGCATCTGGGCACCACGAAAGAAAAAATAAAAAATATTTTTTAATGTTTAATATTCAGTGAAAACTCACCCACCCATCCATGTTCCTATACTTGAAAAACACCCCCCCCCCCCAGCATTTCTGAATCTGGCCATCTTGAGTAAGGACCAGTGGCGGCCCGTGCACTGTGGGCGCATGGGCGCCACCCCCCCATCCATGCCCCCGGCCCCTTTCAGGATGCCGGATGCATGGATTCCTATGGCGGGGGCGGGAGGGGGTGATACTCTTTGAAGAACCTGATTAGAGCCAGAAGCTCTAATATGCTTCAAAATAGGGTGGGCTCGGGGTGCAGAGAGTGCACCCTGATCCCCCCCAATTGTGTGACAATAGCAAATTAATTTTCGCTATTTTCACATTAACCTTCCTCCCCGCCAATCAGGAGGCAGGACGGCAGACCTGTTTCCTGATTGGCCAAAGCGCCAGGCCACCCTATTGGTGCCAGAGCCACGCGGGGGGTGGGGGTTGTGTGCTGCCAGTGCTGCGAGTGGGGGCGGGGTTGGTGGGCACAGTGGCTGCATATGATGGGCACAAGTGGCTGCGTTTGACGGGCACAAGTGGCTGCATTTGACGGGCACAAGTGGCTGCTAATTCTAGCAGCATACAGTTTAAAACTAGTCAATGTTGAAAGTGCAGTTCCACTTTAATATCTGAAATAGTTTAAGATGCTGATTAGTTTGTCTATTTACACATTGCTTTGTTCTCTCATTGCAGAGTCCTTCCAGGTGGTGGTAAAAGGAAACGGTTTCTACCATGCCCGAAATATTGACCAAGTGCTCTGCAGCTTTAAACTCAATGACAGCATAACGATAAGTATGAACACCAATTTCTTTTGTTATTTGAAACATCTTTAGCATTATTCAATTTTCTTGATGCATTTGTGCTGTAAAATGAAGGGTTCTTCAAACAAGTAGCTTGCTCGTTCAGAAGCAGCTGTCTGCTCTGCATTTCCTAAAGTATACAGGATTTCCTGCAGGAATGGCTTCATTCATCTCTATGGGTAAATGGCGTGTCATTCTGACGCAGCGGAGGTGAGCAAAGACATAAACATTGGTGGCTAGGAAAGGCACAGGAACGCATCTTTGTACACACCATTGTCTATTTCTGTGCTCGGCTGTACAGTGTCTGAATGAAAGCTCCATTCATCCACAATCATTAATGGAGCCTTTTATTCATGCAGCAAGATGCAGATTGCTATTTGTGTAATTGAACTTTATACATGGTACTTTGTCATTCAACCTTTTTCAACCAGCTTCAAATCACAAAAATATCCAAAACGATCCAGGTAACTTACCACCATTCCTACTATATAGATTTATATTCTTTGTTTTCCAATCATTTTTATTAATGTTATAAACCATACAGATATAAGACTGTACAACACAAAATAGAAAAGTACCGGTACATAAAAACATTAGTAGCATACACCATTGGTTGGTAAATAACCAAGATTATGCTATTTTGGGCTATGACCGGGATTCTTGAGAGCAAGAGAGACATCCTCAAAAGAGGAACTGCATGAACGAAGGACGTTCTCATTGAAGAAGAGTCATCTCAGCCATCAGTCATCACCGTAGATGGTCTTTTTGTTTGCATACACAGCCTTCAAACTGGGAGTGGAACCGGTGATATTCTTTCATTAACTTTCAAAACCTCATTGAAAGGGGTTGAAATTGCTATGGAATTTTCAGATCTGTATCCAGAATTAGGCTGTACAACACACACACAGTATATTACTTAGCGGCTACGGTCAATACCTCTAGACTCCAATAACACCAAGACTTTAAATGTTCTTGCGCAAATGGCCACAATTTCTCTTTCCAATGTCTCCTGCAACTCTTCTCCTGCACCATTACCCCCAGCATTACCTTGTTACCCCAATGCCCCTAGTGACCCTCCTGCTGCATGCATGTACATTTGAGGGGACAGTGGCACCTCAGGTAGTGGTGGCACAAGTGCACCACTCCTTCCTCTCTGGATGCAGGTATTGGACATCTTCAGAGTCTCTGGGCCAGAATCAGCTGGGAGCTCTTCGGGAATCTGAGCAGCTCCTGTCAGATCTGCTCCCCTGGGAGATGCAACCAGCTAACCAATCCCTCTCCATCCGACCACCATGCTAGCACAGCAGCTCGGTCATGTAGGTGGGGACTGCAGAGTCCAGTACGTGAAATAGACATGGTCCTGCTGTGCAGAGAATGTATTCATTATAATGTATAACCAATCAGAGATCCTTAAACGGCAGCCATTCAGGGAAGGCCTGATACTGTAACATGACCAAATCAGAACTTTATAATTGGTTACAGTATTAAGATCTCTGATTGGATACACGTTACAATGAATGAGAACATCTGAAATACGGGACCACAGCTATTTTGTTCACTGCAGTTGACAACCCCTATAAAAGTCCAGCAGTTACCAGGTATGTGTGTGTATATATATATATATATATATATATATATATATATATATATATATATATATATATATATATATATATATATATATATATATATATATATATTTATTTATTTATTTATTTATTTATCCCAACCACTACACTACCTGCCTGGAGTTTGCATGTTCTCCCTGTGCCTATGTGGGTTTCTTCCGGGTACTCCAGTTTCCTCCCACACCCCAAAGACATTCTGGTAGATAAGTTGGATCCTTTCTAAATTGGCCCTAGTATGTGTAAGTATGAATTTGGGTTAGGGACCTTAGATTGTAAGCTCTTTGAGGACAGGGACCGATGTGAATGTACAATGTATATGTAAAGCGCTGTATAAATTGACAGCTCTATACAAGTACCTGAAATATATATATATATATATATATATATATATATATATATATATATATATATATATATATATATATATATATATATATATTAGTTTATCTTTTCGATATATTGAAGTGCGATATGCAACTAAGAACTTGACAGGAAAGGGTAAAAGTACAGAAAAAGCAAGTATTTAAAATGCTCCTGAGAGAGAGAGAGAGAGAGAACAGGGGGGTAACAAAACACTGGCCACCGCCCACACCCATAACTGGCCTTCACAGTAAGGAGCACATGGAGGGCATATACATGTAAGACAAAGACAATTCCATAGCTCAACTTACCAACCAGTCTGCTGACCAACCAAATTAGCCTGTCTAACCGTCTGTTAAAAGCAGGGGTTTAGTTAGCACACATTTGCAAACGCATGTGAAAGCTGCAAGGCCTCGTCAAGGCACCCTGTATTACTTGCAGTCCTAACACTACTAAATTTATAAGTGTCTCCACAGTGGAAGCACATGCATTGAATGGATAGGTGTGAGACAGGTGAGCCTGGAGGCGGCCCAAGCCCCCTTAAAGGGACAGGAGCACACTGGACACCCAGCAAGAGCACAATGGCAGCAAAGGTGTCCAGTGCGTCCCCGACCCACATTTACGTACAGTAACAAAACACTGGCCACCGCCCACACCCATAACTGGCCTTCACAGTAAGGAGCACATGGAGGGCATATACATGTAAGACAAAGACAATTCCATAGCTCAACTTACCAACCAGTAAACAGACAGATCCCCCCTTCTATCAGGGAGAGGAGAGCAGGGGCAGACTGACCATTGAGCCACTCGGGCATTGCCCGAGGGCCCTGGGCCACTAGGGGGCCCCATCAGGGTTGCCAGCCTCAGTAAAACCAGGGACAGTATATAAAAATCTGTGTTTTTTTTACATCTGTCTCTGAAATGTCCCTTACTGACATCCTTTTGGTCTAAAAATCCAGAGATTATAGCTGCCCCACCTCTCCAGTACTTTCTCAGCCAATAGAAACATGTCTGTGTATACTGTGTGTACATGTATGTGTATACTGTGTGTGTGTATACTTTGTGGCCCCATAATCTCCTATTGCCCGGGGGCCCCATGAGTTGTCAGTCCGCCCCTGGAGGAGAGAGATCTGCTGTTTCTAGTAAATAGAAACAGCAATGTCTCTCTACTCCCAGTCACTACACTGCCCCCACAGTTAGAAACACTTCCGTAGGACACATTTAACCTCTTGAACCCCTTCCCTGTCAGTGACATTTATACAGTAATCAGTGGCTATTTTTAGCTCTGATCGCTGTATAAATGTCAGTGGTCCCAAAAATGTGTCAAAAGTGTCCGATTTGTCCGCCTCAATGTCGCAGTCCCGATAAAAATCGCAGATCGCCGCCATTACTAGTAAGAAAAAAAAAATGCCATAAATCTATCCCCTATTTTGTAGAAGCTATAACTTTTGTGTAAACCAATCAATCTACGCGTATTGCGTTTTTTTTTTTGTAAAAAGAAAAAAAAAATATGTAGAATACGTATTGGCCTAAACTGAAGAATACATTTGTTTAAAAAAAAAATTGTGGATATTTATTATAGCAAAAAGTAAAAAAACTTTTTTTTTTTTTTTTTTCAAAATTGTCGCTTTTTTTCTGTTTATAGCGCAAAAAATAAAAACCGCAGTGGTGATCAAATATGGTACAGCGTCGCACAACCACGCAATTGTCAGTTAAAGCGACGCAGTGCCGTATCACAAAAAATGGCCTGGTCAGTAAGAGGGGAAATCCTGAAGTGGTTAAGTTAAAGGCTACGAAGGAGATGAATTAAACTGGCCATGGTTTGAATCTCGGACCAGCCAAGATTCAATCCATGTATGGGCAGGCTTATTGTACCCAAGTCAATCGACTTGGGTACAACCAGCATGTCATATTTTTACATGCAATTATTGCGAGCAGCTTTAGCAATAATCACTGTGCTCTCCCAACAGGGACAGCTCCCCGACCCTACCCCACCGGGAGAACATAATAGCTCCGTGGGAGGGATTCCCCTATCAACACAGTTAAATGTGAGAAATTTTCTGGTTTGCAGGACAGAAAATCACATAATCCATGGCCTGCCTTAAAGAGGTTGTAAAGGCAGAAGGTTTTGAATCTTAAAGTGTATGTAAACCCAAAAAACGTTTTTTTAATTAAGGCTTGCACCTGTCATCTGTGCTCAGTCTTGCCACAAAAGAGTTACTCCAGCTCTGAGCAGTCCTCTTATCTTTTTTCAGTGAGATAAAAATTGACACACTGAGAAATAGGTGTCCATTTCTCCCCTTTGCTGTGAGTGACAGATGATTTACATATCTCATGCAGGAGCCTGAGAGAAGCATTCTGTGTACTTCAGATTCCCTCCTCCTTCCTTCTCCAGCTCCTATGATTGGCTGCTCCACACCTCAGCATGATTGGGCATGCTGAAGTCATGTGGTGACTTTTCTGGGTTTTGACTGGATGTTAGAGATCATAGCAGAAGTTCAATGTAAGAAATACATAGGAGAAAATGCATGTTGACAAGGAGTGTAGAGGTGGATGGGGAGTCTACTGACATCACGACTCCACCCACCGAGCTCCAGACAACAGACCCACCAACAGAATCTGCAGTTTTTCGGGTCTCATATTAGACAGAGGGGAGACATTTGACAGGTGAGTATACATGCAGGAGGCGTGTATCTCCTTATAGATAACCACTATGGCAGTAGTTTAGAAAGGATGAGAGTGGGTTTACATACACTTTTATGCATTCTATGCATCAAGATAAAAAGCCTTCTGTGTGTAACAGCCCCCCTCAGCCCTCCTAATACTTTACTGAGCCCCCTCTCTATCCAGTGATGTCTATGAGTCCCTCGGCCGTCCGAGACTCTCCCTCCTGATTGGCTGAGACACAGTAGCAGCGCCATTGGCTCCCGCTGCTATCAAGCAAAGTCGGTTAGTCAATCAGGAGAGGGGGCGGGTCTGTGTCTGAATGGACACACGGAGCTGCAGCTCAGCACATTTGCCCCAATAGCTTGCTGTGGGGGCACTGAACAGGAGGGAGGGGCCAGGAGCAGCGAAGTGGGACACAAGAAGAGCAGGATCCAGGCTGCCCTGTGCAAATCCACTGCACAGAGCAGATAAGTATAACATGTTTGTTATTTAAAAAAACAAACACAAAAAAAAAGACTTTACAATCACTTTAATCTGGGTACACACTATAAGAAAAGTGGGAAAAAAATTCTGTACAGGGAACGATCAGTCGACTATCTGATCATTAGTATAGTGCTTTCGACAGCCGATCCCGACTGTGCGGACGAAAAAAACATAGGTGCAAGCTACAAAAATTTTATCGTACGTGATCACAACATCTGTTTTCTGCTCAGTAATCATACGAAAATAGTCAAAGGGAGAAAAACGCGCATGATCAGATACAAAGAACGACCCTGAAGAAGGTGGAAACAAACAGAAATCATACACAAAAAAAGAATGTTTGCTTTTGTCCAAGAATATTTGTACAAGTTAATACCATTGTTGGTTACATCATGATATGCACCTTCATGGAAAATCAGGGGACCGTGTGTACCTGGCTTTAGTCAGGTAGTGTAAGCCTAGGTCTACATGAGTAATTAATTCTCTTTGCTACTGACAGATTTAAACACTTGTTAGCAGTCACCTTATTAGCTTCATACTGAAATTAAAGTGATATTAATAAGGTAACTGTCAATAAGCAGTTAAATCTCTCAATTGCAAAGAAATTCAATCACCCACTTAGACCTAGGCTTACTACACCCAACTAATTCTTCAACATTACTGATCAGAGGATATCAATCTTTTCTTTTCCAAAAGCAATCAACTTACATAACTCTTATGCCCCGTACACACGGTCGGATTTTCCGATGGAAAATGTGTGATAGGACCTTGTTGTCAGAAATTCCGTCCGTGTGTAGGCTCCATCACACATTTTCCATCGGATTTTCCGACACACAAAGTTTGAGAGCAGGCTATAAAATTTTCCGACAACAAAATCCGTTGTCGGAAATTCCGATCGTGTGTACACAAATCCGACGCACAAAGTGCCACGCATGCTCAGAATAAATTAAGAGATGAAAGCTATTGGCTACTGCCTTGTTTTTAGTCCCGACGTACGTGTTTTACGTCACCGCGTTCAGAATGATCAGATTTTCCGACAACTTTGTGTGACCGTGTGTATGCAAGACAAGTTTGAGCCAACATCTGTCGGAAAAAATCCATGGATTTTGTTGTCGGAATGTCGGATCAATGTCCGACCGTGTGTACAGGGCATTAAAGTAGAACAATGCCCAAATTATAACTCTTGCCTAAACTGCCTAGTCTGTTAAAGTACTAAAAAGGTAAAAGCAGTGACCATTTTTTTTAAATTGCACCCCGGATTTTATCTGGCAGACAACCTGATCAGATGTTAAACACAGATAACAGGGTCCCTGCCCATGGATTGAGCAGGACTGACTTTCAGGCAGAGGGGGCAACAGGTCTAGCAAAACGCTGCTCTCCCCTTAGGCAGAGGCAACATAACCACTGTCCTGGCATTTAGTCACATAATATATAAGGGAACCCAGAATGCTGTTTTCAACAATAAAGGTTTTTCTGCCTCATCACCTTTTGGGTTATAAATTGAGCCTAGCTTCACTTTAATTAACCTGTCTACCGCCACTAACACAGAGTCGCTCTCATCCTGCAGAAATTCCGTAATGTCAAAATCTAGAAAATCTAGCTAGGAGTGTAACTCCCTTGAAATGCCTGCAAACTCTAGAACAGTGGTCATCAACCCTTTCCTCTGGGCCGACTAACAGGCCAGGTTTTATGTATTACCTTGGGGAGCTGCAGACTAGAATACTGCAATCACTGAGCAGCAAATGATATCACCTGTGATGTATTTCAGTTATCTTGCAAACCTGGCCTGTTAGTGGGCCCTGAGGACAGGGTTGATGACCACTGCTCTAGAACAGTGTTTCTCAACTCCAGTCCTCAAGGCGCACCAACAGGTCATGTTTTCAGGCTTTCCATTATTTTGCACAGGTGATTTGATTAGTTTCACTGCCTTAGCAATTACCACAGCCATTTCATCTGAGGGAAATCCTGAAAACATGACCTGTTGGGGCGCCTTGAGGACTGGAGTTGAGAAACACTGGTCTAGAACACATATATTGATACTGGTATACGCCCAAATGACTCAATTCACTAGTATCTGCCAAAAACGAAAAAAAAAAAGAATAAACAGGATAGACAGAACACATCTATAAAACAAGAAAAGCATAGCACAGTTTGTAAAAAATTTTTATATATAGCAACATCTCTGTTCTGGTACTTGTGCAAAAGTAAAAATTGTTGTTTTCTTCTTTGCTTTCTTTCAGATGAAAAACCAACAGACATACAGGATACATATCTACTTTGTCCTGCCCCAGTAATCGAGGAAGTGGGACAGTATGTATTAATTAATATCTGTAAGCAGAAATGATTTGGGGTTAACATAAGGTATTGCAATGGCTACTGATCTGCAAAGCATGAGTAATCAAGCTGAGGTTCCATAGACCTACTATACACAGAGGGCTGCCCCATCTTTCTTCTTCCAATTATTTAAAATGATATTTAAAGTTCTGTTTCTAAACCAAGGGCCATCTGCACGGTTGGAGACTTTCACATTAGCTCAGAGGAAAACTTGAGGCTGAAGACTGAAGTAAGAAAATAAGCAACCAGTGGCGTAGCGTGGGATGTCAGCGCCCAGGGCAAAGCAAGTCATTTGCGCCCCCAAACCTGTGGACTTTTAGCACTCCCTGAGTCCCTTCCACAAGTACAGTATTAAACCGTGGCAACACAAGAGGTTCTCCTCTCAGTCTGAGCCTCAGATTGGCTGTCGGCAGCCTTTTCTTTTATTATTGGTTGACTCTGAGGTAGTCAAAGAGATATCTTCTCAGATTCAGGCTCCATGCACATTGGAGCTCATAAACGGCCGTTTTTTTTGAGTTTGGACGTTTTTTTTTTAACAGCCCATAAACTCCATTCTATGTTTATCCTATGTGTCCATGCACACATGGACGTTTTTGAACTTTTATCAGCAGTGGAGTTTTGGGGCTGTTTTCTGAACGCCATAAAATCGCATTCAGGAGTCGTTTTTCTGACCACAAAAACTGCCAAACGCTCATAAACGCTGATAAACATTGATAAACACTCAAAAACATGGCTCACCAGCGTTTAACGCTTTTGATCCATTGAAAAAAAAAAATAAAAAAATTTAAAAACCACTAACGCAGAACAACGCTAAAATACGCTAATAAACGCTATTGCAAAAACTTTAAAAAAACATTGAAAGACTCACTGCAAAGATACTGGCATTTTTATAACTTTATTTTAACGTCCAGTGTGCATGGATCCTTAACCAATAATCAAAGACTGCAGGCAGACAATCAGAGGCTCAGCCTGTAAATAACGAGGAGCCCTTATATACAGCAGAGCAGGCAGCCAATAATAGCCCTGATGTAAGGTAGTGGGAATTGTAGAAGAGACAATTGGGGATGGGAGGAGGGGAGGAGTGTCCCTTCCCTCTGCCCCCCCCTCTTACTCCCTGGCCCCCTTTCTCTCTCCCTGCCCCCCCCCCCCCCCCCCCCGCTTCCTGCCAGCACTGGAAATAGCTTTACCCCAGTCTGTTTATTAAACTTTATCCACTTAAAGTGGTATTACATCCCAAAGCAAACATTTATTATATTGCAGCTTGTGGTGGCTGCATTTTTTTTATATAGTTTTTCTACCTGGTGATCCTGCTAAGACTGTTTTTCAAAAGAACGAGCTGTCTTGCAGATATAGCAGTTAGAGGGTTGAATCACACCATTTAATACTGGCAGAGATGCTTACAATGATCAGTTTTCATTTAAATATGTAAAACCTTTATCCCAAAAGGAAAAAAAAGTTTTCTGTATCTGAGTATAAAGTGTGAGCTGGAGTTTGGTTTTAATTTGTTTAGTGTACCTAAATCTGCTAGTGCTAGTACATCTAACACAGCCTGAGTCCCTGTACCTTCCCATGGCACCAGGTGAGGGATTAAAAAGTATGAGAAAAGAAGGGACACCCTTCCCCTCCTCCCACCCCTAGGTGTCTCTTATATAATTCCCCGTACCTTACGTCAGGGTTAGTATTGGCTGCCTGTTCTGCTGTGTAGAAGGGCTCTTCTGAGCCACTGATTGGCTGTCCGCAGCCTTTTGTTATTGGTTGAATCTGAGATATCTCTTTGACTACAATAGCATTGGCTGGCAGCTAATCTGAGGCGAGGAACCCTTTGCATTTCCACAGCCACTGGTAAATACTGTACTAGTGAAAGGGACTCAGGGAGTGCTAAAAGTCCATGGGTTAGGAGGGACAAATTACTTGCATTGCCCTGGGTGCTGACAACCCACGCTATGCCACTGCACTCACTTAGATGGTCCCCGGGGGCTCACTGGCTCAGTCAGCAGTTTCTGTTTCAATGAGGCTGTGGACTGCTTGTTTAATCTTCCCGCCCCCACATCCCCTTCACAGACACAGAACATGGGCAGGGAGAGAGGGGTGGGAGAAGAGATGTGTGTGTGATGCTCAGGCATACTGGAATGGATGGAGCAGTGTGGGGATCCCTTCCTTCCAGGACAGATACACCCCCTGAGCCGGTTGTCACCCGCACACTGAGACCAGGGATGATCAAGTGGAAGGAGCGCCTTGAGGCGATTCAGTTCGCAATTGCAGCGCTTTACAAATCATTCATTCATTCATTCATTCAGCGGCCATCAGAGGAGGAGAGCAGCAGGTGGACAGAGCCGCAAGTTTTCTGGGGGGGGCGGGAACCCTTCAAAATTTTGCACCCAGGTCGAGTGGAACAGCTTCCCTCCTATGCCACGCCACTGTTGACAAACATGTACTAAGAAATTCAGAGCTGAAAATACACTGTATACATGAGGGGGTGCTTAAAAGCTCTGGTTCTGACCAAAAAGGGAATGACCTAGATCTATGAAATGTACATGCTATTCCACATATTCATCTCGCAGTTCAACACACTTGGCACAGTTTTCCTAACCCTTTTTAAAAAAAAAATCTGATGTCTAGTCACTGGAATACTGCTCCACTGCTGTTATCACTTATGAATCATTTACAAAAAATCCTCCCTTTCAAATTCTTTTGAAGGTTTGCTAACAGGAAATTGTTAGACAAGAGCAAGATTTGGTATGTAAGGTGGATGGTCTATCCACTGAAATCCCTAACCGTTCAAAACATCCATCTTGCCAGTTTTTTTGTTAGCCTTGTCCTGCAAAAAGAATATGCAGCTCTCCTTGCCATTTTTCTTTCAACATCTCCTGTAATTGGCACAACAAGTTACCATAGTTTTCTGAATTTATTGTTTGGCCCTTCTGTATATAGTCAGTCATCAGAATACCTTCCTTATCCCAAAAAAGCCATTTTCTTCTAACTATTGGGTCTTGAATTTCTTTGCCTGGGGACAACTCATGTGCCTCCACTCCAAAGACTGTTGTTTAGTCTCCAGATCATTCAATCAACCATCAACAGTGATGAAAAAATGATCACTAGACCACTCAAAAGCTGCAAAATCAACTCTGAGGTGTCTATTCAAATTTGGTTCTCGTTGGCACTCCATTGGATGACAGCTCCTGCATACCCAGTTGGTCATGAAATATAAAGGTAACATATTTCCAGGATATCTCTAGAGTCTCAGCGATGGTTTTAGCGGAAATTCGCCGATCTGCAAAATGTCAGGAGTTGACACAATTGAAGGCCTCTCAAATCTTGCTGCATCATCGGTCTCAAAGACACTGAAAGTGGCACAGCAGTTATTCACAGTTGGGAATGATGCCATTTGTCCCTCAATATTTTCCATCAAACATCCATGGATTTCCTTTGGAGTTATCTTCTACAGAGACAGAACATAGCACCCCCTTGTGTGTATATACAAAGGGTCTTCATAAAGTTACCACACTTTTATATTTTCATTGGAAACAATGAGGGCAGGAGTAGTCTGGCAAGCCGGCCAACCTTGCAGGTAAATATGATTAGTGCAATTTTTGTTTTTGAAATTCTTAATGAAAAGCGTTTAAAAAAAAGTGTGGAAACTTTTTGAAGAACCCATATACAGTGTGTATATATATATATATATATATATATATATATATATATATATATTATATATATATATATATATATATATATATATATATATATATATATATATACATACAGGTAAAGGGCTTCTCCCAGTCACCAACAAAACAAACATAATGCAAACCTTTTTTCATTCTCTCAGAAAACAGATCTCAGATCTCCACATCGATAGCTCTCTCAGGTTTGGCTTCTTAAGTCCCAGGCCAAGAGCAACCACTTGCTCCAGTCTTCCCTTTGTTATACCACCTGCTGGTGGTCACTAGTGGACTGCAAAATGTGGTCCGGAACCAACACTGCCAAGGTGGCCCGGGAAACCTGGCCTCGATACCACCTTAGTTTCCTGCATAGCGTTCTTTAATCACCTTGCCTGTCATAATGTCTCTCTCTCTCTCGTATGTATCTATGTATGTGTGTGATATATATATATATATTTATGGTCGGAGCCCTCCGTCCTGATGGATATGAAACACATAAACACGTCACAAGACTAACAACATAAATAGACCTGAAGTGTGCCCTGGCCTGCTGTATGGTAAACCCAGATCTGCTGGGCGGTATGCCAGAGAAGGGCGCATACCTTAAGAAAGTAATGGATATTTCTGTAGAGAAATTGTTTGAAGACAAGTGCCTTGAGAAGGGGAATGGGTGGGTGGGTACCGCGCACTGGAACTGACACAGAGCATTGTGGATGGTCTGGCTATATACCCTCCGGGCTCCTCCCATAATTTCAGGCCGGTAAACCGGCCTTCCTATTTATGGTCGGAGCCCTCCGTCCTGATGGATATGAAACACATAAACACGTCACAAGACTAACAACATAAATAGACCTGAAGTGTGCCCTGGCCTGCTGTATGGTAAACCCAGATCTGCTGGGCGGTATGCCAGAGAAGGGCACAAAAAGACTTGGTTTAGGGAGGTAATGTTTTATTTAAGTTTATGGTCTTCTTACAGAGCGAGCTTGCAAAAGGCTCGTGACATTTCTACTTGTGGATTGGGAATATAGCGAGCAAAGCAGGTGGATTTCCACCTTCCCATTTTCCTGATCACGTGGTCCGGGACTCCGTTTCGTGAGGCTGCTGATGCTGCTCCAATACGGAAAGAATGTCCAGAATAACGGTTGGGGTCAAGGCCTAAGTTGCGCAGAAGGATCCTGACGTGAGTAGTGACCTGGTTGGTACTAAGCGGGCTGATCGGGAACGGCAGCAATGGGCTGTCCTGCGAGGGATCAAGTAAATGGGCTAATGGACTATCTAGGATGGCTACGGGGCACCAGGCGTTGTGCGTTCTGAAGAGCTTGATGTCAACCCCTGGACCGGACTGTTGTGTTTTGGATACCTCGAGGTGTATCGTGAAGTGGCTGTGGTGACGCGTGAGGTGGCGTCTGCGTAAGGCCCTATGACTGGTGCTGCTGACTGTGAATTCGCTGGGTCGTAGAAAGCCATAAAATGCCAGGTAGGTGGCAGCTTGGATGACCAAGCTGGGCAAAAACTGAAAGGTGAGCGTGAGAGTATGGTGGACATGTCTCGAAACATGGCACTGGTGACTGGTAAGCGTTTACCGCTAACTTGGGGTTTCTGCTTGTGGATGCCTCAGGGGATGGCCTTGACCGCATGGGTAGCGAACTAAGATGGTTTGTTAGGATCTAGAAAAGAGGTGAAATGCTGGATGCCAGCTAGGTAGAGTCTAACAGTGTTGTAGGATAACTTCAGCTGAGTGTGGCAGTATGAAATGAAGGCCAGGATATTATGGAGATCTCCTGGTATAGCCCCGGGGTTAGCCTCTAGAAACCTGTGATAGCTTTTCCAGGCAGCATGGTAGCCTTTCAGGGTATTGTGAGATAGTGACTGGTTAATCAGACTAGTGGCGTCATGAAGATGTCGCTTCAATCCAGGGTTAGCTGTGACCAATGTGGGATAGCAGACATGGTCGGGTCGGCTCCAGGTTCCTGCGAAAAGAAGGTTGTGTAGTTAAAGCGAGATAGCGCGTCGGCCGAAGTGTTGCATTTACCGGGGATATGAACACAGAGGACATTAAATTGGTGCTGTAGTGAGAGTTGCACCAGCCTGCGTAGGAAGGGCATGATGGCCAAGGACTTGGAGCGACCTTTGTTTATAATAGAGGCTGTGGCTTGATTATCTGTGGAAAATGTCACTGTTTGTCCTACCCAGTTGTTGCCCCAGACGTGGGCTGCTGCAACAATGGGGTAAATCTCGAACATCGAGGAGGATTGACTGAACCCGGGGATCGAGAGTATTTCTGGCGGCCATGGTGCTGCGAACCAGTGGTGGCCAAAAATAGCTGCAAAACCTGTGGAGGCTGCGGCGTCCGTGATTATTTGGGGTGAAGTGGGAGACGCTGATGGGATAAACATCGAAATGCCGTTCCAGTTTGTTGGAAATCGTCCCACATGGCTAGGTCAGCTACGGCTGCCTTGTCTAGTTTAAATATTAGGTCGGGGTCTTGTACCTGGGAAAGGAACACCAGGAGACGTGAGACGAAGGATCGCCCTTGAGGGATGATCCTTATGGCAAAGTTCAGCATGCCGAGGAGGGATTGCAGTTGCTTTTTTGTGCAGCCTTGCGTATTAGTAAATGTGTGAATGACTTGTCTTGATGCGGGTCAATTTGTCGGGAGGCAGACTAGCTTGCATGGTGTGAGTGTTGAGTATGATACCCAAGAAGGTGACGATCTGTGCCGGGCCTTCTACCTTCTTATCCGCTAAAGGTACGTTAAGATTATGAAAGATTGTTCTGAGGCTGTTTAGATCAACTGGGGGCTCGTTGGGTTTCTCTATGAGTAGGAAGTCGTCTAAGTAGTGGATCACTTTCTGACAGGACGCATGTTGTGAGAGAATCCAGGAAAGAGACTGAGCGAAAGTGTCGAATAGCCACGGGCTGCTTTTGGAGCCGAACGTTAACTTGGTGGCGAAATAGTATAGACCTTTCCATTTGATTCCGTGCCACCGCCATAGGCACGGATCAATTGGCAACAATTTGAATGCGTCCGAGATGTCTGCTTTAGACAACCAGGCGCCTGCTCCTGCGAGGATGATGGATTGAATAGCTGAGTCTACCGTTGAATATTTAAGTGTAAACTCTTCTGAAGGTATTAGGGAATTTAAACTGGGTATATGGGAACAATGAGGCGCGGACAAATCATAAACTAAACGAAGTTTATTTGAAAACTTGCCCTTCACAAGGCCGATAGGGCTGACTCTCCATACAGAAAAAGGTGATTGTGTAAAGGGGGCCGATTATGTATCCCCGGTCTAGTTCTGTTTGCAGCAGGGTGGTGATGGTTTCCTCGTCGGTAGCGGCTGACAGCAGGTTTTTTGCATTCGTGAGTTGTGTTTGGGAGTGTGATAAGTCCGGTGTGAAAGCCTGTCGTGAATCCCCGGATGAGAAAGGCTGCCAGTGAAGGTGTTGGGTGTGAGGCGAGGTAAAACGCGAGCCATCCGACGTGCACTCGGCTTAGTCATTCGGGTTTAGGCTGTTTCATAGCGCAAGCGTACCTGGGGTGAGCTTTGTGGCATGTGAGACAGACATGAAGTAGTTTGCAGTGGGGGAAGTTACAACCCCCAAAGTTGAAGTTATTGCATATGGCTGCTCCCCCTAGTGCCTGGATGGGTCGTCCTAATCTGTCTGCCTGAGCCGGCTGAGTAAATGCCGTTGAGTGATGAGTGACGCTGGGAAAGAAGGGAGGGTTGGGGGGGCATCTGCCACCTGACTCGGAGCACCAGTTGGCCGTATGGGTAGACGACTGGCAGTTGGTACAGAGTGGGGAACGTGGGCCAGCGAAATGGCGACAGAACAGCTCTGTATCGATGGTACTCCAGTTGGTTTATACTTGAAACTGGGAAAGTCTAGCTGCTGCTTTTGCTGAAAATGACCTGTGATAGTCATGAAAGGAGCATCCCCCATATTTATAACCTAGATCTACTATTGCGTGTAGGTATAGGTCCAGCTCCTCTCTCCTGTTGGGGTTGACCGTGCATAGCACGTCTCTGAACATGCCAATGCTAGTACGAACTCCGCAATATTGAGTTTGCGGGTAAGCCTATGGTCTTTGGCCTTTAGGACGACGGAAACGTCTCCCCACGCATAGGACTTGTTTTCGGCTGGGTCGTGTACTGCGATGAGGAGGGATGCCAAGTTAATGTCCTTCCCATCCATGATGTCCTTCCTGATGCCTGCTGGGACGAGATGTGCGGGGAGGACGTAGGTATAGATGTCTGGCGTACCTGTAAGGAGAGGCATGGGGGTGGCGGTGGTTACTGTAGATGGTGAGGGTGCAGCTTGATGTACCTCCAGGGTTCCCACTCTTGTCTGGACATCAGTGACTGCTGCCGATAGTGTGGTCACCAAGGAGTGCAGCTGAGTGATTGCTGATGAGATTGACTGTAGTGATGCCTGGGTGCCCGATTGGGCTGCCGCTGGCGGAGGAAATAGCAAGCTGAAAAGCTCAGCTTTCCTAGCAGTCGCGGGGAAAGGTATTCCCCTGTGCCGTAGTTCAGCTGTAAGCTTGGGGATGGTCCAAGCTCTGAGAGACTGTAAGTCGTCGTTTGCTGAGTCTGCCCCAGGTGACGACGGGGTGGAGGCGAGGTCCTTGCTGCTGGCCTGCGACATGGTGTCCGCTGCCTTGAAGTCCTAGTAGTGGAGTTTTAGTTTTTTGAGGTCGAGACTTGGGTCGACCGGGAAGCTGAGGAAGATACTGTCCACACCTGTTGCAGGATGGATCAACTGAAGAACTCTACTGACCTGAAAGGGGGAAGGGTTGGAGAAATCGATGAGTAGCCGTGTTGCTACGAAAGATGAATGGCTGTATGAAGCCATTTCGTAAATGTTTGCGGTGATTTACAAAGTAAAAGAGTTTTTTTTTTTTTTTTTTGAAATTTGATTATGTAGAAAAACCGTGCGCGGCATTGGGAAAAATAGGTGGTGGGTATTTGTTGTGAGAGACCCGAATCGTTGAGCCGGTGCTACGACTGGATTTGGAATGTGCGGTGGGGTTTTTTGCTGTGCCGGGGGTCTTGGATCACTGAGCCGGTATGCGACTGGGCTGGGATTGGTTTGAATGAAAGAAGCACGCTGTTGGTGAGTGCTTGTATGCTGAAGATCCGAATCGCAGAGCCGCTGTTTGCGACTGGACTCGAATCGGTGGGATGAAAGAAGCACACTGCTGGTGAGTGCTTGTGTATGCTAAAGATTTGAAGCATTGAGTCGCTTTTGCGACTGGACTCAGATCGGTCGGATGAAAGAAGCACACTTGTTGGTGAGTGCTTGTGTATGCTAAAGTTTTGAAGCATTGAGTCGCTTTTGCGACTGGACTCAGATCGGTCGGATGAAAGAAGCACACTGCTGGTGAGTGCTTGTATGCTGAAGATCCGAATCGCAGAGCCGCTGTTTGCGACTGGACTCGAATCGGTGGGATGAAAGAAGCACACTGCTGGTGAGTGCTTGTGTATGCTAAAGATTTGAAGCATTGAGTCGCTTTTGCGACTGGACTCAGATCGGTCGGATGAAAGAAGCACACTGCTGGTGAGTGCTTGTATGCTGAAGATCCGAATCGCAGAGCCGCTGTTTGCGACTGGACTCGGATCGGTGGGATGAAAGAAGCACACTGTTGGTGAGTGCTTGTATGCTGAAGATCTGAATCGCAGAGCCGCTGTTTTGCGACTGGACTCGGATCGGTGGGATGAAAGAAGCACACTGTTGGTGAGTGCTTGTGTATGCTGAGGATCCGAATCACTGAGCTGGTGTTGCGACTGGACTTGGATCGGTTGGTGATGTTTGTATTGCCAAGGATCCGAATCTTTAAGCCGGTGCTGCGACTGGACTCGGATCGGTTGGTGGAGTTCGTTTTGCAGAGGATCCGAATCTTTGCGCTGATTATGCGACTAGATTCAGATTGGTTGTGGACGTAAGGGGCTCGAATGAGGAACGGAGAAAGGCAGTAAGTACGGATGTGTGCGAATAACCGAGTAAGACCTACGAAGTTGTAGGTGGTTTACGAAGGGGAACATAAAGTAACGGTTCGGTAGCAGGAAAGCACTACCTGCGACAGTGAGTGTGGGACAATTGATAAAAACCTACGACCAATCTCGAAGGACATGCAGTGAGTTGGTAGAGTCGGCCTCTGCAATGCATCTGATATGAATCAGTTTGTAAAACATATTAAATGAATCCGATATAAATCGGTAGTAAGGAGTATCTGATACAAATTGGTTGTAGAGTGTATGCCATCCCTTACTGTGAAACTGAACACCTATCAACCACCCATAGGCGTGCGCAGCCTATTGCATTAGGGTGTGCACCCGAAAGCTCAAGCACACATACATATATATATAGTCAAAAGTATTGGGACGCCTGCCTTTACACGCACATGAACTTTAATGCCGTCTTAGTCCATAGGGTTCAATATTGAGTTGGCCCACCCTTTGCAGCTATAAAAGCTTCAACTCTTCTAGGAAGGCTGTCCACAAGGTTTAGGAGTGTGTCTATGGGAATTTTTGACCATTCTTCCAGAAGGGCATTTGTGAGGTCAGGCGCTGATGTTGGACAAGAAGGCCTGGCTTGCAGTCTCCACTCGAATTCATCCCAAAGGTGTTCTATCGGGTTGAGGTCAGGACTCTTTGCAGCTCAGTCAAGTTCCTCCACCCTAAACGCGCTCATCCATGTCTTTATGGACCTTGCTTTGTGCACTGGTCCAAATCATTTGGTGGAGGGGGGATTATGGTGTGGGGTTGTTTTTCAGAAGTTGGGCTTGGCCCCTTAGTTCCAGTAAAGGGAACTCTTAAGGCGTCAGCATACCAAGACATTTTGGACAATTTCATGCTCTCAACTTTGAGGGAACAGTTTGGGGATGGCCCCTTCCTGTTCCAACATGACTGCGCACCAGTGCACAAAGCAAGGTCCATAAAGACATGGACTTAGCAGGAGTGGTGGGAAATTAACTTCAAGTGCAATAATTCACATTATAATTGTAACTAAAACATATACAATTAAGTGTGACACTCTAAAAAATAAAAAATCCAACTAAAAAGTTGTTGCACTCGAAGGTAATTTGTATTGCAATTATCTGTAGAGGGGTTTCCACCATCCCTGCTAAGGCAGCACTGATGGGCACTGATAGGCAGCACTGATGGGCACTAATAGGCTGCACTGATTGGCAGCGTTGATGGGCACTAATTGGTAGCACCGATGTGCACTGATAGGTGGCACTGCTAGGCAGCACTGATTGGCACTAATGGGCACTGATTGGCACTGATAGGTGGCACTGATGGGCACTGATATGCATCACTGATGGGCTCTTATTGGTAGCACTTATGGGCACTGATAGGCTCTGATTCGCAGCACTGATGGACACTGATTGGCACTGATAGGTAGCACTGATTGGAAGCACTGATGGCCACTGATAGGCTGCACTGATAGGCAGCACTGATGGGCACTGACTGGCAGCACTGATGGGCACTGGTAGGTGGCACTGATAGGCAGCACTGATGGGCACTAATTGTCAGCACTGATTGGCACTGATATGCAGCACTGATGGGCACTGATATGCAGCACTGATGGGCACTGATATGCAGCACTGATGGGCACTGATATGCAGCACTGATTGGCAGCACTGATGGGCAGCACTTATGGGCACTGATTGACACTGATAGGCAGCACCGATGGGCACTGATATGCAGCACTGATAGGCAGCATTGGTTGGCACTGATTTACAGCATTGGTTGGCACTGATAGGCAGCATTGGTTGGCACTGATAGGAAGAATTGGTTGGCAGCACTGGCACAGATAGGCAGTACTGGTTGGCACTGATAGGCAGCATTGGTTGACACTGTTAAGCAGCACTGGCACTGATAGGCAGCATTGGTTCGCACTGATAGGCAGCACTGGTTTGCACTGATAGGCAGCACTGGTTTGCAATGGTTGGCACTGATAGGCAGAATTGGTTGGCACTGATAAGCAGCACTGGCACGGATAGGCAGTACTGCTTGGCACTGATAGGCAGCATTGGTTGGCACTGATTGGCAGCATTTGTTGGCACTGATTGGCAACATTGGTTGGCACTGATAGGCAGCATTGGTTGGCACTGATTGGCAGCACTGATGGGCACTGACTGGCAGCACTGATTGGCACTGATAGGCAGCACTGATGGGCACTGATATGCAGCACTGATGGGCACTGATTGGCAGCACTGATGGGCAGCACTTATGGGCACTGATAGGCAGCACTGATAGGCAGCATTGGTTGGCACTGATTGACAGCATTGGTTGGCACTGATTTACAGCATTGGTTGGCACTGATAGGCAGCATTGGTTGGCACTGATAGGCAGCACTGGTTTGCACTGATAGGCAGCACTGGTTGGCACTGATAGGCAGAATTGGTTGGCACTGATAAGCAGCACTGGCACAGATAGGCAGTACTGGTTGGCATTGATAGGCAACATTGGTTGGCACTGATAAGCAGCACTGGCACTGATAGGCAGCATTGGTTGGCACTGATAAGCAGCACTGGCACAGATAGGCAGCATTGGTTGGCACTGATAGGCGGCACTGGTTTGCACTGATAGGCAGCACTGGTTTACAATGGTTGGCACTGGTAGGCAGAATTGGTTGGCACTGATAAGCAGCACTGGCACAGATAGGCAGTACTGGTTGGCACTGATAGGCAGAATTGGTTGGCACTGATTGGCAGCATTGGTTGGCACTGATTGGCAGCATTGGTTGGCACTGATAGACAGCATTGGTTGGCACTGATTGGCAGCATTGGTTTGCACTGATTGGCAGCATTGGTTGGCACTGATAGGCATCATTGGTTGGCACTGATAGGCAGCATTAGGTGGCACAGATAGGAGAGAGGGGGAGTTTCACATTCAGGAGATGTGAGAATTGCCAGAGCTGTTCAGTGAATGAAAAACTGTCAGATAATGACACTGCATGCAGGGAGAGACACCAGCTGTTAAAAGTCAGCGGTGATGCTGGGGGTAAGCGGGACTGAACAGTTACCAAACACCAGCCAATAGGATGGGTCTGGGCGGGCCGCTACATTTCTCTGGCTCCGCCCCCTCTCTGAAGCAGCCCAATCATTGGCTGGTGTTGGCGCTTGATCCCGCCCACCCCCGACATCGCGGCTGAGTTGTGATGACTTACAACTAAGCCGCGATGTCGGGAGTGGGCGGGACCAAGCGCTATAAACACCAGCCAATGTTTGAGCTGCTTCAGAGAGGGGGCGGGGCCACATAAATGTAGCGGCCCGCCCAGAAACCATCCCATTGGCTGGTGTTTGATGGCCGTTCTGTCCCGCCCACCCCCGACATCACCCCGACATTTTGACAGCTGGTGTCTCTCCCTGCAGGCAGTGTCATTATCTGACAGTTTCATACACTGAACAGCTCTGGCAATTCTCACGCTCTGCTGCCTGTGAAACTGTTTCATAAGCAGCGCGGGCCACACACTCTCTTGGATGCAGCATTTTGGGGCAAATCTCTGGACACAGCACGGGGTGATTAGGGTGTGCCCAGGCACACCCGGCACAACCCGTGCGCACGCCTATGCAACCACCCATCCCCCCCAGGCTAATCAAGTGCAGAGAAGGCACCAGGTGGGCTCAACCACACCTCAATCAGCCACAGAAACCTATACAAACGATATATGCTGATCTCCTAATGAATGAGATGGCAACCCCATGGAGCATGAATTTTTTGACCAGTGAAGCCTATTGCGAGTGATATTGAGAACGACCGACAGTGACTGGAGGCTTGGGTCTGCGAATGAATCGTATATTTGTCAGAAGGAACTTTACGAATGTACTACGCCTGTGCCGAATGATGTCGGGACATGAGCGACAACAACTCCGGGGCAGGTTTTTCCACAAAAGGGGTGAAGGATAAGAAGCATAATAAACCGCAAGATTTTGCACATGACACGAAAGTTTGGATACTACCTGCGACCGTGAGTGGGAACCGCCGACGAAGACCACGAATGAAAAGCCGGAGTGCACCTGCGATTGAATGCACAGACTGCCGAACATGAGGTGAGCTGGGAAGAGTCAGCCCTGTGATGTGAGCTACCGTGCACTGGAACTGACACAGAGCATTGTGGATGGTCTGGCTATATACCCTCCGGGCTCCTCCCATAATTTCAGGCCGGTAAACCGGCCTTCCTATATATATATATATATATATATATATATATACAGTGCCTTGCGAAAGTATTCGGCCCCCTTGAACTTTTCAACCTTTTGCCACATTTCAGGCTTCAAACATAAAGATATAAAATTTTTATTTTTTGTGAAGAATCACCAACAAGTGGGACACAATTGTGAAGTGGAACGAAATCTATTGGATTGTTGAAACTTTTTTAAGTAATAAAAAAATGAAAAGTGGGGCGTGCAAAATTATTCGGCCCCCTTGCGTTAATACTTTGTAGAGCCACCTTTTGCTGCGATTACAGCTGCAAGTCGCTTGGGATATGTCTCTATCAGTTTTGCACATCGAGAGACTGAAATTCTTGCCCATTCTTCCTTGCAAAACAGCTCGAGCTCAGTGAGGTTGGATGGAGAGCGTTTGTGAACAGCAGTTTTCAGCTCTTTCCACAGATTCTCGAATGGATTCAGGTCTGGACTTTGACTTGGCCATTCTAACACCTGGATACGTTTATTTGTGAACCATTCCTTTGTAGATTTTGCTGTATGTTGTGGATCATTGTCTTGTTGGAAGATAAATCTCCGTCCCAGTTTCAGGTCTTTTGCAGACTGCAACAGGTTTTCATCCAGAATGGTCCTGTATTTGGCTGCATCCATCTTCCCCTCAATTTTAACCATCTTCCCTGTCCCTGCTGAAGAAAAGCAGGCCCAAACCATGATGCTGCCACCACCATGTTTGACAGTGGGGATGGTGTGTTGAGTGTGATGAGCTGTGTTGCTTTTACGCCAAACATATCGTTTTGCATTGTGGCCAAAAAGTTTGATTTTGGTTTCATCGGACCAGAGCACCTTCTTCCACATGTTTGGTGTGTCTCCCAGGTGGCTTGTGGCAAACTTTAGACGAGACTTTTTATGGATATCTTTGAGAAATGGCTTTCTTCTTGCCACTCTTCCATAAAGGGCAGATTTGTGCAGTGTACGACAAACTCTCCCACCTCAGCTGTAGTTCTCTGCAGTTCATCCAGAGTGATCATGGGCCTCTTGGCTGCATCTCTGATCAGTCTTCTCCTTGTCTGAGCTGAAAGTTTAGAGGGACAGCCAGGTCTTGGTAGATTTGCAGTGGTCTGATACTCCTTCCATTTCAAAATGATCGCTTGCACGGTGCTCCTTGGGATGTTTAAAGCTTGGGAAATCTTTTTGTATCCAAATCCGGCTTTAAACTTCTCCACAACAGTATTACGGACCTGCCTGGTGTGTTCCTTGGTCTTCATGATGCTCTCGGCGCTTTCGACAGAACCCTGAGACTATCACAGAGCAGGTGCATTTATACAGAGACTTGATTACACACAGGTGGATTCTATTTATCACCATCAGTCATTTAGGACAACATTGGATCATTCAGAGATCCTCGCTGAACTTCTGGAGTGAGTTTGAGGCACTGAAAGTAAAGGGGCCGAATAATTTTGCACGCACCACTTTTCAGTTTTTTATTTGCTAAAAAAGTTTAAAATATCCAATAGATTTCGTTCCACTTCACAATTGTGTCCCACTTGTTGGTGATTCTTCACAAAAAATTAAAATTTTATATCTTTATGTTTGAAGCCTGAAATGTGGCAAAAGGTTGAAAAGTTCAAGGGGGCCGAATACTTTTGCAAGGCACTGTATATATACACATATACATACACACACACACACACACACACACATTTTTTCCATTGGTCAGGCCTGTAGTAGTCCTCTAGTAGTCTTCTAGTTTGGGGATCCACCAATCAAAGAATTCTGATTCTGATTCATCAGAGTTAGTGCACATAATAGATGTAAAAGTACTACTGTAAAAGGCTAACGAATCCCATAGGCTTGAAAAAGTCTACTAGCTTTTTTTTTCTCTTCCATAATACTTTTGTGACATCTTTCAAAAGTACAAGGTCACATAAGCCTCAGTTAGACATTGTAAGATGAACCATATACAAAATACTACAGTGGTTGTCTAAAAGTAAAGGGGGGTCTAGACAAAGAGAATTTGATGGAAAATGGGGAGCCTGGTCTGAGAGGTCAGTCTTTACCTGTAAGGTATACAGTATATGCCTCTGGGTTCCACATTGGCTAGCTTCTTTATATTTTTTTATCCCAGTGTCTAGATCTGTTTCAAGACAGTTCCATACTGCAGACTGTTCAGTAGGGGAAGTGTGGTTATCTTAGGTAAGATTTGTTGGATGTTTCCTCCTCAGGCTGGGAGGTTAGTTTTTTTAGAGAATGGGTCCCAGAGTGTTGGAGCAGTGCATGTGATTGAATGATTTTAGACTGAATCTCAGAATACATAGGAACATAATCTATTCATTTTGGTTAAAAAAAAATTGGGAGGGAGGCAAAACAAACCCTGTGTAAATGTGTTATCACTTTTACCAAGAGAAAAAGAGAAAAAAAACTTGACCCCCTATGGTTAGTTGGCTAATCTCCTTGGATCAAAATCTTTTTCTGTTGGCCCTTAGTAACCATAACTCTGTATTCAGCCATGGAATTATCTTCAATTCCCTTTTCATGTATTAAAGCATTCTGCAGTCTAAGGCCTGATTCACACCTATGCATTTTTAGTGCTTTTTGCATTTTGCAGATTTGCACTACAGTCTGTTTTACATGGTTTCCTATGGAACACGTTCTATAGTGCAAATATGCAAAAAGCACAAAAAATGCATAGATGTGAATCAGGCCTAAGGCCCCTTTCACACTTATATGACTTGTCCCACGATTTTGTACTGCAAAATCGTATGACAAGTCATTCTCCATGATTTTCAATGACTACCATTCATATTGGCACGACTTTAAGTCGTGCCGACTTCAAAGTAGTCCCTGCACTGCTTTGGTCCAACTTCCATACGATTTGTACTCCATAGATCTCAATTTTAAACCCTCAAGTAGCATGCAAATCGCACCTGAATAATATAGACACGATTTCAGCACTACTTTGTAAGCACAAGCTGAGAATGGTTAATGCTAAAGTTGTGGCAAAGTCGTACAAAGTAGTACTGCTCCTAAATTGCGGTAAAATCTTGGCAAAATCGCGGCAAAAATAGCGGCCACGAAATTGCGGCCACGAAATCGCGGTAAAATCGCACGACTTTGAAGTCGTATAAGTGTGAAAGGGGCCTAAAGCAGATCTTACATAAAAATGCAAGGTCCAATTAGGTTGCAGTCTTGCACCACCCCATGTAAAAATGCTCAGTGAAAGTAATAAAGAAAAAAACATCAGAAACAAAATGTTAAAACACTTACTTTGGACTCCAGAATCGTATGTGCTCGTCTAGGCAAGGGTAATATCAATAAACCTTCTCACAGGATTCTGACAAGGCTGGGCATCTAGATCCCACAATGCACTCCTGCATAGTGCTTGAGTGTCTCCTTGTGAGATTTGGGATACTGAGCTTTAGTAAAATCCTGTGATGAGGCCTTATGATACATTTTGTTTATTTTATTTTAACTTGAGTTTCCAAAGGTTTTATTATGTGGCATGGGGAGCTGTGCCAAGAGCAGGTCTTGCGTTTTTATCTACTCAACCTATCCTAATGTAAACTTTTCATGAGGTCTTGCTCTCTACTCCTGCTTTACCAAACGTATAAACTGATTCTAAGTTTTAATGCTGGTAATTGTTGTCTTGTCAGGGTGGTATACCTGCAGGTCAGCATGAACATGGGTCTCACCTTCATTTCCAGCTCTGTGAGCATCACCAGCACCCACTGTGTAAGTATCTGCAGAAGCAAGAATCTCCTATATTGTGTATAAACTTTCCTTGACTCATCCAGTGCCACCTACACATAGCAATGCATATTCCATTTGTCTATTCCATCAACATGGCTTGTGTAGCAATTGTATATGCTTTGCTATTTTTTTTATTTGCTATATTTTCTTTCCATCAAAAAGGAGTTATCCTTTCAACAATGTTATACAAAAGGTACTGGGCACATCTATGACATTGGTGTCACAGAGGTTCATTAACCACTTGACCTCAGAAAGATTTTACCCACTTCATGACCAGGGCATTTTTTGCTATTATTATTATTATACACGATTTATATAGCGCCAACAGTTTGCGCAGTGCTTTACAATGTAGAGGGGCGACAGCACAATTGCAATAAAGTTCAATACAGAAGAGACACGGAGCTTACATTCTAAAGCACTACTTTAAATGGCAATTGTGCGATCATGCAACACTGTACGCAAATTAAATTTAAATAATTTCACACAAATAGAGCTTTCTTTTGGTGGTATTTGATCACCACTGGGGTTTTTTTATTTTTTATTATACAAATGAAAATGACCAAGCATTTTGAAGAAAAAATATATTTTTTTTACTTTGTTATAAAACATATCTAATTAAAAAAAAAAATCAAATTTCTTAATTTATTTAGGCCAAAATGTGTTCTGTTATATGTCTTTGATAAAAACAAAAAAATCCTAATACGTGTATATGCTGGAATTTACACTGCTACTGTATAGACCCTATACTGTAATGGTGATGATCTGCGACTTATAGTGTGAGTGTGATAGGGTGTCAGGAAATCTGACGCTAACACATCTATCTAGGTGATGCTAACATCGCTAGTGACACTAATACAGTGATATTACTGTACACTGACACTGTACTAATAACACTGGCTGGGAATGGGTTAACGTCTAGGGGGAATCAAGGGGTTAGCTTGTGCAGCTTTTACTTAACTATCTGGCTGTTTTTTCTCCCTGCTTTGCAGGGAGAATAAGCAGCCTGGTCGCTGTTCCAATGCACACAGAGTTCTGTGTGTTTGTAAACACAGAATGCTGTGTGTTATTACAAACTAGTGCTGTGTCCTGTACCTGCCAGCCACTCACCGAATATTTACTGTGAGCAGTCGGCAAGTAGTTAAGAATGAACACAACAAAAGCTGTTTGTTTTCACACTCTCTCCGTCTGAGGGGAGAGGGATGATTCAGCCTTGTGTATGATCCCAGCTTTAACTATTGAGCTTTTTCTCGACAAATCAGTTGAGGTGTATGCCAAGCCAAAACTTTTTTTTATAGTTTTGGATGGAGTGCGGGAAGATTGGAAACACTGACAGGTTTTTACTAGTAAATGGGGCACCATTGCAGAGCTTGACCCTCACATCCTGTCTTGTGGACAATGTTTTCACAAAACGAGCAGTGAGGGAAATCTGCAACATGGAGACAGACAGAATTCAAAATCTAACAGGGCTTTATGACTTTCCGATCCCTCACATTTTTGTAAATATTTCATTATATCTTTTTTTGAAATGACACTTTGCTACAATGTAAAATAGTGAGTGTACAGCTCCCCATTCACACCTGAGACCTTGTAACACTAATGAGTCATATGACAACGGGGAGCGAAAATGGCTAATTGGGCCCAAGTTGGACATTTTCACTTAGGGGTGTACTCACTTTTGTTGCCAGTATTTTAGACATTAATGGCTGTGTGTTGAGTTATTTTGAGTGGACACTGTTATACAAGCTATACACTCACTACTTTACATTGTAGTGTAATTTCTTCCGTGTTGTCACGGATATAATAGAATATAATAAAATATTTCCAAGAATGTGAGGGGTGTACTCACTCTTGTGAGATACTGTATATATGTTTTTTGGTTTGTTTTGTTTTTTTTTTCTTTATGTAATGTGAATGTTTTTTTCTTTTCTATTTTTTATTTTGTAGACTCAAAACTAATGAAAAAAAAAAAAACATTATTCCAGTGAAGGGTGCAACTGATGGTAGAGCATCATACCAGCATTAAATATTTCAGATAGTTGTGCATTTTCAACTTTATTAGCAACAGTTTGGGGGAAGGTCATTTTCTATTCCAGCACGACTGTGCTCCTGTGCACAACAATATGGTTTGAGTTTGATATGAAGGGCTCAGAGCTCTAACCACAGCCGTAGTAAATACCTTTTAGATGAACAGAATGCCAATTGTGAGCCAGGAATTCTCTTCTAATATCATAACCTGAAGTGTTTTGGTTGCTTGGACACAAATTTACACAGAAAAGCTCCAAAATTTTGTGGAAAGCCTTCCCTAGATGAGAGGAGGCTGTTATAGCTGCAAAGTGGTGGGATATAATAATGCCCATGGTTTTGGAATGGGAATGTCCAATATGTGAGTATTTGGTCCGTTTTCAGGTCTGAAATCAGCCAAAAATTCAGGCTGAAATCAAACCTGAAATGGTGAATGAAGATGCACCGGACTCCTGCTGTGAGCCGCTGCGTGTTCTAGTGTTTCCTTCTGCCCCAGGGTCTTTAGGTTGAGGCAGGTCACTCTCCTGTATCTGATATAAGGATGAGCTTTGGTTTCTTCCAGACAATGGCATTGGCCTATTATGGCTATGTGTTAGTATTGGGTCAGTGATGTCTCGAGTATCCCGCTCCTTTGTATACATGCAACTGCAAGGCAGGGAAAGCCCTGGCCACAGTTGATGGGGCAACAGTAGATGAGAGTGGCAGCTTCTCTACAGGTTCAGTCCAAATCAAAGTTTGGACCTGGCCAAAGCTCAACCTTACTGCTATAAAACCCAATACACTTTTTGTGTGTGACAAGATTTTTCTCAAAGCAAAACTCCCGTGCAGGAAGGCACTGAATGAATCATCGACACTCCGGTTTAAGAGTCACATACTAGGTCTAAAGCAGTACAGCTAAACCTATTCAGAGTTGCTACTCTGGGACAATTGTACAGGCTGTGAGCTAGAAAACAGCAGTTTTAATTTTTGAGGGAGTATTTTTAGCCATTGAAGGCTAAACTGAGAGCTAGAAAAAGCAACCTAGGCTTTATATCCAGCCTCCCTGTAAGGAGATCACTTCTTCTCTGGTAAGCAATTGACTAAAGGAACATGTGTTCCACCAGAGAATTTTGAGCCCTGAATATCTAACTTGGAGAAAACTCTTTTATAGCCTAAAGCTGGCCATACACTAGTAGAAATTCTTTGGTTTAGGATTCATTCCATTTTCTAATTGTTAGTGGGGTCAAATCCATGCTCAGTTTCAACTGCAGTAGCAAGAAGAAGAGTAGGGTGGACGTTTTTTTCTTTAATGAACACATTTCTAACAGTAAATGTGTTTTTCCTTCAGGGAAATCCATTTTTTGCAAAATCAAATGTTAAAAACAAAAATTTTAAGTACTTTCACACAATATTTGTCATCAAATGTACTGAGAACCACTGTACTGTATAGCCAGCTTAAAGCAGAGCTTTACCCCCAAGGGAAAGTTCCATTTTAGGGCCTCCTCCCATGCTCCTATTTACGAAATGGCACTTTTGGGGAGAGGGGTGTGGGTACCTAATTTTGACAGGTACCAGATCCCACTGCTGCTCCGACTGCCTAGGCAATCGGAGTGGAAATCCTGCTCCCTCCTTCTCCCCCCCTTCTCCCCCTCAGTCATCTGGGACACGTCACAGGTCCCAGAAGACTGCGGAACCATTAACAATGCACAGTGTGGCTTGTGCATGTGCAGTGGGCACCTGGCTGTGAAGCCACAAGCTGTCACAGCCAAGTGCCCACAGTTAAGATTCTGGCACTGGGAACAGAAGATAGGAGGTGACAGCAGGTGGGGCGAGCATAGCGCTGGATCGTGGGACAGGTGTGTGGCTGCTTATTAAAAGTCAGCATCTACAGTTTTTGCAGCTACTGGCTTTTAATTTTTACACACCAGACTGGAGCTCCTCTTTAGGAGACTGCCAAATGATCTCTGCTAAATGGTAGTTCAGTCACAGCCACAAATATACTAACTCTGTCTGAACATCAGCCTCTGAACCCTTTGCATATAGATCACTTGAGTGTTGACGAGGTATTTTGTAACATGACTGATCATTGTACGAGCCAAGGCTAATGTTCCCTGCAAAACAGCTCTGTGTCATCTAATAAACTTTAAGCTCATTTTCAACTTGTAATACATTGTTTTCTTTTAATAAATTGCACAGAACACGGGAATAATTCTATTCATCGTCTTGCTGATCCTTTTTATTCTACTCCTCCTGGCTCTGCTCTGGTGGTTTTGGCCTCTTTGCTGCACGGTGGTGAGTGTTCATGAAGGATATTCCTTACATATTAACAGACCATTAACATTTTATTCATTATATTGTTATACAATATTATAACTCAGTAGTAGTAACCTGAACCATAATAGACTATTCTGTTTTGGGTGGAGTGTGCTTTCCTACTGGGTTACTGCAAGGATCTGGCAGATTTTCAGGGAGAGCTTCCCCCAGCCCCCAAATATAGGTTGCAGACCAAAATGGTATTGAGTTACTCAACCCTTCTTGGGTTTCTGCATAATGTTACAAAGTATTCAGCAGGCAACAGATGACTACATTAGGTATAACTATACATTACATTTGTACCACTACCCCTGCAGGAGCCACTTGATAATTTGGGTTCTCTGTTCTGTGCCTCAACTCCACCTCTGACACACCAGGTTTAATGAAAGTTACTGCAAGTACTTATAAGAAAACAAGTATAGATACCTTTAACTCCGCTGTGTATTAGTATCAGGAAATAGACACAAGACCATTTAGTGGTAAATTAACTCAATGTATTGGTATAGGTTAGATTAAATGGTGGTTTGAGCATAAACACACAGAAGGTAGGTTCAGACACAGTCCACTAGACAGTATAATCACTATGCCAAGGTAACTTAGAATAGAGTTCTGTACCATTAGACTGGGATTAACTCATGAATCAGCGAATAGTGCATGTAAGCATTACCTGCAATGTGAATAATAAAACTCTAACTAGCCTAGAGTGCACCCTAGGAGAATGGCTAGGATATGGTGCAACGTCCCCTGAGATGTACCTCTTAGTATAAGCAATAGGCAAAGGTCTCTGTGTAGCAGTTGTAAAGGGACAGTTTTTTAGTCCTAACTCTTCAGGCAGTTAGCATTGGGGCCCAGTTGTATCATTGGTGCACATGAGAATAGTCCCAGTCAAGCCTGCAGACAGCAATAAGGCTACAAGATGGCTGTATGGTCAGTTCTTAAAGAACTCAATCTCTCTAGCAGCAGCAGATAGTAAATCCCCACAGCAGCAGTTCACTGGTCCCAACGATATTGCAGCTCACCATCTGGCCACACACAATGATTAGTCACCTTTCTGCTCTGCATCCAGGTGACTCTGGCTGTCAAGCATCTGGATTCAGTACCCTGGATCCTGGTCAGGCTGCCATTATGCAGCAGTGGTGGTGCACTCTGGACAGTGATGTGCACTCAACGGGCTCCCTCATGGCAAAAGGAAGGTGTGTCCTCCAGAGCCAGAGAAAAATGCAGCTCTTTCCCCTTCTGGCAATCTCCCTCTGGGAAATGCAGTTCAATGGTTAATGGAAGTCCACAGTATGGCTCCCTTCCTGAACTTCACTTCCCACATTCCACTGTGGCCAGCATAGACCTCCGTGGAGCTCCTAATCAGTTCAGTGATATTGTAAAGAGCTGCTGCAAACTGTCATTGCTTTTTCATCATAGCCAAGTACTTCATAAAGATATAGGAAAATAGTTAAAGTATACATAAACACAATAAATAAAATCTCATAAAAGCTTTAACAATGTAATTTCAAAAAATAAGTTATTCTCAATATTTTAAAATATGTGGCTTTTATCGAAAATTAAAATTGTGAATGTGCCAATGAGAGTCCTTGTTCAAATATGTTTTGTTATAGAGTGACAATGTTCTGTCCTCATCTCCCATTTGTTCTCCTGCATTGTTTTTTTGTTACATGGGCTTCAGATGAGGAGTAAAATTGGCAATTTCAACACACATTTTTCACCAGCTGGAAACCCAGTCAGAGAAATGTCAAGCAGTCCTTGCAGGAATAGATGCATGTAGAGAAGTGGCTGCATCAATCTGCTCTACTCCCTATTGTATCCCCTCTGATGACCCCCCCCCCCCCCCATCATCATTCTGCCAAAATTACAATATACAGTTGCAATAAAAATGTTGTAAATATATACAAATATAATTGGTATATTGTATTACTATATTGCATTAAATGTATTTCCTTTGGAATTTAAAAAAAAAGGAAGTCATGAAAACTCTGGCACCCTCAGCAACTCTTGTATGATGTCTTCTCCTTCTGGTGTTGCTGGTACTGATAAAGTAGGATGGCAATTGATCCATTGGTGTATGACTCAGAAATGCCAGAAATGATGTGGAGGGTAGCAGGAGATGCCTCACAAGGATGCTGAAGCTCAAAAATGTGACACTTCTTCTTGGCCAATTTGCATAAAATGTTTGCCCATACTTTAGTGCAAACATGACAGATCCGGGCTGTACAAAAAAAATGTATATTTGAGAGCTTTAATTAGCTTTGGATGCAGATCAGATTCTCGTGTTTCACTGGCTTAAATACAGTACATAAGGTCAGTTTTTAGCAGAAAAACTCCACATTGTCATGTTTTTGGTATTAATTGGAACATATGAAGTCAACTTTCAACTAGAACTAAAGCCAATATATTGACTGTTTTAATTTCTTCTACTTTTTTGGCAGGTTATTAAAGAGCCCCCACCCCCTCCTCCTCCAGAGCCAGTAAGTATGCAGAACGTTTCATTTTCTTCTAGAAAATTAAAGAGGCCTAAACAAAATCTTTCTTATTACTATCTAACAGGAGAGCTCTTCTCCAATCTAAGTAATTCAAAATGTTGTCCCTGTTTCTTTAGATGGGTGGTGATAATGGACAAATTAGGAGTAATCTCCTTGTCAGATGATTTTAGGAATAAAACCCTATGTTTTCTAACCAACATGAAATAATGCACACACTACCACAGGAAGATGTACAGTTTTAATGACAGGACAGCGGCTTTCTCTCACGCAGGAAGATTCTGATTGTTAGTAGTTTGCTGATCTGAGGGACCTTCTTATGCCCCGTACACACGGTCGGACTTTGTTCGGACATTCCGACAACAAAATCCTAGGATTTTTTCCGACAGATGTTGGCTCAAACTTGTCTTGCATACACACGGTCACACAAAGTTGTCGGAAAATCCGATCATTCTGAACGCGGTGACGTAAAACACGTACGTCGGGACTATAAACGGGGCTGTAGCCAATAGCTTTCATCTCTTTATTTATTCTGGGCAACGCATGGCACTTTGCGTCGGATTTGTGTACACACGATCGGAAATTCCGACAACGGATTTTGTTGTCGGAAAATTTTATAACCTGCTCTCAAACTTTGTGTGTCGGAAAATCCGATGGAAAATGTGTGATGGAGCCTACACACGGTCGGAATTTCCGACAACAAGGTCCTATCACACATTTTCCGTCGGAAAATCCGACCGTGTGTATGGGGCCTTAGTGTGCTGCAGGGCAAGAATGTTATTTCTAGTCTGAGGGAGCTCTTATGTTATGATGGCTGGAAAGGCATAATATAATAAAAAGGCTTAATATATATATTAATATATAATAAAAAGGCTTAAAATACTAGGACCTCTAAAGTTTAGTTCCAGCTTGGACAAAAAAGATTATCCAGCAGACCTTAAAAATACTCACCCAATCTATGGTGTTGATCCCCACAGACCCACCTGCTTACCAAACCAATGCCAGTCCTTTTTTAGATTGAATAATGTCCAGCGTAATTCAACACACTCCCTTGTAAGCCCAGAGTATCAAGGCTCTGGCCCTCATTCTGGATTCACATCATTATGTGATGCCATAATGCACCCACCACTGGAGGAAGGCAAGCAGGCCAAGAGGGGATCCCAGCACAGATTTGGGCTTTGTCATTTTGGGCTTTGTCATATTGGCTGTAGATTGAATTTTTAGCATTGATTCAAGAGGGCCTAAGCCCAGAATCTGAACTCTGGGATTGTTAAATAGCTACCCTTACAGTGGGCCCTCCATCCCCTGCACTGCAAGGGATGAATGCTTGTTGGTAGAGGAATGAGATTGTATGTGCCTTATTCCTCATTCCAGCACTCCTCTTCTATCTAATTACCAGGGTTGTGGGTGAGCCCTTGCCATCTTTACTATTGGTCCTACATTTCACTTGATGACAATGACTACTGGGTGGAGCACCCAAGAATAGAGGGGCCAGGGGACTGCTTGCTCAGTGTGGAGGAAGCCTGTCAGAATGAGGCAAAAGATAAGTATTACACCGTATTCCTCTACCCACGGATGTAACAAGCATTTAACCCTTGTAGTGTGGAGGGGGGCCCACTGCCAGAGCAATTTCTTTTTTTGCAGAGTGGGACTTTTAGTATAATTTTAGCATAGGCTCAGTTACTTCAGGAGGAATGCAGACCTGTAAACTGAAGTGTAGTGTTATCACCACTGGAAAGACCAAGAAACTTGACAATAATGTGGTGTTTTACTCACCAGTATCTACCAAATAATGAAATATTGTGTAAGGATTGTGCGCATTAAGCCTGTGAAAATCCATTTTGTTCATGTCCCAGTTCATCTCAGTCATGTTGTCATGTGAAGGGCATAACCACAGCTACCTTGCCCCCCCCTCCCCCTTTTCTTTCAGGTATACAATACACAAACTGTTAACTGATGCCAAGACCTTATCAGTACATTGATCGGACACACACATTCCTGTCTGGAAACCCTAATAAAATTGTCACCCTTGCAAGCTTGAGTGACTGGAGTTTTTCAAGACACTTGCAGCTCTGCCCCCTATCATAAATTCTGTAGCAATACACATCCCTGAAAGACTGGTTAGCAGCCTAGACTCTTAACACTTCAGCATATTTCATAACTAATGAAAAAATAATAGCACAGCCAGAATATGGACATATTTACCTCCTAATTTGTAGCGTTTTGAGCCCAAACATTGTTTACCTAATAGTAATAGGAGCAGAACCAGCCCAATTCATCTCCTGGGTGTATTGGGCATCCACAACCTTTCAAGTTGATATTCATTTTGAAGCTAAATTCAGGCTGGACAGTAATCTGTATGTTAGCAGACTGTACCTGGTAGACACTCAAAGATGTGAATACCTATAGAAAACTGTATTTGAGACATAGTCATAAACATAGTGACATCCCTGAAACCACTCCTCAGATGCTTAATTGGTCAGATGGCCTCTGTAAACACCCCTTTGATACCAGAGAAAAGGGGAATGCCAGGACAGTTTGACAGCTCTTATTTAACATCAAACCAAGGAACACCTAACAAAACTTGAGAGAGCCACTGTCCTTATTCATTGGACTCTGCAAACCAGGACATTTTTAAAGCGGAGGTCCAGTCATATTTTTGTTTATTAAAAGTCAGCAGCTACAAAAAGTGTAACTGCTGACTTTTAATAAATAGCCACTCGCCTGTGCCACGATCCAGTAGTGCACGCGCTGTGTTCTTTCTGTGTCCTCCCTCGGCAGCACCGGCATCTCTACTATGGGCATCCGGCTGCAATAGCTTGCGGCTTCACAGCCGGGTGCCCACTGCGCTTGTGCGAGTGCCGATGTGCTGCGCTCGGTGACTGGTCCTGAAGTCTTCTAGGACCTGTCATGTGTCCCAGAAGACTTCGAGAGGGAGAACTTCCACTTCCGATTGCCTGAAGCGACCGGAATGAAAATGGGAGCAGGTACCTCCTGTCAAAATCATGTACCTCTTTTCTCCCCTCCTCCCTGAAAGTTCCATTGCACAAACAGAAGCTAGGGAGAAGGCCTTAAAGCAGAAGTTCCACTTTTGGATAGAACTTTGCTTTGAGTATTCTTGTTTTTCAATTCCTCTTTATTTCTCTGTTGCATTATTGTCTCTTTATTTCTTTGTAATACCCTTTTTCTGTAAATAATTTATTTGCACCACTTTGACCTTTTTATTATTAAACCATATTTTGAAAAGTGTTAAACTGTCTCTAAAGCTTTTAATGCAAACTAAAAGAATCCCTGTCTCTTGAAGAACATTACTGTCATGTAAATCTCTGATCATACCTGTTTGTGGTGACAGTGGGTGTTACAGACGTCCTAGGAATCATAGTTGTTATTGCTAAGATTATGAGTTTCCTCCTTCTCAGTAAAAAGAGGGTGGTGGCCGTTCAAAGGGTTAATTGCTTAACTACCGTCGCCTAGTGACAATCGCTCTCATGCTGCTGGCACCTAGATTGGGTCCTGTAAGCTGGAAAATCTTTGTGCAGGGTACAGCTGAGAGTGGCATTGTTACGTAAGTAACGTTGTGGTGTGTGATTGGCCAGTCCTTTCTCACAAGGATATCCCCATTTGTCAAATATGGGTTTTGTTTGGACCCACACTTTAGGGCTTACCAAGCATGTAGATTTGTGTTTTGCTTGTGACATGTATTTTGTGAAGCATTTTTGAAGAATCTACATTTCAGTGTTTGACTCGTAAGGACTAGTGTTCTAGTTTGAATGTATTGTTACCCAAAAACCCTTGATAGCAATCTGCATTTGGGGCACTTCTAATGCCATTGTATAGCTTCATAGGGTTAGTCCACAAATACATTTCTTATACAAGCCTCCCTTTTTTTGTGTATATATTTTGGATATTGTTTTTGTCATTGCAGTATGTACTTTTGTATGAACATTTTGCAACATATTTGAGGCTGTTGCCTGTAAACAATTTATTGCATTTTTGGATCCATTCCTAAGTCCAGTTGTCTGTTATTTCTGGTGTCCAAATTCCCTTCATACCCTAGAAAATATGTGTAGAAATGGACAGGAAGTGTAAAGACCTAATGTAAATATTGAACATATTTGATCAGTAGCAGACCACACACACAGCTCACTCTTTCTTTTGTCTGACCCCCTCAGTCCCTCCTCTGCTCTTCTTAACTTTTACTCCAGTCACACAGGCCAGGCTTTCTCCCGCAGCTTCCCCGGCCTGCCTACACCCACTGCTCCTCCTCCTCCTGGCCCTTCCTTTCCAGGCTCCATGACCAAACATTAAAAGCAAGGGTGTGTAACACCTCGGAAAGATGGTGATCTACCTGAAAGAGATCAAAGATCACCAGGGTGCAGTATGTTCTTTTTTTCTTTTGAAAATAACCCAACAAGGCCCCAGTAAAAAGTTAGGAAGGTTTAAAGGGTCCAGAGTTTGGTAGTAAGTAACACAGAGTTTAGGGGTCATAAATAATGCAGAGTTCAAAGATCAGTTATATGTAATGCAGAGGTCAGTAGCATGTAATGCAGAATGCAGGGATCAGTAGTAATGCAGTGTGTTAGAATTTGGTAATGCAGAGTTCAGTAGATTCTAATGCAGCGGTCAGGGGTATGTAACATAGAGTTCAGAGGTCTGTAAGTATGTACTGCAGAGGTCAAGAATATGTCATGCAGAAGTCAGTTATATGTAATGCACAGTGTAGGGTCAAGGATTAAGTAATGCAGGATGCAAGGGTTAGTAGTACATATTTCAGAGGCCAGAAGTAAAAACCTCAGAATGCAGGTGTCAGTAGTAAGTAACAAAGAGTTCAGAGGTCAGTAGTATGTAGCGCAGAGTGGTGGGCACAATAGTAACTCAGAGTTCAGAGGTCAAGATAAGTTCAGGGGTCAGTAGTATGTAACACACAGTTCAGACGTAAGGAATAACCAGTACATAACACCCACAAATTAAAATGCCCCCACCCCTTAAGTATAAACATCTAGCCCTCAACCCCCCCCCCAACAATTCAGATGGTCTTCGTATAGCTAGACTAACATACCTGTCAGTTCCGGACACATCTGGGCCACCAAACCTACTACAGATCTGGCTGCCCATTGCAGAGGGGTCTCAGCTAGCTGATCTGTGTGCGGCCATATCCAACTAAGATACTGTTGCCACACTCACACCACAAATAACAATCACTCCAACTGTGCGAGCACCACAACAGTGGAATTAGTGAATGGTGGACTGGAAGGTCTCCAGAAGCCAAAATGAACTCCTGCATGCAAAACTTAGCAGATCCAGCCTCTCAGGTGTCATATTGTTTCAAACTTCATATTCACAAGCAGGCAAAAATCTGTCAACATTTCACACAACTCCTGACTTAAAGTATAACTAAAGGAAAAAATGTTCTTTTCTAGTTTTGGATAGAGTGGATAGGGATTAGAACACCTGTCATATTTTATTTTTGGGTTTTTTTCCCAGTCAAGTAGATTCACCCTCTTTATTTGACCTGTTTACCATTATCATTGGAAGTGAAAGTAAAAGAATATCCCAAATTTTGAGTTGTCACCAGAAAAGTAATAGAGGGGAAATCTTCCAGTGGGGACACTAGTTCTGGTGACCTGGGGGTCCCCAAGGAATTCCCTTAATTTTCAGGGATTTCCTTTCACTTCCTGTTTGGCTATAGGACAGGTTAGTGAAGGGAAATCTCCACAATAAGACACAGATTGCAAAAAAAAAAAAAAAACACTGACGGGGTTATAACCCTCCGTCGCTCTATCCAAAATGAAAAAAAAAAGTTTTGCCCATAATTTGACTTTAAGCCGGGTACACACTATGAGAAAATCACAAGAAAATATTTGTACCGGACGCGATTGTTCAATTTTCATATAATGTGTACACAACCTTCGACATCTGACTCAGACTTTACAAGACACACTCCAAAATTTTTCTCGTACATGAACAGAACGAACCATTTTAGTTTAATATGTACTGTTTCTCTATGGCTTTCGTACAAGAAAAATCAGATACGAAAGACAGCGCCTGGTCATAAACAATAAGCAACAAAAAGCCCTTATTGTACAAGAATTTTTGTACATTATTTCCTTCCTCGGTTCTGACTTGCTTTGAAACATCGAGGAAAACTGGACTGTTCCTCCAATTTTCTTATAGTGTGTATTATTTTAAAGAAATAAAAAATAAAAAAAGAAGAATATCTGAAAATTAAATTGATGCAAGCCTGTTGCTGAAGCAGTAGCATTACATTATGTGACCAGTTAGCTACAATAAATCCATATCTGTATATGCAGAAGTTTCTAAATATGTTTTTGTCTATAATTTCCAGCATATTTGTTGGAAATATACTGTAACTTTGGCAACTCCAAAATGTCCCCCTGGAATTTGAGAAGTTAACCTTTCTTCAGTTTTTCCCACTGGCCGTCTCCCATTCAACAAAATCCCCATTCATGACTCTATAAGTTATCTGGGCCGGTTCTTGCACCAGAACTGTATAGCTCTGCATATGCTTACATATGCATATCCTGCCTCAAACCGTCTAATGTTTAACCCTTTAGTTCCCAGGCATGATCAATATGGTTAAACAACAAATAAACACTATTCAAGTGTTCGATAGTGCTTGCAATATTAAAACAAATTATATGATATGAATTGTTTATAATAAAGTGGTCAATCCATAATAATATGTCTGTATGTGACACAGTGCCTTAGAAAAAGTATTTATACCCCTTGAAATATAAGTGTATTTTATTGGGATTTTATGTCATAGACCAACAGAAAGTGGCACATAATTGTGAAGTGGAAGGAAAATGATAAATGTTTTTTAATTTTTTTTTACAAATAAATATCTGAAAAGTGTGGCGTGCATTTGAATTCAGTCGCTTTTACTCTGATGCCCCTTACTAAAATCTAGTGGAACCAATTGCCTTCAGAAGTCACCTAATTAGTAAATAGAGTCCACTTGTGTAATTTCATCTCAGTATAAATGCAGCTGCTCTGTGAAGCCTTCATAGGTTTGTTAGCGAACCTTAGTGAACATACAGCATTGTTAAGGCCAAGGAACACACCAGACAGGACTCGGATAAAGTTGTGGAGATGTTTGAAGCAGGGTTAGGTTATAAAAAAAAAATGATCCCAAGCTTTGAACATCTCACGCAGCACTGTTCAATTCACCATCCAAAAATGGAAAGAGTGTGGCACAACTGAAAACCTACCAAGACATGGCTGTCCACCTAAAATGACAGCCTGGGAAAAGAGAGCATTAATCAGAGAAGCAGCCAAGAGGCCCATGGTAAGTCTGGAGGAGCTGCAGAGATCCACAGCTCAGGTGGGAGAATCTGGCCTTTATGGAAGATTGAGAAGAAGAAAGCCATTGTTAAAAGAAAGCCAAAAGAAGTCCCGTTTGCAGGAAGCCATGTGGGAGACACACCAAACATGTTGAAGAAGGTGCTATGGTCAGATGAGCCCAAAATTGAACTTTTTGGCCTAAAAGCAAAACACTATGTGTGGCAGAAAACTGACACTGCACATCACCCTGAACGCACCACCCCCACCTTGAAACATGGTGTTGGGAGCAGCTATTGCTCGATCTGCCAGGTCAAAATGGGACGCTGCATAGCAATTTGCGTGCGTTCCACTAGGACCAGAAGTGACGCACCAGGCGTTCCACTTGACGCTCTTTTGGCATCACGTGACGCCCTCAGAGGCAGGAAGTCACAGTGCGTGCCTCCATTATATATCCACCAAAGTAAAACATCCCACTCCACCCAATCATACATTCAAAATGTGTAGTGCTGGCATCCCTTAAAGTGCCGAATCAAATCTATAGTGCCGTCTGGTGGGCAAAGGACTAAATGCAAGTCCAAAGCATAGTTTATGCCTTCGCAAAACCATTATTACCAAGGAATTTATTAATTATAGTGGAATGCAAAATATAATTACTACTAATAATTGTGTGTGTGTGTGTATATATATATATATATATATATATATATATATATATATATATATATATATATAGTTCCATAGTTCTGTGGTGTAGTGACCATACAACTACTCCACTCTGGTATTTCTCTAATATATACAGCTTTTAGTACACCAAGCTTAGGGTGCCGGTCATTGTCACGATCTTGTCCGAGCCTGGACTGGCTCTGTGACGTCAGCCAACAGCGGACTTCAGCCCGCTGTCTCCTGAAAACTGATCACAGGCGTGAAAAACAAACTGCATTCCTGTGATCCACAGGAGAAGTACAGTCAAACAAGCTTCTCCTACTTCTCCTTTAAACCTAGTTTAGTAACTGTTTCTTTAATTTATGAATACACACAGTTTTCAGACTATATATATATTTTTTATGATAGTGGTCCTTTAAGTTCTGCACAGTTTTGAATTTTACAAAGCTTTTTTTTTTTTTTTTTACCTAAAACTGTTCCTAGTCCACATATTTTACTTTATTGCAAGCATCCCCTGGTGACAGTCCATATTATATTTTGTGAAATCTAGGCGAGGTCCTGTAACTGATACAAGATGAAGTTGTAGAAAGATCAATTTCAGTTTCATGGCAAAATGGCTGCCAAGAGAGGCACTTTAATTTGACCTTTTTCTGTCATCTTGTACTCTTCCTCTGACAGAAGGGATAAACTCCCCCCCCCCAATGTAGCCTTTTCATAAGATGCCTAGAATATTCTGGATGTCCTATAAATGGAGGTCATGCTGCCTTTTCATAATGAAGGGGATCTTTATCATAATTTCCCAGCTGCAGGCCTGGAGCCTAAGCATAGACGCCAGATGAAGCAAACAGAAAGGACTGTGGGAAGCAAAGGAGAGTGATTAATGAGCCATGTTTTCTGCTCTGAAGAAGCCTTGTATTATTGAATGTTACAGAATGTTGAACTGAGACTTGCACGGCAATTATTGAGACTTTGTCCTACTGTCTTTTCATGCATTAATTGATATTGCCACACGTTTTCCATACTGGATCACATTTAGTTGCAAGTTTATTTCACCCCTTGTCTTCTCTGTGCAATAGAATTTACACTTGGAACATACTTGAAAATATAAAATGACTTTGTTTATTAAAAGCTATGCCTACCTACAACTGATAAATCCGCTTTGGGTTTGAATCTTCCACTGGCTTTTATTATCTGTAGAGGACTCCATTCCTAATGGATTTTGTTGTACCGTGTAGTGTCCATTATGGAGCTCTGTAAAGGATTCCCAACTTATTAGTTACATTTCTCACAATCTACGTGTTTCAGTAAGCACACACTTTGGTTTTTATTGTAGTATTTACCGAAAAGCAGTTTGAAAATGACCCTTGCATTTTCTGTTTCAATCTTTTTTTATTAGGATTTTAAATAACAAGAAAAAACATTGTTGAGTAGCAAAATTAAGTACAAAATAGAACTGTCATCATAGTCAATATACAATAAGGGAAATTGGTGACAATAAGAGATGGAAGATGGTGCGGGGTTCGCTATGAACCCATGGAAAGTCCATAAGTAGACATGAGAATCTATATCCAAGCGGTCGACCACGAAGAGTCCAGCGCAATACTATGTATTTAAATATGTTCTAAGAGAAGCTGGGTAACATGTGGGCCATACTTCAGATCAACATTATAGGCCCAGAGGAAGAGTCAAGCAGGACTACATCCGCCCGCCCTATCACCCGGGCAGGTATTAACCATAATAGTTTAAAAAAAAAGTATTAACTTTTGCATTATAAGGAGCAAACATGGTACCAATATTCATAAAAGGGCTGAGATATATACCTGGAAACTACAGACTAGTCAGCCTAGAATCAATAGTATGTAAATTATTGAAGAGAATGATAAGGCACCATAGCCAAGAATTTGCTGATGAAAATAGTCTCATTAGTAGTAACTAACATGGATTTATGCAGGACCATTTTCTGCCAGACCAACCATTTAAATCCTCTATGAGGAGGTAAGCTTTAATGTGGACAGAAGAAGGCCTATGGATGTGGTATACCCAGATTTTCTAAAGTATTTGATACAATACGCCATAAAAAATTAATTAACAAGTTAAAGCAGAGCTCCACCCAAAAGAGGAAGTTCCGCTTGTTCGCACCCTCCCCCCATCCACTGCCACATTTGGCACTTTTTTTTGGGGGGGGGGCGGGTACCTGGTTTTGACAGGTACCCGCTCCCACTTCTGGGTAAGATCGCCTATTGGCGATTTACGACATTTACAGCCCTTCCTCCTTCCCTCTGCTGCCTTCTGGCGGGATGGCGGGAGCATTCAGAAAGCACAGCACAGTAGTAGGAAACAGGCTGTGAAGCCTGAAGACTTTATTGCTGGTTTCCCTTACTTACAATGCCAGCGCTTGCACCCAAAGCCGATTGACGAATCGGCTTGGGGTGCCGACATTGCGGGATCGCTGGACAGGTAAGTGTCCTTATATTAAATGTCAGCAGCTACAGTATTTGTAGCTGCTGGCTTTTAGTTTTTTTTTTTTTTTTTTTTTTACAGACTGAAGCCCCTCTTTAAGGACTTTTGGCATGATGATATGGTATGTACCTGGTTAGAAAACTGGTTGCAGGTGCGCTTCAAGAGGGTGGTGATGATTAATGGCATATTTTCTGAATGGTCTGGAGTTGTGAGCAGGGTACCCCAGTGCTCTGTTCTGGGACCAATTCTGTTTAACTTGTTCATAAACAATATAGAGGTTGTAACAAACAGTTCAATCTTAAGCCGCGTACACACGGTCGGACTTTTCGTCTACAAAAGTCCAACGGACGCTGACGGACTAAAGCTGGCTGGAAATCCGATCGTGTGTGGGCTTCTCCGGACTTTCAACTGACTTTTTCAGCCTCAAATCCGACGGACTTTAGATTTGAAACATGCTTCAAATCTTTCCGTCAAACTCGAGTCCGGTCGAAAAATCCGCTCGTCTGTATGCTAGTCCGACGGACAAAAACCCACGCTAGGGCAGCTATTGGCTACTGGCTATGAACTTCCTTATTTTAGTCCGGTGTACGTCATCACGTACGAATTCGACGGACTTTTGTGTGATCGTGTGTAGGCAAGTCTGTTCGTTAGAAAGTCCGCCGCAAGTCCGTCGAAAGTCCGCCAAAAGTCCGTCGAAAGTCTGTCGGACAGGCTGTCGGACTTTTGTAGCTGAAAAGTCCGACCGTGTGTACGCCCCATTAGTGTTTGCTGATAATAAAAAGCTAAGCAGAACAATAACTTCACAACAGGATAAAAAAAACTTTAACTTTGATAAAATAGAGGGGTGGACAGCTAAATGGCAGGTGAGGTTTAATGTAGAAATATGTAAAGTAATGCACTTTGGAATTTAAAAATTTGCATGCAAGTTACTCACTAAGGGTAGGAACTTTTAGGGAATTGAGGATGGTAAATGATCTGTGGGTTCTAGTTGGTGACAGACTCAGCAATAGCATGTAATGCCAAGGACCAGGCTTTTTCTGGCACCTTTTGTTTACAATTTTAAATTAGTTTTTTTTGCTAGAAAATTACTTATAACCCCCAAACATTATACTTTTTTTTAACAGAGACCCTAGGGAATAAAATGGCGATTGTTGCAATTTTAATTTCAAACTGTATTTGCGCAGCAGTTTTGCAGACGCAATTTTTTTGGGAAAAAAATACACTTTAATGAATTTAAAAAAAACATAATATACTGTATACTCCAATTTTTTTGTAAAATGTGAAAGATGATGTTACACTGAGTAAATATATACTGTACCTAACATGTCACGCTTCAAAATTGTGCACAATCATGGAATGGTGAAAAACTACAGTACTTAAAGAACTCCATATGCGACACTTTAAACTCCTTTACAGGTTACCTGTTTAGAGTTACAGAGGAGGTTTAGTGCTAAAATTGTTGCTCTCACTCTAACATCCGTGGTGATTCATCACATGTGTGGTGCGAATACCGTTTACATATGCGTGCAAGACTTGCGTATGCATTCGCTTCTGCACACAAGCGCGGAGGGATGGGGGTGATTTAAAAATGTTTCTTATTTGTTTTACTTTTGATTTTTACCCTGTCCTTTGAATTTTTTTATTTTTTTTTTTGGATCACTTTTATTCCAATTACAAGGAATGTAAACATCCCTTGTAATAGAAATAAGGATGACAGGTCCTCTTTATGGAGAGATCTGGGGTCAAAAAGACCTCTAATCTCTCCTTTACCTATAAAAGCAAAAGATAAAAAAATAAATAAACTTTTTTTTTTAAAAGCAAAAAAAATCAAAATGTTTACATCCAGCCTGGACCGGAAGTGGCGTCATGATGTTGCTTCGGTCCTCCAAGGCCATAGAGGTGATCAAAGAGGATCAACTCTTTTGATTGCCTCTGGGACTAACCAGCCGCACCATTGAATAATTTCTCAGGTGAGGCGGAGGAAACGGTAAGCCCAAGAAACATTGGTGAGTGGTGGGGGGCGTCCCCAGCCGCCGGCTATAAAAAACAATACCTGCTAATATCTTCAGCAATAATTACGGTAAACCACTTCAAAGCCGAAATGTACATATATGTATTGCGGTCCTCAAGTGGTTAAAAAGGGTATTTACTCAAGAGATAAAACTATAATTTTATCACTTTACAAAACTCTTATTTCACCACATCTTGAGTATACCATCTGGTTTTGGCCATCAATTGTTAGGAAGGATGTGCTTGAGCTGGAGAGAGTCCAGAGAAGGGCAACAAAGCTAATAAGGGGGCAGGGGGACCTCAGTTATGAGGAACGACTACAAACAATAAACTTATTCTCCCTGGAAAGAGACGCTTAAGAGGGGATATCATCACAAGATACACATCTTTAAATGGTTACTCTAGCATTGGGAGGAATCTATTTAATCTAAGGTTTCTAAAGAAGACAGATGGCCACACAATGAAATTGGACAAGAAGCGGTTCAATCTGAAACTGCATAAAGGGGTTCTTTACTGTAAGGATGTGGAACTCCCTTCCACAGTTGGTGGTGTCAGCAGACAGTGCCCTTCCAATTATTAGTAATACTCTCCATTATAGTGATAATAATATGGCGCTTGACGTGGTAGACCCAATGGCCATGGACGCTAGTTGGCATTTGCACTCAAGAGCATATTAAACTTTGGGAATAATTCTAAAAGCTATAGTAGGTGATATGCAGGTACCTGAAAGGTACGTTTTTTCAGAGCAAAAGGCACTTTGCAAATTTTTTTCTGCACAGGTAAACTTAAAGGACTGCGGAGAAAAGATGAGTTAAGGTCTCTATATATGCATTAAAGAAAACCTGCCAAAATTAACATTTCCAAAACATTCATTTGAACATTGTGAAAAAAGTCTGTCAATAATAATTATTTCTGGAACCAGGAAGAGAAGGAGAGTAGCCAAAAGCCAACTGGCCTGGTTTCATTTTGCTTGATTGTTCATCTGATAGACATGTGCAATTCGCTTCGGTCGGAATGTAAAATTGGATGAATTTTTGATTATTCAGAGATTCGGATGTATCCGAATCTCCGCATGAAATAGTAACAAATCTGGTTCAAATTCTTTAAAATTAATTTTGTTTATTAATTTTCAAACAAATTCCCAATTTTTGGAATGATTCAATTTGGATCGGTCAAAACATTATCGACCGATTCAAATTCTATCTGAAGAATAGCTGCCCCCCCTCCTGAACCATACCAGGCCACATGCCCTCAACATGGGGGGTGCTTTGCCCCCCACCCCAAAGCACCTTGTCCCCATGCTGATGGGGACAAGGGCCACTTCCCCACAACCCTAGCCTGAAATAGACCCTACTCACTTTTGTTGCCAGCTGTTTAGACATTAATGGCTGTGTGTTGAGTTATTTTGAGGGGACAGCAAATTCACACTGTTATACAAGCTGTACACTCACTACTTTACATTGTAGCAAAGTGTCATTTCTTCAGTGTTATCACATGAAAAGATATAAAAAAATATTTACAAAAATGTGAGGGGTGTACTCACTTCTGTGAGATACTGTATCTAGTCCCAGAGTCTAAGATTACTAGCAGTAATTGTCTGATATATTTGAGTCATCCCCTAGGCCAGGAGTCTCCAATCTTTCTAAGCAAAGGGCCAGTTTACTGTCCCTCAGACTTTAGGAGGGCCAGATTGAGGCCAGTGGTTGTAAAAATGCCTCAGACTTGGTGGTTAGTGGGGGTAAAATAATTACATAAAGCCAGTGAGCAGTAGGAGAAATTGGTATTAGTGAAAAGAATAATCTCCATTGTTGGTGTCAGTGGGAGTAATAGTGTCCCATCATTGGTATCAGTGGGAGGAATAATGCCCCATCATTGGCATTATTAGGAGCATTAATGCCCCATCATTGGTATTAATGGGAGGAACAGTGCCCCATCATTGGTATTAGTGGGAGGATTAGTGCCCCATCATTGGTATTAGTGGGATGAATAGTGTCCCATCATTGTTGTCAGTGGAAGGAATAGTGTCCCATTGTTGGAGATAGTGGGAGGAATAGTGCTTTGTATCAGTGGGAGAAATAATGCCCTGAGGGACGGATAAAGGCAAGTAAGGTGCCACATCCAGCCTGCGGGCTGCAGTTTTGAGACCGCTGCCCTAGGCTATGTTAGCCATCATTTGCATGAATTTGTGATGAACCTTACAGTGCATATATGGTGCTCAAACAGGTCAGACCTGACTCATAGACTTGCCTTGAGCGAGAGGAGCAATGAAGCACAGTCATTGTGCATGCCTCCTCAGTATAAATGGAGCCTGCATATTTCATGAGAAAATATGGCTTTCCTCATATGCAGATATTGTTACAAATTATAAACAGCAAGGTTTCTTTTTTAAATATTATCACTCATAGATATTTTGCAGTAAGCTGACCAGATTTTCAAATACATGTGACTGGCCACATATTTTTTTTAAGCAACCTGAGACTAAATAGCTTTCTCCCCATGCTAGAATCACCATTTAGATGTTTGTACCTTGCAATCATGTCTCCTCTCAAGCGTCTCTTCTCCAGGAAAAATAAGTTTAATGTGTGTAGCCATTCCTCATAACTGACATCCTCCAGCCCCTTATTAGATTTGTTGCCCCCTCTCTGGACTCTCTCCAGTTCCAGCGCATCCTTCCTTAGGACTGGTGACCAGAACTGGACAGCATACTCAAGATGTGATTGAACCAGATTTTTGTAATGTGGTAGAAATATATTTTTATCTCTTGAGTAAATAACCTTTTTAATGTATGCTAATAGTCTGCTGGCTTTGCTTGCTTCAACTTGGCATTTCATGTTATTGCTGAGTCGGTCATCTACCAAGTCTCCCAGTAGTACCTTTTCCATCCTTGATCCCCCAGATGTTCTCCCTCTAGCGTGTAACTTGTATTCATTTTTTTAGCCCCCAAGTGCATTATTTTACATTTTCCTACATTAAACCTCATTTGTCATTTAGTTGCCCACCCCTCCTATTTTTATCAAGGTCTTCTTGTAAAGTTGCTACCGTATATCCTTTTGTTCCCAAGCAATACATTAATATAATCTAGTGGTCAATTGAACCTGCTGACATCTACCCAAAACATCAGTTTTCCTTTTATAGATTATGCAAGTGAAAATATGCCATTCCATGTGTTAATTAGTTACTATTTTACTACAGGAATCTGATGATGAGGACGGATTGCCTAAGAAGAAGTGGCCAACTGTGGATGCCTCCTATTATGGAGGAAGAGGAGTAGGGGGCATTAAGAGGATGGAGGTAAGTTATGGAATATTAAGAATAAGTTACATTTTCATTGTAAATATGCAGAATGTGCTCCAATTATTGTACCAACTACAACATGTACAGGGATGGACTGGGACAAAAATTTGGTCCTGGACTTCATCCTGACTGTCCCACTTTAATTTTGCAAACAAGTACAAAAAAAAGTGAAGTGGGAGGGCTAACATCATGCTGGAACATTGCTACAGCCTCATTGGCCAGGTTAGGTGGTATACAGGGCCAGGTTAGGTGGTATACAGAGTCAGGTTAGGTGGTATACAGAGCCAGGTTAGGTGGTATACAGAGCCAGGTTAGGTGGTATACAAAGCCAGGTTAGGTGGTATATAGTGCCAGGTTAGGTGTATACAGAGCCAGGTTAGGTGGTATACAGAGCCAGGTTAGGTGGTATATAGTGCCAGGTTAGGTGGTATACAGAGCCAGGTTAGGTGGTATATAGTCCTAAGGTGGACACCCGTGCGGGCGCGCTCCCGAGTCCTGCTTCTGTGGCCATTCACACAGAATGCAGGACTCGGCCCCGGTGCCTACGTCATTGGATTTGATTGACAGCAGCGGCTCCTGCAATGACTGCGCTGCTATCAATCTATCCAATCAGGACACTAGACACCAGCTAGAGCTGGTGTGCTCGTTCTCAGCTGGAGAAAGATCGGGGTCAGGTAAGTAAAACGAGGGCTCTGGGGAGGCTGTAGCACCACAGAAGGTTTTTCACCTTAATGCATAGAATGCATTAAGGTGAAGAACAATGAGGGTTTACAACCCATTTAATTCCCTAGAGGGTTTACAGTGTAGTGCTTTGCTGGACTTCTTAAAGCACTTGTGTTTCCTATGTTGGGCGGAGGGATCTCCTGCCGGACAGTATAGCTCTGACAAACTGGCTGAGGCAGTGCCGTTGTACAGAAGAAACATTGCAGGAGTGAATACTGAAGTAAGTATACACCAATCATTTTCCTGTATCCTGTAAAACAAAGGATTATTCTATTATTCAGCACTTTTTGCTTCGTATAGCTGACACCTTTGTTGGGGGTTATTATTGCAGTCATTGACACCGATGTTGGGGATTATTACTGCAGTCACTGTGATTGTGAAACTATTGATCTTTGCAAGCTGTTGAATATACAATACTGCAAACCTAACAGAATAACCTTATTTCTCATGTATTACTATTATTGTAGTGCACCACAATTTAAAAATTATTTTTGTGACTTTCTCATTATAAATAGGCGAGGGTTTCTAGAAGCCAAATTGACAATCTGCTTAACTGTGATAGGGAAAGCTTAAAGTGGAACTTTGGGCAAAAAATTAAGTCCTGCTAGATGACTTCATGCTGGCCCCTTTAGCAGCTATAGCTATATAAAACATTAAAAATAAGTGTCTATACTGTTTAAAACCCAGTAATACACTGCCCCGCCCGCTCTGCACATGCTCAGTTGCTCTCCATTTTTAAGCACTGCTGAGTTTGTATAGGCCGATTTGCTGACAGCCTTAAAGCTGAATTAAACCCTCTTATCCTTTACACCCCTTTCACACTGAGGCACTTTTATAGGCGCTTTTGCGCTAAAAATAGCGCCTGAAAAACTGCTTTCCATTCAATTCAATGGATGCTTTCACACTGGGGCAGTGTGCTGGCAGGGCGGTGCAAAACATCCCGCAAGCAGCATCTTTGAGGAATGTTAGGAGCGCTTTCAAAAGCACCTCAAAAACGCCCCTGTCCATTGAAATGAATGTGAAGGAGCTACCAAAGCGCTTCAAAAGCGCCGCAATACGGCTCTTTTTCTTAAGGTCACGTAACCTCAATAAAGTGCACCGCTAACGTCGCAAAAGCACCTCAAAAATGCCCGGCGTTTTATGGGAAGTTTTTCAGTGCCTCAGTGTGAAAGGGGTCTTACAGCCCAGGAAGCTGCTTCTGTTTAAACTGCAACTGCCCATGGTGCTGCGCATGTGATCAGTTATGACACCATTCATTTGATGGTTTGACAGTTTGGTTGAGGACACAATCAAATGTGACAGTTTGTATTTCCAGCATTCCATGAATGTAACTGTTTTTTGAAACTGGTAAATTGATGGGTTTAGTTCTGCTTTATGATTTACTGATGGGGCTTTGGGCTTCAACAAAATGGCAGCCTCCAGCAAGAAGTAACAGTAGAAATGCTGGAGGAAATTTACAGCACACACTCATTTTGGTAGCATTATTATTAATTTAGAATGTATGTTCCTTGCTAAAGAACATTACTTTTTTATCAAGTTGTTATGAGTAAAGTTCCACTTTAAGGAGTGTTGCTGATAAACTGCATAGGAACCAATTAGTGTAGGCACTGGTCTACTAAAGTGGATGTCTATTAGGGAACAAAATGCTGTGCATCTTGGGGAAGTTGGGGGTGGGGAATGTGTGCCCGGCAGCTTCTTTAAAGTGTCTCTACATGGCTAAATGTGAAAAAAAAAAAAAAAAATTCTAATGGTATAATATTCCTGGGCAATGTACAGTACATCAACACAGAAGCATGTTTTTCTTTTTAATTTGGGAACGCATTCAAGTGATTTGCAGGCAGGAGATTGTGGGAGACAGCGTCAGAGTTACATAGTTACACAGTTACATAGTCTGGTTGAAAAAAGAAACAAGTCCGTCCAGTTCAACCAATATAAAGGGAAAAAATATATAGAATCCAATATACGCAATCCTATACCCACATACCTCCCAACTTTTTGAGATGGAAATGAGGGACACCTATCAGCAAAAATATACAGACATATGACACACCCCTTGCCACACCCCCTTAAAGGGGAATTTTACAAAAAAACAAGATTGGTTTAACCCACAAGTGCTTTTTTTTACCACTACTATTCCTTTATATTGGCTTTTGGAATTTACAAATGCAGCAATTTGGAAATCAGATGAAAGGTTTAGCGCTGGAAAACACTTTTTGATAGATAAAAAAGTGCATTTTATATACATCTATATAGATCAGACCAAAATGAGAGACAGATGAGGAGGACAGAGGGACATTGCTCCAAATCAGTGACAGTCCCTCGAAATCTGGGACAGTTTGGAGCTATGTACCCACAGTTGATCCAGAGGAAGGCAAAAAACCCCAATAAACATGATCCAATTTGCTGCAGCAGTGTTTTCACGCCATAACACGTAGTGCCAAAACAGGAATGTTTATATCAATATCACCAGCTATATGACATTTTAGTGGTGGGGTTAACATCTAATTTAACAAACTTTGCTTGAATTGCAGTGCTGGGGTACATCTGCTTAGGTTCTTTTCCTGTATGCACAGATCTATATAATACCTGTCTGCTACAGTTCATTGATAGCTAGCTCTTCAATTGTCAACTCCTAAACTACTCCCAAAGATTAAATAAAAGTTAGTTATACACCAGTTATGTTATCCTCCATCAGCCTGTTATCCTCAGATAACATTGCTGCCCAATTTACCCTGCTGTATTCTCTGCAATATCCTCATCTGAGCATTGGATTGTCAAAGCAAAGTCTGCTGGTGCATTTATATTATTACCAACAAAAGTGGGTAATATATTACATTTCTGTGACCTAAAATTTCAAATAATGTAATTTTCACAGACAATTTGGATTTGATAAACTGATGCACTAATATTGTGTGACATAAACATACATTGATTGTGAGTTTTAACTAATCATTAGGCCTAATATGATTTTTTAATATAATATAATATTTTTTTTAAACAAAAAACTTACACAAAAATGACGCTGGCAGCGAAAAGATTAATTGTCATCTTAAATGGTTGCCATTAATCTTATATATGGATTTTATTGCTCCTCTGTACATTATTATTTTGTAATTTAACACTGGATAAAGACTTAGATTTGATGGCTTCAATATGACAAATCTCTTTATTGATCTGCTTTACAGCTCCATTATACAGTATATGTTATTTCCTGTTCTACATCATTGGGTTCTTTGAGTGGGGCTACCACCAAGTTTGCATTGCCTTCCCTTCCTGTGTTTGTTTCAGCAGGCCATGGACAGCTTTACAATGAAAAAATAATTATTAAAAAAAAAAAATCTGTACATACGGTTACGGTTAAAAGAACAAAAAACCCTAAAAAACACACAAATATAACTGCATGCCTGTCTTTTCCTAAATTTAATGGCAGAAGGGGGGAAGTCTTAAATATGTGGTGCATTGCTGCAAACTACTTTTCTGCAAAGCATAAGTATGTGGTGACGTGTTGCAAACACATGGAACCCTTGACTGTTTCAGCGAAAAGTATTCACTGCCAAAGGCTAACTGTGGAAAGTAGCCTATTGCCTTAGATTTTTCCACAGATATGCCTCCAGTATGGGGGGTTCCAGTCACTATCAGTAAAGAGTTCATTTGCACTACATCCTCAGAGTGGGCCATTTTGGGCTCACTCTGGGATGGTGGGGGTATATCCCCCAGATTTTGAATATTCCCCATATTCCTCTATTGTCTATCGCTGTCACAGGGTTTTCCACATGCTGGTGGAGAGCAATGAGGGCATTCTGTGTAAAATAATGGTGCCAGTTTACAGAAAAGGATCAAGATGTATACCAGAATACTACAAACCAGTCAGCCTAACATCAATAGTATGTAAGGTATTTGAGCAAATGGTAAGGGACAGAAATTTGTCTGTGATAACAGTATTATAATTGACAACCAGCTTGGATTTATAAAAGACCATTCTTGGGGATCTGGTTTTGCTTGTAGATCACAAACTGTCATGCATTGAAAAGGACATAAATCCAAGAGAAATAATTCTGCCCTGACAAGACAATTTTGGTCACCAATCCGCAGGAAAGGTGTTACTGAATTATTAATTAGGGAAATTTAGTTCAACCATTAGAAAAAAATACAGGTAATTTGGATCTTCTGTATTTTACTAGTTTGTTGTTCAGTACATTTGTGTTGTCTCTTGTTAAATATATAAATAAACTTGTGACGTTGATGGCTACAGTCCTAGTGGCTAACAGTACATTATTTAGATCTATCAGTTATGATGAAACGCTTCAATAAAAATGTATTGAAAGTGAAAAAAAAATGAGTATAAATAAATAGCAAACCTCCTCTACACAATCCTATAGCTACAGTTGATCCAGCGGAAAGTAAAAAAACCCTTTAAAACATGGTCCATTTTGCTCCAATGGGGGAAATACATATTCCTTCCTGATCCCTTAAAAGGGAATCACATATTCTCTGGAGTATGAATTTCCTAAATTAAGCATCTTGAAGGATGCTCAATTTGTAAAGAGGCCACCTACATTGGCTCTAGGTGCTGTTTTTGAGCCGCCACATTTGCTATTTAAATTAAAATTTCCAGCTGAATATCTGCGGACTTAACTGCTCAGACCCTTGTTTTGGCAAATATTTAGCTCTATGAGACAGCAGGACAGATGATGTATTGTTTCTATGACAGCTGGTATAAGAACTTGATTTTCCTCTAGGCAAAAATGCCACTTAGCAGCTGCTGAAGCTGATTTGTTACTCATGAACAATCCCATACTGTATGTTGAAAGCTTATAATGGACATAAGTATTTGGATTACAAGCAGATCGTATAACTTTCCCATAGTTATCTGATAGCAGAGTTGGTTAAAGCATAGCATTTTCTGAATTCGTTCACACCAGCCCGGTTTGCTGAGGTGTATGCTCATTAATACGTGTTATGCTGGGCAGCCCATTCAAACAAATAGGCTGGCTAACACACCACGGCAGACTAAAAATTTAGCATGCAGCAGCACACTGGTGTAAATGGGCCCTGTCGCTTTTATTTTAAGTTTTAGCAGCTTGGAAGGCTGATAATACACAAGTTAACAGATCTCCCAAACCCACCATCAATAATATTTTGTAGTCTCTGCTTCGGATGCAATAAAAAAGAGGTGTGGTAATGCTTGTGATTCTTTATAAGTTTCAATATGATTTGGAGACAGGTGAATCCTATATGTAAGCTGCAAGGGATTAGTTCCCTGTTCATTTGTCTGTTATTCACAGACAAATTCCTGCCTTTTCTAACTATAATACAGCAAGTCATACAACTGTCAGCTTCAATATTTAAATTTTTTTACAATCTTATTTTCAAGGACATAATAAACAGTAGAGGGTGCAATTTAGGTGTAGTGTAAAATATGTTTTTTGTTACGAATGATAAATAGCAACTCGCATATAGAAGAACAAAAAGCACTTGTTACAAAGTCTTAGCCTGGTTTGGCCACTAGCTCTGTATTTGCAACAGGAAGTGGACATCCAATCCGGAATATGTGTTTACCTACGCCGACTGGGTCTATCCAGGATACTGAGGAATTCGCTGACAGTGTGAGAAACACAGGAGTGACGTCAGACAGAGGTGTCAAGGGGGCGTGGCTATGTGTTTCGAGGATCCCCTTCCTCTTTCTCAAGCCTGCTCATGGACAGCAAATTCAATTTACTGTATAAAACCAGTGGGACTACAAAGCGCAGTTGAACTAAACAGAAAATGCTGCAAAATTGTGTGTAGGTTTACCAGGATTATTTGATACTAGAACTAAATGTAAAAATAAAAAGATTAAAAAAAAAAAGATATATTGTTTAAAACTGGGCCAGCCATATATTGCATATATATGAATATAGGAGAGTGTACTGACTGACCAATGCAAAACAAAACAACAAATGGGGACATATATGAATAAATTCATATATAAAATATATGGCCATGCAAATTGTCACATATACAGTATCTCACAAAAGTGAGTACACCCCTCACATTTTTGTAAATATTTTATTATATCTTTTCATGTGACAACACTGAAGAAATAACACTTTGCTACAATGTAAAGTAGTGAGTGTACAGCTTGTATAAAAGTGTAAATTTGTTGTCCCCTCAAAACAACTGAACACACGGCCATTAAGGTCTAAACCGTCGGCAACAAAAGTGAGTACACCCCTAAGTGAAAATGTCCAAAATGGGCCCAAAGTGTCAATATTTTGTGTGGCCACTATTATTTTCCAGCACTGCCTTAACCCTCTTGGGCATGGAGTTCACCAGAGCTTCAAAGGTTGCCACTGGAGTCCTCTTACACTCCTCCTTGACAACATCATGGAGCTGGTGGATGTTAGAAACCTTGCGCTTCTCCACCTTCCATTTGAGGATGCCCCACAGATGCTTAATAGGGTTTAGGTATGGAGACATGCTTGGCCAGTCCACCACCTTTACCCTCAGCTTCTTTAGCAAGGCAGTGGTCGTCTTGGAGGTGTGTTTGGGGTAGTTATGTTGGAATACTGCCCTGCGGCCCAGTTTCCGAAGGGAGGGGATCATTCTCTGCTTTAGTATGTCACGGTACATAGTTACATAGTTACATAGTTACATAGTAGGTGAGATTGAAAAAAGACACAAGTCCATCAAGTCCAACCTATGTGTGTGATTATGTGTCAGTATTACATTACATATCCCTGTATATTGCGGTCATTCAGGTGATTATCTAATAGTTTCTTGAAGCTACCAATGCTCCCCGCTGAGACCACCCCGCTGTTGCCATTCATGGTTCCCTCAATGAACTGTAGCTTCCCAGTGCCGGCAGCACTCATGCAGCCCCAGACCATGACACTCCCACCACCATGCTTGACTGTAGGCAAGACACACTTGTCTTTGTACTCCTCACCTGGTTGCCACCACACACGCTTGACACCATCTGAACCAAATAAGTTTATCTTGGTCTCATCAGACCACAGCATATGGTTCCAGTAATCCATACCTTTTTTGTGCCCCAAATCTCGCACAGTTTTGAAAAGAAGTAATGGAGAAGTTTGTTAGTACGCACACTCTGTTATATAACATGTAATGAGAGTTTTTCATAATCTGGGTTTAATGACACTTTAATTAATACAAAGTTGCCTCCACCCCTCTGGGAAGTATTTCCACAAGATTTTGCAGTGCTTCTGTGGGAATTCATGCCCATTCATCAAAAAAAGCATTAGTGAGGTTAGGTACTTAAGTTGGATGAATGATTGTATTAAAAACCAACTAAAGGCAAAAAGTTTTTTTGTTTTGGATAGAGTGGAGATGGATTAGAACCCCTGTCAGGTTTTTATTGCTGTCTTTGCTCCAGTTAGGAAGATTCTCCCTCTCTATTTGTTCTGTTTACCATGTTGATTGAAAGTTAAAGTATAAGAAAATCCCAAATTTTGGGTTTTCCCAGAAAAGTAATAGTTGAGAAATTTTCCAATCGGGACACTAGTTCTAGTGACCTGAGGGACCCCAAGAGAATCCCTTAATTTGAGGGATTTCCTCTTACTTCCTGTTTGGCTGTGGGACAGGAAGTGAAGCTATACAGTTGTGCTCATAAGTTTACATACCCTGGCAGAATTTAGGATTTCTTGACCATTTTTAAGAGAATATGAATGATAACACAAAAAACATTTCTTTCACTCATGGTTAGTGTTTGGCTGAAGCCTTTTATTAACAATCAACTGTGTTTACTCTTTTTAAATCATAATGACAACATAAATTACCCAAATGACCCTGATCAAAAGTTTACATACCCCATTCTTAATACCATGTATTGCCCCCTTTAACATCAATGACAGCTTGAAGTCTTTTGTGGTATTTGTGGGTGAGGCTCTTTATTTTCTCAGATGGTAAAGCTGCCCATTCCTCTTGGAAAAAAGCCTCCAATTCCTGTAAATTCTTGGGCTGTTTTGCATGAACTGCAAATTTGAGATCTCCCCAAAGTGGCTCAATGATATTGAGGTCAGAAGACTGAGATGGCCACTCCAGAACGTTCACTTTATTCTGCTGTAGCCAATGACAGGTCAACTTGGCCTTGGGTTTGTAAACTTATGAGCACAACTGTATCTCCCCAATGGGACACAGATGACAAAAAATAAACTGACATTGTTATAATCCTCCCTTACTCCAGCCAACATGAAAAAAAGTTTTGCCTATAGTTCTACTTTAAGTTCTCCCCAAAGGTGATCAGTAGAGTTGAGGTCAGGGCTCTGTGAAGACTACTCAAGTTCCCACAAACCCAATTTGTCAAGCATTGCCCTATCAATAGGGCTGTCTACAAATGATTGGCCATATAGTGTAGAAGGAGATTTGAAATGGCATTTCATATACAGCTGTTAAAGGGCCTCAGGAGAAACAGAAAAAAGTATTAGCTCAGTAGTGGTCATTTAATTAGTTGAAACTAAAAAGTACCAGGTACTATCAAAGACAATTTGCCTTCCAAACATTCTGAATTCTTCATCACATGAATTCAAGTTGCCAGAAGGACCCTTGTAGAATTTGGTCTATGCTTACTCAATAGTGTCAGGTAGCTACAGGTATTTCAGCCACATATTCATATTGCACCATCTATAGCCACATTTTACTCATCTTATCTGAATAGAGTAGTATTGGAGTGGTCATCTGTTTCAAAAGATTAAACAGCAAGGGGCTGGGGATTCAGATTTTACTGACCCTATTTACTGCCTAATCCACCTTATGGTTGCACCGGCCCTGCTTGCACTGACCACCGGCTCATGTGCATTTATTAACCACAACTGACCGCTGACACACAGGCATTTTTTACTACCGCTGATACATTTATTACTGCTGACTGCTAACCTACAGGCATTCTTTTATTCTGACTACTAACGTAGGGCAATTATGAACTTCCACTGTCCACCAACATAAGCCCCTGACCTCTGATGTAGAGGCATTTTTTTTCTCCTGATGGTCAGTGAAATGGCCTTTTGTCTACAAAGTGAGGGCCCCAGCTCTACTAACTAGTATGTTAAAATTCTAGAAAGTCAACAATTTTCTGAAGTATTGTAGCCATCACAATCATTCCACAGTCAAAGTTGCTTGCAGTAAAACAAATCTTTTCCCCTTTGCTCCTGTACAAATACGTCGGCACTTTAAAGATGGATATCCCGGCAACGGCAGCAGCTGCTGCCACAACCAAGGTATCCATCAGGAGCCAGTCGTGTTTACGATAATGGTGGTTTCTGCAGCAGATTCACCGCGAGATCACCATTATCGGCGGCGGGAGAGGTGCTACCCCCCTCCCTCCGCTCTCCCACACCCACCGCCACTTACCGGAGCCGTCGGTAGTGGCGGAGGTGATCGGGAGCTGTACGTGGCCGGGTATGGAGACAAGTGAGGGGAAGATGGCCCCCACCCATCTCTATATCATAGCAGGGCGGAAGCAACGTCTTAACGTCACTTCCGCCCATACGTCTTAAACGGCCATTTTTTCAAATGACAACATTTTTTTTTTTATTGCATTTAGGTCCAAATATGAGATCTGAGGACTTTTTGACCCCAAATCTCATATTTAAGAGGACCTGTCATGCTTTTTTCTATTACAAGGGATGTTTACATTCCTTGTAATAGGAATAAAAGTGACCCAAATTCTTTTTAAAAAAAACCAGTGAAAAAATAAATAAAATCAAGTAAAATAAATAAGAGAAACATTTTTTTTCAAAGCACCCTGTCCCGACGAGCTTGTGTGCAGAAGCAAACACATACATGAGTAGCGCCCGTATATAAAAACGGTGGTCAAACCACACATGTGAGGTATCACCGCAATTGTTAGAGCAGAGCAATAATTCTACATACATACATACATACAAAACACAATTTTTTCATAATTTATTGTACATGTGGTACAGCATTAATTTTTCTCATTTTTTAGCGCTACACTTGGTTTTACAGAGCAATAATTCTAGCCCTAGACCTCCTCTGTACCTCAAAATATGCAACCTGTAGAATTTTTTAAACGTCGCCTATGGAGATTTTTAAGGGTAAAAGTTTGACGCCATTCCACAAACGGGAATTTTTAAGCGTGACATGTTGGGTATCAATTTACTTGGCGTAACATTATCTTTCACAATATAAAAAAAAATTGAGCTAACTTTACTGTTGTCTTCTTTTTTTTTATTCAAAAATGTGAATTGTTTCCAAAAAAAGTGCGCTTGTAAGACCGCTGCGCAAATACAGTGTGAAAAAAAGTATTGCAATGACTGCCATTTTATTCTCTAGGGTGTTAGAAAAAAAAACAATATATAATGTTTGGGGGTTCTAAGTAATTTTCTAGCAAAAAACTTGTAAACACCAAAATCTCAAAACTAAGTTAATCCTTAAGTGGTTAAAATTTAAACACAAAATGTACCTACTGACCATGTCCACATGCTTTGTGAATTAGGTTACAGTCACAATCTTTACTGTTTGTATTAGAACTGAACTGGATGTATCGATATTAATATGAACAAATGACATTCACAGAGAACAGAGGCACTGCAGTGATGGTAGTACACCCTCCACTGTCAAACCTTTCTGTTACCTCCTATATCACCACTCACAGAGCTTTGGAATACACTTAGCTGGCATTAATCAGAAACGGAAGTACCTCATTGGTAGTACCTCAGGATTGCTGTGTGTTGGGTTGGTGGTGTCTGGACTTCAGCTTTAATGAATAGGTCTTAATAATATGGCCATTGAGTATATTTCCAGTTTTACCCGATGTCTATGAAGAAGAATAACTGAATTTTTTGCAAAATAATTTCTGTAGGTGAGATGGGGTGGCAAAGGTTCCACTGAAGAGGGTGCCAAGCTGGAGAAACCCAAAAATGCAGTTATTAAACTTCCAGAACAAGAATATGAACCCTGGGAACCAAAGGCAAAGAGACCCTCAGCACGCCGTGGCCCACAAGAGAGAAAATGGTACAGTCCAATCAAGGTAAAGATAATTTTTCTTTGAATATCCCCTGACTTTTAATAGATTACCCTATTCTCACAGAAAACATTAATGAATAAGTTCCAGGGATTTTGAACCACCAACCTGCTACTTGTATCACTTGGAGCAGTGATATCTCAGTACATGAGTTCACAGCATTTTCTCAATTGTCCCAACTATGACAGAGCGGGTTAATATTCCTGCCAGATTTTTCACATTTATTTTACACTATGATTTATGCAGGAAGATATACTGTATAAGAAGTCATTACATCATTAAAGGAAGCCTTTTTACAAAAGGCAGAACAGAGGAAACCTAATCTCTTATGCTATCTCTTTCTGCAGTACACAGGTTATTTTTTAGGGCCTATTCAGATGCATGCTACCTCCATATAGTGAATCTGTCTCCACTAAAGGATTAGAGATGAAAATACCGTGTTGCATAATTCTTGGAATTTTTTAGAAATGATTTAGTAGATACTGTATGCTGTTCCATTGGCCTGCACATACCTGCATTCTTTTTGTAAAGAGCCTTAAGGGCCTCTGAATACAGGGCACTCAATAAGAACATTTCGACTATCTGCTGAAAAGTCAAAGCTCTATCACACAAAGTCAGCCAACCCACAGCACTGAAGGAGTCAAAGAATCCATCTGATAGACTAGACCAGGGATCTCCAAACTACGGCCTTCCAGCTGTTGCGGAACTACACGTCCCATGAGGCATTGTAAAACTCTGACATTCACAGACATGACTAGGCATGATGGGAGTTGTAGTTCCTGAACAACTGGAGGGACATAGTTTGCAGACCCCTAGACTAGACCAATATACACCTAATCTCATAATGGTTGCGCTTTATGAGTAAATAAAGCTGACTATTTTTGTCCTATTCGCCACAGTCATAGTCATAACAGGTTGGACATCAGGGTATAGCTAACAGTAGGTAGTTACATTCAGCTGGACTTGTTCTGTAACTTGTTCTGTAACAGAACAAGTCCATTTGAATGTGACTAAGTACTGCTAACTCTACCATTACCTGGATAAATTAGAATCTTTGTGGAGAGGTTAGACATCACGTCTGGTCAATTGTTCTTCTTGTACCATCAATTCCATTTCTCTCAAGTCCAGCCAGACTGGATGTTGAATGCCTTTAATAATGGAACTAATAAACATTGTGTGGCAATATTTCAGTTGCTATTGATAAAAAAACCCTACGGTACAGGTATAAAAATTTACAAACATACTAGCTTTAATATGATAGTACATCAATGAAAAAGGAACATTCCTTTCACTGTGTATGAGAGAAGAAACTATCGTGTAGTTGTAACTATTCAGGCATCTGGTCATAATTTGAAATAATAATTACTGGATTTTTTTTATATATCTGCAAAAAAGGTGATTTATGGCCATGCAGTATGTTACTTTTGTATAAATTTCCATAAAATGTTATGCTTAATTACAGGGCAAACTGGATGCTATCTGGGCACTTCTAAGAAGAGGCTATGACCAAGTATCCTTAATGAGACCTCAGTCAGGAGATAAGGTAAGAGGGATTACATAAAAATGTCTGTCTGCATAGGACTAATTTGTTTAGTTGTAGAAGCAACTGCTGAATCTGTGTATAATGGGGCGTACACACGGTCGGACTTTTCGTCTACAAAAGTCCAACGGACGCCGACGGACTAAAGCTGGCTGGTAATCCGATCGTGTGTGGGCTTCTCCGGACTTTCAGCGGACTTTTTCAGCCTCAAATCCGACGGACTTTAGATTTGAAACATGCTTCAAATCTTTACGTCGTAACTACGCCGGACCCAGAAATCCGCTCGTCTGTGTGCTAGTCCGACGGACAAAAACCCACGCTAGGGCAGCTATTGGCTACTGGCTATGAACTTCCTTATTTTAGTCCGGTGTACGTCATCACGTACGAATCCGTCAGACTTTTGTGTGGTCGTGTGTAAGTCCGTTCGTTAGAAAGTCTGCCGCAAGTCCGCCGAAAGTCTGCCGGAAGTCTGTCGGACAGGCTGTCGGACTTTTGTAGACGAAAAGTCCGACCGTGTGTACGCCCCATAAGATAACCTTTTCTGGAAGATGAGCAGAATATTCTGTACATTTTTAAAGATACATAACATGATCAAACATGCATGTATTGCAAAGATCTACTGCAAATGTTTTTTAATTATTATTTTGCCCAGGTGCACACTTTAAGCCATTTTGGTACCTGCATCTCAACACTGGTATTTGTGCATTTGCTAGTTTGAATAAAAAATTCAGTGATAGTTAGACATTGAGTAATGTACTGACCAGTTGTGCTTTTATGTTGTATTCATTTGAAAGTAGAGGAATTACAATGGTTAAATCTTGTATCTGGTGGTTACAGACAATCCTTATGCTCAATGCTACCCAGACCAGCACCAGAATATATTAAAGGGCTTCAAGGGACATGAAGTGCAGCTAATAGGCCCTGACATGAGCAGGCAAATTGTCTCTTACACCCAGCTCAGAGTAGCTGGACCCTGGCACATTTTTATCATCAGAAAGGCTATAGAATATGATATGCCAGACTTTAACCCTCTAATTAGGAGACCTTCTATTATGTTTACATTTTTTACTGACAATATCAATCAATTTTTTTCTAAAAATTCCACCAAATTGGACAAAAGTTCAGTGAGCATTGTATATCAGAATGCTCATAAGCAAAGGATTATTAGAAAATATTTGTTCCCATTATTGTTTGTTGTGCAAACAATTTTAGGGTGAATAGTTGTTTGATTGTTCGTACTTTGACCAATATCTTGTTTTTTAGACTAGTGGTAGTCAATCTAGGCAGCCCATAACTTGATCAGTTTTTTTTTTTCGTTCACCCAGCCGGGCCAGCTTTACTTAATACAGTGAGTTTTAAGTGCACCCCCTGAAATCATCAAGGGGCTGTTCATAATATTCAGAGTATGTAATGACAGAAAACTTTCAAGGACCATAGATATACTACAATAGATGGTTAGAGACTTTAAACATACTATGAGAGTGGTTGGAGATTGAGGACATGCTACAGGCGGCAATGGGGCTGATTTACTAAAGGCAAATAGACTGTGCACCCTGAAAGTGCAGTTGCTCCAGAGCTTAGTAAATGAGGTGAAGCTTCACCTTACAAACCATGCCCAATCACAGGCAAGGAAAATAAAGCAAAAAAAACAGCATTTTTATTAACACATGATTGGATGATGGCAGTCAGCAGAGCTTCCCCTCATTTAGTGAGCTCTGGAGCAACTGTACTTGCAGACATTGTAAGACATCGTAAAGACGTTATTCCACTGCATAGCTTGATGTCATCTGCAAACACAGAAATTGGACTTTGAATCCCAGACTCTGTATAATTTATAAAGAAACTACCATGGCACAGACAGAATGTTGTACAATTCTATTGTGTGTGGTGATGGTTTTTACCTAGTATGGTGTTCATTGGATCATTTAATTCATGTGATTGTAGCAAACTTCAAAATCTTGACCCTTATGTTGCCAGCCTCAGTAATCGAACCAATTGTGAATGGCTTCTTTCATTAAGGATATTCAAAGCATTTAGTAGGTATATATTCTGTTAGTACAACAGAATGGAGTGAACAGGGAGCCCTATGAGGAAACAGCAGGAATGTTTTAAATACAGTACAGGGCCTTGAAAATGTATCCATACCCCTTGACATTTTCCACATTTTGTCATGTTACAACTAAAGAGGTAAATGCATTTTATTGGGATTTTATGTGATAGACCAACACAAAGTGGCACGTAATTGTGAAGTGGAAGGAAAATAATAAAGGGTTTTCAACATTTTTTACAAATAAATATCTGAAAAGTGTGGCTTGCACTTTTGTATTTGGCCCCCCCGAGTCAATACTTTTTAGAACCACCTCTCGCTGCAGTTACAGCTACAAGTCTTTTTGGGTATGTCTCTACCAGCTTTGCACATCTAGAGTACCATTTTTGGCTATTCTTTTTTTGCAAAATAGCTCAAGCTCTATCAGATTGGATGGAGAGTGTATGTGAACAGCAATTTTCAAATGTTGACACGGATTCGGAATTGGATTTAGGTCTGGACTTTGACTGGGCCATTCGAACACATGAATATGCTTTGATCTAAACCATTCCATCGTAGCTCTGGCTGTATGCTTAGGGTTGCTGTCCTGCTGGAAGGTGAACCTCCGCCCCAGTCTCAAGTCTTTTGCAGACTATAACAGGTTTTCTTCTAAGATTGCCCAGTATTTGGCTTCATCCATCTTCCCATCAACTCTGACCAGCTTCCTTGTCCCTGCTGAAGAAAAGCATCCCAACAACATGATACTGCCACCACCATGTTTCACAGTGGGGATGGTGTGTTCAGGGTGATGTGCAGTGTTAGTTTCCCGCCACACATAACGTGTTGCTTTAAGGCCAAAAAGTAAAATTTTGGTCTCATCTGACCAGAGCACCTTCTTCCACGTTTGCTGTGTCCCCCACATGGCTTCTCGCAAACTGCAAACAGGATTTCTTATGGCTTTCTTTCAACAATGGCTATCTCCTTGCCACTCTTTCATAAAGGTCGGATTTGTGGAGTGCACAACTAATAGTTGTCCTGTGGACAGATTCTCCCATCAGAGCTGTGGATCTCTGCAGCTCCTTCAGAGTTACCATAGGCCTCTTGGCTGCTTCTCTGATTAATGTTTTCCTTGCCAAGCCTGTCAGTTTAGGTGGACAGCTAGGTCTTGGTAGGTTTGCTCTTGTGCCATACGCTTTCCATTTTCGGATGATGGATTGAACAGTGCTCCGTGAGATGTTCAAAGCTTGGAATATTTTCTTTATAACCTAACCCTGCTTTAAGCTTCTCTACAACTTTATCCCTGACCTGTCTGGTGTGTTCCTTGGCCTTCATGGTGCTGTCTGTTCACTAAGATTCTCTAACAAACCTCTGAGGGCTTCACAGAACAGTTACATATATACTGAGATTAAATTACACATAGGTGGATTTACTAATCAGGTGAGTTTTTGAAGGCAATTGGTTCCACTAGGTTTTAGTTAGGGGTATCAGAATAAAGGGGCTGAATACAAATGCATGCCACACTTTTCAGATATTTATTTGTAAAAAATTTTGAAAACCATTTATCATTTTCCATCCACTTCACAATTATGGACCACTTTCTGTGGGTCTATCACATAAAATCACAATACAATACATTTAAGTTGTTGGTTGTAACATGACAAAATGTGTAAAATTTCAAGGAGTATGAATAATTTTTCAAGGCACTGTATATGCATGACCTCCATGATTTTAGGTGACTGATTGCATAAAATTTGAAAAGACTATAACAGAGCCCATGAGATCAGGATGATCTAAATATTGCCCAGACTAGGAACGTTGTGCAAACATAGATAAATTACAGCCATCAAAATGTCAATTCTACCAAAGTTATTATACCTATTTAGGGCACTCCCAATTAGATTAAATAAAATGATGATAACCAAATTCCAATCAGATGTCAACAAGTTTATATGGTCAGACTCCCACCCACGAATTTCTAAAATAGTGTTGTACAAATCCTCAAAAAACGGTGGTTTAGGACTCCCAGACTTTTGGTCATACTATTTAGCAGCAAGATGGTCCCAAATAGCTCAATGGCACATACAAAACCCGAAAATCCCATGGGTCATATTTGAAAACTATTCAGTTCTACTCTATTCTATAACTGGATTATTATGGGGCAATAAGGTTTCTAATCACATCTTAGAAAAACTAAACCAATTAGTAGCCCACTCATATCAATTGTGGAAACTACACAATAAGAAATTCATAATGACTTCCCCCACACCTCCCCATGCATCTTATATAGGAGACCCCAAATTCCAAACACACCATGAAGACATGGGAGAATTCACATGGTGGATTAACAACATAACCCCCCTCAAATTTATAGAAAATGCCTCTTTCACCTCCTTCTCGTCACTAAAAACTATATATAATATCCCCAATATTGAACTGAGAAGATTCATCCAAATTAGAGACTTCTAATCCTCATATTTTCCAATCTCAAACATTGAATCACCCACATTTTAGGAAAATATTTGTTCCAAATCCCCAAGAGGAGCAGGCTTAATATTAGAGATATATTTAAACCTGATTAACACAGATAACCAAACCAAACTACCTTACATGCTCAAATGGGAAAAAGAATGTGATATCTCACTCCCTTCTGAAAAATGGTTCAACTGCATCAACAATCTACTCAAATGCACAAGATCACTCACAATTAGAGAAACTGCAATCAAGTTATTTACCAGATGGTACTATACAGCAGCAAAACTCCACTCTATTTTTCCATCAGTTCCCCTTACATGCTTTAGAGATTGCATTTCCATTGGATCATTCTCTCACATTTTTTGGGAATGTGAAAATGTATCTCAGATATGGAGACAACTCGAAAACATTTTCTTCCAGAATTTCAGATAAAAACATTAAACTTACCCTCCCCAATTGTCTATTATTTACCACAATTATAGGATTATGCATCATCACTTAAGATTTGTACATACAATTTGTGTTTCCATTCACTGGCTCATAGCTTACAACTGGAAATCCTCATTATTACCAATGATGCAACTGAAAACTAGAATTAATAATACTTACCTCATGGAAATTTTTTTTACACTCTATACAATACCACACATTTACTTGAAAAGAAATGGAACCCCTGGTTTACATACTCAGATAATTTCTTTAACCTTGGATGAGTATCCTCTCTTTAACCAAAACATTTATGAAAATACATAAAACCACATTCTGAATTATTGCATAATTATTGGTTCACCACTTGTATTAATTATAAGAAATAATCTGTTCACCTGATGTATGATTATGATTAGTATTTCTCTAAATCCATGATCTAATATTTTGTACCATCATTTTGTACCCAATAAAAAAGTTTGTAAACAAAAAAAACAACAATGTACTAACACAAAAGTTTTCTTTCATTGTTGTGTCAGCTGAGACAGACTCGGTTTTAAGTTTCTGGGCTTGCAGCATTACTGGCTAAATACTATGAAGAATTGACTAGAAATACAACATTACATATCCTGCCCCATAATGGGTTCCCCCAAGTAATTTGCCTTGGTATCAAACACAACTCTTTTCCACAGCTGCCCTACTCTATTCAAAAATAAATAATGTACTTTGTGTGGAACTGTTCTTTGATTTGTCTTTTTTTCATATATCTGGATTTGTCATTTATGTCTTCTGCTTGTTTCAGGGGCGTTGCATTAATTTCACCAGGGTTAAGGCTGATGGAACTCAGACTATCTATAAACCACCTCCTAAACCTGCAACACCAAACCATTCTCCAAGTCAGCCTCCAAATCATCCACCCAGTGAAGCACCAAAGCAGCCTCCTCCACAAAGACAACCCCCTCCAGGTCCTCCGCCATCGCGAATGCCTCCAGGACCACCACCGGCACGCCCACCTCCTGAGCCCATGCTTTGAGTTCATGTCACAACCTTCTGTATGCTGGACTGTATTCGATCCTTTAAAACAACTGCATGGGAGTAGTAAAGAAGCAGATCTGGGCTTATGTTAAACACAATTTTCAGTAGTCTGTTTTCTGTAAAATTCAATCAGTTGATAATTTTATTAAAGCCCACCTTTTTGATAAATTCTGTATATATAAGGTAATGAAATTATCACTGTTTGATCAATTTGTATTACCTATCTTGTGCTCTTATCTGTAAACAGACTCTTAAAAGATTGTTTGGATGCTGGTTAATGCACCAGAAACAGGTTTATAATTAAGGACGTATCTTAGTATGTCCCCTTTTCAGCATGTGAGTTCATCAAATTTCTGCTCCACTAGAGCTGCCCGTATATATATTTTTTTAATGGAGCAAAAGATCTTCTCTGACCTCACACCAACTTAACCACAGTGGGATAAATTGGAATGGTCACAGCAAAACAGGCCTGATCATTAAACATCAGAACATGACCTCGCTAACACTCTTGTGCCTGTAGAAGTAATTCCCACTAACAATGTTTTAACTCATGGAAAGCTTTCCTAAAGAGTAGACTCTAGCAGCAAAGCAAGGACCTACGTCATTTTTTTTTTGCCACTAGTTTGAGAGTGGAACATTGGACAGATAGGTGCCCAGATATCTTTGGCATATATTCTGTTTTATTGTCAGGAAATCTGTAAATATATGGATTGCAATTTCCTTTCCATAAACAACTGAGTCTTCACTCCCCATCAAAATGTGCAAAGTCAGCCTTTCCTGATGAGAGCAATGAGTAATGTATGAACCTTTTTCAAGCATAAAGGAGAATAAGTAAAGGATACAATTGAGAAAGTTGATGATTTCACTGCCCTTCCTACCCTCTTATATTTTCCAGAAAAGGAGAGTTGTACTATTAGCAACTCTATTGCATAAGTCTTTATTTCATTCATAGGTGCTTTTTAGTTTGCCAGGAAGTACGTGTCTTCTTAACAGCCCAGAACTGCTTCTGTGTTCTCTTAGCATGCAGTAGACGTTCACTCTTTTAGCTGCCAGTGGAGATGTTGCAAACTTTATAACAGTAGTTGGTGTGACTTGGCAGCCAAAGGGGGTATATATACTCAGTCTATTTATTTCTGTGCATTATGTTTATTTTCTCAAGGAAAGGCAAATGGAGTTTGTTGCTGGCCAGCAAAATCTGCCCCATTTGTGCTCAGGTGACAGCCTGACCTCAGTACATTCCATATTCAGCATTTTCTTTCTTACACGGTATCATGTAAATTCTATTGGATATGGAGTCTGTTTTCTGCTTCAAAAGCCTGGAGTTTTGGTGCTTGCAGAGGTACTTATTGTAGATCCTGTATGTGCAATCACACTTGAGTCCAGTTTGGAGGAGGTGCTAATCCAATCAATTTTCATGGCCTTCATATATCATTTTGACCCACTGAAGAACTGTGAACTAGGTAAAACCTTTAATTTTAACAGCAGCCCAGAGACACAATTATTAATATATATTATTTTAAGTACTTTTTGCATTTTATAAAAGCGCTCTGCTAAATAATATGCATAATGTGTGGTTCAGGTCTTTGGAACTAATGCTTGGCAGTAAAAATGCCTTCAGGAATTTGATTGGCAGTAGGCGCTAACTGAGATTGTAAACTTTGACTCAAGCTCAGTTCTTTTACAAAAAAATCGGTGCTTTCATTGTGTTTAAAAATACCTTTTTGAAACACCAATTAGTAAGATAAGGGCAAGCTTTGGGCTTTAAGGGCTTGGCATTTTTTGGAAACTGACCGGGTTTAAGGGAAGTAAATATTTCGAAAACCTAAATGTTTTTATGAACTCCATCAAGAACCACCTGTCATCTGTAATACCCTGTTTCCCCGAAAATAAGACCTAGCGTGATTGTCGGTGATGGCTGCAATATAAGCCCTACCCCCCAAATAAGCCCTACCCTGTTTCCCCGAAAATAAGACCTAGCGTGATTGTCGGTGATGGCTGCAATATAAGCCCTACCCCCCAAATAAGCCCTACCCTGTTTCCCCGAAAATAAGACCTACCCTGAAAAGAAGACCTACAAGGACTTTAACTAGGGCTTATTTGGGGGGTAGGGCTTATATTGCAGCCATCACCGACAACCACGCTAGGTCTTATTTTCGGGGAAACAGGGTAACAGAATGCCATAAATGGTAAGGTGGACTGCAATTTACACTTCTACTCATGTCTCAAAGCTTTAAGATATTTGATGTGTGACCTACATAAACTCATCCTATATAAAAAGTGTAGGTTATTGTGAATTAGGTTTGTCCAGAACTGATGCTCTATAAAACTACATCTAGAAAACAAGTATAAGTTTCATATCACCTGGTCTCATCAACATTTATTTTTTTTTTCTGCTTTCTAGAACATGAAGAATTGTAAAAACTAACTTTAATTCTTAGCACTCCCTAGAAATACATCAGTGGTATAGAGGTAGAGCTTAAATAAGTGCCTTTACCTTGGAAGTGCACTTAGCTCATCAATGAAAAATAAACAGTGTCTGGGATCTCCTGTGCAGTATTGCTAATTACAAAATGATAGGGGCACTTTACATGTGTTTTTTACGTGATCGGAAACACTGCTTTTACAGTGTTTAGACAAGATGAGGTCATCAGACACCATGCAAAAATCATTGTGCCGAGCGATGTAGGTTTGGTAGCCCAAGTCATTTAGTCTTACTGCATTCATTAGGAACTGCTGAACTGATATTCCTCACATCTAGATACTGTACATTGTTCTTCTTTATTATTAAACAAATGAAATATATATATATATATATATATATATATATATACATAGATACACACACACAGTATGTATGTGAGATCAGAGGCATTTACATTGGAAACCTTTAAAGATTGCTGTCCCATTTTAGCCTTCAGATATACAGTGGTGTGTTTATAGCACATTTAAAATGAGTGGGCTGTCTTAAAACAAATCATAATAATGTGGGTGCATTTATACACCGTAACAGTGGCTTTAAAGTTGCTAAGATTTTATAATTTGGGTCATGAGTCTACTTTTGGCGTATGTATTGGTCTTCACTGGGTCAACTGTGATTGCACAGACAGAAAAACGAATTTTCGTAATTTCTTCTTTTCTTTTTTTCCTTTTTTTTATGACTACATTTTTACGCAAGACATTTAAGGTTCTGTACAGAGCATAACAAAAGAACACATAGTGCTGCTGGGCAGTTCAAATAATTTATATGTTGTGCTGACATTTGCTTCAACCTCCCAGTAGGTGGAAGTCACAAATGGTGGTCACTGCTTTTAAACGCTAAAAGATTAAAACACCAACAAAATCCACAGCACTTCACTGACTATTTAAAGCAGTATTAAACTCAAAAACTAAAATGGAACATATTGCAGTTTACCAATCCTTAAATGTGGTGACTGCACTAGATTAAGATGGACATTACTAACAAACTAAAGCTGAACTCCATATAACACATTTTAAGTAGTTACAGCAACAGTGTTTTTTTTTTTCTTTTGGGATAAAAGTTTTGCATAAAAAAATAAATAAAAGCTGGCCATTGTAGGCACCCCTGTCAGTGTTAAATTGTTTGTCTCAAACCTCTAACTGCTACATCTCATGAACAGCTTGGTCTGCTAAAGGGATTTGATAAAATAACGGACCGTCAGGTGAAAATAAAGAAACAAAATGCATAAAAACAAAAAACGAATACAGTCGTTGGTAAGCTGCAATGTAATATATTTTTGTTTTTGGCTTTAATACCGCTTTAGGTTTATCATACTTTTTCATTTAGGAAAGCATGTTAACCCATCAGGATTTACTTTTCAGTGTTGTAAATTTTGTAAACTGATATACAGTTGTTGCAGCTGAGTTCTGATCAGCTTACAAAAATCACATTTAGGTGCCCCCCCCCCCCCCCCCCCCATTTATAGGACATTTTTTGAGCACATATTTTGAGTAATAATTATAATATTTGACTCAGATCACATGTTGGAAAGCGAATTATGTTTGCATTGCTACGCAGGCATCCTTCAGTTTCAAATTTTGCATTTAGTGCCCTTCCTGTTTCCTCTTTGTACCGCTTGGTTTAGGTAGCTGGCTTATGCACTATTTAATCTGATTGCAAAATCTCAACTTTTCGCTAAATCTACCATAACTGAATGAGAAGCCCTACCTTAAAATGTTGTTCCATTTGTATCCATTCAAGTTGGATGTACAATCAGATTGCATGGTTTTTGGCTAGCTTTAGACATAGAGCACTGCATTGTGAGCGAGCATGGTACAGTATGTTTCCCCCATACCCAGAAGTACCAGAATTTCCTATAGAGCCACAGCAGCATTCGGGTAGTAGGTAGAAGCAGACATTGTGAGTTAGGCTCCACAGGGGAGGTAGGGCAGGTAGGGGAGGTAGGAGAGGTAGGGAGGTAGGGGAGGGAGATTTATTTAAGAGAATTTGATTGGCTGCAGCAAACAATAAAATGTGATCACATTTAGTTGGCAGACTCCTAAGCAGAATTTGGTACCCCAATATGTGTCTGTGGATAAAATGTACTGTAAATATCAGTAAGCAGGAACTGAATGTCTTTACAGGAGAAGTGCGTACATAATAGACAAATATTTAACACCAATAAAACTCTCATGCATTCTGCAAACCTGATTTAAAGCTTAAATATAGTAAATGCTTCCTATCCCCTTCTCTTGTGTACACTGTTTTAGTTTTAGCAGAAACTCCTGTTATCAGACACCATTGACATTTTTTTTATTTACCTTCTATTATGGAGTACTCTGACACAAACTTTTTCATTTTAATTACCTACTAATATGCTTATAAAAGTATTTGTAGTATGTCCTGAGGAATTGTGAACTGGGAACATTCTAACAACGCAAGATTTAGCTGAGCTCATAATAGGAATTGGATACATTAACATTTTTACATGCAAACTACAAGCCCCAGTTTTTAAAGGCTTACATAAGACTTTAGGTGTCACGTCTCAAGAAATTAGGAAAGTGTAGCAGTACATTGGGTTAAGGTAGGTGTCAGGACGAAAGGCATTACGTGCAGCTCTATTACCGAGGTCCATCGACTACCCTATGTAGACTGCTTAAAGCCCAACTCCATGTTTATTTTCACTTTAAGTTGTTTTTTTAATCTTTTGGCTAAGCTGGCCCATGTAGAAACAGCTATATACAGTATACATTTCTGTGTTCCGGCTGAGGTATGAGGACTTCCTGTCCCGTTTCTGGAACAAGAATGTGTCGGGCTGAGCACTGCTCAGCCATACACAGGAAGCCCTGTATTTTGTTAATGAATACAAGTTGTTCTCTGATTGGCTAACATGGAGATCAAGATATCCTCTGCCTGACTCTTCACCTCTGCCAATCAGAGGAAGCCTTGTACTCCTGTGATTGTCCAACCAGTGCTCAGCCCAACTCAATTTTTTTCTGGCAGCAGATCGGAAATCCTCATACTACTACTTAAAACACAGCACTGAATACCGTATGTTGCCGATGCTACATTCAGTTTATATAGCACTGACAGTGGGTGCATCTATTGGAAAAGGAAATAGTTTGTTTGGGACAGTTAGGCCCAAACAAACTATTTAAAGTGAGAATAAACATGGAGTTAAGCTTTCATCCAGTGGTACTGTGGTGACATCACTAAGCAGCTGCACATAATATTCAGTTAATGTAATGTTCAAAAGGCTGTCGGAGGCTGTAGACTTGCAAAAGGAGATGGTCAATAAAACACTTGTCTACTTATCTTTTGTTAGGTCATTGTACTGTTTTATATATGGTCTATAAAAAGAGTCAGCTGAGCACAGAAAGAGGAACTAAAAGGTTTTCTTTTGTACTTGTTTCAGTTCAGTATGTTCAGATTTTGAAAAATAAAAGTTATGCTTACCGGTAACGTCTTTTCCAGTAGTCTTTCAGGACAGCCACAATGAGAGAGCTTGGTTCCTCCCCTTCCTTAGGAAACACTGTGCCAGCCAATAAATTTTAATTTCCCCCTTTACAAAACTTTAGTTTTTTCTAAGAGCACCTCCGGCCAGCTGGGGAGACACAAGAACACATTAATAACATACTATCATACCATGCGTTCAGGTCTTCTTCAAGACCCCCCATAAATTTGGGTAGGTAACTAGTGCTGTCCTGAAAGACTACTAGAAAAGACATTACCGATGAGTTCAACTTTAATTTTCCCTCTCCATCTTTCAGGACAGCCACAATGAGAGGATAGACGAGCACTTGCCACTTAGGGTGGGACTACGGCTTGCAAAACCTTCCGCCCAAAGGCTTGTTTATTCGCCGACACCAGGTCCACCCTGTAATGTTTTACAAAGGTGACAACACTGGACCACATTGCTGCTTAGGGGTTGTACTTTGGGATGCAGGTAGGGATTAGTTGGAAGCTCAAAACCTTGAAACAAAGATTTGAAAGACTGAAAGGTGGAAGAAAGTTCTTTCATTGAAGCCGCTAACCCCGCTTCCTGCTCTGATGCCCTTTCTCTGACTAAAGCATCTATACAGTCCTTGCACAATACTTTCTGAAATCCATGCAAGGAAAAAAAAAGTAAACCTTTAAAATAACATCACCTTTGCATGTAGGATACAACCCTGGGGAGTGCACTAACCCTTTTAAAAAGTAAGGATCTGAACCTCCCCCCTCTGACCACCCAGAGGGCCCCCCCCCAACACTACCAGGAACCATTCATGGAGAGGGGAAATCCTAGATAGAGAGGACCCTTCCCCAGGGTGCTCTTATCCTAGGATGGCTGGAGATAGCATCGATGTGCGCTGTCTGGGTGTCCGCTTCAGACATGACCGCGCTGGTGGTTGCTGCTTGTGGAGTCTCACGCTGCCTGTGCTGCATTCACGACTCCTCTCCAGACTGCGCCCAGCCCACCATTAGCCCCGCGACCCGGAACTGGAAGTCGCGGGTCAAAGGGAAGCATCCGCCCACCACATGTCCCCCACCACATGGCCCGCCTGGTTCCAAATGCGGTCTGCACCCGTGTACAGGGAGAGTGGAACTGCCTCCCTGCTGCAACTCTGTGCATGCGATCTTCCTCCCTCACTCAGCGAAGATGGGGTGGTGAAACTGTGCGGCTGGTATGTACCACACCGCATCCCTGGGAGAGCCCCTGCCTCCCTTACAGGACTTCAAGTAGCCACAGTCTCCCCAACTACCCAGCCAGGTCCCAAAAACAGTGTCTCCCCACCGGAGGAAACACAAACAACTGAAGTCCGGCAGGGGGAAGTGAAAATGTATTGGCTGGCGCAGTGTTTCCTAAGGGAGGGGAGGAGCCAAGCTCTCTCATCCTGGCTGCCTTGAAAGATGGGGAGGGAAAAGTGGACCTTCACCCCTGTAGGCAGACACTGATAAGATAATAGACATATGATGTTATCTGACAAAGAATGTGATGTTAGGAGTGTATAGGTAATATACTGGAAGAAAGTATTTATTTTTATCATTTGTAATTTATCATTTGATTGTAATCATTTGTAAGAGGGGGTGGGGGAGAAAGTGTCACTATCTGAGTGTAGCATGCGTGACAAACCGAGTATAAAATGGAGTAATGCACTCACATAGAAAACAGGTAGGCACAGCAAGTCTAAAATTAGATGTGCAAGGTATTCAGCCAATGGCAGTCTCTTGGGTGACTCAGATGAACATGGATTGGAGAAAAAGAAAACAAAGAGAAGACCACTCTCAGTGCAGCATTTATTGAAAATTTAATACTTAAAAATGAACAGTCATACACTCACACGTAGTGAAAATAAAGCAGGATTAATAGAAGGTGCCAGTAGGTGGGAAACGTCATATGCCCCGTACACGCAGTCGGATTTTCCGATGGAAAATGTCAGATCGGAGTGTGTTGTCGGAAATTCCGACCGTGTGTGGGCTCCATCGGACATTTTCCATCGGATTTTCCGACACACAAAGTTGGAGAGCAGGAGATAAAATTTTCCGACAACAAAATCCGTTGTCAGAAATTCCGATCGTGTGTACACAAATCCGACGGACAAAGTGCCACGCATGCTCAGAATAAATAAAGAGATGAAAGCTATTGGCCACTGCCCCGTTTATAGTCCCGACGTACGTGTTTTACGTCACCGCGTTTAGAACAATCAGATTTTCCAACAACTTTGTGTGACCGTGTGTATGCAAGTCAAGTTTGAGCCAACATCCGTCGGAAAAAATCCTAGGATTTTGTTGTCGGAATGTCCGAACAAAGTCCGACCGTGTGTACGGGGCAATAGTCCTAATAGGTAGCAGCATATAAGATTGTAAATGGGGATAAAAGCTCCTCTGGGGGATGGACAGCACATGAAGCAGTATTAGGTGGCCAGGAATTAGAAGAAGCCAGTTGCAGGTACACAGGAGGCAACCGATCTGGACCTCAAGAAAGTGACTCTCGGCCATCTGTCCGGCAATGATGATGTCACACGTACACGTAAAGAGGAGTGGCAATGTGTTTCAGGGTGGGGTCCCCTTTGTGTTGAACCAGCCCAATACATGGAGCTTGGAAAATGGCTTGACAAATGGGACTCTGCCACAAAACGGATTGCCACACCCCTTAACATGTACATGTGAGGTCATCGCAGGTTGCCATACAGCTTAGAGCTGCTTCCTTGTGGTCCATAGCGGCTGCCTCCTGTGTACCTCTAGATGGTTCTTCCTGGTTTCTGTCCGTTTAGTACTGCTTCCTGTGCTGTCCAACCACCAGAGAAGCTCTCATCTATATTTACCAGCTTGTATGCTGCCACCTGTTAGGACCAAGAAGTTCTTCACCTTCTGGTACCTTCTAATAATGCTGCTTTTTATTCACTACATGCGAGTGTATTGCTGTTCATTTATCAATATCACGATTTTAATAAATACTCTTGTGTGTTGCACTCTCTCTTTGTGTTCTTTTTACCCTATCCATGTTCATAGGAGACACGCAAGAGACTTTGCAGATCAAAATTTAGACATGCCATGCCTACCTGTTTTTAAGTGAGTATATTACTTCATTTTTTTTTTCTTTTCTACATGGTTTGTCATGCATGCTACACTAATACACTGGCACTTTCACCCCCCCTCTTTTTTGTCTAAAACCTAAAACTAGATCATTCCTCTCCTTCCTTCACATTATGGGCTGGCCTATGTGTCATTACCCCGTGTAGACTGTTGGTGGTCAACTTCCTTGATGAAATAGACCTCAAGTGCCCTAAAATCACCAGATGTAATGAAAAAGCTGTCACAGACTGTAGAATGTAAAAGGAGAAGTCCAGAAACAAAGGGCCTGCTACAGCCAGGCAACAGTCATAGACTGGAGACACATTATGTGAGACTGCTTAAGATCACTGCTATTACTGTCTCGATACAAAGCAAAAAAGAGAAAAGTGCTCATCTCAGTTAAGGAGCGGCACGTGTATTGTGTCTTCCGAGTTTTAACAGTCTGGCAATAGGGGCGGTCGGCTCCCGGTGTAGGTGTTCCCGGCCAGTGAATTCTAATGGCACCTCCCACCGCAGGGAAGAGGCCCTAGACTGCCACAGCACAATAACAATCTAGCTTTGAATAATGACACTACAATGGACTTTAGATTACTAAATTGGCAAATTCATAAATCGAGACTTTGGACATGATTCTGGAGCCATCTGCTTATGACACGATTGCTTTAACATTCATGCGGTATATTCCAGTATATGACCTGTTTGCCACAACCACGTTGATGACCAAAACTCTACAGTGACATATCTTTAAATGGTGGCATTAAAATATGACGTGTATTTCATCAATGGTTCTTCGTTTTCAAGAATAACAAATACATAAATTAAACCAAAAGAGAAAAGGGATGGACAGCACAGAAAAAATAAGATAATGTGAAAGAAATATACCAACCAATTTAACTACCAGAAGCCAGTATAAAGAATATTTTAACTTTACTGGCTTGAGTAAGCACCAAAATACAGACTAGAATTTTTTTAGGGGCACACAGGTGTCAAAGGGATGCATTTGGCTCAGGGGCTTAATCTAGCTGCTTCCATTTTACAGCAGGTTTATTACGTTGTACCATTGCTGGCAAGAAGTAATTAGTAATGGCTATGGCTATTTACACACTTACTGCCGTCAACTAAAGCTGCCCATACACTAGAATTTCATTCAAAAACTTTCATTGCAGAAATGTTCTTCAGTTTTTGAATCATTTGTGGGATCAAATGCAGAGTTCCTTTTCGACTGCAGTGACAAAAAAATTTCAGGGACAGAAAATTTTTCTTAAACAAATTTCTAACACCGAATGTGGTTTTCATTCAGGAACTTACATTCAATTCACAGTTAGATGTCAAAAAAATGAAATTTTTACAATACTTTCTAACAACATTCATCAAGTCGTCTAATGTACCAATGAGAATTTTTGTATGAATGTTCAGTCAAAAATCTACTAGTATGTAGTTTAGCTAGCAACATCTGCTAGTATGTAGTAGTTTAGCTAGTTTAACATATTTTTTTCTCATATTTTTACATGCTTACATACACTCAGCTTTAGTAAATAAACCCAATTGTGTACTTAAAAGTGGGGTATGCCTGTAACATTATTACTTTTCAGGCAGGAACAAATGCATACAAACAATACATTGAAACAATAAAATATATTTATGCATGAGCTTGACCCAGCATGTACAGCTTGTTTATTGACAGTGCATGCTTACCCATTGTACCCAGCCAAATTTTCCCTGTGTACCCACAACACAGTGCATAAAGAGTAAACTGAAAAATGTGAAGTGCTTTAGCATTGATTGGTCAGGAGTGGTACAGTGACCACCATCCAATGACAATGAAAGGACACTGCCACCAGTAGGTGGTTAGAAGCAGGTTGTATGTTGAAATGAGCGTTAATGGAAAGTGAAGGATCAATGATTTAGTTCAATGTACCTTTTATAGTTACCTTCAATTGCACACAGTTTTCTTATTGCATGGAAATGTTTTTTGGTAAGTACTATATATGTTTGCTTTGAGAAACATTTTAATTTTGATGTATCTAGGGCTGAAGTAAAGCCATATTGTCTTCTGGTGGCGATTCTATGCCACATGGTGGTGATTCTATATAGTATATTCAATTACTGATAACTGGAGTGAAAAATGGACAGTCAGTAACGTAAATATTTTACGAATAATTTTGTTTTTCTGATATTTAGAAACACAATTTTTTTGTAATAACCTTTATCTTTTTTAATAACACTTTTTCTAACAGTATGACCTTTAAGCTTTATACTATTTTTATAACTAGGAATTGTCCACTGATATTAAATGTCCATAAAGAAAAATCCATACTGAGTAATACCATTTTAACATGGCAGGTCTAAAATCCTCATGAGTACCCACAGTAATGTCGGTCAGAGCAGCCTTGCTCATCTCTTGAACTTTCTACAATGAACTAAATACAAGTAGGGAGAATTCAGCCCATACTCCCTAGGAAAAAAATTTACATAAGCCTCTTTAGGAGAGGCTTTGCTGGTTTTCAACCACCCCCCATGTGACCCCCTGCCTCTCTACAACACATACATGGAGTATTAATGGTTTATTGTATCTTGGATACAGTTTAACTGTGTTCTCAAATCTGGACCTAGTAAAGGTTTAAAAAAAAAAAAAAGATTTGTATAGAATCCTTTGCTAGCGTGGATATCCACCTGGTTATGGAATGTCTGAAATGAGTGCTGCGTCGTTGAAGGCAACCAGCTTTCTATTGTGTTCTGGGAGAATGACTTGGTGAAAAACGATTGGTTGCTATAGTAAACACAGTCAGTTCTTGTTTTACATATGGTAATAATGGGCGCCCTATCATTACAGCCACTTTAGGCAGTCAGTAAAGAATCACCAAGGTCTTCATTTGTCTACTACATAGGTTTACAATACCATTTCTAAACTATCTGAGCCACTCAGCTGGCAAAATCATATATCATTTGCCTTTTTAACACTAGTTTATAGGTTTTTTTTTTAATTTTTATTGTATCATACACTGCCTTTCAAGGAATTTTATACATGGCTACAAGTCAGATTCCAGCTTCCTGCTTACCTTTTATATAATAAGGCAAAGTACAATGGCTAAAACCAAAAGCAGACAATTTAGAACTCATCATTTATTGATCTGACTGCACTAATCCACTTGCAGTGGGTTTCTGCAGATCACTGCTCTTTTGCACCTTTTTTGTGGTTTTGTTACTTTTCACTGTATGGCCGAATTTAGTTATAGCATGTCTTGTCTGTATTCCACTAACTATTACATTTATAACTCCTTACCATGTCAGACCGCCAGCAATCTGTGATTTAAAGTACACCGAGAAGAAGAGTTAGAACCTCCTTCAGGTTCTCGTTGCTGTCTCCATTGGGGAAATTTTCCCTCATGTCCTGTCCCTGTAACCATGGTCAGCGGGAAATTAGATTACATGAAATATTCTTTACGAAGACACAAACAGCACTAAGAACCCAAGAAAGACCAACAACCAATTAGTCTTTAATGAAAGTGCAGGGTCTTGGTCATTTTCCAAAACACAATGGTCACCAAGACAGGACTTAAAAAAATGTTTAAAGGAGACCACAGACAGCAAAAAGAACCCAACAGTGACTAACAATCAACTAGCGTTTGAAAAACTGTAGTGCTTTGTTCCTTGTCCCTGTGGTCACCAGGACAGGACATGAGAAGAAATCTACTGTAAAGAGACCACGGACAACAATAAAATCCACAGATAACAGAGATTTTACTTTTCCCTATGTATAAAAACATAAAAGGAAAAAAAGTTCTACATTAAAGGAGGTATCTATAAGCCGTAAATGTGAGATTTACCAAATATTCACAGGGGCTAACTATTCCCTCTAATTTAAAACATGTGCACCAGGAGGATTCACCTGCAGTAAAAATTTGATGAATGTAACGCTCCCTGCTTAAAAAAATGCAACTTAGTGTCTTAATAATAATTTTTTAACATTTACCTGAATGTTTTCTTTGTATAAATTTTCTCATTTTAAAAGCTTGGTGTGCCATATTTTCTGTGTTATTTGCACTTGCTCCCTCTATTGGCTGTCAAGCAGTACAATCAGCATTCTTGCTTAACACATGTTAACACATATGTTCAAAAAAACTCTGATTAAAGAAAAAAAAAAGTGTTGTGTTTTGCAGACTATATTTAGCCTGGTCTAAATAATTTTTGTGTCACACCCACTTCCAGTGAAAGCCAATTGTCATAGGTTGTCAATAGACTTGTATTGAAATGGAAGGAATGGCATGTAAACTGGAAGCATGGCTTGTGTATATCGTGCACATACTGTATATGGCTGCTCTAACATATACAATTCGAAACTAGGCTTTCAAAACATTAACACATTTTCATATTTAAATCAAGATATCTAAAAAAAAAATTTTAATGAAATAAATAGACTCCATTTAAACACACCTGCTTGTGTCTTACTAATGTAACAGGTTACAGGAAATTTCTGCATAAGTGTTATCGGGAAGGCTGTGTTAACATGTAGTGTTTAGTTTCAGTAAGTCAGTTATTTATATTCTGCGACTCAGATCCAGGTACATGTGTATACAAGCTTTATAAAGTCATGTAGTAATGCTCTCCTATCTGACAGTCAATAAAAAGTGTCAATAAAACTGGTCTGCCTGCTTCCTTGTGTTGGTTGATGACCACTTGCACAATTTTTTCCTTTACTGTCTATCTAGCATCTGTGCCTGTGCAGTGACGCGTTTGACACTTCCGAAGACAGCATGTACTATTGATCTCTAAGGGAGGACATGCGTCAACTCAGTAACAGAGAATCTTCTTACATATTTTTAATTCATGAGCTGATGCTATAATCATAATGAATGCTATAGACTTATCTCTGAATATCTTGACATTAATATTTATAAAAGACTGAATTACTGGGTGGAACAGAATCTATGAAATATTACTGATTTAAGCCCTGTACACATATGGGTTTATGAATGAATATTTTCACTGAAGATTCACACATTTTTCTAACTGAATTCAACTGAAAAATAAAAGTTGGATCCTGGGTCAAAGTTATGTGAAAACATTTTTAAATAGCTCTCATAGGTATTTAAATATAGTGCCAAAAATATAGTACCAAAAATGTAAGCAAGCATAATTTATTAAAAAAGGCCTGGATTGATTCTTTTCTAAGTGTTTATAATATAACCAGATACTAACATTTATAGGTAACGTTGATCCAGGGAATATCCGATTGCCTCTCGGGGGACCAGGAAGGAAGCAAATTGGAGCAAATTGGATCATGCTTTGCTGTTTTTTTTTTTCCCTTTCTCTGGATCAACTGTGAGTGTAGGTTTGTGAATATAGAATTGTCATTTTTTTCCCCCTTACTACGTCAAATGGTGTATTGCAGTATGGCTGGTTTATAAGAATGCAGGGCCCAAGGTTAATATATGAGTGGAGGCTAAAGTCTAAATGCACCAGTCTTTTTACCCTATAAAATGTATCTTAACTTTTAGCCTGGGTTCACACATGTGCGGTGCGAATTGAAGCTCAGGTTTCACTGGGAAGATAAAAATCAGTTGTTCAGAGGTTCATCTGCGTTTTAGCTGCGGATCAGTGAGCAGGGAGAGGGGGGGGAGGTGTAGTAAGGAGAAGGAGAAAATCCATGTTCAGAACGCAATGCATCTGCGAATCAAATGCGTTCCCATAATGAAGATAATGGGCTTGTAATTCGCAGTGCAATGCCCAGAAAACGCACACGTTTTTTGTGCAATGCGCAGTGCGAATGCAACGCACATATGTGAACCAGATGCATTCATATGAATGTATTTTAAAATGTCCTGTGAATTGGATACGGTGTAAGCTGCATCTAATTTGCATAGGTGTGAACCCGGGCTAAAGAATAGCCAGTATCTTCCCGACTATAGAAGTTAAACTAACTGGTCAGTAGTTACTTGGGTCCTTTGTTACTTTGATCACTTTTTTAGATATAGACACCACATTGGCCTTATTATTTATAACTATTCTAATATTGGAGATGATCTACACAATTGATTCACCAAGGCTTCAATGAATCCATACAAAAAATTGCTAATCATGAATTTCGCTGCAAACCCTATTAGTCAATGAGAGGTGAATTATAATGAACATGTTTTCTATGTAGAAAGAAGTTCGGGATTACTGTTACCAGTAAATAGGTTTCCACAACCTCTTCACAGCAGCCAACCAAGAGAATGCTACTCCCATCTGAAAGTACAATAAGAAGAAAATAAAATATATGCAATGACACATTCCATAGAGAAGTATCTGCTCTCCTATTCATCTCTATAGAGCATGTAGTATATGTGCCTAAGCAATGCAGCATGTAATACCGTGTACACATGACTGGACTTTTCGACAGCAAGGGTCCGACGGAACGAATACGTCGGACAAGTCAATCATGTGTGCGCTTCATCTGACCTTTTCTGTCGAAAAATCTGACGGACTTTAGAAATAGAACATGTTTGAAATCGACTCGAGTCCTATCGAAAAATCCGTTCATCTGTATGCTAGTCCAATGGACCAAAAACGACGCTAAGGCAGCTATTGGCTACTGGCTATGAACTTCCTTATTCTAGTCCGGTCATACGTCATTACGTTCGAATCAGTCGGACTTCAGTGTGATCGTGTGTAGGCAAGTTCGTTTCGTTGGAACTCCGTCGAAAATTCCCTTCGCAGTTCAGTCCGTCGAAAAGTCCGCTCGTGTGTACACGGCTAAGAAATATGAAAGCAAACACTGCCCGGCATTGCTAAAAGCTGTGAAGTGTAGGGGTACCCGAGGTCCGATATTTTTAATACTATCTAAGGCTCAGGATAGGAGAACACAAATTAAGATTTTGTATAAAGGTGTAGCTACTACTTTCCAACTGGTAAGCTACAGTAATTGCTTGTTTTATCGAGCAGGATATAGTAATCTTAGAAGCATTTCCACCCTTCAAAGCTTAACTTTAGTCAAAATTAAAAAAAAAAAATCAGCACAATTGATGTTACTTACAGATAATAAAAAGGGCCCCTTGTGCTGCTAGCAGAGGTTTTAGTTGAAATCTTCTGTCCCCTGACCTCCCCCCATCCCCGCAGCAGTAATCTTCTGGTGCCAGTCAAGGGAACTGTCATATGCCTGCCCTTTCTGCCACCCTCTTCCATTCATAGAAGCTGTACTATAGCTTCTATAAATGAAATACGATTGGGTGATAGTGGGTGCTGAGTGATTATACCTTATATGTCAATACCATTAACTAAAAAAAATATATGCATAAAGTGCAATATTTCCTTATATCAAACAGATATCATTCATGAAGTGAAAATATACATAAAGTGTAATGAAAAAACATATATAAATTGGTTGTGAAAAAAACATTAAACAAATCGTATTTAATAAGTCCATATTTCCAATGATGTGTCTTGATTAGTAGACCCACTCCGAAAGTAAGAGGGAATTCCTTCACCATATAAATATAAATCCACCCAATGTGCTCAGAATTGAAAGCTGCTCACCAGATGGATGTGACCTCTTTATTTAAAAAGAAGGTCTAATGCACTTTTGGGAACTCCTAAATAGGATACCCTAGGTTACCAGATGACTCCTCTCTAATGTGACCTCCTCTCCACTAAAATATCCCATATGGAAGAAACAAAGGGACACTACATAGCACAATACTTATTTAAAATCATACATGAAACATGAAGGTTGTCCGCTTACATTTAGGTGTGCCTTAGCCTGGAACTGAGGATGGCCTGCAGAGATTGTATTATGGAGCCACTTGCCACTGGGCTCATGTCCAGAGCCGGCATGCGTTCCACTCGGGCATAGGAGAAACCAGAAGCTGGGACCTGGAAGTGACGTGACCGGAAGCGCCATTATCAGGAAGCGTACCGATCACAGAGCATGCTCAACTTAAATGGCTAGGAAGTAGCTGTGATTTGTGGAGCATCCAATCTCCACCCTCCACATCCACAATGTATAATACACAGATTTCCATGCAACACAATCCACTCTGCATTGCCCACTCGCGTCAGTGAACAAATGTTGTAACTTTGACAACCACAATATTACAATACATGATAAGATACATTAAAACATTAATAATAAGATTAAAATAAAACACTAAATCATTAACCCTAATAGAGTTGTAGCCCACTACCATATTCGTATCAAGCAGATTGAATTAAAAGCAAACCTAAATAATACATTTTTTTTTTAAACAAGACTGTATTCATTCATTAGTCAGATACAGTGCTTTGCAAAAGTATTCACCCCCTTGGCATTTTTCAGGTTTGTTTGCCTTACAACCTGGAATTAACATTGTTTGAGGATTGTTTGAGGATTTGCATCATTTAATTTACAGAACATGCCCACAACTTTGAAGATGTTTTTTTTTTTTGTGAAGCAAACAACAAATAGGACAAAATAACAGAAAAAGTCAATGTGCATAACTATTCACCCCCCTAAAGTCAATGCTTTGTATAGCCACCTTTTGCGGCTATCACAGCTCCAAGTCGCTTTGGATAAGTCTCTATGAGCTTGCCACATCTTACCACTGGGATTTTTGCACATTCCTCCTTAAAAAACTGCTCAAGCTCCTTCAGGTTGGATGGTTTGTGCTTGTGAACAGTAATCTTTAAGTCTGACCACAGGTTTTCTATTGGATTGAAGTCTGGGCTTTGACTAGTTCATTCCAACACATTTACATGTTTCCCTTTAAACCACTGTCCTGCTGGAAGGTGAACCTCCGTATTAGCCTCAAATCACACACAGAGTGGTACAGGTTTTGCTCAAGAATATGGCTGTATTTAGCACCATCCATCTTTCCCTCAACTTCGACCAGTTTCCCAGTCCCGACTGCTGAAAAACATCCCCACAGCATGATTCTGCCACCACTATGTTTCACTGTGAGGATGGTGTTCTTTGGGTGATGTGATGTGTTAGGCTTGCGCCAGACATAGCGTTTTCTTTGATGGACAAAAAGTTAAATTTTAGTCTCATCAGACCAGAGCACCTTCCTCCATACAGAAAGAAAAGGGAAAAGGGGTTTGGGACTTTAATTGAGGCATGTGTATGTGCATAAAGAAATAAAGGGTATCTAGTTGTAAACAGGCTACATGTCATAGTTCCCAATGGGAACAACATGTAACCGTAGGATTATAGGTTTAAATTCATAGCTCCAATCAATTAAATGCAATTAATAGATACAATACACAGTATGATATATGATGTATCATATAAATGATATATAATACATGATTTTCACAAAGAGGAACATAATAAATAATAATAATCATAATCATATTGACATGTTTAATGTTAATAATTAATAAACATGATTGGTACAGGCTAAGGCAGATAGTAGATTAATTAGATACAAATACAGGTCCAATAATTATAATCTACATGATAGATGTAAACAGTCAATAAAATTAACAGAATTCATAATTTTAAAACAAGGTTGGCTTGGCATCCTTGAGTCAAAACTCAACACGTTTCATGGCGTTAGCAGCCAATCATCAGGATTAGGATGTGTAAACTTTGGCTATAGGGTAAGATGGAAAAAATAAATTAATAAATAAATCAGATCTAAAGGGGTGCACCATATACTCTACAAGAGGGAACTGAGACCTTATACGTTGCCTATGGTGTAGCCCATATATATATAAAGATGGCCCAGCAGTTGCCCAAGATGGATTGGGATGGTGGCTCTGAGAGAGCTGTCTCGCCCGGGCAAACCACCCTCCTCCCCCCAGAAACCCAAGGGGAACCAGAGAGGGAGCCATGGACGAGAGCAGCCGGGATGCGGGCCGGACAGCCATGACACACCGCCAGAGAGGAGGCAGACCCATGGGACACGTCAGGCTCTAGGAGGAAAAGTAAATAAAGAGAGGTAAAAATGAGGTGAAATGTGAAGAAATGAAAAGGGATGTAATATCAGGTGTATGAAAATAAATAAGGGGTGGATGATGGGGAGTGTTGCAACAAATAACTAAGTGTATCAACAGTGATGTATAGGCAATAAAAAGATATAGGTGCATCTGCATGTAATAGTTGCACTTAAATTTCTAATGGATGTTGCCAAAGAAAATTTATTAAATAAAAGTAAACACTGCATTTGTCAAAGTTGAGATACCAATATATTGCAGTATTGTAAGTATGGATGAAGGTGGATGTTTGAGTATGAATGTGTGTATAGGTGTGTGTGTGGATGAATATCTGTGTGTGAGTTGGAATGAGTGTAGATGTGTGCTGGTGAGTGTAAGCAGGTGAGAACCCCTAGGTTACCTGAGATGTGGATAAACAATCCATGGAACCTCTCCCTGGGATAAAGGGTGTGGAGTGAGCCGCCAGCTCACCCCAGCAACAAATACCCACGGCTGGGGACGGGTCTCCGCCAGCGTCATGCAGTGACGCGATGACCATGTGGGAGACAGAGCGAGTCCCCGCCTCCGGCATGTATGCCTCAGCGGGAGCTTGTCCATCCCTTTGCATCACGTCAGGTGGAGAGACACAAGCACGCAACACGGCGTCTAGAGACGCCGCACGTGCAGTGTGCTATACATGGCGCCGATGTGCCAAGGTCCAGCCCTGCCCCCACCACCCCACAGGATGAGAGGGGGCCGGAACTGTGCGCATCGCAACCCCCGGGACGAGAACACCAAATGACAGAGCCAACCCCCAGTGGGCGTGGCTGGCTAAATGGATGGAATAAAGGATGAGGATCTATTTAAAGTGACCTGAGCCAAAAGAAAGATCTAACTAGAAACCAATAAAAATATATATGTGCTTCCTCCATACATTTTGGGAGTCTCCCACATGCCTTTTTGCAAACTCAAAACATGCCATTTTGTTTTTTGCTGAAAGTAATGGCTTTCTTCTGGCCACTGTGCCATAAAGCCCAACTCTATGGAGCGTACGGCTTATTGTCGTCCTATGTACAGATACTCCAGTCTCTGCTGTGGAACTCTGCAGCTCCTCCAGGCTTACCTTAGGTCTCTGTGCTGCCTCTCTGATTAATGCCCTCCTTGCCCGCGCCGTGAGTTTTGGTTTGCGGCCGTCTCTTGGCAGGTTTGTTGTTGTGCCATGTTCTTTCCATTTGGTTATGATAGATTTGATGGTGCTCCTAGGCATCATCAAAGATTTGGATATTTTTTTATAATCTAACCCTGACTTGTACTTCTCAACAACATTGTCCCTTGTTTGGAGAGTTCCTTGGGCTTCATGGCAGTGTTTGGTTAGTGGTGCCTCTTTGCTTAGGTGTTGCAGCCTCTGGGGCCTTTCAAAAAGGTGTGTATATAAAATGACAGATCATGTGACACTTAGATTTCACACAGGTGGACATCATTTCACTAATTATGTGACTTCCAAAGGTAATTGGTTGCACCAGAGCTTTTTATGGGCTTCATAACAAAGGGGGTGAATACATACGCATATGCCAATTATTAGTTTTTTATTTCTGAAAAATAGTTTTATATATATATTTTTCTAATTTTACTTCCCCAACTTAGACTATTGTATTCTTATCCATCACATATAATTCAGATGAAAAAAACATTGAACGAAAGTCTATAATGTAACAAAATAGGTAAAAAGCCAAGGAGGGTGAATACTTTTGCAAGTATCCTTGCTCATTAATCCTGGTCCGTAGCTTACGTGTGGTTCTCCCACATACTGCATTGGGCACAGACATTCCAACACGTAAGTTACATGATCTGAATCACATGTGATCAAAGACTTGATTTTATGTTCTTGTTTATTTACTATGGAATGGAACCTCTCTATTTTTCTATTTTTTCTCTTTGTGGTTTTGCAAGCTTTGCATCTGGTGCAATAATAGAACAGAATAATATAAATTAAATACCATCTATGAATGGAGGAGGCGAGCCTTTCATTAATCTGCCCATCCACCATTCATAGATCAGGGCCACAGGCCAAGCATTGGACCTTTAAGCCCAGATTGGCAACTATCCGAATATAATTTAGCTTTTGCCTCTTCAGGCAAAGGGCTTGAGTGGCATGCGAACACTCACAGCTACATCCTTTCCAGGCAAAGCCTGAGAGGAAAGGGTCCTTCTATTGGGTCTCTCCAAATATTTGTCCTCACATTATTGGTATAAACCCCTTAGTGATTGACCAAGTCAAAATGAATATACATAACTCAATACATTGTATCCTGTCACTATCTACTGCAGAACATTTAACAGCAGCAGACAGAAGCCTTGGTCAACGGAGAAATCCAAAGAACCAAAATAACACAAACAAAGCTACAGTAATGTCTTCTTATCTCACTGAGGTCTACACTAATGCCCCGTAAACACGGTCGGACTTTGTTCGGACATTCCGACAACAAAATCCTAAGATTTTTTCCGATGGATGTTGGCTCAAACTTGTTTTGCGTACACACGGTCGCACAAAGTTGTCGGAATTTCCGATCGCCAACCACGCGGTCACGTACACCACGTACGACGAGACTAGAAAAGGCCAGTTCAGGACCAAGCGCGGCACCCTTTGGGCTCCTTTTGCTAATCTCGTAAAAGTTTGGTGAGAGACGATTTGCGCTTTTTCAGACTCGTGGCTTTCAGATCCTTTTCTGCCCTTCAGTTTGTGCTTGTGGGTTTGTATCTGCTCTTCAGTGCGTGCAAGCAAGTTCCGCGTGACTTTAATTAGTCATTGTATTCTTGTTCGTTCGTTACTGTTTTTCAGGTCGCTCTTCACAGGCCTTGCTGTTCTTCAGTGCGTTCTGTTACTTCGTTCTGAGCAGCTGACTGTTTTCTAGCCATGTTGCGTATGCATACTCCTCGTAGAGTTCGTGCTGTGCGGGGGCTTGGTGTTGGGGTCCTGACCTTGACATAAGTCCAGTCCATGAACAGGGTGGGGAGGAGTTCATGGACCAAGAATTGGTTGCTTCAGCGTGACCAGTTCTCTCATATGCCTTTGCTCCGTGAGATCCGTGAGAATAATCCTGATGATTTCAGGAACTTTCTCAGGATGACGGACCCCGTGTTTCACCGTCTGTTGGCTTCGCTGACCCCTTATATTAGCAGGCAGGATACCTGCATGAGGCAAGCCATCACTCCGGAGCAGAGGTTGGTCGCTACCCTGTGGTATTTGGCAACAGGGAGAAGCCTGCAGGACTTGAAGTTCTCGACAGGCATCTCCCCCCAGGCTCTGGGGATCATTATCCCAGAGACCTGTTCTGCCATCATCCAGGTCCTGCAGAAGGAGTATTTGAAGGTAAGATTTTTATCCTTTTATATCACATTTTATTGTATTGAATGTTTGATAATATATTGTATTTCTTTCCTCATTCCCTAATTACCATGATTGTAATATGCTGTGAATGTCCCCTTTGTCCTCATGCATGCTGGATTTGTATGTAATTATTATTTTAGGTCCTTCATACATATTTGCCCTTCAATAACCTCCCCAGCATGTTCTCTCCTGGCCCTATATACACCTCATGTAATCACTTAACAATGTATTTTTTCTGCTCCGTAGTAGTGCTTTACCACAAACACCCCCTAAAATGTTTTGAAATGTTATTTTTGCTTTAAATTCTGGCAGAGTGGCAGAGGATTTTTTTTTGTGGTGTCCCCAAATAATTTTTAGTAACCCTCCCTCCCCCAACTGCTAAGTCAGCTGATCCCAATTCTCTATCTATCCTCAATCATCTATCTGCTGACTTTGCCAAACCCATACACACTATACCCATCTCTTTTGTGCTCTGATGTATGGATGAATTCCCCAAAGCATGTAGTGCAAGGGCCTGCCTGTATACTTTCAAATGGTACTGTTTAACGTTTTTGTATACTATTATTATCTTGACAGGTAATAGCAGAATGTCCAAATGTCCTCAAATGTGTACAATGTGTATTTATATCTTTGTATTATGACACTTCTTACCTGTCCAGTGGGCTGCCAATAGTGTAACTAAGGAGGGGCTGTTCCAAGTAATACCCTGTATTTAGGCATTCATTTCTCAATGAAGTGAAGAGGGTTACCTGTCCAAGATTTCCACACACCCCATAATGTTACAAATGGCCCATGAGAGGGGGGAAAGGGAATATGATAGGTGTACCTTATACTTTGGCGTTGTTAAATTCCCCTTAATAAATGCTATCTGGAGGTTGCCCCATAATGTTTGTGCCTAATCTGCTTGCCATGTTTCTGATCAAAAATAGTAATGTTTTTTTTTATCCTCAACAGTTTCCTTCCACGCCACAGGAATGGCAGACTGTGGCCTCTCACTTTGCCCAGCGGTGGGACTTTCCTAACTACGGAGGGGCAATTGATGGGAAACACGTCCACATCGTCCCACCACCCATCTCGGGGTCATACTATTTCAACTATTATGGGTTCAATAGTATAGTGATGTTGGCGGTGGTGTCGGCTAATTACGACTTCCTGTATGTGGACGTGGGGAAGAATGGCCAGATGTCCGATGGTGGAGTCATCGCCCAGACGGAGTTTTACAGGCGTCTCCAGAATGGCAGCTTGGACTTGCCAGCTCCAAAGGACAATGTGGAAAGGCTCCCATTCGTGTTCGTTGCTGATGAAGCGTTTGCGCTGGGGGACCACCTGATGCGGCCATTCCCGATGAGGACCCTCACCCCGGAACAGAGGGTTTTTAATTACCGGCTGGCCAGAGCCCGAAGAGTGGTGGAGAACACATTTGGAATCCTGGCCAGCCGGTTCCGCCTATTTCTGACACCCATCCATATGGCGGAGTATAAACTGAACCATATTATACTGGCGTACTGTATTCTCCATAACTTTTTAAGGAAACATTCGGCCAACTATGCTGGCTCAGTTGGGCCTGAGGCCGGAATGATACATGAAACCACACTGACGGCGCTTGAAAGCGGCCATCCTGGCTTGCCCTCCCTGAGTGCCCGTGATGTCTGGTTACGCTACCTGGAGTTCTTTGCGGGTAGGGGGGCCATCAATATGCCAGCAAATATGTGAAGCCTTTTTATAATTAAAAAAAAAAAGAAATTCTTTGTGGACATTTACTGCTTGTGTTTGTTTTAGCTGACACTGACAGAAATGTGTTGAGTGCAGAAAATGGCGTGATTGTGTAACCTTATACAAAGCACTGTTGGCTGTTATTTACTAAATGCAAAAACACATTTCACTACAAGTGCACTTGCAACTGCACTGAAACTGCACTTGTAGTGCAAAGAGGATTTGCCCTTAGGAAATAAAGCCCATTTTCTCTGAAAACAGCAATGACATCACCCCAAAAGTGTTGTAGTGTTGAGACAATAATCCACACATTCTTGATTAACAAACTTTTTTATACCTGCACAATCACATGTGCATTTACCAAAGGTTTTTCAAACAAATCAACATGTTTGTTGTATAAAAATTTTTAGGGTGGCATTATCAAAAATAGAAATGTCCATTTACGATAAAACAGGCCTGTGTAAAACCAACAAGAAAGACAAAAAACTTAAACTTACAAAGTTCACATTAGGTAAAACCTGAAGGCAATATCAGACATCAGTATTTAGGAACTGTGTTTGATATTGCGTTCAGATGGGGTCAAATCACCCCTGGAAAAGCCAAATTTGGAAGATGCACACCAATTTACGAATGTAAACATGTGCTATCTGCCATCACGGGGGATCAAGGGATGTGTTTTGGGGGAGCAAGCCCTTCCTCTCAGCTACTTTATTATTGAGGAAGGAGTTGTACCCCCAAAACGCGTCCATTGATCTCCCGAGATGGCAGATAGCACATGTTGGCACACTGTGTGCATCCTCCAAATTCGGCTTTTCAAAACATTGCAAAAATATTTAAAACATTGGACCACAATATAAAAAAGTGATTTTGTGGGTTTTTTTTTTTTTTTTTTTTTTTTTTTAATCTTTATTTTTATTTTATGTATTAAAAGGAACATACAAACATGTAGTCTATGGTCAATCTTACTACAATACAGTGCAATTCTTACAGTGCAGACCTGGACGTACCAGGCAATAACAAGTTGCCAAACACATCACAAGACAAAGTAAAAAATTGGAGGGGTAAGGGAAGGGGGGAAAAGGGGATGAGGGAATAAAACTTCTCCAAACTGTATTGCACTGTGAAACAGTCAAAATGATTCCCAGGGGGGGGTCTCGCCATGGCAACTTCTTGGCCGGACCCGTCACAAAAGCCCTCCACTCTGTATTGGAGGGGGGGGTCTCGACCCTGCTTTAACCACTTCAGCCCCGGAAGGATTTACCCCCTTCCTGACCAGAGCACTTTTTACAATTCGGCACTGCGTCGCTTTAACTGCTAATTGCGCGGTCATGCAATGCTCTACCCAAACGAAATTTGCGTCCTTTTCTTCCCACAAATAGAGCTTTCTTTTGATGGTATTTGATCACCTCTGCCGTTTTTATTTTTTGCGCTATAAACGGAAAAAGACTGAAAATTTTGAAAAAAAATGATATTTTCTACTTTTTGTTATAAAAAAAATCCAATAAACTAAATTTTAGTCATACATTTAGGCCAAAATGTATTCGGCCACATGTCTTTGGTAAAAAAAATGTCAATAAGCGTATATTTATTGGTTTGCGCAAAAGTTATAGCGTCTACAAACTAGGGTACATTTTCTGGAATTTACACAGCTTTTAGTTTATGACTGCCTATGTCATTTCTTGAGGTGCTAAAATGGCAGGGCAGTACAAAACCCCCCCAAATGACCCCATTTTGGAAAGTAGACACCCCAAGGAAATTGCTGAGAGGCATGTTGAACCCATTGAATATTTTTTTTTTTTGTCCCAAGTGATTGAATAATGACAAAAAAAAAAAAAAAAAAAAAAATTTACAAAAAGTCGTCACTAAATGATATATTGCTCACACAGGCCATGGGCATATGTGGAATTGCACCCCAAAATACATTCAGCTGCTTCTCCTGAGTACGGGGATACCACATGTGTGGCACTTTTTGGGAGCCTAGCCGCGTACGGGGCCCCGAAAACCCAGCACCACCTTCAGGATTTCTAAGGGCATACATTTTTGATTTTACTCCTCACTACCTATCACAGTTTTGAAGGCCATAAAATGCCAAGATGGCACAAACCCCCCCCAAATTACCCCATTTTGGAAAGTAGACACCCCAAGCTATTTGCTGAGAGGCATGGTGAGTATTTTGCAGCTCTCATTTGTTTTTGAAAATGAAGAAAGACCAGAAAAAAAAATTTTTTTTTTCTTTTTTCAATTTTCAAAACTTTGTGACAAAAAGTGAGGTCTGCAAAATACTCACTATACCTCTCAGCAAATAGCTTGGGGTGTCTACTTTCCAAAATGGGGTAATTTGGGGGGGGTTTGTGCCACCTGGGCATTCCATGGCCTCCGAAACTGTGATAGGCAGTGAAGAGTGAAATCAAAAATTTACGGCCTTAGAAAGCCTGAAGGCGGTGCTTGGTTTTCGGGGTCCCGTGCGCGGCTAGGCTCCCAAAAAGTCCCACACATGTGGTATCCCCGTACTCAGGAGAAGCAACAGAATTTATTTTGGGGTGTAATTTCACATATTCCCATGGCACGTTTGAGCAATATAACATTTAGTGACAACTTTGTGCAAAAAAAAAAAAAAAAAAAAAAAATTTGTCTCTTTCCCGCTACTTGTGTCACAATATAAAATATTCCATGGACTCGACATGCCTCTCAGCAAATAGCTTGGGGTGTCTACTTTCCAAAATGGGGTCATTTGGGGGGGGTTTGAACTGTCCTGGCATTTTATGCACAACATTTAGAAGCTTATGTCACACATCACCCACTCTTCTAACCACTTGAAGACAAAGCCCTTTCTGACACTTTTTGATTACATGAAAAAATTATTTTTTTTTGCAAGAAAATTACTTTGAACCCCCAAACATTATATATTATTTTAAAGCAAATGCCCTACAGATTAAAATGGTGGGTGTTTCATTTTTTTTTTTTCACACAGTATTTGCGCAGCGATTTTCAAACGCATTTTTTGGGGAAAAAACACACTTTTTTAAATTTTAATGCACTAAAACACACTATATTGCCCAAATGTTTGATGAAATAAAAAAGATGATCTTTAGGCCGAGTACATGGATACCAAACATGACATGCTTTAAAATTGCGCACAAACGTGCAGTGGCAACAAAATTAATACATTTTTAAAAGCCTTTAAAAGCCTTTACAGGTTACCACTTTAGATTTACAGAGGAGGTCTACTGCTAAAATTACTGCCCTCGATCTGACCTTCGCGGTGATACCTCACATGCATGGTGCAATTGCTGTTTACATTTGACGCCAGACCGCCGCTTGCGTTCGCCTTAGCGTGAGAGCAGGGGGGACAGGGGTGCTTTTTATTTATTTATTTTTTTTCTTTATTATTTTTTTGCTTTTTTATCTTATTTTTAAACTGTTCCTTTCATTTTTTTTTTTTAAATCATTTTTATTGTTATCTCAGGGAATGTAAATATCCCCTATGATAGCAATAGGTAGTGACAGGTACTCTTTTTTGAAAAAATTGGGGTCTATTAGACCCTAGATCTCTCCTCTGCCCTCAAAGCATCTGACCACACCAAGATCGGTGTGATAAAATGCTCCCCCAATTTCCCAATGGCGCTATTTACATCCGGCGAAATCTAAGTCATAAAATGCTCGTAGCTTCCGGTTTCTTAGGCCATAGAGATGTTTGGAGCCACTCTGGTCTCTGATCAGCTCTATGGTCAGCTGGCTGAATCACCGGCTGCATTCTCAGGTTCCCTGTTGAGACAGGAGAGCCAGAGAAAAACACGGAAGACGGTGGGGGGGGGGGCATTCCCTCCCACTGCTTGTAAAAGCAGTCTAGAGGCTAATTAGCCGCTAGGATTGCTTTTACATGAAAGCCGACCGCTGGCTAAAAAGAATGATACCAAGATGATACCTAAACCTGCAGGCATCATTCTGGTATAACCACTCAAAGTCGTGAATGGCGTACCTGAAGACAAAAAAATGGTTAACAATAAAGCACAGTAAACGGTAAAGTATAAAAAATTGCATACCTGAAAAGCAAACATGATAAAACATAATAACAATAAAACATTGCAGAATAGAATACAGTAAAAAAGAGCAGAACAATAGAGAGAGAGAATAGAGAGAGAGAACAATAAAACGACAACTATTTTTTTTTATTTTTGTTTGTGTTTTTTTTTTTTTTTACACTTTTTTTTTGTAACTGTAACTTTTATAACTGTAACCGCTTCCAGGTTCGGGTCTCTCAAAATGCGATGGCATCTTGGGAGACCCTGTGAAAGTGTGCCTAGTCTGTGCAATGCTGCACCCTACGCTAATACTCAACTAGTGAATGGTAGCGTTCAAAACATTCACCAATGCAAAGACCAGGATTGTCAGGACAGGAGGGACAATAATAGTGAGTGTCACGCCTATATCCGCGCTTGGTGCAGACACAACATCTTTTTTGGGGGGGTTCGTTGGGTAGGGGTACTCGGGAGGACATAAAGAAAATGCCTCTCATGCAGCCGACTGCATTTGGTTGGGGATGTGAATGGGGGAAGTACGGGCGCTGCAGAAGCGGTGGGTTCCCAATTAGGATTGGCGAATGCAGCAGGAAGGGCATTATGGGCACGACGGGCCTGTGTTTGTCTTTTTGGTGGCAGCGGGACACTACTTGTGCTTGCCACCTCACCAGCTTGAACTGCACTTATGGGACTCGCCACGTCACCAAGTGTTACTGCAGTGCTGGTTTGACTACGACCGGGGTGTACTAGGCCGCTGGTGCTTGCCAGTTCACCAAAACGCTACAAAAAAAAGTGACAGTGATCGATCGATACTGCACTTGGGTGGGCTGGACTGGGCTGGGCCGGGCGGAGGGGCAAAACGCAGGTGCTAGCAGGTATCTGGGCTGATCCCACTAACACTGCGTTTTTGGGAACCCTAAACTGCTGGGGACGCCAGTATAGATCTGATCGGATCAGATATTGATGCGTTCAGATACTATACCACTAAGGGAGGTGTACGGTGCGTGTACGGTGCGTGCATGGGTGTTCGCGGTACTGGTGCTAATCTGACGCTGCCTAGGGCGACGCATATCACCGCCGGGCGATCAGGGGGCTAAACCTTTTTTCGGTAATAAACGGCGGGTGCCCTGACACTATAAAAAATAAACAAACTAACCAGCGTCACCCGTAACGGTTATACGGTGATCAGTGGTAAAAGGGTTAACTAGGGGGCCATCAAGGGGTTAAAACATTTATTAGATAGTATATGGGGGTCCCTGTCGCTATAAAACACTGACGGCGAACCTAAATATTTACGTCCCTAACTAGCGTCACCAGCGACACTAATACAGCGATCAGAAAAATGATCGCTTAGCGACACTGGCGACAGGGGGTGATCAAGGGGTTAAAACTTTATTAGGGGGGGTAAGGGGGGTACCCTAGACCTACAGGGGGCTAAACTTTTATTTGGTAATAAACGGCGGGTGCCCTGACACTATAAAAAATAAACAAACTAACCAGCGTCACCCGTAACGGTTATACGGTGATCAGTGGTGAAAGGGTTAACTAGGGGGCAATCAAGGGGTTAAAACATTTATTCGGTAGTATATGGGGGTCCCTGTCGCTATAAAACACTGACGGCGAACCTAAATATTTACGTCCCTAACTAGCGTCACCAGCGACACTAATACAGCGATCAGAAAAATGATCGCTTAGCGACACTGGTGACGGGGGGTGATCAAGGGGTTAAAACTTTATTAGGGGGGGTAAGGGGGGTACCCTAGACCTACAGGGGGGTAACAGTTACTACCCTAACTGCTAACTGTCACAAACTGACACTATGCAGTAATCAGGAAAAAACAAACAAAAAAAAAAAAAACCTGCTTGGTGTCAGTTTGTGACAGGGGGGGGGGGGTGATTGGGGGGGGATCGGGGGGCGATCGGGGGGGGATCGGGGGTGTAACGTATGCCTGGCATGTTCTACTGTGTGTGTGTGAGTGTTGGTGCACTTACATGTCATCTCCCCTCGGCGCTGGAACGGAAACTCCCGAGCCGAGGAGAGATGACATCACATCCTCTGCCTCTGTGTACTATACAGAGGCAGGGGATGTTTGTCATTGGCTGGGAGCGATCGCGAGGGGGGGGCCACGATCGGATGGCCTCCCCCTCGTCTCCCATCGCTTCCAACCAAATGCCGACCGCAGCTGGCACCGGGGGGGGGTCCGATCGGACCCCCCACCCGCGGGAAGGCAATCACGTTTCAGGTACGTGATTTTGCCTGCCCGTGCCGCTCTGCTCACGTATATAGGCGTGAGGCGGTCGGCAAGTGGTTAAGGCCCCCGAGATGCCCACTGGGCGGGTCCCTCGGGAGGGGGGCCATAAGCCTCCAACTAACCTCCACCAAGAGGGAGGCGCCCCACGGGCATCCCCCGGGGTCAATGCCTTTGAAAGGTGCCTGTGTCGCCAGGCGGAGCCCCTGTCCCATAGGTCTGCCCCGGTAATGACTCTATAACATTTAATAAGGGAGATACAAAACTTGCCTTTAAATAAAAAAAAGAAAAGCAAGAGAAGGGGGGAAAACCAAAGACGCCTAGCGTCACATATCAGCCTTCAACTGTGGACCTTGTGAACCATGCATAAGGAAAGAAAAGGTCAACACCCGGTGCAATCAGTGGGGCAGTGAGACACGTCATTCAGGTACGCACGTCACCACATACGGGCCTCCTTAGCTTCAGGGAGGGCTCCGCTAACTCCAACAGCGCAACTTCCAGGCTAGAGGGCACAGGGTTAGTGTCAATGGTGAATCTCCGCCACTGGGCCCAGATACTATCAAAGCGCTCACTCTTATTCTTGCACCTCGCCACCCACTCCTCCGCCTCTCTGATATCTTCCACCTTCTGTAACCATTCTTTTAAGGTAGGGATCCGTGGACTCTTCCAGTGGAGAGGTACCAGCCTTTTAGCAGCGTTTAATAGATGAGGGAGGGCGCTTTTTTTGTAATGGCTCAGAGGGAGGGCGGGGAGGTGCAGGAGAAAATGCTCCGGGGAGAACGGGATCTCAATCTGCAGAGCATTTTTAATGGTAGCCTGTACTTCTCTCCAGAACGGCCTAATCACTGGGCATTCCCACCACACATGGAGGAGGGTGCCTTTCTGACCGCAATCACGCCAGCAGCGGTCAGAAACCGAGGGGTAAATACGTGCTATGACGGCAGGTACCCGGTACCAACGGGTTAGAAGCTTGTAGTTAGTTTCCTGCGTTCTGGACTCTGCGGAGCTAGAATGTGCTAATTTATACATGTGTAGGCGCTGTTCTGGCGAGAACTCTATCCCTAAGTCCCGCTCCCATTCTCTTATGAAAGCCGGCTTGCAAGCAGCGGAAACTGAACCCAGTAGCCTATATAACTCAGAGATCAGATGGGGAGTTGGTTCTTCTTCTATAAAGAGTCTTTCTAGTGTGGTAATGGTGTCTAGCCCTCTCATCGAAGCCCCCTCTGTTGCAATGAAATGTTGGAGTTGCTGGTGTCTCCACCAATCCATGGGGAATCTGCCATAGTTAGTCCTCAAGGCATCTAGGGGTATCAGACTACCCTTATCTACAAATTTGCCACAGCTATAATTACCGTCTGTGACCCATGTACCGAAAAAGGTCCTTTGCTCCCCAGGAGGAAACCACCTGAATCCCCCCAGCGGTGCCAGTGGGGAGCCCGGGGGCACCAAGGCGTACAAAGCATTCGTGCGATCCCAGACCCGCAGGATATGAGTAGTTAGCGGGGAGGACGTTTGTGAGAGTCCTCTGTATTCACGAGGCAGCCAAGGCGCGTAGGACAAGTCCCGGCCTGCCAAGCTCTTCTCCAAGGAGACCCATATTTTTGAACCCCCATGATGCCGCCAGTTGAGGATATGTTGGATCGCAATGGCTCTGTAATATCGCCTTATATCCGGGAGGCCCAGGCCTCCCATTTCCTTGGTCTTCTGTAGTAAAGACGCGGCCAGTCTTGGCCTTTTACCATGCCAGATGAAATTAATCATTAGGCTTTGAAGCTGTGTAAAGAAGCTCCTGGGGAGAGGGACTGGCAGCATTTGTAAATAAAAGAGCACCCTTGGAAGGATGTTCATCTTGAGTATGCTAAGTTTGCCCAGCCACGTGAAGGAGGTCTTGGCCCAATTCTGTAAGTCTCTACGCACCATGCTCAAAAGGGTGGGAAAATTGGCCGAGTAAATATTGTCAAAGCTATTGGTAAGTTGTATACCCAGGTACTTAATTGATGTTGTAGCCCAACTAAATGGGAAAGCTTGTTGTAAGTCATTAGCCATCTTCGCAGGGATAGTGATGGGCAGGATTTCAGATTTCGAAAAATTGATTTTAAAATTGGACACCTGACCAAAAGTTTTTAGTTCCCTCATAAGGTTTGGCAGTGACACCAAGGGCTGGGTCAAATGAAAGAGCACGTCGTCTGCATAGGCTGACAGTTTGTGTTCCGTTGACCCCACCGTCACCCCTCTGATGTCAGCACTCGCCCGTATCGTTCGAAGCAGTGGCTCCATAGCCAGAGCGAACAAGAGGGGGGAGAGGGGGCACCCCTGCCTCGTGCCATTCCGTATGGGGAACCCCAGGGATAAGTGGCCGTTTACCTTGACCTTCGCACTGGGGGTCGCGTAAAGTGCCATGATCCATCTAAGCATATGGGGGCCTAGTCCCCAAGCCTCCAGCACCGCCTTAAGGTATGACCAATCTATTCTGTCAAAAGCCTTTTCGGCATCCGTGGACAGAATAAGGTATGGGGTGGAATTCCTATGGGAACATGCCCATTGTATAAGCTGCATGGCCCGGATGGAGTTATCCCTAGCTTCTCTACCTGGGATAAATCCCGTTTGATCGGGGTGGATAAAGGAGGGCAAGACATATTTAAGTCGATTTGCCATGATCTTAGCAAAAATTTTTACATCGACGTTAAGAAGTGATATTGGTCGATAGCTTTGTGGGAGGGTAGGGTCTTTGCCTTCCTTCGGGATTACGGTGATGTGGGCCAGTAATGCCTCAGGGGGGATCTGGTGATTTGTGGCTAAAGAATTAAAATACCTGCACATATGATTTTGTAGCAGAGGGAGAAATTTTACATAGTACTCTTTGGAGTATCCATCCGGGCCAGGGCTCTTCCCATTAGGTAAGGCCTTCACTGTCGAGATGATTTCCTGAGGGGAGACGGGGACGTCAAGGTCTAGCTGCTGTTCGGGTGTCAGGGAGGGAAGTCCGGCTGAGGCGAGGTAGTCACTAATAGCTTTCATTTTCGCAGTCCGCCCTGAGTGGGAAATCTCCTTATCTAGGTGATATAAGTCCGCATAATAATCTTTAAAGATGGAGGCAATCCCGGAGGAGTGTAATGTGGCTGTACCGTCAGGGGACCGGAGAGAGTGCACGTGAGCTGTCAGTCTTCTCTGCCGGAGCGCTCTAGCGAGCATTCTACCACACTTATTTCCCTGTTCGTAGTATTTATGTGAAAGGTAGCGTAGTTGTCTGCGCGCTCGACGGTCAAGGAGGCGTGAAAAAAGTTCCCTCAGTTCGATCAACCGATCACGGGCTTGAACGTCTCCCTGGCGTTTGTGTTTAAGTTCTTCTTCCTGTAAAGCCATCAGTACCCTCTGGAAGTCTATCTGCCTTTCCTTTTTAAGTTTAGAGCCTAGGGAGATCAGTTCCCCCCTGAGTACCGCCTTATGGCTTTCCCACACCACTCCGTCTGCCATATCCTCAGACACGTTCTCTGTGAAATAATGTGTAATGGTCTCAGAGATCCTGGCCACTACCGAAGCATCGTCTAGGAGGTTTTCATTGAGCCTCCAGGACCAGGCCCTCCGTGTTTCGTCTGGGATTCGCAGCACGGCCCACACTGGGGCGTGATCTGAAATAGTGATATTGCCTATTTCAGCTGACTGCAACAGCTCAAGGGTGTCGTGGTCCACACACATTAGATCAATGCGCGTGTACACATCGTGCACCCCCGAGTAGTAGCTGTAGTCCCTCTCTGACGCGTGAAGAGCTCTCCACGTGTCTATAAGGAAGCTGTTCTGCAGTGACTTGCGAAAATGCTTGAGGAAGGCTTGGGAGTGAGTGGGGCGGCCTCGGGATGTGTCAACGAGTGGGTCTGGGCTCACATTAAAGTCCCCTCCAAGAATGAGGTACCCCTCCCTGAATTCGTTCAGCTTGTCTAACACAGAGTCAATAAAGGAGAGTTGTTGGGCATTGGGTGCGTAGAGAGTCGCAAATGTGAATTTTTTGTTGGCCAAGACCCCCTTCACAAAGACGTATCTACCCTGCGGGTCGACTCGGCTCTCTGAGAGTTGGAATGGGCAAGACCTATGGAATGCAATGGCTGTACCCCGTGACTTGGCCACCGGAGAGTTGCTAAAGAACCACTGGGTGTATAAGTGTGTAGGTATCTTTGGGAGGGACTGTTCCCTAAAGTGAGTCTCCTGCAGGAAAACCACCTGGGCCCCCAGCCTCTTTAGTTCCTGCCAAAGCCTGTTGCGCTTGTGTGGAGAGCAGAGCCCCCTAACATTATAGGACAGTACCTTTAGTGACGGCGCACCTGACCTGGATGATAGTTGACCGGTCGCACCCCCTCTGGGTCCTCCGTGCATGGTTCAGTCAGTCAGAAGGCGACCTGAAGATCAAAGCAATAACCGTTAGCTCTGGAGAATAATATCAGACACAGAGTGATATAAAGGGGGGAGGTGGTGGAAGGGGGGGGGGAGGGGGGGTTAAGGGGGGGGTAGATAGGGAGGGGGGGGTTTTTAGAGGGGGTTAGTGGAGAGAGTAGGTAGGGTAGAGGAGGGAGAGGAGGGAGAGGGATACGGATGAAAACAGTAAGAAACTATAGAGCTCACCCGGGAGGGGGGCATCAACCCAAAAACCACCCGGGTGAAAACTCAGAGTCCCACAAGGGACTGTCACCTAGTAAGGTGAGGCCTAGGTGGGGTACGTGGGTGACCACCAAGGGGACGGTTAGCCCTTCCGTCCGTCCAGTCCATTATGACACAGAAACAGGGTGGGGGGAAAAAACAACAAAAAAAAAAAAAGGGGGGGGGGGCAAAAAAAACCCCCAAAAAACAGTACATGTCACCAAAAGGAGAAAGGGGATTATGTAACTCGAACTCCCAAAAAAAGTGCAAAAAAGAAAAAAAACCGGTGGGGAGGAAACCAGACAGCCAGGCTAGGAGTTGGGCCGCGGACCCCCCCAGTCCATCATGGCGTCCAATGGTACTTAAAATTGGGAAGTAGTGCATAGGGCCTCGCGTGCAACGTCCTGCAAGTGGAAGTAGGATAAGACAGCAGTGCGTCCGTTGGGCCCAGTGTCCTGATGGGGGCACCTATGATGAAGAGGGGATCGCGTCCAGAAAATTAGTAAGGGCAACAAGGGCGTCAGTAGCTTGTTCAGTCACTGGTTGTAGAGGTGCCCGGACGTGGGCCCTCTGTTTGCCTGTTACGACCTCGGGAGCGCCTGTTTCCTGCCGCCTGGATCCATGGCTGAGGTAGCTGGGGCATCTGGATGTCCGGAGTGGTGCGCCAGTCCGGGAAATCCACTGGATTAAGCTCCAAGGTATGTAAGAAGCGGGGGAGGTCATCCTTTGTGCGTAGTATAGCCCAACGGCCATTTTTGGAAGCCTGGAGGCTGAATGGGAAGCCCCAGCGGTATGTGAGGCCTGCTGCTTGAATTTCCGTTAGGAGTGGGCGTAGGGCTCGCCGCTGCATTAGGGTACGCCGTGAGAGGTCCTGGTAAAAGGACAGTTGAGCTCCATCAAAGTCAAAGACTGGTCTGTTACGCATCTTTTGCATTATACGGTCCTTTAGTGTAAATTTGTGCAGCTTGCAGATTACATCCCTGGGGTTGCCGGGGTCTTCTGATGGGGGCCGAAGTGCCCTGTGCGCTCTGTCTATCTCAATCGGCACCGATGGAGGCAAACTCAGGATCTCGCGGAACACTCCCTGCAAGGTGGGAACAATGTCCTTAGGTGCAGTAGCTTCAGGAAGGCCTCGTATGCGAATATTCGCTCGCCTGCTGCGGTTCTCCATGTCGTCTAACTGACACAGAAGGGCCTCAATCTGGTGACTATGGGTGATAGTCTGTTCTCTGAGCTGAGCGATGGCGGGTACAGAGTCATCAAATTTCTGCTCCAGAGTCTCTACCCTGTGACCCAGTTCAGTGGTATCTGTTTGCAGTTGTTCAATGTCTTGCCTGAAGGCCCTCTCAATCCTGCTGGTAAAGCGCTCTAGGTCTTCTTTAGTGGGGAGAGACCATAGGTGCTGCCTAATATCCCTGTCCTCCGTCAAATCTGCCAGGTTTGTGCCCCTGTCCTGTGGCGATGTGGAGCGGGGGGATGCAGGGGGGATGGAGTCGCTTACCAGCCTGGGAGAGGAGATAGGAGACAGTGCTGGGGGCGCAATCTGAATTTCCTGCTGCAGCGTGGCCGTTCGTTCCGGCGCCATCTTGGATTTCCCCCTCTGCTGGCGTGGGGTGTCGGAGAGGAAAGAATCCAGCGATCCTTGGCCGTTGGGGTGAGCTCTTTTCGGCTGGGAAGAAGCCCGCCGCCGCTGTGACATGCCCTGTGCGGAAATCGGGGGATAATCACCCCTGTAGCTGCTTATTTAGCTGCGGACCGGACGGAGCTCGGGCTCAGCACGTCCTCACTCCTCCATAGCCAGGCCACGCCCCCTGATTTTGTGGGGTTTTAAATTCGCCCCAAAACAACAATGATGTTATTATTTTTTTGAATCACATCATTTATTTTTTTCTGGATGTTTTGCAATTCTACATTACACCCCATGATCTCCCCGATCAGGATCTGGGCACTTTCAGATGTGAAAGGATCTCGATCCCTAACATCACGATCACCTAAAAAGAGAGAAACCAAACAAAAGCAGGTATCAAAAATCTGCCACCATCCATCTCTTACCTGAGCCTGTGGTCGCAGACACTCACCTGTTGTGGTGCCGATTTCAACCACATCTTTTTCTTCCTCCTGCTCTTCTTGGGTTGGGGGTATTTCACCTTCTTCCATAGGTGGGGGGTCTGTGGTCTCCTCGGATAAGGGGTGTCCTCCGAGTCTTTTATCCCCTATGTAAAACAAAAATGGTATAATTAGCACACAGATATTTGATGGCAGAACTAGAAATAGGAAACATTGCTTGGAAGTGGGGTACAATTGTCTATTTTAGCCGAGTTCCAAGATGTATATTTTTTATTGCCCTTTGTCAAGCTGCAATACTTTACCTGTTTAGTACAAGCTTCACAGATGTAGCCCCCTATAGTATACACTGGAGCACCTGTGTGGCCCCCCTAATAAAAATGGTGTTCTGGGGTCCCACACTAGTGCTCCAGTGTCCAGATGTGAAAACAGCTGCTCAGTGTCCTCTCCTTACACACAATCTAGTTGGCATTTCATTCTAGTAACAAACCCATCTACACAAACAAATATTTGGCATCCAAGTACGCCCAAAAAAAATGTGGGAAAATGCATATGGCCTAAACAATGATGTTTTAGAGGCCGAAAGAAAAATGTTTGATACGAACGAATAATGGGCATATGAACATTAAAGTTGCCCTTTTAAACTGTACAATTAAGAAAAGCATATGGAGCAGCACGAACGTAATAAAGACAAAAAGAATAGGAACACAGCACAACTACTTACTTTTTTGCAGCACTCTCCGGGTCTTTTGGTACTGCTCTGGCTCTCTTAATTTCAGGTCCGACCACCGTTTCCTGAGCTGATCTTTCGATCGTCGTACCCCGAAATTCCTGTGAAGAATTTTGACCACTTTCGCCATGATCTTGGCCTTTCTGATATTGGGGTTGGGGTAAGGCCCATACTTTCCATCATAGTCGGCCTTCTTCAGGATGTCCACCATCTCCAACATCTCCCCAAAGGACATATTTGTGGCCTTAAATCGTCTCCTTCTGGATCGGGACGTGTCCGGATCCGGGCTTTCCTCCTCCTCCACCTCGTTCCTGTAATTATCACGCATCACTGATATCACTGCTGTGACTCCGCCATGTGCTCTTCCCCCACTGCGCAGAACGAAAAGGGGCAGAGAATAGAATAGAAAGAACATCAGGGGCGGGCGGAGTTACACGCATGCGCAGTGTATATAAAGCGTAACACACGTGCGTATTACATACGATCTGTGAGTGGAGGAAGGAGCATTGGATGCGCCGTTCGTAAGAACGAAGGTAAGAGACAAACTTTGGCCTATACTGCTTCTAGATTGAGGCCTATATTGTAACAAGATTAGGAGAGTTTTGTCTGACATTAGGCTTTGTCTTGTGTTGTGTCTTGCAGTGAACATGGATATGCTAGTGAAAGAAAATGACTTCATGTCACTATTCATTGATATGTTAAGGGAGCTGCCATGTCTGTGGGAGATTAACCACCCACATTACAAGAACCAAGCAAAGAGGAAGGCAGCACTGGAGCAATTGTGTGAAATTGTGAAGCAGGTGATCCCCACGGCAGACATCACCTATTTGAAGATCTTAATTGGTGGCCTGAGGAGCACATATGTGAGGGAGCGCAAGAAAGTCCTGGATTCACAGAGATCCGGAGCAGCAGATGACATCTATGTCCCCAGGATGTGGTACTACGACAGGCTGCATTTTCTGGCAGGCCAGACTGAACCCAGGCCATCCCTCTCCAGTCTTCCTTCCACGCTTCCTTCCCCCCCGGCTGAGGCTTCTGACGCCCAACCTGGGCCTTCCAGGCAACATGTGGAGGAGCCCAGATTGAGCCAGGTATAGCATTCCTCTAAATATTTCTGCTTGTCCAATCAATGATGTTAACTAGATGTTAGTTGGGAGTACTCATTTAGGATTGTGATTGATGAAGCAAAAACTAAAACCATGTCCCTTTTTCATACACTTCAGGGAAGTCTCAGCCAGGAGGTGGCCGGGCCGAGCCGGCTGGCTGATCTGCAGGTCCCTCCACTCCCCCTGGAAAGAGAAAGTGGCTGTAGGAGGAGTGCCCTAGAGGAGGCTGGCAGAGGACTCTTTTGGAGGGCTACAGAGGTCCTGGGAGCACCACACACCATGGAGGAGGACATTGCTGCCACCATTGCCTATAAAATGCAGAGGATGGAGGAGGGACAACAACTCATGTGTAAGTTGCTCATATTGGAGGCTCTTAAGAAAGGTATGAGGGGCCAAATTACAGCTCTGACACACCTTTGCGATGGTCCTCCTCCTCCTCCTGCAGGTCCTCCTCCTCCTCCTTCTCCTCCAGGTCCTCCCAGTCCTCCTCCTCCTCCAGGTCCTACTCCTACTCCTGCCACATCTCCAACAACACAGCCACAGCCGGGAAGGAAGCATGGAAGGCAGACCAGAAAGTGAGGACCCTGGATCCAGTCTGGTCGGCCAAAAGATGTAGCCTCTTGTCGTACCACAGCCTGGGGACACACATGTCATCTGCTGCTATCCGGATCTCTGCGAATTCTGGACCAGACTGCCCTCCCTTACATATGGACTCCTCAGGCCACCAATTTTGATGTTCAAGAATTGATGTCTGCCGTGGGAGTCCCAGGCTTCGCTAATTTCTCCTGTTGATCCAGTGTTGCCTTCCTCTTTGTTTGGTTCTGAGCCCTTAATAAAGGGTTTTTGTTTTGAATTATACTCTCCTATGTGTTTTACTTCAAAAGTGACAGTTTGTTTGTGAGGATTCAGGTACATTTCAAAAATACAATGTGAAATGAACAAGGGACACCAACAACAAACAATCTCCTTGAGATTAAATAATAAAAGATATCAATGGTGTTGGGGTAACTTGACACACAAAACACACACAAAAATATTCAGGAGTAAAAATAAAAACAACATTGAACAAAGATCAGCCTTGGAATAAATACAAACATTAAATCTAAAACAAAAAAGGCTTAAAATCCCCCCCAAAAAAAAAAAACATTCTGTCAGATGTGACAACTAACAATATATTCAGGGAATCCCAATAAAAAAACAAAAAAAAAAGTTTGTGAGAAGTGTGTGTGAATATGAGCAGCAAAACTACTTAATTCTTTTCACATTATAAAGAAGAAGAGAGTGCGCTGTATTAAACCATTTTTGACATTGCAGCGTGACGAAAGTGCTGTATCCATTGCGAACGCTAAGTTTACCAGAACGAGCTGTTCCGTGCCAGAATTTCTTCTGAGCATGTGTGGCACTTTGTGCGTCGGAACAGGCCACACACGGTTGGAATTGACGCGATCGGATTTTGTTGTCGGAAAATTTTATCTCCTGCTCTCCAACTTTGTGTGTCGGAAAATCCGATGGAAAATTTCCGATGGAGCCCACACACGGTCGGAATTTCCGACAACACGCTCCGATCGGACATTTTCCATCGGAAAATCCGACCGTGTGTACGGGGCATTAGTGTATCAAGATTCCTATTGTTCCTATTTGTACTGACTACTAAATTGTAATTGGGTTATCTGACCGACTCTGTATAATCACATAATCCAGAGAAAGGCAAAAAAGCTTGATCTTTTTTGCTCCAACAGGGAAAAATTCTTCTTAAACCTGTAAGGCAATCCTGTAAGGCAATCAGAGATTTCTTGGATCAACAATCTCTGGGGCTGTTGTTACTCATAAATGTTAATAGCCAGTTATATTCTGTGCATTTAGGATTGCATCCAGCATTTTTTTTTAACTGAGCTGGCTAAAAGTAGTTCCCGAGGGAGCCTATTCCATGTTTTTACAGCCTTTACCTCCAGACACAAAGAGTGTCCTCCTGTCCTTTGTAATGACCTTGAAGGGAATAATTAAATCATTTTCCACCCAGTTCACTATATATGGATCACTTATGTATTTATACAGTATCTCACAAAAGTGATTACAGACCTCACATTTTTGTAAATATTTTATTATATCTTTTCATGTGACAACACTGAAGAACTGACACTTTGCAACAATATAAAGAGATCATAAAAGTCCCAATACAAATCTGCTAGTAATTGACAATATAGTCCATCTGGCATACACAGGCAAATCAGCTAAGTAGTGGTATTGGGAGAGGGAAAAAAACGTCCACAGGAAGCACACAAGGCTGCCATCAATTAAGGGAAGAAACCATATTCCAAGGAGCTGAAAAAAAGCACAAGTGGAGAGGCGCCTCTGGGTGCAGTCGTTTTTTAAAAATCAATTTAATAAACAACGTAAGATCAACTCACATGTAGTATAAAAATGAAAAGCATGGTATCAGAAAGTCGAGATGACGTTCCCACATCCTGTGACAAGATCCGTGCTGTGTATGATGACTGGGGATCTTCCGAATGATGTAAACGCCGGCTCCGGAAGAGCGGCCTCAGAACGAGGCTTGGAACACAGTGGATGGTTGGCAGCAGGGGGACGACGTCATCAAAAATGGACGTGTTTCATGAGCGTGCGCACTTGGATGCTCTGCAAGTCGCGCTCCTTCCTCAGCAGAAGGAACAGCACAAGCCTCGTTCTGAGGCCGCTCTTCCGGAGCCAGCGTTTATATCATTCGGAAGATACCCGGTCATCATACACAGCACGGATCTTGTCACAGGATGTGGGAACGTCATCTCGACTTTCTGATACCATGCTTTTCATTTTTATACTACATGTGAGTTGATCTTACGTTGTCTATTAAATTGATTTTTAAAAAACGACTGCACCCAGAGGCGCCTCTCCACTTTTTTTCAGCTCCTTGGAATAAAGTAGTGAGTGTACAGCTTGTATAACAGTGTAAATTTGCTGCCCCCTCAAAATAACTCAACACACAGCCATTTATGTCTGACCTGCTGGCAACAAAAGTGAGTACACTCCTAAGTGAAAATGTCCAAATTGGGCCCAATTAGCCATTTTCCCTCCCCGATGTCATGTGACTCGTTAGTGTAACAATGTCTCCGGTGTGAATGGGGAGCAGGTGTGTTAAATTTGGTGTTATCGCTCTCACTCTCTCATACTGGTCACTGGAAGTTCAACATGGCACCTCATAGCAAAGAACTGAGGATCTGAAAAAAATAATTATTGTTCTACATAAACTTGGCCTAGGCTATAAAAAGATTGCCAAGACCCTGAAACTTAGCTGCAGCACAGTGGCCAAGACCACACAGCGGTTTAACAGGACAGATTCCATTCAGAACAGGCCTCGCCATGGCCGACCAAAGGAGTTGAGTGCACGTGCTCAGCGTCATATATAGAGGTTGTCTTTGGGATATATACTTATGAGTGCTGCCAGCATTGCTGCAGAGGTTGAAGGGGTGGAGGGTCAGCCTGTCGGTGCTCAGACCATACGCCGCACACTGCATCAAATTAGTCTGCATGGCTGTCGTCCCAGAAGGAAGCCTCTTCTAAAGATGATGCACAAGAAAGCCTGCAAACCGTTTGCTGAAGACAAGCAGACTAAGGACATGGATTACTGGAACCATGTCCTGTGGTCTGATGAGACCAAAATAAACTTATTTGGTTCAGATGGTGTCAAGCGTGCGTGGTGGCAACCAGGTGAGGAGTACAAAGACAAGCATGGTGGTGGGAGTGTCATGGTCTGGGGCTGCATGAGTGCTGCCGGCACTGGGGATCTACAGTTCATTGGGGGAACCATTAATGCCAACATGTACTGTGACATACTGAAGCAGAGCATGATCCCCTCGCTATGGAAACTGGGTCGCAGGGCAATATTCCAACATGATAACAACCCCAAACAAAAGTGCATGTGGTGCTGGTACTGAAACAGATCCTATAATACTGAAGTCCAAGTGGCCAGTGGACTGCTGTGCAGCCTGAGAATAGTCTAATGATTCAGGGCCAGCCTTAGCAGGGAAGCAGAAGCAGTCTCCAGGATATGCAAGAAAAAAAAACAACAAATGCAGACGCCTCTGAGTTAGACTGTAAAGTGTGTATTAATATAATCACATAGTAACTTACATCAAGGTAAGCAAAGAAGGGTACATCTGTGGGTAAACACTCTGCGAGGCATCCATCACACTGGTGAGTTAAAGGTAAGCTGTCTCAGCCGCTCTGTGGGCTCTCCCGGCTGACAGGAAGATGGTATGGTGGTGGAGAGCTGGAGAGGAGAGGAGGCTTGGATCGCTCCCTGGATCACATCGCTGGAGGTGATGGCGTCACAGGCATCACAGGCGTGAACGCAGCGCGTTTCTAGGCTGGCGCACCCTGGTGGTGGGAGGAATGCGCGCTCATTTTTCAAGCTGGTTAAGATGAGCTGGATGAGCTAAATACAGTACATCCAGCTCATCTTAACCAGCTTGAAAAAAGGAGCGTGCATTCCTCCCACCACCAGGGTGTACCAGCCTGGAAACACGTTGCGGTCACATTTGACGTCATGCCCTCCAGCGCTGCAGTCCAGGGAGCGTTCTAAGCCTTCTCTCCAGCTCTCCACCACCATACCATCTTCCTGCTGGCCGGGAGAGCCCACAGAGCGGCTGAGACAACTTACCTTCAACTCACCAGTGTGATGGATGCCTCTCAGAGCGTTTACCCACAGATGTACCCTTCTTTGCTTACCCTGATGTAAGTTACTATGTGATTTTATTAATACGCACTTTACAGTCTAACTCAGAGGCGCCTGCATTTGTTGTTTTTTTCATGATAACAACCCCAAACACACCTCAAAGACAACCAATGCCTTGCTAAAGAAGCTGAGGGTAAAGATGATGGACTGGCCAAGCATGTCTTCAGACCTAAACCCTATTGAGCATCTGTGGGGCATTCTCAAATGGAAGGTGGAGGAGCACAAGGTCTCTAACATCCGCCAGCTCCGTGATGTCGTCATGGAGGAGTGGAAAAGGACTCCAGTGGCAACCTGTGAAGCTCTGGTGAACTCCATGCCCAAGAGGGTTAAGGCAGTGCTGGAAAATAATGGTGACTACACAAAATATTGACACTTTGGGCCCAATTTGGATATTTTTACTTAGGGGTGTACTCACTTTTGGTGCCAGCAGTTTAGACATTAATGGCTGTGTGTTGAGTTATTTTTAGGGGACAGCAAATGTGCACTGTTATATAAGCTGTAAACTCACTACTTTACATTGTAGCAAAGTGTAATTTCTTCAGTGTTATGACATGAAAAGGTATAATAAAATATTTACAAAAATGTGAAGGGTGCACTTACTTTTGTGAGATACTATATATGGCAAGTATATCCCCCTAATCTCCTCTTCTCAACAGAGAATAAATCCATTACTGCTAATCTCTCCTCATAGCCAAACTCCTCCATGCATCTTATCAGTTTGGTTGCCCTTCTCTGCACTTTCTCTAGTTCTCCGATATTATTTTTGTGAACTGGTGCCCAAAATTGAACTGTCTATGCTAGATGAGGACGTACCAATGATTTGTACAGGGGCAAAATTATGCCTCTCTTTCTGGAATCTATACCTCTTTTAATACAATGTCCTTAGAGTGGGGAAGGAAACTCACGCAGGCACAAGGAGAACATGCAAACTCCAGGCAGGTAGTGCCATATTTGGGATTTAATCCAATGACCCTAGTGCTGCCTGGCAGAAGTGCTAACCACTTAGCCACTATCATCCTTCTCAGTAATTGACCCCACTAGCTGTATACTTAGGATTTAGTTTTGCATGTTTTTAGCCCCTAAATGCAAAACGTTAAAATGTATCAACATTCAAAATAATTTCCAAGATAGCTGTCCAAACAGTGCATTCAAGTTTCCTTGTAATGTAGGGACACCCTCTAAGGACCTTATTCCACTCCATGGAAGTTCAAAACACAAGTGTGCTCACTGTCCCTGTCACACAATATTTTGAACCCCAGAGCAGCACTTGCCCTTGTATTGCTCGGAGCCCGTGTCCAATGTATGTATGTTGTCCTGGCATCTAGGCAGGACAGAGAGTCACTCACACAAGGAGTTTTTCTGACAGGTATGACATTTAAAAGAAGCTCCTTTTTTAAAAAGCTGTACAGGTAAACTTTAAAGTGTATCTATGGTCAATATGTAAAATCAAATATTCATTTCCACATCATATTTTAATTACCGCATCTATCGGCGTATAACACGCACTTTTTTCCCCTTAAAATCAGGGGAAAATCATGGGTGCGTGTTATACGCCGATCCCCGCTAATTGTGAGCTATCAGCGGCGATCGCTGCCGACATTCACATAGCGAGTAGTTTTAAATATGGCGCCGCGGAGTTCGGAGGGACTCGGCGGAGCTGAACGAGCGTCGCCGAAATCACAGAGCCGAGATACACATAGTCGAGTGTATTCGGCTCTTTCTGGCGCCGCTCACAGTCACGCCCAGTCCCGCCATTGGACCTGTGTTATGTCCATCATAGGGCGGGACTGGGCGGGACTGTGAGCAGCGCCGGAAAGAGCCGAATACACTCGACTATGTGTATCTCGGCGGCGTTCGTTCAGTTCCGCCGGTACCGAGTCCCTCCGAACTCTGGGGCGCCATATTTAAAACTACATGCATGTGTATGTCGGCGGCGGTAGGCATGGACACTGGGGGCAAGGCTGCACTGACAAGGCTGCACTGGGGCCAGGCTGCACTGACAAGGCTGCACTGGGGCAAAGCTGCACTGACAAGGCTGCACTGACAAGGCTGCACTGGGGCAAGGCTGCACTGACAAGACTGCACTGGGGCAAAGCTGCACTGACAAGGCTGCACTGGGGAAAAGCTGCACTGACAAGACTGAACTGGGGCAAAGCTGCACTGACAAGGCTGCACTGGGGCAAACCTGCACTGACAAGGCTGCACTGGGGCAAAGCTGCACTGACAAGGCTGCAATGGACACTGGGTCAAGGCTGCACTGACACTGAAAAGGCTGCAGATGGACACGATAAGGCTGCAATGATGGGCATTTTAATGTAAGTTTCTTTTCCCTAAACTTCCTCCTAAAAGTTTTTTTCCTTAAAATTCTCTCCTAAACTTGGGGTGCGTGTTATACGCGGGCGCGTGTTATACGCCGATAAATACGGTATTTTTAACCTACTCACATTGCTCTAAATGCTCTTGGCGTTTGTAAACGTACTTTGTGAAGATCCCCACACATTTACTTACTTAAATTTTGGGACACATTTACTATGCCCTGTGAGTAGGCACTGCTGTGTCACACATTTCACAGAGCCTGCTTTCTGAACTACAGTGTCATGGTCAGTGGTCAGGCTTGGAGGCCAGTAAATATAGTAGTAGCAAGGGGCGTGGCCTGACTCTACATGGAGTAAGACGCATTCCGAGCGGCTCCACACAGTGATCCTGTAATCCAAGGCATCCTACAACCCACGGACGACATCCTGACCTGGAAAGCACCCTCCAGGACTCACTGAACGTCAGGCATCATGTCCCCGTCGAAGTCGCAAAAATCGGCCTCGGCAAAACTGGAACAATATCGCCGTCAGGAAAAGGAAGATCAGGAGGAAAATGGCGGCGCCGAGCAGCATGGTACAGAGCGCACGGCGGGAGACACAGACAAGCTGCTGGAAGCTATCACCCTCTGCCGTACATCGCTTGCCTCTCAAATAGAGGAAGTGAAGGTGGACATATCCCTGATCAGACAAGATCTTCACAAATTGAGAGACAGAGTCAAGGAGACAGAGACCCGCATCAGCGTTGCAGAAGACGCCATCCCTCCGCTCCAGACAGGGATGGAGCAGATGAAACAACACATACAGCAACTGTTCTCCAAACAAGACGACATTGAGAACAGGAGCAGAAGGTGTAACATCCGCCTAATCGGCCTCCCGGAGGGAGCGGAAGGTAAAGATCCAACTACTTTCCTAGAGCAATTGCTCACAACTACCTATGGCAGAGAGGCCTTCTCCCCCATGCTGGCAGTAGAAAGGGCACACCGCATGCCGGCCAGACCACCGCCTCAGGGAGCCCCGCCACGCACATTTATTGCAAAACTCTTAAATTACAAGGACAGAGATGCAGCCCTGCGGCTGGCAAGGGAGAGAGGTAACATCCCAGTTGGCAATGTTAAAGTCGCACTGTTCCCAGATTTTTCGGCCGAGGTGCAGCGACGCCGGCAAACCTTTATGGAGGCCAAACGCAAACTCAGAGATATGCATTACAAATATGCAATGCTATTCCCCGCAAAACTCAGGGTGGAACATGATGGCCGTGCATCGTTCTTTGAAGATCCAGCAGAGCTGATGTCATGGATTGAGCGACGGAACGCTCCAGCAAGAGCAGACTGAAGGTCGAGTGAGTATGAAAGATATAACAGAGACTGTACGTATCAAAACCCTGACTTACCTGAGATGAAAAACTGTGGTAACCTTAATCTCTGAAACTCTGCTTCATGATGTGTCACTGTACACCAGTTGTTAACCTTGTGGACGGACTGTGTCAAGCTGCAGAGACTGCCTTTTCAATCACACTTACCCATTATCCCTCTCCTTAAAAAAAAAAGGGTTAAAATATAACCTGGATCCGTGGGACAGTATCAAGGCATAAAGATTTGCAACAACTACCAACGTGCCCCCCCTAGTGGGTCATGGCATGATGTTTTCCCCTAGACTTTGCCTGTTTTTTCATTTTCCCCTTTTACACATGAAAATTTTCTTTTTTCCTTTATTTTGCCAGCTACAGTAGTAGCAGGAGCCTCGGACTGACAAAGTCTTGCTGGCAACCTGTGGAGTGCAGCGTGACTTACCCCCAGATGCCCCAAGAGAGGATGGCTTAAGAGACAGGCACAGATACCGAACCAAACGATTCATCCGTCAGGCAAACTTGCTTTCCACATTTAAACTTATTTTTTCCTATGTTTTTTTTTTCTTTTACACCCTGTCGGGTGCTGTTTTCTCTTGGCGGGCATTACAAGTTCAGTTATGGGAGTATGCTCGCATCAGTTGGGGAAGATGCAGGGCTGGGAGGGGGGAGGGGGGAGGGGGAACAGAAAAGGTTAAAAAGCAAATGTATGATGTGTGTTCAATGCATAACGTGCTCATGTGTACGAGATCTCAAAGGTATTACTTGAAAGATTGCTGGTATATACCGAACCCAATGTTAAGATATGACAGATTTATTATGACCTATGCCCAGATGAATAAGTGCAACCATAGCTATAAGATATGTAAACAGAGAAACCAATGTCGAGTGCAACACTGAAGTTTCTTACTTGGAATGTGAGAGGACTACGCGACAAGGTCAAACGCACGGCAGTGCTTGCATTCCCTAAGAAACAAAGAGTAGACATAATGACATTAGTGGAGACACACGTGGAGGGCAGACTACAAATGGCACTCCGCCGTCCATGGGTGGGTTGGACATTCCACTCAACACACACACCTCATTCCAGAGGAGTATCGATACTTATTGCAAAATCTGTCCACTTTGAATTAAGTGAACTCCAAACAGACCCAAAAGGCCGCTATGTATTCCTGTCCTCCAGAATCCACGGAGAACCCTTCTTATTAATGGCCTTCTATGTCCCCCCCCCATTCTCCATCTCAATTCTGCTAGAAGGAGTCGCTTTTATGGCTAAACATCCCCAAGCCTCAGTAATTTGGATGGGTGATTTCAATACTACACTGAATGAAAAATTAGACAGACTCAGACCTTTAACAACAGACACAGCCCACACCGGAGACACCAGAATGCTAAACCTCATTTCCCCCGTTCATTTGATAGACACGTGGAGACATAGATTCCCAACTAAACTAGCCTACTCGTGCTTCTCATCTTCACATAATACCATGTCCCGCATTGACCTTATATTAATATCACAAAAACTCATCCCACGGCTTCTTGACTCAGAATTCGGCCCCAGAATACTTTCTGATCATGCCCCATACTGGATCAAGCTAAAATTCCCATTTGATATGCCGCCACGGCCGTGGCATCTGAATCCCTTTTGGTTGTCCCTGCTCCCCGAGGATGATGACCTTGCCAATGAATGGGACAGATTTTATGCATAAAATGCGGACTCTGCTTCCCCCCTAGTGGTGTGGGAAACCTTTAAGCTACATACACGCTCCTCCCTGACTACATACATCAATACCTTGAAAAAGGGGTCGATAGAAATATATAATAAAGCAGCACTAGATCTTGCATCTACAGAACAAACATATAAGGCGGATCCCTCCCCTGCTAACGCTTCCCTTCTTAAGCTGCAGACTAGAGTGGTGAATCAAATACAGTACACGAAGGCTAGACAGAAATTATTTTTCACCAAACAGAAACACTTTGAACAGGGGGAAAGGGCTGGCAGACTCTTGGCTTATCTGGTCCACAGCGAGGACAAACCTCCAGTAGTCATTACACTACAGAGCCCAGAGGGACAAAAAATCTCAGACCCCCCAATAGTATCATCCAGGTTTGAGGAATTCTATAGAGACTTGTACACCTCCACAGTGCGAGGCGAGTCCACCGATATGGACTGCTTCCTAGATGGAGTGGTGTTTCCCCAGCTTACTGGGGAGCAGGTCGGCCTTCTCGAGGCCCCTCTAACGGTAGAGGAGATCGCGACGGCGATAGCCAGTTTTGCCAGATCCAAATCCCCAGGCTCAGATGGCCTACCTATAGAGTTTTATTCACAATACAGCGAGGTGATTACCCCCAAACTACTAACTCTATATAATGAAATGTTCAAGACTTTTACCCTCCCATTATCTATGAGAGAAACCACTATAATTTTAATACCCAAACCGGGTAAAAACCCAAGCCTACCGGAATCATACCGTCCCATATCACTGCTACAAGTAGATATTAAGATCCTGGCCAAAACACTCTCCATTAGATTAAATCAGGTCATACTAACCCTCATACACCCGGATCAGGCGGGATTCATGCCTGGCCGTAACACCTCCTTCAACCTTAGGAAATTATTTATAAATTTGCAAGCTTCACACGAAAACGTTGGCACAAGAGTGGTGGCGACTCTAGATACGGCCAAAGCATTCGATTCGGTGGAGTGGACGTATCTGTGGAGCTGCCTGGGGAGATATGGATTTGGCCCCAATTTCATCAAATGGGTCCAATTACTGTATCAACAGCCCACAGCCAGGGTGGTGGCGAACGGGTGGCCGTCTCAGAAGTTTGACCTCGGCAGAGGCACGAGACAGGGCTGCCCCCTCTCCCCACTACTTTATGCGCTGGCGGCGGAGCCACTTGCCATGTCTGTCCGGGTGGACCCAGAGATTGAAGGACTTAGGCTTGGGACACTCACGGAAAAAATCAGCATGTATGCTGACGACACATTATTATACCTAGCTGACCCTGGACAATCCCTCTACAAAGCTCTCCAGGTGATCGAACAGTTCGGGAAATTTTCTGGACTCAAGATCAACTGGGAGAAGTCTCAAATCTTGCCAGTTGATAGCTTTCCGCTTACAGGATCCCAAGCTGAACTACCACTGCAAAGAACTGACAGGATTAAATATCTGGGGATACACATTTCCAGAACCCCATCAGATTATATGACTCTGAATATTAAACCAACACTCTCACTCATCAGAGCCAAAATTAAAGCCTGGACCCGCCTACCTCTGGGGGTCTGGGGCCGCGTAAACCTGATAAAGATGGTCCTACTCCCCAAAATATTATATACTTTGGCACGCCCCGACGTATATCCCCTTAAAATACTTTAAGACGATTGAAACCCTACTCAAACCCTTTATCTGGGGGAACAACAGACATAAGATATCATGGCAGACTCTCAAAAACCCAACGGACATGGGAGGTACAGCGCTCCCTGACTTTAACCATTACTACATAGCTTCCCAACTGTCACATTTGTTTCATATAGACAAGACAGACAGTGAAAGATTTCTGACTTTGCTTTGCCCAAAATGGGCACAACAAACTACAGATCCAATATATGCTATAACTATGGGCACAAAGGTAGTGGAGGGCAGAGAAGACAAGAAGTCTTTACTTTACCACTATAGACGCATTTGGGAGCTGGCAAATAATAAACTGAATATTCCCTTACACAATGACCACACTCCCCTATGGTACAACAGGAATCTCCAAGAGTTTCAACACGTACAGGATCCAGGGACCTGGATCAGAAAGGGAATATATTATCTATACCACATAATATCAAATGGTACCCTCAAAGACTTCAACACTCTGAAAGAGGAGTTTACACTACAACAAAACACGTTCTTTAGATACTTTCAAATGAGGCACGCAGCCCGAACACAATTTTTATGAACCTCACTACAACCCACGCCCAACCCCTTAATTGCAATCATAAAGGACACGGACCCCAAAAAATTAATTTCTTGCTTCTATAACAAGTTAAATGCCCCCATATCAGCTAGAGTTGCATATGCACTTAAACCACGCTGGGAGGGAGATGTGGGCCGGATGGAGAATGAGGAATGGGAAGAAGCGTTAGAATCTTGTAAAGAAGTATCGCCCAAACTCTCAGACAGATTAACACAAATATATATACTACATAGAGCATATCTAACCCCGCTCAGAGTAGCCAAATTCAACAAGAACCAACCAGCTAAATGCCCAATGTGCGAATCCACAACCGGTACATTCTTTCACCTTATCTGGTCCTGTCCGCGAATCCAGGGACTATGGCAACAAATTGTAACTTTTTTGCATGACAACATGGGATCCCCCGTAGCGATGGACCCAAAATAATGTTTGTTAGGGATTTTCCCTGACCCCCCTGACAAGTTCACCAAAATTTTCCTCCAGGAAACCTTATTTTCTGGAAGGAAAATAATAGCCAGGAAATGGATGAGACAGACACCTCCAGATTTTGGAGAGTGGAGAGCTGACATAAATGCAACTCTCCCTTACAAAAAAATTATATACATTAACAGGGGCTGTCCAGACAAATTTAACAAGATCTGGGATTGATGGACGCAAGATTCAGAAACATGCTCTTAAATAACGCATATCATTATTATGGTCGTATTAGCCCCTAGGAACACACATATTGCTTCAATGTACTAACCTCATAGAGAAGTTTAAAATAACCTCATTGTGTGTTGAATACAGATGATTACATAACACGATTATATGCTGTCTTATTTAAATGTAAGCACAAGTATGCATTGTAATACCTGTATGCACTTTCTTGCTCAATAAAACTTTGTTATAAAAAAAAAAAAATATAGTAGTAGCAGGAGAAAGGTTTACAAAGTAACCAGCTGGAGAAGTACACAAGCAACTCACCCCCTCCCTTGGCAGGTGAAGCTGGCTTACCTGCAGCACAGAGTCTAAGCTCCTGATGGCAGAGATGAGTTTTGGGTGGTAGTGTCTGGTCACGGCCCTAAGGATAGTCCCACCAAGAAGTGAAGCAACCAGGGCCTTGTAACAGATGTAGCAGGTTGGGTTCAAGCAGAAGCTTAGCAGAAGAACAAGCCAATGGTCAGTAATGAGTGGTTGCAGGTTGGGATCCAGCTGATGCGTAGTCAATGAACAAGTGAAAGGTCGGTAATGAGTGATTGTAAAGATAGGGATGGCATCAGGAGTGCAAGAAGCAAAATATCAGCTGAAGAAGAGCAAAATAATCTGGCTAACAGAAGGTGCAGAGATATGGCTTAAATAGGAAGTTTATAGACAACTGTCCAGCATTTCAAGTGGCTCAGTAAGAAGAGCTACTGCCAGATGCACTAGAGGTTCAGATCTGGATTCTGATCTACAGAGGTACTGATATGAGGAGTTTCAAGAGGCAGAGCCAGCACAGGATTCACTGCTTGCATGCAGCAAGGTACCATGGGACCTGAAGTCCTTAGAAATCTAAAGTAAACAGCAGAGGAGAAGCTGCAAAGCATGCAGGGAAATGAGGAAGTTGTGGAAAGAGATGGCAGCGCTCACAACATGAAAGGAGATTTTTAAAGTAAGCTTATATTGGATTGTCAAATATAAATATATATTTTTACAATATACTATATATTATGTGTGTACTGCTTATACAATATAGATCTTATGTAGCGCTACCCCGAAGGAGTCGCTGGTGAAGATGGATCCTCTGTTGCTGGCTTCGACCTTCTCAAAAACCATAGCCCCTCTGACACAACAGGCTGAGTACACAAACAAACGCAGAGAAAATACTGACAGTAATGCCAAGTACCCAACAATAATGCTATTTGAAAGAAGGCAAGCACCAAATTCATTAGTATGAACAAACATAATATAATGCTGTCAAATAAAGGTAGTAACAGGCAATCAGTAATTGGGGTAAGCTGAATAATAATGGTAAGGGGGAGCGTGGGAGAGCGATTCTGGGAGGATGTCATTGTATGCCCTCCCGGAGTTATCTGACCGCGCTGTAGCCATCATTTGGCTGTGGACCGGTCGGCAAGTGGTTAAGAAGCATTGGTGCACTTAATGACAGTCCTGACTAACCTGCAGGCAGTTAGAGGTAGTGTAGTTCTTGAATTGGTATATAACCGATGTGGGTCAGAAACAGCGACAGTTCAGTAGAACCACGGTATTGAGTCGGTTTAGGTGCAGCATAGGTCTAGTGGAAGTGCTGCGGAAAGCTTGTGTGAATGCGAGAGTGGAGTGATCACAAACAGCAGGTAGCCAGCTACAGCTGTAAAATTAACTATCAAAAGGTAAACTTACAGCTCAGGAGTTACCATAACCCAAGTGTCCTGTAGTAGTTTAAGAGGCTGGCATATATACTTATTGTGTAAGAATATTAAACACAATGATTTTATAGAAAAAGGTGTTAAAAGATTAAACCAATTTCAGCAGATCTTCATTTAAAGGATCATATTGATTTTAGTTATAGCATCTTATCTAATGTACAGCAGAGCTATAATTAAACAATTTATCTCATTTAAAAACATATTTCTCGAGAATTAAAGTCATTATTAAGTGAACGTGAAAACACTTCTAGATGGTTGAAGGAATCCAAAGAGCGGCAGCAAATAAATGGCCATCGTCAGTGTGACATTTTATTGAAAGCGTCATGTGAAGAGAGGACGACGCGGCCTGTTTTCTTGTCATGGAGGCATAACACAAACATTGGTTGACTTTTCACCAACCCCTGTAACCGCAGGCCACCCGCCTGCCACAAACTATTTGTCAGCAGAGTCCTGGCTTCTGTGTCTGTCATTGCAGAGGCTTTATACGCCTCAGAAAACCAATTTCAGAGATGACTTTCAGCCATGAAAGAGCGTCTTCCATCAGGGCTGAGGCCTAGTGCAGAAAGCTTTATTGCATATTCCTGTTTATGGCCAAGGTTTAGCATCAAAATACATTTGTCACTGTGGGTTTTGTTTTTTGTTTTTTTTGTTTTTGCTAATTACATATTTTGCATGCAGAATTAAATTTTGTGAAGAAAACATTGTGGTACAGTGTATATATATTATTGCAAAGTTAATATATTTCAGGACTTGACTATAGTAACAAAATGCCATTCAGAATTTGCCAGTGTAGTTTTGGCCGGGCTGTGAATATTTAAATATTTACAATCAGTAAACAAGCTCTAATGCTAGGTTCACATCTGAGTGGGTGAGGGAAGGTGTCTAATCGCATGCCTTCTCTCACTGGCAGAGAAAAATGCACTGCTGCACTGCTGACATTTTCATTGTCATAAATGATGTGCCATGGCAGCAAAGTAGGGAATATGCACAATTTGAGCTCAATCTTTAGAACAGATCAGTAGTCACTTCTTGGGAGTGGCAGTTTAAAGAAGCAATCAAAACCAGATCGAGAAATACCAGCCTCATTTTGGTTGAGAGCCTTCTCTGTTCTGCACTGCACACTTACTACATTACCCATGCTACCTCTCTCAATTGCTAAACTTTCAAAATAAGCTATAATACGTTTGCAAAATGTGACAATATATTAGAGTGTTTGTTCACCAATGCCAGAAATCTGCCAAGCAAAATAGGCGAGTTGGAAGCTCTGATGCACGATGTACACTATGATCTAATTGGTATTGCTGAATCTTGTCTTCATTCTTCTCATGACTGAGCTATAATTATTCCTGGCTATGCTCTCTTTCAGAAAGACAAGGTAAAACGGAGGGGTGGTGGCGTATGCCTCTATGTGAGAAGTGATCTCAAAGCGAGTGAGAAAGAGGACCAAGTTGATGGAGAGTGTGAAGAGTATGAAGTATTATGGGTGAAACTGTATATGGGTGTGCGTACTATAAAGGTTGTCATTGGAGTTTGTTATAGACCTCCCAGTGTTAGTGAGGAGGTGGAGACTCAGCTCCTTGCACAGATGGAAAGGGCTGCAAGGGCTGGGACAGGGACAATAATCGGGGATTTTAACTACTCTGAAATTGACTGCAGTAATGGCACTGCTGGCACAGTTAAAGGGCAAAAATGTACAGTGGGGACGGAAAGTATTCAGACGCCCTTACATTTTTCACTCTTTGTTATATTGCAGCCATTTGCTAAAATCATTAAAGTTAATTTTTTTCCTCATTAATGTACACACAGCACCCCATATTGACAGAAAAACACAGAATTGTTGACATTTTTGCAGATTTATTAAAAAAGAAAATCTGAAATATCACATGGTCCTAAGTATTCACTATTCAGACCCTTTACTCAGTATTTAGTAGAAGCACCCTTTTGATCTAATACAGCCATGAGTCTTTTTGGGAAAGATGCAACAAGTTTTTCACACCTGGATTTCGGGATCCTCTGCCATTCCTCCTTGCAGATCCTCTCCTGTTCTGTCGGTTGGATGGTAAACGTTGGTGGACAGCCATTTTTTGGTCTCTCCAGAGATGCTCAATTGGGTTTAAGTCAGGGCTCTGGCTGGGCCATTCAAGAACAGTCACGGAGTTGTTGTGAATCCACCCCTTCATTATTTTAGCTGTGTGCTTAGGATCATTGTCTTTGTGGAAGGTAAACCTTTGGCCCAGTCTGAGGTCCTGAGCACTCTGGAGAAGGTTTTCGTCCAGGATATCCCTGTACTTGGCCGCATTCATCTTTCCCTCGATTGCAACCAGTCGTCCTGTCCCTGCAGCTGAAAAACACCCCCACAGCATGATGCTGCCACCACCATGCTTCACTGTTGGGACTGTATTGGACAGGTGATGAGCAGTGCCTGTTTTTTTCCACACATACTGCTTAGAATTAAGACCAAATAGTTCTATCTTGGTCTCATCAGACCAAAGAATCTTATTTCTCACCATCTTGGAGTTCTTCAGGTGTTTTTTTAGCAAACTCCATGCGGGCTTTCATGTGTCTTGCACTGAGGAGAGGCCATAAAGCCCCGACTGGTGGAGGGCTGCAGTGATGGTTGACTTTCTACAACTTTCTCCCATCTCCCGACTGCATCTCTGAAGCTCAGCCACAGTGATGTTTGGGTTCTTCTTTACCTCTCTCGCCGAGGCTCTTCTCCCCCGATAGCTCAGTTTGGCCAGACGGCCAGCTCTAGGAAGGGTTCTGGTCGTCTCAAACGTCTTCCATTTAAGGATTATGGAGGCCACTGTGCTCTTAGGAACCTTAAGTGCAGCAGAAATTTTTTAGTTACCTTGGCCAGATCTGTGCTTTGCCACAATTCTTTCTCTGAGCTCTTCAGGCAGTTCCTTTGACCTCATGATTCTCATTTGCTTTGACATGCACTGTGAGCTGTAAGGTCTTATATATACACAGGTGTTTGGCTTTCCTAATCAAGTCCAATCAGTGTAATCAAACACAGCTGGACTCAAATGAAGGTGTAGAACCATCTCAAGGATGATCAGAAGAAATGGACAGCACCTGAGTTAAATATATGAGTGTCACAGCAAAGGGTCTGAATACTTAGGGCCATGTGATATTTCAGTTTTTCTTTTTTAATAAATCTGCAAAAATGTCAACAATTCTGTGTTTTTCTGTCAATATGGGGTGCTGTGTGTACAATAATGAGGAAAAAAATGAACTTAAATGATTTTAGCAAATGGCTGCAATATAACAAAGAGTGAAACATTTAAGGGGGTCTGAATACTTTCAATCCCCACTGCATAAACCTATTACAAGACAATTTTATGGTCCTGTTTATTGAGGCCCGGACTAGGAATGATGCTCTGCTGGTCCTGGTAATCTCAAACCATGCAGAGCTTATTACCAATATTCATATAAAACAACATCTGGGCAGCAGTGACCATAACATGATTTCATTTAATGTTAGTTGTAAGCAACAAACACATACGGGTAAGATAAAAACACCTAACTTTAAGAGAGCAAATTTTCCAAGGATGAGGGCTGCTCTCCAGGATTTAGACTGGGAGGGAATATTGGCATCAATGGACACAGAACAGAAATGGGAATCCTTCAAAGTGACTGTATGACTGTATGTGAACTCACTGCAATTATATTCCCATGGGCAATAAATTTAAAAGGCTAAAAATAAATCCTATGTGGCTCACGGCCAAAGTTAAAAAGGCTATAAATAATAAAAAAGGAGCTTTTAAAAAAATAAAAATGAAGAAACGCTTACAAAGAATATAACAGAATATGTAAAAGGAAAAAAAAAAGAATATGTAAAAGGGAAATCAAGGACGCAAAAATTCAAAACAAACGTCAAATAGTAGGACAAGCCCTAAAAAACTCTTCAAATATATTAACAGTGAAAAAGGTCTGGTCTGAGCATGTAGGCCCTTTACAAAATAATCTAGAGAATAATCTTGAGTGGGTGACTGGGGACAAAGAGAAGGCAAATTCATTAAATACTTTCTTCAGCTCTGTGTATACAAAGGAGCATGGGGGAGCTTATGTCCATAATGGGGGTGGTAGTGACACAGCCCCAAATGATCCACAATGGCTCAAAAGTGATATGGTCCAGAAATATTTAAACAGAATAAAGGTGGATAAAGCACCTGGACCAGATTGCATCCACCCACGGATCCTAAAAGATTTGGGCTCTGACATTTCAAGGCTATTGTTTCTAAGATTTAGGAACTTGTTAATGACTGAAATGGTACCACTGGATTGGCACAGGGCCAATGTGGTGCCCAACTTTAAAAAGGGATCAAAGTCTTTACCAAGTAACTATAGACCTGTTAGTTTAACTTCTATAGTCGGGAAGATACTGAAGAGTTCACTAAAAGACCACATAGACAAGTTCTTGCTGGGAAAAAAAATATTTTAAGCAACAGACAGCATGTATTCATGAAAGACAAAAGTTGTCAAACAAACCTGATTCCTTTTTTGAGGAGGTAAGTAAAACCTTGGACAGAGGGGTGGCTGTGGACATGGTATACTTGGATTTTGCAAAATCGTTTGACACAGTTCCCCACACACAGCTTATGTGTAAGGTAAAGTCCTACAGGCTTGGAAAGATCAATTTGTAAATGGATAGAAAACTGCCTAAAAGACAGAATTCAGAGAGTAGTGGTTAATGACTCTTACTCTGAATGGTCTAAAGTTATCAGTGGTGTACCCCAAGGTTCAGTGCTGGAACCCTTACATAGTTACATAGTAGGTGAGGTTGAAAAAAGACACAAGTCCATCAAGTCCAACCTATGTGTGTGATTATGTGTCAGTATTACATTACATATCCCTGTATATTGCGGTCATTCAGGTGATTATCTAATAGTTTCTTGAAGCTATCAATGCTCCCCGCTGAGACCACCGCCTGTGGAAGGGAATTCCACATCCTTGCCGCTCTTACAGTAAAGAACCCTCTACATAGTTTAAGGTTAAACCTCTTTTCTTCTAATTGTAATGAGTGGCCACGAGTCTTATTAAACTCTCTTCTGCGAAAAAGTTTTATCCCTATTGTGGGGTCACCAGTACAGTATTTGTAAATTTAAATCATATCCCCTCTCAAGCGTCTCTTCTCCAGAGAGAATAAGTTCAGTGCTTTTTGATTTAGCTTTATAAATGATATAGGGTCTGTGATTAAAAGTACCATTTCTGTCTTTGCAGATTACACTAAGGGGGTTATTTACGAAAGGCAAATCCACTTTGCACTACAAGTGCAAACTACAAGTGCAAAGTGAACTTGAAATTGCACTGAAAGTGCACATGGAAGTGTAGTCGTGGTAGATCTGAAATGGGGGGAAGCTCTGCTGATTTTACCATCCAATCATGTGCAAGCTAAAATTCTGTTTTTTATTTTCCTTGCATGTCCCCCTCGGATCTACAGCGACTGCACTTTCAGTGCAATTTCAAGTGCACTTTGCACTTGTAGTTTGCACTTGTAGTGCAAAGTGGATTTGCCTTTAGTAAATAACCCCCTAAGCTATGCAGTGGAATAATGTCCTTACAGGATGTCTCCAATTTACAAGCAGACCTCAATGCACTGTCTAATTGGGCGACTATGTGGCAGATGAGGTTTAATGTTGATAAATGTAAAGGTATGCACTTGGGGGCTAAGAATATGCATGCATCATACATACTAGAGGGAGTACAACTGAGGGAATCAATGGTGGAGAAGTATCTGGGGGTTTTGGTAGATCATAAGTTCAATAATAGCATGCAATGCTAAGCTGTGGTTTCCAAAGCGAGCAAAGTCCTTTCTTGCATTAAGAGAGGTATGGACTCCAGAGAGAGAGATATCATTTTGCCCCTGTACAAATTATTAGTAAGACCTCATCTGGAATATGCAGTTTAGTTTCACCAGTTCTCGAAAAGGATATCGGGGAACTGGAGAAAGTGTAGAGAAGGGCAACCAAACTGATAAGAGGCATGGAGGCGCTCAGCTATGAGGAAAGATTAGAGAAACAGAATCTAATACCTTTTGAGAAGAAGAGATTAAGGGGGGATATGATTAACATGTTTAAATACATAAGTGATCCATATAGTGAACTTGGTGCTGAGTTATTCACTTTAAGGTCATCACAGAGGACTAGGGGGCACTCTTTATGGCTAGAGGGAAAAAGATTTCATCTTCAAATACGGAAAGGTTTCTTTGCAGTAAGAGCTGTGAAAATGTGGAATAGACTCCCTCCAGAGGTAGTTCTGGCAAACTTAGTAAATTGCTTTAAAAAAGGCCTGGATTCTTTCCTAAATGTACATAATATAACTGGGTACTAACATTTATAGGTAAAGTTGATCCAGGGAAAATTCGATTGCCTCTTGGGGGATCAGGAAGGAATTTTTTCCCCTGCTGTAGCAAATCGGATCATGCTTTGCTGGGGTTTTTTGCCTTCCTCTGGATCAACTGTGGGTGAAGGATTGTGTATATGGGATTGTATTTTTTTTTTTGGTTGAACTACATGGACTTGTATCTTTTTTCAACCTGACTACCAATGTAACCCCAGCTTTCACATTTAAATTGCTATGATCTGATTGTTTTCATCATTACAATGAGGAAGCCCACCTTAATAATAAAGAGCATCATGAAAGGTGGTGACATCATTAAACATCCTTGTTTAAGCTGAACTTTAGGATAAGTGAATAGTGTCTAAATACAAGAGGCATACCTATGTATTCTTATTTGAATCTTATGCCGCGTACACACGGTCGGACTTTTCGTCTACAAAAGTCCAACGGACGCTGACGGACTAAAGCTGGCTGGTAATCCGATCGTGTGTGGGCTTCTCCGGACTTTCAACGTACTTTTTTAGCCTCAAATCCGACGTACTTTAGATTTGAAACATGCTTCAAATCTTTACGTCGTAACTACGACGGACCCCGAAATCCGCTCGTCTGTGTGCTAGTCCGACGGACAAAAAGCCACGCTAGGGCACCTATTGGCTACTGGCTATGAACTTCCTTATTTTAGTCCGGTGTACGTCGTCACGTACGAATCCGTCGGACTTTTGTGTGGTCGTGTGTAGGCAAGTCCGTTCGTTAGAAAGTATGCCGCAAGTCCGCCGCAAGTCCGCCGAAAGTCTGCCGGAAGTCTGTCGGACAGGCTGTCTGACTTTTGTAGACGAAAAGTCCGACCGTGTGTACGCGGCATTAGTGTGCTCTATGTATTTCTCCCAGATCCTTTCCTGTAATCCAGTGTAAAATTTTGCCTCTGAACAGGAGCTTCCTGTAGTAAAGACCAGTTACTGCTGCTCTCTCTTCTTGTGCAGGGTGACTGGTCTTGTCCCCTCCTATACTTTTGTTCAGATAACCTGTAGTGGGTTGACCTGTTGGGCCTCTCCCACAACTCTGCTCTTCGCAAAGGCTATGTACAGCTCAGTAATTATGTCATTGCTACATATACAAGGTAATATCTTAGTTTGCAAAGGCATTTTACGCTCACAACGTAGATTTATATCCTTTGTGCTTTAAGTAAAACTGTCCCATATATACACTGTGATTGCAAGGTACTATGATTGACAAGGTAAGATTAACTTACTTCTACCAGCCATACGCTGGTAGAATTTGGTTCAAAAATGGTTGCTTTCAAAACGCTCATTTGATTCCATAATGGCTCGTGTGGTCAAACTGATGAGCGTTTTTTTGACCGCAGTGACAAGGAAAATGGAAGGAGAAGGATGAAAAATTGCTCTTGTTGCCTATTTAAATAACCATGAATGGGATTCTCGTTCTGAATCACACTCACATCCGTCGTTTAGTAAGCAGATCTAAATCGCTAAAATCTCATAATTTATTTTTCAATGAAATTTTAAAAGTGGTTTTTAACCTTTTTAAAAATGCAGCTTTGTTGAAAAGAACATTTTGTGACCCTGCCATAAAAGTGAACACACAGACCCATAGTTCTGCTAAAGTCTGGCCTCTCTTATACTGTACTTGGACAACCCGGGTACTGGTTATCATAGTCTGTCTCCACTCGTCATAGCAAATATGAAAGAATCTCAAATGCACTGCACTGAGCTCCTACTGCAGTATTTTTTTTAAAAATCAATGAATTGATTGCATACAGTAATGTCTCCACCCAAAAGCCAAGCTTCCTTTTGGGGACAGGGACCGGTCCCCTGAAGATGTCTTATTGTCAATGAGATGCATAGGGCAGGGCTTGTGTTATCACGCCCACCCATGTACAACGGCGTACACGTTTTTTACTCTTAGATGTTTGTAAACACCTTTTTACATTTATTAAACAAGGATTTTTAACTGACCCTAACCCAAAGTGATATTACTCTATGGTGTTTTGCATGTTCCTCCCCATTATCTCCAAGAACATCTGTATATTTTGTTTGGTCAATATACCATTAGAGGAGAGGTGTTTGGAGAGGTGCAGTGGATCCGGAGTGATTTTTTTTCCACTGGTTCAAATGGACTTGATCTGTTAATATTATAGAGATCAGGCATTTCTGGTAAAGAGCTGGCATTTATGGTGTTTTGGTGTATCGGGAACACTGCACGTTCAAACTTTAACTCGCAAGTTTTATATATAGTACTGCGACCTGACACAGCCTGATAATAGCAGTGGCAGACCTCCATCCCTGATATTTGTTATGCCCTGTACGCACGAGCGGACTATTCGACCGAATCCGGCGGACAATCCGACCGTGTGTGGGCTTCATCGGACCTTCAGCGGACTGTTTCTGTGGAAAATCTGACGGACTTTAGATTTGGAACATGTTTCAAATCTTTACATCGGAACTCCTCCGGACCCAGTTCCTATCGAGAAATCCGCTCGTCTGTATGCTAGTCCGACAGACAAAAACCGACGCTAGGGCAGCTATTGGCTACTGGCTATGAACTTCCTTATTTTAGTCCGGTCGTACGTCATCATGTACGAATCCGTCAGACTTTGGTGTGATCATGTGTAGGCAAGTCCGTTTGTTCAAAAGTCTGTCGGAAGTCCTTCAAAAGTCCGTCGAAAGTCCGTCGGAAAGACTGTTGGACCTTTGTTGCCGAAAAGTCTGCCCGTGTGTACAGGGCATTAGATTGTGTATAAGTATTGTATAAGGCATGTTACTGAATTAATACTTTGTTCATATTGATCATTGAATTATTTATTGATTACAAATCAAGTTAAAAATAGCAATAATCTTTAGTGAAGAACACAATGTACTATAAATAACAGTTCACTTGTATGAATATACAATTATTAAGCTAAGTAAAATGCAACATGATTAGCAGTACAATCTCATAAAACACTCATCCATTGATAATAATTCAATAAACTATAATTAAATAAGCAATTGCTCTTAGTGAGCCAAACTTGTCTGGGCATCAGTTTGATGTATACTCGATGCACATTTCATGGCTCACACCAGTCATCAGGAGTAAAATGCTCTGAAATTAAATCAATAACATACATTATCTATAAATATAGGATACCCTTTAAATGGAGAACCAATTCTCAAAAAAAGGTCTATAACTTACAAAGCTGCCCGATAGTGGTGCCCAACCTATGTCCAAGGGAAGACGGGGGACAGGGATGACGATCTCCCCCGGGGCTAAGGTGAGGAATCCAATTCAGACCAGAGACAGCAGCCAGGTGAAGACCAGGTGACCATACCACGACCATGTAAATCTTGTGTATGCTTGACAGCCCACACTGCTCTGCAAGGATATGGAGATGAACCATGTGAAATGAATAAACTATTAATGGAATGAACCTAAACCAGTGAGTGAGTGGAGGTGATGAATAGTGTGTAATTGCTGCAGTGATCTGAAGTGTGCTAGCTAAGGGAATTACAGTCAAGGGAGATGTGTATGCATATACCCACCAAGAATGAATCCAAAACCAAACCCACCATGTGATAACTATATGCACACCATGATAATGGTGCACTATAAAATGTGCCTCCTATGCACTGGCGTCATGATTTGAAGCCCTGCTTGGTGCGTTATTGCGCCTGAGCATGGAGCAGATTCCCCCTTTCCATCTGGTTGGGGCTGGGACTTGCTTGGTTTCGCAACGGATTCACACGTCGCGGATGGAGCCAAAGCTTGTGGCCATTTCCTGCCGCATTGATGGGTTTTCATGACGTTGGTGCGGACCTGCCCCTTGCCTGGGATAAAAGCGGCTTGGGCTGGCCAGCTGACCATTTCACATGGGCCATTCACACGAGAGGAATCCCAGGCATGTTCACATCCACAGAATCACACACAAGGTAACTGAGTCTCACTTATATCTACACATAACACTCTTCAGGTTCATTTTAATTTCACATTTTATAGTTCACCATTATCATGCACATAGTTATCACATGGTGGGTTTGGTTTTGGATTCATTGTTGGTGGGTCTATGCATACACATCTCCCTTGGCTGTAGTCCCCTTAGCTAGCACACTTCAGATCTCTGAGGCAATTACACACTATTGATCACCTCCACTCACTAGTATAGGTTCATTCCATTAATAGTTTATTCATTTCACATGGTTTCATCTCCATATCTTTGCAGAGCAGTGTGGGCTGTCAAGCATACACAATATTTACATGGTCGTGATATGGTCGCCTGGTCTTCACCTGGCTGGTAGGGCGTCACTAGTTGGCCACTTTGTAAGTTATAGACCATTTTTTGAGAGATGGTTCTCCATTTAAATTGAATCCTATATTTATAGATATGTTATTGATTTAATTTGAGTGCATTGTACTCCTGATGATTGGTGTGAGCCATGAAACGTGCGTCGAGTATATTATCGAACTGATGCCCAGACATGTTTGGCTCACTAAGAGCAATTGCTTATTTTTATTTAATTATCAATGGATGAGTGTTTTATGAAATCGTAGTGCAAATCATGTTGTATTTTACTTTGTTCAATAATTGTATATTCATACAAGTGAACTGTTATTTATAGTACATTGTGTTCTTTACTAAAGATTATTGATATTTTTGAACTTGATTTGTAATCAATAAATAATTCAATGATCAATATGAACAAAGTATTAATTCAGTGAGATGCCTCATACAAAGTCCCATTCCTTCCTCTTTTTTGTTATCTGTCAAGTTTTATACTGAATTTGGAATTCCATTTGGGCTTCATATTTGGACACCAGGTGTGCGCTATAATTTTATTCTCATTTTTATTCATATTCTTGATTAGTTATTCACAATTTTAATTATGGTTTATGATGTGTATGGATAATGTGTATAAGGATTGTATAAAGTTTTAATAATTCACATTGTTTATCACCCTCATTTACACATAAGATTGCATACCTTTTTGAGTATTATTGGTAGACAACTGTCACTCCTCTTTGCTCCTGCATTTTCACTAGAGATGAACTCTGAATAGTTTGATAAGCTGTGGTTTGGCCAAACTTGTTACAAATTCACGAACCTCCAAAATTTTGAATTTATGAATATTTTTCATTGTGCATAATGCCACAAAAAAACACTGAAATTTAGATTTTAGATTTCAGATCTGGGAAATTCAGTCCAAAGTTGATAACTGAAATTCAGTATTTACTAGCAATCATCATTTCACCCAGGTGAGGTCCCTGGTTTTGATGACAAGCAGCCATGCCCCTTTTTCCACCAGGAAGTTGGTCAAAACCAATCATGAGCAGCCAATGTTGGAGCAAGTACTTGTAAACAGGTGAGAACAAGTACAAGTAAAATAAGTACAAGTAAACAAGTGACAGCAAAAGGATGAAGAAGATCAACAGCACCAATGGTATAAAAGAACAAAAGGTAAAGTGACATTAATTTGGAAAACACCAACCACTGTCATCCTAAAATGTTTCAGACAACAATCCCTTCTGACTGGCTGTAAGAAAATACAGAAAGGCACAAATGAGGATTTGAGGGCATGCAGAGCAGCATGGGGGAGCCTGCTAAATGTCACCAAGAAGTTAACAAAAATTGGTGTAAGCTGCCAAGTGCATATTTGGGTCCAATACCAATTTGTTAAAATCAGTTAGCTGATCTCTAGAGGTATTTTTATATATATATATATATATATATATATATATATATATATATATATATATATATATATATATATACACACACACACACACACACATATAGATAGATAGATAGATAGATAGATAGATAGATAGATAGATAGATAGATAGATAGATAGATAGATAGATAGATAGATAGATTATACAAAAAAAAGTGAATGCACTGATAAAATTGTCTGATTGCACCACCTGCTGGTGAACACAGGGATTTCCAACCTTTGTTTTGGCAGATAAACCAATATTAGTTAAACAGCTCTTTACTTAATTGTATTTTTGGTTGCAAGCACTTTCCAAAGAGGTAACTTATGTTTGTATTCATAACCCAAAGACTTGCATGCTGATCAAACTGTATGTACTGGCAAGAACATTCAATATCATCCAGTGTCAAACATATTAATTGATTCAACAGTGCACCTACCCATAAAAAAATTAAAATAAATTGGCGTGGGGTCCCCCCAAAATCCATACCAGACACTTACCTGAGCACACAGCCTGGCAGGCCAGGAAAGGGAGGGGACGAGTGAGTGACCCCCCCCCCCCCCTCCTGAACCATAGGCTTGCCCTCAACATGGGGAGGGTACCCATTCACCAAAAAAATATCAAAAAGTAAAAAACATAAAAGACAGTTTTTGACAATTCTTTTACTAAAAAAGAAAAAAAAAGCGTCCCGCGATCCATCCATCGTCAATCACGCTGCACGACGGACCCGAAAAAATGGAAAAAAAACCCGAAAATACTCCCGCGGATTGCTGTCTTTTCACTGTGACAGTCAGAAGTGGGGTCATTCAGTTACATCACCGGGTGGCCCCGCTCTTGCCTATATAACAGCTGTCACAGCAAAAAGACAGCAGTCAACGGGACGCCTCCCATCGAGGTGGAGCTTCTTTTTTTTTTCGGGTCCGTCGGGCGGCGTATTTGAAGATGGATGGACATTACGGGACACTTTTTTTTCTTTTTTTATTAAAGGAATTGTCAAAAACTGTCTTTTTGTAGTTTTTACTTTTTGACATTTTTTGGGTGAATGGGTAGGGGTATAATGTACCCCGTACCCATTCACATTGGGGGGGGTGGGATCTGGGGGCCCCCTTGTTAAGGGGGATGAGGGTTGTGGGGATGAGGCCCATGTCCCCATCAACATGGGGACAAGGTGTTTTGGGGGTGACCCCAAAGCACCCTCCCCATGTTGAAGGTCCCCCCCTCCTACCCTGGCTTGACAGGCTGCTTGCTCCTCTTAACCACTTCAGTACACTGTATATACTGTGCACTAACAGCACTGTGTATATATATATATATATATATATATATATATATATATATATATATATATATATATATATATATATATATATATATATATATATATATACACACACTGTATATATACACACACATACAAAGTACACCCCTCACATTTTTGTAAATATTTTTTCATGTGACAACACTGAAGAAATGAAATTTTGCTACAATGTAAAGTAGTGAGCTGGCAACAAAAGTGAGTACACCCCTAAGTGAAAATGTCCAAATTGAGCCGAATTAGCCATTTTTCCTTCCCGGTGTCATGTGACTCAATAGTGTTACAAGGTTTCAGGTGTGAATGGGGAGCAGGTGTGCTAAATGTGGTGTTATCACTCTCACTCTTTCATACTGGAAGTTCAACATGGCACCTCATGGCAAAGAACTCTCTGAGGATCTAAAAAAAAGAATTGTTGCTCTACATAAAGATGAAAAAGAGGTTTTTGGATGATGGACTTTATAGGCATAACACTAAATATATAGTTTTATAAAAAAGTATATAAATTTATTTATTTACAGAAACATATGAGACAATTTAAAAAAAAACATTGACTAGCCACAATTGTGCCTTGAAGCATACAACACACCACCTATGTAGCATAGAAAACTAGAATATTTAGTAGTGACTCTGTGAGAAACCCAAAAGGTCACTCTCCAAGAATTTGATGTATTAACGTAATTTAGGAGAGGCGGTGTGTGGTGGTTCGGCTCAGCTCTACATGTTACGCGTACTCAAAAACGCTTCTTCAGGAGATTAGGGCATATTCTATGAATAGAGAATCACAATTCAGTTTCTAACATAGAATTTTAATACACAGTATTGTTAATACAATGATATTTTAATGGTATACATTTGCTGCTCATCTTCCCTAGACCACATTATACCAATTACCACAGGTTCAAGCCCACAGAAGGACTCAGGGACAGGCACAACATTAGAATATTATTGTCTCTAACAGGTGGTATATGTATAATTCAGTTCAGGGGTCTCAATCTCAAATTACCTGAGGGCCACATGACAAGTTTCCATATCCCAAGGGGGTCGCATGCAAACATTTCCAACTTAAAAAGAAAAACATATGTCAGTAATCACTGTGTGCATATGTTATCATTACGCAATGGGGTTGATTTACTAACCCCTTTACCCTTGAAAGTGCAATTTTAAGTGCAGTCGCTGTAGATCTGAGGGGAAGCTCTGAAATGAGGGGAAGCTCTGCTGGTTTTATCATCCAATCATGTGCAAGCTAAAATGCTGTTTTTTATTTTCCTTGCATGTCCCCCTCAGATCCACAGCGACTGCACTTCCAAGTGCACTTGTAGTGCAAAGTGGCTTTGCCTTTAGTAAATAACCCTCATTGTGTGTATATTTGTGTGCTGAGCTTACAGTTCCTCTTCTGAGAACTATTAACCCCCAGTACTGGTGTCAGTGAACGCATTACTAAACCCAGCACCGATGTCAGCAAACGTATTATTAACCCCTAGCACTGATGTCAGCAAACGCATTAATAACCCCTAGCACTGATGTCAGCAAACGCATTAATAACCCCTAGCACTGATGTCAGCAGGACAAAAGGAAATGCAGCTCACAAACACTCTTGCTCTGGAATGACACCGCCCTAGTAAGAACTGGTTCCAGGTGCTGGCTTTGCTGGTTTGCAGTGAGGTAGAAAGAAATCCTGGATAGCCGCACTCTGGGATAAGGACATCTTAATTTCAATAAAATCCAACAATTCAGTCAATTGCAGAGACGTACGGGGTGGTAGACTGCTAACGCGTTTCACATCATTTGGATGCTTATTCGTAGCTAGAGAGGGCTAGTAGTAATGTGGTATAAATAGAAGAGTGAAAAAGTAAACTGGTGTCAGCAAACGCATTATTAACCCCTAGCACTGGTGTCAGCAAACGCATTATTAACCCCAGCATTACCCCCCACACTGCACAAATACCCCCCATACTCCATAAATACCCCCAACACTGCACAAATACCCCCCACACTGCACAAATACCCCCATACTCCATAATTACCCCGCACACTGCACAAATACCCCCCACACTCCATAAATACCCCCAACACTGCACAAATACCCCCCACACTGCACAAATACCCCCCACACTCCATAAATACCCCCACACTGCACAAATACCCCCCACACTGCACAAATACCCCCCACACTGCACAAATACCCCCCACACTCTATAAATACTAGCAACACTGCACAAATACCCCCCACACTCTATAAATACTAGCAACACTGCCCAAATACCCCCCACACTGCACAAATACCCCCCCACACTGCACAAATCTCCCCCACACTCCATAAATACCCCTCATACTGCACAAATACCCCCCACACTGCACAAATAGCCCCCACACTCCATAATTACCCCCCACACTGCACAAATACCCCCGACACTGCACAAATACCCCCCCCCACTCCATAAATACCCCCAACACTCCATAAATACCCCCAACACTGCAAAAATACCCCCCACACTGCAAAAATACCCCCCACACTCCATAAATACCCCTCATACTGCACAAATACCCCCCACACTGCACAAATAGCCCCCACACTGCACAAATACCCCCCACACACAAATTTCTACCCCAGTCACCCCACTAAGGACTTCAGTGTGATGGCTCACTCACCTCTCCTCATTTCAGCTCCTGGCTTTAACACAGGTCTAGTGACAGAGCACCCAGAGAAGGACATAATCTCCCGCCCTGAGGTGGCAGCAGGGCCCTGGATCTGGGGCTCTGGTCGATCATCAGTGCCTAGGTGGGCGGGGCGAAGGGCGGATCCTTCCTCCGCTCTGTTCTCTCTCTGGGCTGCAGCAGCGTGCAGCAGAGAGAACACAGGAGATAAAGCTCTTTGGCGCCTCCCCCATTTGCGGTGCCTGGGTGCAGTGCAAACCCGTCCAGGATCGGCCCTGCCTGCGAGCCATTTTTTAACCAGTCCGCAGGCCACAAATGGCCCACAGGCCGGTACTTTGAGACCACTGGTATAATTGGACAGCTTGTAATTGGCTGTGTGAGACGCCGACACCAGGCGTCCCTTTGTACGCTTGTCCCGGTCGTGACTTCAGAGCGGTGCAGCTGGAAGTGACGCACATCGACCCGGCCGTAAGCCACTGCGCATGTGCCCCGACACCAGAGCTGCCGCACCATGACCATTAGATGGCAGCAGGGCAGCCTGACACCAACCGCACAACGCAGAGCACATAGAAACCAGAGGGGGCGATGATACGCTCTCCTCCAGATGCTAAAAGCGCAGAAGACTCCTACTCAAGGGGAGGCTGGGTCAAACGGCACTTTGCGGCCACATAGTCACAATGATTGCCCAAAACCGTAAGCAGGACGGGGAAAAGGGCTGCGCCTTTCCGACATCACGACCGGGACAGGCCTACAAAGAGACGCCTGGTGTCGGTGTCTCATACAGCCAATTCTTACCACGCTTTGTGGCTGTAACACAGCGGAGCCCTGCAGGAGATGTTCATCGCTGATGGTATGTACTAGCCGGAGAAGGGATTATGTAGGGGAATGGTGTGTGCTTGTTGATCAGAAATCTATTTTTGACCAAGTGCTTTAACCTTTGTTCTATATCTCTCCAAATAGATTCCATATGGAAACAAAGACAGATGAATATTGGAGATGTGTGAATAGTGAAGGATCCCCTACATTTCCAAAATTTTCATAAAAGTTTTCTAAAATATCCTGAACAGTTTCTTTTCTTTTCCCTACTGGCTATGCAATTAACCCTCAATCACCATAAGCTTCCTGTGTGATCGTTATTTCCCGTCATTATAGTGATAGGATCAATGTTGCATACAGTGCTATTTTTATTAAACATCTAATACACATCCCTAAAAAACTTCTTTACATATACAGACTAGCTGGGAATTCATCTCTGGCTGCGCTGTAGACTTTGGATATATATATATATATATATATATATATATATATATATATATATATATATATATATATATATATATATATATATATATATATATATATATATATATATATATATATATACACACACACACACATATATACATAGTGGGGACAGAAAGTATTCAGACCCCCTTACATTTTTCACTCTTTGTTATATTGCAGCCATTTTCTAAAATCATTTAAGTTAATTTTTTTCCTCATTAACCGGTTCCCGACCGGCGCACGCTGATGTACGTCGGCAGAATGGAATGGCTCTGCAAATGGGCGTAACTGTACGTTCATTTGAATTCCCCGCCGTGCCATTGCGTGCAGGCCGGCCAGGAGCCCCGTGAGTCGGGTCGCGGGTCCCGCGGACTTGATCGCCGCGGGGATACCCGCGATCGCCTCATGGAGAGGACGAACGGGGAGATGCCGTTGTAAACAGCATCTCCCCGTTCTGCCTAGTGACAGTGTCACTCGATCTCTGCTCCCTGTCATCGGAGCAGAGATCAGTGATGTCACACATACAGCCCATCCCCCTATAGTTAGTAATCACTCCCCTAGGACACACTTAACCCCTCCCCGCCCCCTAGTGGTTAACCCCTTCACTGCCAGTGTCATTTACACAGTAATCAGTGCATTTTTAATTGCACTGATCGCTGTATAAATGACAATGGTCCCAAAAATGTGTCAAAAATGTCCGACATGTCCGCCATAACGTCGCAGTCACAATAAAAATCGCTGATCGCCGCCATTACTAGTAAAAAAAAAATATTAATAAAAATGCCATAAAACTATCCCCTATTTAGTAAACACTATAACGTTTGCGCAAACCAGTTATTAAACGCTTATTGCGATTTTTTTTTTACCAAAAATATGTAGAAGAATACGATCGGCCTAAACTGAGGAAAAAAAATGTTTTTTTATATATTTTTGGGGGATATTTATTATAGCAAAATGTAAAGAATAATGCGTTTTTTTCAAAATTGTCGCTCTTATTTTGTTTATAGCGCTAAAAATAAAAATCGCAGAGGCGATCAAATACCACCAAAAGAAAGCTCTATTTGTGGGAAAAAGAGGAGGTCAATTTTGTTTGGGAGCAACGTCGCACGACCGCGCAATTGTCAGTTAAAGCGACGCAGTGCCGAATCGCAAAAAACGCTCTGGTCAGGAAGGGGGTAAAATCTTCCGGGGCGGAAGTGGTTAATGTACACACAGCACCCCATATTGACAGAAAAAAACAGAATTGTTGACATTTTTGCAGATTTATTAAAAAAGAAAAACTGAAATATCACATGGTCCTAAGTATTCAGACCCTTTGCTGTGACACTCATATATTTAACACATACGCTATATAAATTGTGTATAATAATAATAATATTAATACACACACAAACACACACTAGACTGCCTGCACTGTATATATAGTCTACACTGAATGCAGAGTATGTATATATATACATATATATATATATATATATATATATATATATATATATATATATATATACATATATATACACACACACATACACTAAACTGCCTTCACACCACTAACTAACCTGCCTCTAGCTAACGTTCTCTCAATCATTACACTATATACGGCGGCCGTGATATATATATAGTATGGGGCGTGGACTTAGCCCCCTGAGCCATGATTGGCTAAAGGCACCCTGCCTTTGGCCAATCATGTCTCTCACAGCAGAGTGCGCTGTGATTGGCCAAAGCATGCGGGTCAGGTGCATGCTTTGGCAAATCATCAGACATCAATGCACTGCGATCTCGCAGTGCACTATGGGGCGTTCTGTGGCACTTGAATTTGTCACGAATGCCCCATAATGTTCGGTACTCGCCGAGCGGGCTAACACCTGATGTTCTTACATTCCACTCGAACATTGGGCCCATTACTCGGCATTAGTATACTAAAATTTAAAAAAAATCTATTTAAATACCAAAATTGTTATAAATTGTTATAGTACACTAAACTTTTCACCCAACTATTGCATTTTGACAAGCCAGTATAAAGGAAAGTACTGGTGAAAAAATGTTAAACCAATCAGCTTTTAAACCATCTTTTTTTATTTACATATTAATTGTACATGAATTGCATAATTAGGGAAATTCCAGACATGTCTCTTTTGCCTCTATATTTTGTGGTAATAACTGTCCCTCCTTTTCTTGTCAGAAGGTTGGGGTGGTATGTGCTTCTCCCCCATGGGTGAAGCTTTATGGTGTCACATGTTGTTCTCTAGTTGGATGGTAAGACAAGGTATTATAAAGGTGCTGACATGACGGTATCATGGAAAAGCAAGGCAGCATGATGTACATACTGAAAGAACATTATTATTATATTTGATTTAGTGGTTAGTTCTGTAAAAAGTGCATGTCAAGGCAACAAAAACATATAAAGTACATCTACGGAATGCATGTACATTCCCCATGTTTTATTTTTTTAAAGATCCTGCAAGTATAAAAAAAAAAAAAAAAGAAGTACAAAAAATACCCCCTGACCTGCAACAAATGAATTCCGCTTTTAAGGCCTGGTTCACACCTAGGCAGGTTGCAGTTTGCATATTCCAGGTGCATTTAGCGTTTTTTATCACACATTTTTGATCCATTAAAGTATATGGAACCAAAAACCCAGAAAAAAAGTCCCTGGCCCTTTCCATTAAATGCACAGATGTGAACTATATCCATAGGAAACCATTTTAAATGGACTGTAGTGTGTTTCTGCAAAACTGAGAACGCACTAAAAAATGCATCGGTGTGAACCAGGCCTAAGTCCTGTTGTTGGCTCACAGCACACATTTTTTTAAAGGAATAAATAGTGTCAGCCCTGCCCAGTTTTCTTTTGCCAAACTGAACTACTCAAACCATCCAACTTCTTCATCTCTACAACATAAAGGCTAATCATTCTATAGTCCAAATGTAAGAACTAGGTGAGCTAATTACTATCCTTGAGATAGTACAAGACACCTTCAAACTTCTTGAGCAAAAAATCAATTTCTCACCTTAATTTTTAAAGCTGAATTTCAATATGGATATTTTTGCATAGATACATTGGTCCAGCTTGGTCCTGCATAGTAACAACAGAGAGCCACCTATTTGGCACAAACACCAGAGAATGCTTTACAATTGCAAAGCATTCTCTGATTGGATGAGATGGACAGGCAGGGCAGTCGTGTCACAACCTCCACATTGTCCAATCAGAGAACATCTTGTATTTATTGAGCAAACTACATTGCGTTCTGTAAAAGGCTCCCATGCTGATTGAGCGTCCCCCCCTTGTGGTTACTATGCAGCAGGACAGCTGCTCAGCATGGGATCCAGAAGACAGCTACTACAGTGAATCTCTACTTCCACAGGGATCAGTCAGATATGCATACTTAAATTGGTCAAAGACAGACTAATGTAACTATGCAAAACTATCCATACCTGTTATATAGGGTGCAAAGCCAGCAGTGATACCATGAAAATCCAATACAGCAAAAGTGGCCAGCACACCAGGAGTCAAGGTCCTCAAATCTTTGCTATGGTCTTAGTTGTAATAACGGCATGTTTTTCGAAGACACTACGGTCCCATTTTTCAAAGTTTGTCAACTTTAGAATGGGAACCACAGAATCTCCAAAAGTCTGCTTTTATGTGTTCTTTTATTCAATCTTTGTTGTCATTACAACTAGACCCTCAGTAAAGATTTGAGCTCTAAATTTCTGACATAACGTACAGGTTTTGTTTTTTTGCACCTATAGAAAAGATATATCTTGGTGTCAGTATACCAATCCTACACTTGGGTTTAGGGTAGACATGTGCACTGCCAAAAAATGTGTTAGTTTTCATTTTCAGTCGTTTTTTTTTTTCGTTGTTCGGGTCATTCGTTATAATCGCAATTCGTACATTCATAAATTAGAAAATTCGGAAATTGGGAAATTCAAAAATCCGAAAACCCGAAAATTCAAAATTCTGAAATAATAACTAACTATTAAATTACATGTATTGTAATTTCCTTTCAAATTTGGCTGTTGGTGAACGGAAAGAATACGAATTTATCCGAAGTTACGAATTGTCCAATATAACAAATGTCGCATCTAAATAAATTGAATGGAACAAATTAATAATAAATAATAATAATACATTTTTATTATTATTATTGTTATTTATTATTATTAATTCATTGCATTCTATTCATTTAGATACAGCATTCGTTATTTCGGATAATTCGGAACTTCGGATAAATTTGTATTTATTACATTCACTAACAGCCAAATTTGAAAGGAAATTACAATACCTATACTTTAATAGTTAGTGATAGTTAAGTTATTATTAGTTAAGTATTATTTCAGATTTCCGAATTTTTGAATTTCCGAATTTACAAATTTACTCATTTACAAATTTACAAATTTACGAATTTACGAATGTACAAATGTACGAATGTGCGAATGTACAAATTTACAAATGTACGAATTTACGAATATTCGGAAACATTTGTTAAACAGGTTTTCGTTAATTCGGATAATTCCGAATTAAAGAATTTGTCGAAATTCATTAAAAAACTAATTTGGAACAAAACAAATTGCACGTCTAGTTTAGGTTTCAGCAAAGCAATGTCTCCGTTGCCAGACCATTCACACTTGCTTACAGCTGTGAACCACACTATTCTACTTCACAAATTGCTAACTCTGTCCTGCTTCTTTTCAGACTTCTCTTTGATTAACCTATTTGGGGACCAGAGTCGCTGTAATCAGAGGGGGCTCTTTCCCACCTAAAGTCTCTCCGAGCCTCCAAATTCCAGGCCTCAAATGAGAATTTACCAATCCAGATTATACTGTAAATCCGTCCTCTCCTCTCCGACTGGACTACCTGGAACCTCTCAGCCTGCATGGGTGAGAATCCCTGAGTGCTAAAAAAAAAAAAAAATAAAAAAAGTTTTATAGTTACCCTTAACCACTTGCTGACCATCTGCCGCAGTTGTACTGCAGCAGAATGGCACGGCTGGGCGAAACGACATTATGTAACGTCGCTTCGCCCTGTGGCCACTAGGGGGCACGTGCAGGCCACCCCCTGCTTGCCCACGGAGCCGATGCGAGTGCCCGGCGGTCACGATCACCGCCGGGCTCCCGCAATCGCTCGGGGGACACGGAGAACCGGGATCTGTGTGTGTAAACACACAGTTTCCGGTTCTCTGCGGGGAGAAGAGACTGATCGTCTGTTCATACAGAGTATGTACAGCGATCTGTCATCTCCCCTGCACAGTCCCCCCCCCCTTCAGTTAGAACACACACTAGGGAACACATTAACCCCTTGATCACCCCCTAGTGTTAACCCCTTCACTGCCAGTGACATTTTAACAGTAATCAATGAATTTTCATAGCACTAATTGCTGTAAAAATGCCAATGGTCCAAAAAATGTGTCAAAATTGTCCGACGTGTCCGCTATAATGTTGCAGTCCCGATATAAAAAAAAAAAAAAATTGGAGATCGCTACCATTACTAGTATAGAAAAAAATTAATAATAAAAATGCCAAAAAACTATGCCCTATTTTGTAGACGCTATAACTTTTGCGCAAACCAATCAATATACGCTTATTGCAATTTTTTTACCAGAAATATGTAGAAGAATACATATCGGCCTAAACTGAGGAAAAAAATAGTTTTTGGGGGATATTTATTATATCAAAAAGTAAAAAATATTGCGTTTCTTTCAAAATTGTCGCTCTTTTTTGTTTATAGCGCATAAAATAAAAACTGCAGAGGTGATCAAATATCACCAAAAGAAAGCTCTATTTGTGGGGAAAAAAGGACGTCAATTTTGTTTGGGTGCAACATCGCACAACCGTGCAACTGTCAGTTAAAGCGACGCAGTGCTATATCGCAAAAAGTTCTCTGGTCAGGAAGGGGGTAAAATCTTCCGGGGCTGAATCGGTTAAAGAGAACACAGCCCAATAATGAGAAAACATACACTGTATTACCAAAAGTTTTGGGACAACTGTCTTTACACGCACGTGAACTTTAATGGCATCTTAGTCCGTAGGGTTCAATATTGAGTTGGCCCACCCTTTGCAGCTATAAAAGCTTCAACTCTTCTGGGAAGGCTGTCCACAAAGTTTAGGAGTGTGACTATGGGAATGTTTCACCATTCTTCCAGAAGCACATTTGTGAGGTCAGGCACTGATGTGGACGAGAAGGCCTGGCTCGCAGTCTCCACTCTAATTCATCCCAAAAGTGTTCTATTGGGTTGAGGTCAGGACTCTGTGCAGGCCAGTCAATTTCCTCCACACCAAACTTGCTCAGCCATGTCTTTATGGACCTTGCTTTGTGCACTGGTCCAAATCATTTGGTGGGGGAGAGATTATGGTGTGGGGTTGTTTTTCAGGGGTTGGGCTTGGCCGCTTAGTTCCAGTGAAGGGAACTCTTAAGGCGTAAGCATACCAAGACATTTTGGACAATTTCATGCTCCTAACTAGGGATGAGCCGAACACCCCCCGGTTCGGTTCGCACCAGAACCCGCGAACGGACCGCAAGTTCGCACGAACGTTAGAACCCCATTGACGTCTATGGGACTCGAACGTTCGAAATCAAAAGTGCTCATTTTAAAGGCTAATTTGCATGGTATTGTCCTAAAAAGGGTTTGGGGACCCGGGTCCTACCCCAGGGGACATGTATCAATGCAAAAAAAACTTTTAAAAACGGCCGTTTTTTCGGGAGCAGTGATTTTAATGATGCTTAAAGTAAAAAAAAAAAAGTGAAATATTCCTTTAAATATCGTACCTGGGGGGTGTCTATAGTATGCCTGTAAAGTGACGCGTGTTTCCCATGTTTAGAACAGTCCCTGCACCAAATGTCATTTTTAAAGGAAAAAATCTCATTTAAAACTGCTTGCGGGTTTAATGTCATGTCGGGTCCTGGCAATATGGATGAAAATCAGTGAGACAAACGGCATGGGTACCCCCCAGTCCATTACCAGGCCCTTTGGGTCTTGTATGGATATTAAGGGGAACCCCGCACCCAAATTAAAATAAGGAAAGGTCCCTATATACTCTGAACAGCAGTATACAGGCGGTGCAAACAAGACAGGGACTGTAGGTTTGTTGTTAAGTAGAATCTCTTTGTAATTTTGAACATTTTTAATGTGTTTAGCTCCAGCCAAAAAATCTTTTCTAAGCTTTTTGGAAAACATAGGGAAGGGTTATCACCCCTGTGACATTTGTTTTGCGTCTTTCCTCCTCTTCAGAAGATTTCACCTCACTTTTTTGTCCCAATGAAAAATGTTTTTTGAAAATTTGGGTTTTTTTGTGGAACAAGGATTGGAAAGCATCAGTGGAAAGGAGAAATTGTTTTCCCATATTAACTCTTACATGAGAGAATTTCCCTTCCTATGGGTAGATTTCATCTCACTTCCTGTTGTCTCCTTCCGTTTGCAAGTAGGAGTCGTTTGTAAGTTAGATGTTTGAAAGTAGGGTCCTGCCCTATATACTCAGCAGAAATTTGGGCCTTAGGTGTTGCTGTGGCCAAAACACTGTAAGCCCTCACAGGGCCCTGCTGTGAAATATTAGATCAAGAATTGTAATTACATGCCCCTGTTGAACAGGAGCTGAAAAATTAGGCCTTAGGCACTGGTGCTGGTGCCACAACACTGCAACCCCTCACAGACACTCTAGTTGGAACGCAGGAACGAGCACTGCTGCAAAGTATTGCATCAAAAATTGTAATTACACGCCCCTGTTAGACAGGGGCAGAAAAATTGGGCCTTAGGCACTGGTGCTGGTGCCACAACACTGCAACCCCTCACAGACACTCTAGTTGGAACGCAGGAACGAGCACTGCTGCAAAGTATTGCATCAAAAATTGTAATTACACGCCCCTGTTAGACAGGGGCAGAAAAATTGGGCCTTAGGCACTGGTGCTGGTGCCACAACACTGCAACCCCTCACAGACACTCTAGTTGGAACGCAGGAACGAGCACTGCTGCAAAGTATTGCATCAAAAATTGTAATTACACGCCCCTGTTAGACAGGGGCAGAAAAATTGGGCCTTAGGCACTGGTGCTGGTGCCACAACACTGCAACCCCTCACAGACACTCTAGTTGGAACGCAGGAACGAGCACTGCTGCAAAGTATTGCATCAAAAATTGTAATTACACGCCCCTGTTAGACAGGGGCAGAAAAATTGGGCCTTAGGCACTGGTGCTGGTGCCACAACACTGCAACCCCTCACAGACACTCTAGTTGGAATGCAGGAACGAGCCGTGCTGCAAAGTATTACATCAAAAATTGTAATTACACGCCCCTGTTATACAGGGGCTGAAAAATTGTGCCTTAGGCACTGGTGGTGGCGCCCAGAACCAAAAATGTTCTTACAAGCTATCAGCGTGATGATTGAGGAGGAAGAGGATAATTACTCAGGGATAATCACTCAGCATCAACATAGGCAGTCTTTGAAGGGATCTGAAAAAAATTATTCAGTTACATCAGCATCAGGTGCTTGGTAGCTGGTGGTGATCCAAGACTGATTCATTTTTATGAAGGTCAGCCGATCGACCGAGTCAGTGGACAGACGCACCCTGTGATCGGTTACCACGCCTCCAGCAGCACTGAATGTACGTTCCAAAAGAACGCTGGATGCAGGACAGGCCAGTAGCTCAATTGCATACTGTGCAAGCTCTGGCCAGTGATCCATCCTCAAGACCCAGTAACCCAGAGGATTTTCGGTGGGAAAGGTGTCCAAGTCTGATCTTGCCCCTAGGTATTCCTGCACCATGTAAAACAGACGCTGGCGATGGTTGCTGGAACCGATCATACCTTGGGGCTGCGGACCAAAAAATTGTCTGAACGCATCGGTCAGACGGCCACCTTCTCCACCGCTCCTTCTTTGACTGACCGAAGCCTCAGCAACACGTTGTCCAGAAACAGGAGTTTGTAACCTCCCAGTCTCTGGGAACGCGTTGCACAGACCTTTCTGCAAGGCCTCCCGAAGATGTTTCATCCTCTGCTCCCTCTGCGATGGCAAGATAAGGTCCGCAACCTTACCCTTGTAACGTGGATCAAGGAGGGTTGCCAGCCAGTATTGGTCCTTCTCCTTGATACCACGAATACGAGGATCCTTACGCAGGCTTTGCAGGATCAGGGAGGCCATGCAGCGTAGGTTTGCTGAGGCATTCGGTCCGGAGTCCTCTGGGTCACTAAGGACAACAACGTCCGCAGCCACCTCCTCCCAGCCACGTACAAGTCCATGTGTTCCTTGGGACTGATCCCTTAAAGACTGCTGATGCTGAGTGCCAGGCTCCACCTCCATACTGACACAATCTTCCTCCTCCTCCTCCTCCTCCTCCTCGTCCTCTTCCTGTGTGATCGGCGGGCACGCAGGAACACTGTCTGGATAAAGGGGGCCTTGAGAGCTAAGGAAGTCCTCCTCTTCCTGCCTCTGTTCTGCCTCAAGTGCCCTGTCCATTATTCCACGCAGCGTGTGCTCCAACAGGTGGACAAGGGGGACAGTGTCACTGATGCATGCACTGTCAGTGCTCACCATCCTCGTGGCCTCCTCGAATGGTGACAGGACAGTGCATGCATCCCTGATCATGGCCCACTGGCGTGGGGAAAAAAAACCAAGGTCCCCTGACCCTGTCCTGGTGCCATAGTCGCACAGGTACTCATTGATGGCCCTCTGCTGCGTGTGCAGCCGCTGCAGCATGGCCAACGTCGAGTTCCACCTGGTGGGCATGTCACAGATTAGGCGGTTCTTGGGCAGGTTAAACTCCTTTTGGAGGTCCGTCAGCCGAGCACTGGCATTATATGACCGGCGGAAATGCACACAGACTTTCCTGGCCTGCCTCAGGACATCCTGTAAGCCCGGGTACCTGCCCAAGAACCGCTGCACCACCAAGTTAAGGACGTGAGCCAAACAGGGCACATGGGTCAGTTGTCCCTGTCGGAGGGCAGAGAGGAGGTTGGTGCCATTGTCGCAAACCACCATTCCTGCCTTAAGTTGGCGTGGCGTCAACCACCTCTGAACCTGCCCCTGCAGAGCTGACAGAACCTCTGCCCCAGTGTGGCTCCTGTCCCCCAAGCACACCAGCTCAAGCACCGCATGGCATCTTTTGGCCTGCGTACTTGCGTAGCCCCTTGAACGCCTACGGAGCACCGCTGGTTCCGAGGAAGAGGCCATGGAGGAAGAAGAAGAGGAGGGGGTGGAGGAGAGAGGTGTGTCACAATCAGCATTTTGGAGGCGTGGTGGCGGAACAACCTCCAACACTACTGCACCTTGTCCTGCATCCTTCCCAGCTGCCAGCAGAGTCACCCAATGCGCCGTGAAACTTAAGTAACGTCCCTGTCCATGCCTGCTGGACCATGAGTCAGCGGTAATATGCACCTTACCGCTGACCGCCCTGTCCAGCGAGGCATGGACATTGCCTTCCACATGCCGGTAGAGAGCCGGAATCGCCTTCCGTGAGAAAAAGTGGCGTTTGGGTACCTGCCACTGAGGAACCGCACATTCCACAAACTCACGGAAGGGGGCAGAGTCTACCAACTGAAAAGGCAGCAGTTGAAGTGCTAGCAATTTTGCCAAGCTAGCATTCAACCGCTGGGCATGTGGATGGCTGGGAGCAAACTTCTTTCGGCGGTGCAGCAGCTGGGGCAGGGAAATTTGCCTGGTACAATCTGACGTCGGTGTACCAAAAGCAGATTGCCCACAAGTACTTGGCTGTGACACACCTAATTCTACACCTTCATTCCTCTCACTGCAGGTCTCAGAGAGGACTGAAGGTCTAGTGGGGTTGGAAATCTCAGCTGATGAGGAGCAAGGAGAGATCCTCTTTGTTCTTTGGTGTGGGTCTTTCAGATACGCTTGCCAACGAACTGCATGGCAGGTCAACATATGTCTGGTCAAGCATGTGGTACCCAAGCGGGAGATGTTTTGGCCACGCGAGATACGCTTGAGACATATGTTGCAAATAGCAGCGGTGCGATCTGATGCACTCGTCTCAAAAAAGGCCCACACCAAAGAACTTTTTGAATAACGCGCAGAGACTGCAGCGCCCTGCACATGTGGAGCTTTGGGGTGTGATGCAGTCAATGTGCTGCCCTTAGGCTGGCCCCTGGAGGGCATCCTGCCTCGTTGGTGATGTGCCGCCTCCTCCTCCTCCTCCTCCTCCTCTCTCCTATCAGGCACCCACGTTGAGTCAGTGACCTCATCATCCCCTCCCTCCTCATCACTGGAGCAAACCTGGCAGTATGCTGCAGCAGGGGGAGCATGACTGCCAGATTGCTGTCCTTCTTGGGCACCCCCTCTGTCCGTGCTCATGTTACTGCCTTCATCGAGCTCAGTATCATCATCAGAGCCTTCCAAACGCTGGGCATCCTCCTGGAGCATGTACCCAACACTGTGGTCAAACAGTTCGAGGGAATCCTCATGAGGACATGGTGGAGCTAGGGAAGGAGTCACTGATGACATTGAGCTGAGGGAAGAGGCCGCTGCTTTGCCAGACAAAGCACCCTGGGCATGGGTGAGAGAGGATGAGGAGGATGAGGACGGCTTGGTCATCCACTCGACCAAGTCTTCCGCATGTTGCGGCTCAACACGGCCAGCTGCCGAAAAAAAGGCCAAGCGTGTCCCATGGCCACGTGCTGATGAGGATGCACCGTCTCCACGACCAGCACTAGACACAGAGCCTGCTTGCCCTCTCTTATTGGCTTGTGACTGTCTGCCTCTCCTTCTTGGCCTTCCAGACATACTAATGGCCTGTAGCTGCACTAAGCTGGGATAGAACACCTGTAATTTTCTTCAGGTAGCTTTATATACTGTAACCAGACAAGCCTGCCTGTCAGTAGGAAGATAACAGGAACGGATCTAGCTGAACACTGTGAGCAGGACACACTGTACTAAATGTAAATAGTCTAGCTGCCTGACCGTGGTACTAATAGGATCAAAAAGAACACCTGTAATTTTCTTCAGGTAGCTTTATATACTGTAACCAGACAAGCCTGCCTGTCAGTAGGAAGATAACAGGAACGGATCTAGCTGAACACTGTGAGCAGGACGCACTGCACTGAATGTAAATAGCAGGAACGGATCTAGCTGAACACTGTGAGCAGGACGCACTGCACTGAATGTAAATAGCAGGAACGGATCTAGCTGAACACTGTGAGCAGGACGCACTGCACTGAATGTAAATAGCAGGAACGGATCTAGCTGAACACTGTGAGCAGGACGCACTGCACTGAATGTAAATAGCAGGAACGGATCTAGCTGAACACTGTGAGCAGGACGCACTGCACTGAATGTAAATAGCAGGAACGGATCTAGCTGAACACTGTGAGCAGGACGCACTGCACTGAATGTAAATAGCAGGAACGGATCTAGCTGAACACTGTGAGCAGGACGCACTGCACTGAATGTAAATAGCAGGAACGGATCTAGCTGAACACTGTGAGCAGGACGCACTGCACTGAATGTAAATAGCAGGAACGGATCTAGCTGAACACTGTGAGCAGGACGCACTGCACTGAATGTAAATAGCAGGAACGGATCTAGCTGAACACTGTGAGCAGGACGCACTGCACTGAATGTAAATAGCAGGAACGGATCTAGCTGAACACTGTGAGCAGGACGCACTGCACTGAATGTAAATAGCAGGAACGGATCTAGCTGAACACTGTGAGCAGGACGCACTGCACTGAATGTAAATAGCAGGAACGGATCTAGCTGAACACTGTGAGCAGGACGCACTGCACTGAATGTAAATAGCAGGAACGGATCTAGCTGAACACTGTGAGCAGGACGCACTGCACTGAATGTAAATAGCAGGAACGGATCTAGCTGAACACTGTGAGCAGGACGCACTGCACTGAATGTAAATAGCAGGAACGGATCTAGCTGAACACTGTGAGCAGGACGCACTGCACTGAATGTAAATAGCAGGAACGGATCTAGCTGAACACTGTGAGCAGGACGCACTGCACTGAATGTAAATAGCAGGAACGGATCTAGCTGAACACTGTGAGCAGGACGCACTGCACTGAATGTAAATAGCAGGAACGGATCTAGCTGAACACTGTGAGCAGGACGCACTGCACTGAATGTAAATAGCAGGAACGGATCTAGCTGAACACTGTGAGCAGGACGCACTGCACTGAATGTAAATAGCAGGAACGGATCTAGCTGAACACTGTGAGCAGGACGCACTGCACTGAATGTAAATAGCAGGAACGGATCTAGCTGAACACTGTGAGCAGGACGCACTGCACTGAATGTAAATAGCAGGAACGGATCTAGCTGAACACTGTGAGCAGGACGCACTGCACTGAATGTAAATAGCAGGAACGGATCTAGCTGAACACTGTGAGCAGGACGCACTGCACTGAATGTAAATAGCAGGAACGGATCTAGCTGAACACTGTGAGCAGGACGCACTGCACTGAATGTAAATAGCAGGAACGGATCTAGCTGAACACTGTGAGCAGGACGCACTGCACTGAATGTAAATAGCAGGAACGGATCTAGCTGAACACTGTGAGCAGGACGCACTGCACTGAATGTAAATAGCAGGAACGGATCTAGCTGAACACTGTGAGCAGGACGCACTGCACTGAATGTAAATAGCAGGAACGGATCTAGCTGAACACTGTGAGCAGGACGCACTGCACTGAATGTAAATAGCAGGAACGGATCTAGCTGAACACTGTGAGCAGGACGCACTGCACTGAATGTAAATAGCAGGAACGGATCTAGCTGAACACTGTGAGCAGGACGCACTGCACTGAATGTAAATAGCAGGAACGGATCTAGCTGAACACTGTGAGCAGGACGCACTGCACTGAATGTAAATAGCAGGAACGGATCTAGCTGAACACTGTGAGCAGGACGCACTGCACTGAATGTAAATAGCAGGAACGGATCTAGCTGAACACTGTGAGCAGGACGCACTGCACTGAATGTAAATAGCAGGAACGGATCTAGCTGAACACTGTGAGCAGGACGCACTGCACTGAATGTAAATAGCAGGAACGGATCTAGCTGAACACTGTGAGCAGGACGCACTGCACTGAATGTAAATAGCAGGAACGGATCTAGCTGAACACTGTGAGCAGGACGCACTGCACTGAATGTAAATAGCAGGAACGGATCTAGCTGAACACTGTGAGCAGGACGCACTGCACTGAATGTAAATAGCAGGAACGGATCTAGCTGAACACTGTGAGCAGGACGCACTGCACTGAATGTAAATAGCAGGAACGGATCTAGCTGAACACTGTGAGCAGGACGCACTGCACTGAATGTAAATAGCAGGAACGGATCTAGCTGAACACTGTGAGCAGGACGCACTGCACTGAATGTAAATAGCAGGAACGGATCTAGCTGAACACTGTGAGCAGGACACACTGCACTAAATAGTCTAGATAGAAGATAACAGGAACGGATCTAGCTAAACTGAATACAGTGTATATATATATATGCAACACCTGGGATGCATATATATACACAATACACTGTAAGTGCAGCTAACTGACTGACTGTTCTGCCTAATCTATCTAACTCAAATCAAATGACACTGTCTCTCTCTCTCTCTATCTCTCAGCACACCGGAACACACACTACACAGGGCCGCCGTGCAGGCGGCCTTATATAGTGTGGGGTGTGTACTAAATCCCCTGAGCCATAATTGGCCAAAGCCACCCTGGCTTTGGCCAATTACAGCTCTCTCTACTGACGGCGCTGTGATTGGCCAAGCATGCGGGTCATAGTGCATGCTTGGCCAATCATCAGCCAGCAATGCACTGCGATGCCGCAGTGAATTATGGGCCGTGACGCGCCACACGAATTTGGCGCGAACGGCCCATATCGTTCGCAATTCGACGGACGGTCGAACAGCCGATGTTCGAGTCGAACATGGGTTCGACTCGAACACGAAGCTCATCCCTACTCCTAACTTTATAGGAACAGTTTGGGGATGGCCCCTTCCTGTTCCAAAATGACTGCGCACCAGTGCACAAAGCAAGGTCCATAAAGATATGGATGAGTGAGTTTGGGGTGGAGGAACTTAACTGGCCTACACTGAGTCCTAACCTCAACCCAATAGAACACCTTTGGGATGAATTTGAGTGGGGACTGGGAGCTAGGCCTTCTCATCCACATCAGTGGCTGACCTCACAAATACGCTTCTGGAAGAATGGTCAAACATTCCCATAGACACACTCCTAAACCTTGTGGACAGCCTTCCCAGAAGAGTTGTAGCTGTTATAGCTGCAAAGGGTGGGCCAGAACAATATTGAACCCTACAGACTAAGACTGGGATGCCATTAAAGTTCATGTGCAGGCAGGTATCCCAATACTTTTGGTAATATAGTGTACCTGCCATCCAGGTCCTGCAAAAGTAAAATCGTTTTAATCCTCAGTTTGTATGTAAACAACCATCTAACTCTTTCTCTGTTATCAGTTCAGTAAATGATTGCACTTTACAGTACTGGTTTGGGTATGCTTTTTTGGTTAGCATAATGTAGTATAAAAGTGGGACACACATATTAGGGTGTGTAGGGTATTAGGCTACTAAATAACAGTTTTTCTATTGCAGGAAAAAATATCAATGAGTTAACTGGTTGTATTTAGTGTTTTCAGAAGATATTTTTTTCATTTTGGATCAGAGTTCTTCTATAAAACCTTTACTTAAGAAATGTAAGGGTTATTGACATACCCTGAATGCCTGTTAATTTGTTGCTAAACCATTTTATAATTGTATAATGAGAGCGAGGAGGGAAGTATGGCATACTTCTGGAATAATAGGAGCTGTCATTAAGCTCTTATTTGTGGGCTGCTAATTGCATTGGTAAGACAGCTACATTTGTATTGACCAAACATATACACTGGGAAAGGAAGAAAAAGAGACCTGTAACTTATCTCATGGAAAATAAAATAGTACTGCGCAAATATAACAAGTGAAAATTGAGCTAAAATATACCAGCAGCTACACAGGAATGTGACAAATATTCGAATACAGAAGGTGCAAAAAATGTAACGCTAAAATAATATATGCACAGGTAGTGAAATCAAATGAACAAAGAATAAATGTTCAAAATCCAACATAGTGAAATGAATGGATATATGAAGAGAAAAAATGTTATGTGAGTCCCATAACTTAAATCCAATCTAAAAATAAAAATTAATAGAAGTCCACAACAATAAAGTGATGATCTTCCAACGTGTGAGGTATAATGTGAAGGCATTAAAAATGGTGAATCCTGAAGGTGAATACGATTGGACACTCTTACCGGAACGGATGAATCCGGATGTCAGCGACACCGAATCATGTAAGCCTGGATATCCAAAATCAATGGCTCCCGCGGATGGATGCAGGGACCCAGGATCTCCAATGGTATCTTCAAACGACCTTCCAGTATCGTCCAAACTGGAAGGATAACTATCCAACAGGAACATCCAAACACAGTATGTATGAAAAAAGAGAAGGGGGGCTCCGATAATGCAGGTAAAAAAAGTAGGTATATTAAAACCATCATACATGGAATAAAAGTGATCACAGGTAAATAAAAGAAATGTGGGCAGTGATGAACCTTGTCCGACGCGTTTTGTCCTAATGGGATGCCCCTGTAGATGTCCCATTAGGATGAAACGCGTCGGGAAAGGTTTATCGCTCCCCACATTGCTTTTCTCTACCTGTGATCACTTTTATTCCATGTATGATGGTTTTAATAAACCTACTTTTTTGACCTGCTTGATCAGAGCCCCCCTTCTCTTTTTTCATACATACTGTGTTTGGATGAGAGCTGTTGCGGTGTTCCTGTTGGATAGTTATCCTTCCAGTTTGGTCGATACCTACAAGGCCGTTTGAAGATACCATCGGAAATCCTGGGTCCCCGCATCCATCCGGGAGAGCCACTGATTTGGATATCCAGGCTTACATGATTCGTGTCGCTAAAATCCAGGTCCATCCGTTCCATTAAGAGTGTCCAATCGTATTCACCTTTAGGATTCACCATTTTTGATGCTTTCACATTATACCTCACACGTTGGAAGATCATCACTTTATTGCTATTAGATTACAGAGCGGAGATATAACATCAAGCACCCCAGAAATTGTACAAACCTTTAGGGAGTATTATAAAAAACTCTACTCTTCGCATAAAAAGGGTAAAGAGGCTATGATGGAGGACTTTTTGGAGGGGCTAACGATTCCTACCATATCACGGGAAGAAAGAGCCATATTAGACTCCCCAATAACGGCAGCAGAACTACAACAAGCAGTAGCGGGCATGGCAAGCCTCAAGTCACCTGGGCCCGATGGCCTCCCAAGTGAGACATATAAGCAGTATGGTGAAGTGCTGATCCCTGAACTACTAAAAACTTTGGAAGGGTCACTTGAGGGGGGCCAGTTGCCTGCTTCAATGTTAGAAGCGACAATTACAGTATTACAGAAGGAAGGGAAAGATCCACTGGATGTAGCCGCCTACAGACCAATTTCCCTACTTTGCACTGATGTAAAAATTCTTGCCAAGGTACTAGCAGTTAGACTGAACGGAGTTATTCACAAATTGATACACGAGGACCAGGCGGGCTTCATAGCCAATAGATCTACGAGCCTGAACATTAGAAGAGCGTTTCTGAATTTACAGTTACCATCGGAAAATGTAGGCTCGAGAGCGTTAATGACCCTCGATGTATCCAAGGCTTTTGATAGCGTGGAGTGGGGCTATATATGGCGAGTGCTGGAGAAATTCGGATTTGGCATGTCTTTTATAAGATGGATTAGAATGTTATATACCCGCCCTAAGGCAAGACTAAAAATTAACAACGAATTCTCGGACTGGTTTGAGCTGGAAAGGGGGACTAGGCAGGGGTGTCCTCTTTCTCCACTGTTGTTCGCATTGGCGATGGAACCCCTGGCCATCTCCATAAGGGAAAGCAGAGCGATAACTGAATTTCTGCGAAAATCGGGCGAAGAAAAAATAGCGCTATATGCGGATGACATTTTGCTATTCCTGGGGGACTCGAGAAACTCATTACGGAGTGCGATGAGGATAGTGAAGGACTTTGGCAGCTTCTCTGGTTTAGAGATAAACTGGGAGAAGTCCGAGTTTATGCCGATAGACCCCATCAGCGAACCAACAGCATGCGATATTCCCCAGATGGTAATCGTGGATGCCTTGAAATACCTGGGAATAGTTCTGACGAAGGACCCAACCTTGTATATCAGCACAAACCTCCTCCCTCTCTAACAAAACTGAAACAAAAAATAGGAATCTGGAGACGTCTGCCCCTGTCCGCCGCAGGAAGATGTAGTTTAATAAAAATGGTTTGGATGCCACAATTGCTGTACATAGTGCACAACTCGCCAGTCTGGATAGGCAAGAAGTGGTTTAAAAGAATTGATAGCCTCTTTAGGGAGTTGATCTGGAGAGGGAAGCAAGCCAGGATTCGCCTCCGCGTGCTTCAGCTCCCTACACGGGAGGGAGGCTTTGCCCTCCCACATCCCGAGCGCTACTTTTTAGCAACTCAGCTACAGCAGCTGCTAGGATGTGGGATACCGAAAGGCGGTACCCCCAATGGCAAATTGTTATTGCTATGCACCCCACACAATACCCTAGTTGAAGCCCTAGAGGCGGATATGTTCCATGACAATTACCCAACTATCAAGCTGCTAATCAAACTTTGGAAAACAGTCAAGAAAATGATGGGATATGATGATCTAACAGTTTATTCTCCTATTTGGAATAACCGTAATCTACAGGAAGTTCTTAAAATAGGTACTTTTGGGGAATGGGCGAACCTTGGCATCAGAAGGCTAAGCCAGCTTTATAATGACACCAAGCTAAAGAGTCTCCCGGAATTAGTAGGGGAATTCAAGCTACCTCAGAGCTCCTTCTTTTTATATCTCCAACTAGAACATGCTCTTAAAGCACAATTCAAAGCTCAGACTCCGTACTGGGAAGAAATGCCTCTACTTCAGTGCATAATGCAGGTAAACCCTACTAGAGGTCTAATTTCAAAAATTTATGACCAATTATGTAAACCAGACAACAGCGGGGGGATACTCCACGGACTAAAAGCCAAATGGGAAGAGGATATAGGGGGAATGACCCAGGAACAATGGGCGAAAACTTTGGAATTGAGTGTACAGGTCTCGGTATCCCCTTCACAGCGGCTCTCTCATCTACTTTTGCTGAATAGATCCTACTATACACCTAGGAGACTTTTTAAATTTGGGGGAAGGTCTAACGATAACTGTCCCAGATGTCAGAGGTCGGGAGACCTCATCCACATGTTGTGGAGGTGTCCCAAGCTATTTAGATACTGGGAAGAAGTGACCGGACACTTGGGAAGTATCTTTGACACTATAGTAGTAAAAGAGGCCATAACCTGTATTCTGGGATGTAGAAGAGTTCTGGGGGAGAGACTGAGCACCACATTGGCCATCACGCGGGCCTTGTTTCAGGCTAGGAAGATGATAACACTAAGATGGCAATCAAAAGACCCCCCCTCGGTGAAAGACTGGATTTCTACTATTAATGACACTCTGAGTAGGGAAAGAGTGGAGTATATAAAGAGAGGCAACCTTCAGGAATTTGAAAGCATGTGGAAGCCATGGCTAGAGAAAGTAGGCGGTCCCTAATAGGTAAGGCGTAGGATTAGTCCAAGAGAGGGGCTTAATATGACTATACAGATAACTGAAATCCTCGAGGTTAAGGAGCGCTATAGCGAAGTGATTTTTGACGCACATAGTTTCCTTTCTTCCTTTCTGTGTGTCCTACTTCTTTTTTTTTTCTTTTTTTTTTTTTCTTTTCTTATTTTGATTAAATAAATAATCTAGATGGTTGTAGGTTAAATGTTGATAAGGGATTGGGGGGGTTTGGTTGATCTGGGAATAAGTAAACTCTTTGTATAATTTTGGGCAGCTCAGCAAACAACGGGCATGGGGAGCCCACACGTCTTCTATTATATATCTCTCTCCTGTTTCTCTTTTATCTTTTATACACTTTTTACTTCCTTATATGAGCCCCTCCCCCCTCTAACTTGACCCAGAAAATGATAAAGATCCACCTGCCACTGGGCTTTAGGGCCACTGCAGACTGGGCCTAGGTGTTGGGAACAAGGGAGGACTTGCTGGTAAAGTGGGACATTAATATATTCAGAGAGATGATACAAAAGGAATTAGAGGTAAAGCATGATCCACTATGATGAAAACCAGAGAAGGCGACTAGTCAATGAACATCGAGCTGATTTTGCCCTCTGCTTATTGGTTTCTGAAGTGGAAAAAAAAAAAAAAAAAAAAAAGAGTGTCCAATCGTATTCACCTTTAGGATTCACCATTTTTGATGCTTTCACATTATACTTCACACGTTGGAAGATCATCACTTTATTGTTGTAGACTTCTATTCATTTTTATTTTTTGATTGGATTTAAGTTATGGGACTCACATAACATTTTTTCTCTTCATATATCCATTCATTTCACTATGTTGGATTTTGAACATTTATTCTTTGTTCATTTGATTTCACTACCTGTGCATATATTATTTTAGCGCTACATTTTTTGCACCTAACTTATCTCATGGGCTGCAATTTCTTGTGAAGAAATTGTTACATAAACAGAAGAATACACAGTTCTCATCAATCAGAGCCCCTTAAATGCAGGTTAATACAAATTCTATGTGGCATCTCCTACCATGACCATTTGGGTAGAAGCTATGGTGGACTGGGTCATGGCACCATGCATACTGTTTTTTTGTTTATTGGTTAGGGCTTACGATTTCCTCCTAATCAATTATGCCATAACACAAAGCCAGATCTTGAAATGGATTCAGATATTGGGTACAGGATATGTTTTGTTTTTTTTTATAGTACATTAGCTTTCTTTATATATTAAAATGAAGCATTTTACAGGTTAAAGCAAAACTAAAGTTAAAAAACAAAAATGACATACAGCATATGCTTTAGGTTGAAATTCTCAATTGTTTCGTTAAAATTCTGTGTACATTTTACCGCCATAAATACCTCAAAATCATTCCAGAGATCCCCATCTGCACACATTTCCTTGATGCCTGGGGGAATCCCCAGCCACATAAGCAAATGGGAAGGGATCAGAGTGTTTACAGCATTGCCTAAATTTGTCCACATACCTATATTTGGGCAATAAAGTTCACATAGAGGGGCAGTATCTGGGTGCCCCTTTATTGTTAAAGGGAGCTTCCAGATTCCAATAAGCCCCCACCTTCAGACCCTCACAACCACCAGGCTAAAATTGTGGGGGACCCTTGTCGTCATTAACATGGGGTAAAGGTGATCCCAATGTTATGGGTATGGAGGGGACTTCCATGTTGATGAGGACAAGGGCCTCTTCCCCACAAAACTTGGCCTGGTGGTTGCAGGGGTCTGTAGGCAGGGGGCTTATCAGAATATGGAAGCCCCCTTTAACAGTAAGGGGGCACCCACAAAAAAGCAACACCCTACCCTCTATGTGAAGGAGTAAGGGGTGCATAGTACCCCCACTCACAACAAAAAATCTTAATAAAATCATAGAAACAGTTTTTGACAAGTTCTTTAATAATTAAAAAAATTGATATATATATATATATATATATATATATATATATATATATATATATATATATGTAGCAATAACTCTCGGTGGAGCTGCTGGTTTAAAGCGGGCCTGTCCTCTTATCTCTTTACCCCTCTTAAATTGTTCAATCCCCTTGGCACAGCTGTAGTGCATGTTGTAATGATATGAGTATTGACTTTAACCCACAATATACACTTATATTTATATTTACCTCTACCTGGGTGTCTGTCGCTCCACCTGCAGGAGAAATAACAACACTGCACACAAACTTCAATAATAACCAGAAATAACTTCTTTCTTTGAGTAAGTAGTATATTTATATAAAGGGTTATTACAATAACTACACTATCACACCAACGTAGTGCAATAGTATAGTAAATAGTTATGACAATTTGTAACATACACAAATATACCTAATTGTATATATCTATACCAGGGAGCTCCCCCTACTCTAAACTGTAAAGTCAGTATACTTAGTAAATAAATGCAGAGCCCTGCAATAAAAAAAAAAGATAGTCTTGACGTCTTCAGTCTTTGCTAGCTAATAACCTGTAATTGTAATCCACAAGGGGTTCCTCTTGGGTGTTGCGCAGTGTAAGGTAATATACTAAGGCAGTTATAATCCGGCAGACTGACTAAGTGTTCTCATATGAAGAAGACAAACATCTAGCATCCGTTCTTGAATACTGAAGTCTATGCAGATGTACTGTTTTCCAACTTAACTTGTTCTGTGGGACTATTAGTTCCAGCACCACTCTGTAACAGTTCTAAGTGTATGTGTAGTATTAAACAAACTTCCGGGTGTTAACCCTCTCACCACACAGGATCCCGGCAGATGGATGTCTCCGTTTCAGCAGTTCTCAGTCCGTATGGAGGCACCACCACGCCGTCACACTGTTCCGTTTACTAATGACCAGGAGTCCTCCGTTACCTCCCCACGGGTCTCCGGAACGATCACTTCTGCTGCTCCAGCACACTGTGATATGATGGCAGGATCCTTGCTGCTGCTCCACTCCTTCTCAAAGTAGGCCGCAACCCTGTGGGACACACACACCCACAGAGTCCTGCTGGCAGGCTACGCATCCCAGGAACAAGAGACTTAAGATGGCCGCTCCTGGCCCTTTTATATCCTCCCACAATGCAGTTCAGTTCAACACTTGTCCAGGAGCATTGTGGGTGGGTCACGGCTAAAGTTCTGAAGTAAACAATGAATCACTTCCATGTCACTTCACTTAACTATGAAACGTAAAAGTATTGTACCTTTTCAATTATCCACAAGATGGCACTATAACAACTTATGTACCGCATAACACACATATGGCTAAAAACAACAGTTGTCAGCGCGATAGATAGATAGATAGATAGATAGATAGATAGATAGATAGATAGATAGATAGATAGATAGATAGATAGATAGATAGATAGATAGATAGATAGATAGATAGATAGATAGATAGATAGATAGATAGAGAAATAGATGGGGGGGCGGGTTGTTTATTAAAAAACACTGTTTATGTTTTTTTTTCACTGTTTTTATTTTTTGTGTGGGCTGCACAATAATGCCTGTTCTTTCCTGGCCAGCCAGGCTGCATGATAAGACTAACCACTTTACCTCCGGAAGGTTTTACCCAGTTTATGATCAGGCATTTTTTTGCTATTTAGCACTGCGCTATTTTAACTGGTAATTGTGCGGTCATGCAATGCTGTACCCAAACAAAAATTTTAATCATTTGCTTTTCACACAAATAGAGCTTTTTTTTGGTGATATTTGATCACCACTAATTTTTATTTATTTTTTATTATATAAATTAAAAAAGACCAAACATCTTGAAAAGAAAAAACAATATTTGTTTCTTTCTGCTATAAAACATATCCAATAAAAAAGGGAAAAAACAAAAACAAATTACTTCATGAATTTTGGCCAAAATGTATTCTGCTACATGTCTTTGGTAAAAAAAACAAATCCCAATAAGTGTATATTGATTGATTTGTGTGAAAGTAATAGCGCCTACAAACTATTGTGTATATACACTGGAATGTCTATCTTTTTATACTACTAATGGCTGTGATCAGCAAATTATAATGGGACTGTGATAGTGCGGAGAGCAATCTGACACTAACTGACACTGGGTGGGAACTGGCTAACTGCCACTGACATCACCAGTGACAGTAATACAGTGATCAGTGCTAATACTATACACTGTCACTTTACTAATGACACTGGCTGGGAAGGGATTAAAATCTATGGGCAATGAAAGGGTTATCTGTGTGCAATATGTGCTGCTTTTACTAGTAGATGTAGCCGATTTTTCTCCGTGTACAGAACCCTGTGTTGTTCATAAACACAGGGCTCTGTACTGTGATTCGCTAAGCCGATCAGCAGGTCCTGGCCATAAATCATTGGGACCTGCTAACCAACTTGTGCTGTAGTGAATCACAGCACAGCCAGGGCGGTGGACGTGCACGCATGCAACCCGCACCCAGAAATGCCGGATCACCTACATGTACATGATCCAGCGCAGAGCGGCCACCCCATCACCTTACATGTGCAAGTAGTTAAAGGTCTGGTATGAATTTTTGGGGGTTCCTGGTGCATTTTGTTTATTTGGGGTGGGGATTCCCCCTAAAAGCCATACTATACTGGAAGGGTCAGGTATGCATTTAAAGGGGGACTCTATGTGTAGTGCCCTGCTCCTGTTGACCAGGCGCTTGCATGTAAATTTAGCGGGTTATCTGTTCTGTATATAGTTCAGATTTAATATTATGGCTAAATTAGCCTCTGTTCCAGCATTGGCTGTGTTGCGTGCAGTTCCACACTGTCGTCTGTAGGTGTTGTTGTCACCACAGGCCAGTGATGGAAGGGCAACAGGCTAAGGTGTATTGAGTGTCCTTCTTCAAATGGTTCTTTCGATAGAGCTTCTAAAATGGTGGACAAATCCCAGGTTGGAAAGACTGGTTTCCTGGGCAGCCTTATCTGAATGCATGCCTTTAAGAACTGAACTATGAGGGGGTCTAACGCCCATCTAGTTCCCATCATTGCGGACAGTGCAGAGACTTGTACTTTAAGAGTGCTCGCACCTAGGCCCCTTTCTAGGCCTAGTTGCAAGAACTCCAAAATATGATAGACTGAAGGAGAGAGCGGATCCCAAGAATGTTGCTGGGCAAACGCGGTGAATCTCTCCCAGATCCTGTTGTACGTGCCATTTGTTGATCTTTTCCTGGCCTGTTGTAGCGTGGTCACTACTCAAATGCCCCGTACACACGGTCGGATTTTCCGATGGAAAATGTCCGATCGGAGCGTGTTGTCGGAAATTCTGACCGTGTGTGGGCTCCATCGGACATTTTCCATCGGATTTTCCGACACACAACGTTTGACAGCAGGATATAAAATTTTCCGACAACAAAATCCGCTGTCGGAAATTCCGATCGTGTATACACAAATCCGACGGACAAAGTGCCACGCATGCTCAGAATAAATAAAGAGATGAAAGCTATTGGCCACTGCCCCCATTTATAGTCCCGACGTACATGTTTTACGTCACCGCGTTCAGAATGATCGGATTTTCCGACAACTTTGTGTGACCGTGTGTATGCAAGACAAGTTTGAGCCAACATCCGTCGGAAAAAATTGTAGGATTTTGTTGTCGGAATGTCCGAACAAAGTCCGACCGTGTGTACGGGGCATAAGTGAACATCCTTTATCCAGCAGCCTTTCTCTTTCAACCTCCAGGCCGTTAGGTGTAAACGTTCTGGTGACGGGTGTAGGAATCGACCCTGAGAGAGCAAATCCGGGCTTAATGGGAGCGGAAGCGGCTCCTCTGTGTTCAACTGTAATACAGTCGTGAACCAAGGCCTCCTTGGCCAGAAGGGCAGCACTGCTATGACCGTGGATGTTGAGTTCCTCAGCCTGGCCAGAAATCTGGCTTTTAGGGGAGTCGGAGGAAAAATATAGCCTAGGTGAAATTCCCATGGGTGGTGAAGGCAATCGATCCCCGTTGCTGTCGGATAGCCGGTCCTCGCTAGGAATCGGTGACACTTGTTGTTCTCTGGGGTCGCCGCCAGATCTATATCGGGAATTCCCCATTTGCGAGTGATGATAGCAAAGGTTTGGAGACTGAGAGACCACTCGTTGTTTGACACAAATATCCTGCTCAGGTCGTCCGCTAGTTGGTTTTGTATACCCAGAACGTAGATCACCTTCAAGTCTGTCAGGTGAACCTGAGCCCACTCGAGTATGGGTCGCACTTCTCCCATGAGCGTTTTGCTCCTGGTACCTCCTTGTTTGTGGATGTAGTTTACCGCTACCATATTGTCCATACGTAAGAGAACACTTTTCCCTGCTAGGAGTGGTCCGAATGTTAGAAAAGCCTACCAGGCGGCTCTGATTTCCAGGACATTTGAGACTATGCCCTGTGGGCGGAAAGACCAACGTTCCTGTGCTCCGTGATGTTGGTAATGTGCTCCCCATCCCTGGAGGCTGGCATCTGTCGTGACTATTTCTGGTAATGGAGGAACTATGGGACGACAGCGTGTCAGGTTGCTGACTCGTGTCTACCACCATGCTGATCTTTTTACTGCCTGGCTGATGATTATTCGCTGCTTCATTGAAGACCCGTTCCATTGTGACAGGAATGCATTTTGAAAGACCCTTGAATTCCACTGGGACCACTGGACCATTAGGAAGGTTGAGGACATTGAGCCTAGGATGCTCAGACACATTCTGGCAGGAAGGTGTTCTGCCGCCAAAAGGTTCTTTATTTTGTGAATCAATGGCCTTATCTTCTCTTGAGGCAGCCCCACCGTATTGGAGCTGGTGTCTAATTCGGTGCCTAAGAAGATAATTTTTTGCGTTGGGACCAGACTGCTCTTTTTCCAGTTTATTATCCAGCCGAACTGTTGAAGTGTAGAGATTAGAATTGCTCGATGTAGGAGGGCAATTTGCTGGCTGTCGGCCAGAAGGATGATGTCGTCGAGATGTCGAGTGCAACACTCTTAGCCCTCTTTCTCTCAGGAGAGCTATGATCGGTAGTAAGACCTTTGTAAAGGTTCTGGGAGCCGTGGATATCCCAAACAGAAGGCTTTGGAACTGAAAGTGCTGGTGACCTATTGCAAAGCGTAGGTATTTCTGGAAGGTTTGGTGCACGGGAATATGCAGATAGGCGTCAGACAAATCAACCGAGAGCATCCAATCCTTTGTTCCTATTGCTAGTAATATGGATTGGAGGCTCTCCATCTTGAAGGATTCGACTGAAATTGTTTCGTTTAGGTTTTTCAAGTCTAGCACTGGCCTCAAATCTCCCATCTTCTTTGCCACTAGAAAAAGCGGAGAGTAGAATCTTTCGTTTTGGTAGAGAAGATGGTGTTCTGGTCGGTCTGAAGTGATCTTTGGGAGGTTTGTGTCTGAATGACCATTTGTGACCCTCCTGGATGGTGGAAATCATCCAGGAGTCTTTTATTTGATTTGCCCATATCTGAGTAAATCGCCTCAACCTTGCTCCTACTATTGCGGGCTGGGCGTGCGCGCCATCAAAATGACTTCTGCTGTTCTCCTGAATTGGGGACTTTCGGTTTCTGCACGCTCTCAAAGGACGATTGGGAGTTTCGCCAATTTCGCTTGAATTCCCTCCTGGGTTTGTAAGATCTTGCCTCTCGGTATCTTTCTGGCAGCTGGCGTCTGAATGGTGGATTTCTTTGCTGTTTGGGTCTTCTATCGGAAGGGATGAGGTCAGACTTCCCTCCTGTAACTTTTGAAATTGCTGTATCAAGTTTAGGACCGAATAAGTTGGTGCCGTCGTAGGGAATCTTACACCAAGTAGATTTAGAGGTTGCATCTGCGACCCATGGTTTTAACCAGAGTGCTCTCCTTGACATTACTGAAGCCAACATCGCCTTGCTGAAGATCTTATGATATCAACGGCCGCTTCAGCCACGAAGTCTCCTGCTAGGCTGAGTTCTTGCATAGCTGATATGATTTTTTCCTGATCTGCTGCCTCCAGCAACAATTTTTCAATGTTGGCTGCCCAATAGGTAATTGCTCTGCCGACCGCTGCCAGAGTGATTGCTGGTCTGCATGCTCCTCCTGCTGCTGAATAGGCCTTCTTAAGATCGAGGTCTATTTTTCGATCCATTACATCCCTAAAGGTTACGGCATCCTCGATCGGGAGAGTTACATGTCGCGCCAGACGCATTAATGAGGAATCTACTACAGGAGCTGAAATTAGAGGGTTTACCATTGGTTCCCTTAATGGGTAGAGTTTTGCTATCCTGTTGTTCAGACCGTTTTTTTTTTTTCTGGTTTCTGCCACTCATCCTTTATTAACTCTTCTAGCCCTTCAATAAAAGGAAAAGTTTCAGGGTCCTTTTTCAGGTTAGGAAAATACTTTCTTAACTTGCGTGGCGCCTCCTTCTCCTCCTCCCAACCGATTGCCTCTTTTACCGATTTTGCGAAAGGATCTATAAGTGCAAAATCAAACAAAGTGGGCATTAGAATCTCGTCCTCTTCTGAGGACTCTTCCTGAAGAGTATGAGAGGCTGACAGGGAGAGATCTTGAGGCGTATAAGAGGTTGAGGCCACTGAAGCCTGTCTGATGCATTCGTGGGCTGCCACTTGCATGATAGATTCTTTCACTGACTCTCTTATTATGTTTGATGCTTCCCTTGCATCCGATTCTTTTTCACGAGTTGCTTCTTCAAAACAAACTTGACAGACTAGTTTACCAGGTAGTGCTACTGCCCCGCAGACCCAGCAGGCATTGGCCGCAGGATGGGTACGTTGGTCATCGCGAGGTTGACGGGATGAAGTTTTATCTCTATGGTGATGGGATGAGGTTCCTGACCGACTTCTTCTGGACTGGGAATGTTTTGAAGGTGAGCGGTCCCTGCGTTTGGAGTGCGTTGACCTTGATGGTCTGCCAGAGCTATCAAAATGATATAGCATTAGTGGCAAGGCTCTCTTTTACTCCTCTTCACTACTTACCTAATGTCTGCCCCCCTTACCTTGTAGCCCGTGGATGGTCTGCTGGAGCAGCGGCCTCCATGAAAAGAGATAGAGAGTAACCGAAAGGAGGAAGCTTTTTTTTTTAAAAAAACACAAAAATCCAGAGCTAGCAAGGTGGAAGAGTAATCCAAAAAACTTACCAGTGTCAGGGATAGCAAAAGGGTCACAAGGCAGCACTGTAGGGGAGTAGAACCAGTGAGGAAATGAGGCTCTGGTGCTCATAGGGGCTAAAATGACAGGATTCCCCATTTTTAAATAAACCCCCATCGCGGTGGCTCTGACATCACGCTCGCGCATGCGCAGTGACCATTTGCGGCGTCCTACGCCATCTTGGAATCTGGCACGGTCGTATGCCGCCTCTGTCAGATCCTGTGCGCCCTAGAGCCGGTGCCATGCACAGCAAGGGAGACGCTGAGGGACTACAGCGCCCAGCGTGCCCGGAACCAACAATAATTACACGGATGTGCAGACAAATAAGGGAATGCCATATGTCAGAAAAAAGGGAGAAGAATAAGAACAGTACCTGGAGGCCGCTGCAGATGTCACCAAAAAAAACCTCTTTAAGGTTTGTAAGGCAAAAGTTGATTTTTTTTTTTACCCCTGAACCACCAGAGTGGGGTTTCCCTGCACAAAGCTCTTTTAGAGACTGTACAGCCAGGGCTTCCAACTAGGAGAGGCTGAACCTAGCTGGGGCGAAGCGGTAAGGGGTTTCCAGCTTTTACCGGTCCAACCATCTAGGTGAGGAAAAAAAGGAGAATACAGCGGTGGGCTCCTCTTCAAAACTTATAGCTAACCAGTCCTATCAGGTTGTGGAGGCGGAGTCACAACCCAATGTGTGTGCTGCCATGATGTGTCAAGAAAAGTGATTTGTGGTGAATTGTTTTTCAGAAGGTGGAATAACAGCAGCTGCCAGTTGTGCGGGGGGGGGGGGGGGGGGGAGAGGAGCAAAATGCCTCCTTCTGACATCTGTATTTTTTTCTTTCTAAATTGCGAATGGTAATTTTATATTACGGGATAATGCCACAATTGCAAGCCAAGTATTTGGCTCATAGAGCCAGTGAGGCCCCATTGATCTTAAAGCAGAGTTCCACCCTAATTCACATGCATGTCTGCATGTGTTGTTGATCGCTCCACCATTGCTTTTTGGATAGTGTCATTTTTTTTTTTTTTTTTTTAATATACAGTACCTCTTTTTCCTAAAGAAGCTCCACTTCTGTCCAAACCTCACAGCGGTAAGGTACGTCATATCCTTTTTCGCATTGGCTCCTGGGATGCCAGTGTAATCAATCCCAGGAGACAATGGGTATCCTCCACGGCTAGTATCATGTTATTTCTAAATCGGAAATGACGCAATGCTAGGCTCTATTGCTGCGGCCGTGATGAAGTCCCACTGCACATGCGCGAGATCGGGAGGTGCTTGCTGGGTTCCAGCAGCACCTTATCCTGGAAGAGACTCCTAGTGGGCTTCAGATGCCCACACTCAGGATGGACACTTGCTGGATCAGGAGGGTACAGTGAGTACCAATATTTTTAATAACACAGAAAACATTCTCAGATGTTGTATATGCCGATTTGTAATACTTAAAGGGGTTGTAAAGGTTCGTAATTTTTCACCTTAATGCATCCTATGCATTAAGGTAAAAAAACACCTGTCAGTGACCGGCCTCCCAGCCCCCCCCCCACCGTTTTACTTACCTGAACCCTCGAACTTGACCCACGGGGATGTGTTCCCTCTCTGCCTGGGGATCTCGTCTCTTGATTGGATAGATTGATAGCAGCGCAGCCATTGGCTCCCGCTGCTGTCAATCAAATCCAATGATGCGAACGCCTCTATGAACGCTGAATGCTGGACTCGGGAGCGCACCCGCAAGGTAACCACCTCGGGGAAGCGCTTCTCCAAGGGGGTTATCAGATGTAGGGCAGAGCCGCTAGAGCCGCCGGGGGACCCCAGAAGAGCAGGTTCGGGGCCACTCTGTGCAAAATGTGCTGCACAGTGGAGGTAAGTATGATATGTTTGTTGTTTTTTTTTTTACCTTTACAATCACTTTAATTGGCGACTATCACAGGGGTTATTTAAAAAAAATAAAAAGTCTGGAACTCCGCTTTGATAGGCAAGTTTGACAGGTTGTGCTGCCTGAGATAAAAATGCTCTGGCTGTGAAGCTTAGCATAATAGCCCTGGCAAGCTATAATGTTAGAATCGGAGTGGGTGGCCAGGGATTGGTAAAACTGTGACTCAGCCTCCTGTTTTTACCACCTCAAAGCCACCAGTGTGAAAGAGCTCTAAGGAGCTACATATCCAAATAAACAGCTGAGAAAATATTCATATTGACCACCTACACCAGCTTTTCTCAACTTTTATAACACAGAGAAACCCTTGAAATAACTTTCTGGTCTCAGGGAACCCCTGCTAATATTTACTACATCCACAGCTCACAATTAAGGATGAGCTCCGGCGTGTTCGCACAGCCCACATGCAGAGCCCGCCAGGAAGTCGGCACTGCGCTGCGTTAATCACAGGAAGTGAGACATTGTCCCGATGCACGGTTGCAGAGATCAGGAAATGATTCACCACCTGTGATTAGCGCAGCGCAGTGCCGACTTCCTGGCAGGCTCTGTACATGGGCTGTGCGAACACGCCGGAGCTCATCCTTACTCACAATACATTAGCATGATGGTCAATGGGTAGGATGCTCCCATTGTGGTCAGTGGAAGGAATCTGTCCCTTACAGATAGCTAAAAAAAAGACCAATTCTGTCCATGGTTATTTATCTGAGAGGCAGAAAATTCTTATTGCTTAAGGAACCCCTAGCAACCTCGGGAGGAACCCTAGGATTCCAAGCCCTGATTGAGAAAGGCTGGCCTACACAATGACTCAGAAACAAAATGTAACGGATTTAAGTGCCATCTTGGGTACTGTAGACATGAAATGACATCCTGGTTCAGTTAGGGCCCATTTTCACCTGTGCATTGGAAAAATGTGATACATGTTTCTAAAAAAGAAAAAAAAATTCACTTTCAATGTATTGCTAAAAAAATATCAACACAGCATGTGCATTTTATGTCTTTTCTTCATCAAGCGCTTGGGGAAAATGGACATGAGACTCAAAAAACACACTAATAAAATCGTGTGTTATGTTTTTAGTAAGGATGAGCTCTGGCATGTTTGCTACTCCCAATTTGATATCCGGGTGGGTGCGATTCCACGAACTCACACTCTCTGCTTTGGGAATACACACCTGCAAGGATGGTAACCGCAAAGAGGATAAAACAAAAAGTCACAAAATAGGATATTCTTTCACCAATGCAGTACAGTCTGTAGGTGGCTAATCTCAGAAATGCAATAAGAATTGTGGATTAGAATTGCAATGACATACAGATATACACTAAAGCAAGCACCTTTTAAATGTAATATGAAATCTGGCACAGCAAATTAAGAGACATATGGAAAAACCACATCAGATGTAGAAACAAATGTACACTATTAAGTAGAAATAAATACTTACTGACAATCTTCATTTGTTTTCTTCTAATGCCGCGTACACACGGTCGGACTTTTCGTCTACAAAAGTCCAACGGACGCTGACGGACTAAAGCTGGCTGGTAATCCGATCGTGTGTGGGCTTCTCCGGACTTTCAACGTACTTTTTTAGCCTCAAATCCGACGTACTTTAGATTTGAAACATGCTTCAAATCTTTACGTCGTAACTACGACGGACCCCGAAATCCGCTCGTCTGTGTGCTAGTCCGACGGACAAAAAGCCACGCTAGGGCACCTATTGGCTACTGGCTATGAACTTCCTTATTTTAGTCCAGTGTACGTCATCACGTACGAATCCGTCGGACTTTTGTGTGGTCGTGTGTAGGCAAGTCCGTTCGTTAGAAAGTATGCCGCAAGTCCGCCGCAAGTCCGCCGAAAGTCTGCCGGAAGTCTGTCGGACAGGCTGTCTGACTTTTGTAGACGAAAAGTCCGACCGTGTGTACGCGGCATAACAGCAAACCCTTTGCATAGTACCATAGAGGATCATCCTTTACTACTTCCTGGGTCTTCCTTTGATAGAGATGGACAGGAACAGATTTCACCTGTAGTGCCAACTGCTGGACAAATCCGGTATTGTGATGTGACCATAACATATTAGTCCAGTCCACCAAGCAGTGAAGTGTGTGGTTGTCTGTGCTATTTTTTAGTACATTCTGACTTCCTGGCAACTCCTCCATGTTACCAGTACATAAAGACTCCAATAAAATAGACAGTCCATTACTGATCACAATAGGCCCAAACAATTTACAGAAGTGCCTATAAAAGTATTCTGGGTATGTGCTGCTAATGTGTTTGAACATGGAAAATATCAGCTTTTACTGTTGACTATATTGTATGCATACTTACTAGAAGAGCAGTATATATTTGAGAAGGATTACCTAAGGAGGGCATCAATATCTTTACATTTTTTTTCAAAGGGTGAACAGCTGGTCCATTATCATCAAAACATTGACTAAATCTCACCTAAGCAGAAAAAAAAAAACAAATGATAAATTTAGCTTTCCCAGCACAACGCCTTTGTAACCAGTGTAAAATGAATTACATATGGACAGTCTACCTAATTTTAAAAGGAACTAAATTCAAGGAGCATTTTCCCAGACGTTATATATCTACCCCCCACCTACCTGCTATACCATTTGTTCTTTGCACAGCCAACCCTTGGCTCTGTGACCTATGTGCTTATTGCTTATTAACTTTGAGGAGTAAAACATTTTCTGATTGCGCAAAGCTGTACTCCACACAGATATATTTGCTGTTATTAAAAATATATTTAAAGGATTATTCCCTCGTGAATTTCTACTTTAGGTGAACCCTTCTCAGTGAAACCCACATGGTGAAATACCTACCTGCCTACCAAGCTCTTCACTTTTGCAATCTTGCCCTTGTCCCTCAACATGGGGACAAAGTCCATGTTAACGGCAAGTGGCCTGGTATGGTTAATGAAGGAGGGGCCTTGTGCTTATCCACCTCCTTTCCTGACCAGGCTGAATACTGAGATAAGGGTCTGGTATCAATTTTAGGAGAGACTTCACACTTCTTTTCCTTGTTTTTTGAATGAGGTGTCTCCTTAAAACCCATACCAGACTCAAGGGGTCTGCTATGGAATTTTGGGGGGACCCCATGCATTTGTTTTGTTTTTTTCATGGGGTCCATTTTAAAATCCATACCAAACCTAAAGAGCCTGGTATGAATTGTGTGTGTGTGTGTTTGGGGGGGCTCACACCCCCTAACAACCAGAAGGAAGCTGTCACATTTAGCAGTGTTAATAATACCATTGCTAAATGTTTTGCTTCACTCTTTAGCTAGAGGTTCGTTCTGCCGAACATCCATTCATTCGGTCTTTGGGACAAGATTCTCCATATTATGTCCCCTGCTGGCCGAATGTTTTTAGCTCATTGACTCTCATGGTTGAATGTTCTCAAGCTATTTTTCTCTTAGAACCAAATGTAAGGAGTTGTTACATTTGCCCTGCAAAAGGCAACAAGGGAGCTATTACACACATATGGCAGATTTCTATGGTAGTGAGCCCTTGTAGAATGCCAACTTAGGGTTCCCCAGGGTGCAGAGTCTAAGCCCCAGCCTGCTTCTTTACCAGGGCCACTGATGGTAGAGATGGATTTGCAGCCAGCTGGAACCAGGTTGCGGCCCCAGGTACTCCCAGCTAACGATACAGAGACCACTCACATATGCAGAGTGGTGTTGCCAACTTACCAGACTGAAATTCACTGACACAACACTCAAAATTTACTGGCACAGCCAAGCTTATACTGGCATTTTCCAAAAGTTACAAAATTACAGTTTTAAGTGCAAATCTTAGTACTTAATCTACAAACAAGTACAATATGCAATTAGCAATGTGGTTTAAGATAGATATTATAGTAAGAAAAAAACATATTTCTTACGTTATTTTTGATATAGTAAGGACGGGTTATTATAACCCATCAGATTTTGTCACCTATGTCCAACTGGAGAGATTTCCCCTTAATTTCTCTTCCATAGCCACTACAGAAATTGAGGGGAAATCCCAGGTATCCACCAGGATCACCAGAAATATGTCCCCAATTCTAAAGACCTCTTGTCTCCATCACTCCATCTCACCATCACCTCCTGTCTCTATCACTCCATCCCTCCTTCACCTCCCATCTCCATCCCTCCTTCACCTCCTGTCTCCATCCCTCCTTCACCTCCTGTCTCCACCCCTCCTTCACCTTCTGTCCGCAGCCCTCTATCGCCTCCTGTCTTCATCCCTCCATCGCCTCCTGTCTTCATCAATCCATCACATCCTGTCTCCATCGCTCCATCCATCCTTCACCTCCTGTCTCTATCCCTCCTTCACCCCCTGTCTCCATCCCTCCATCCCCTCCTGTCTCCATCTCTCCATCCCTCCTTCACCTCCTGTCTCCATCCCTCTTTCACCTCCTGTCTCCATCACCTCCTGTCTCCATCCCTCAATCACCTCCTGTCTCCGTCCCTCCATCATCTCCTGTTTCCATCACGCCATCACCTCCTGTCTCCATCACTTCATTACCATCTGTCTCCATCACGCCATCCCTTTTTAAACTCCTGTCTCCATCATGTACAACTGGAGAGTTTTCACCTTAATTTCTGTTCCATAGCCACTACAGAACGTGAGGGGAAATCCCAGGTATCCGCCAGGATCACCAGAAATATGTACCCAATTCTAAAGACCTCTTGTCTCCATCACTCCATCCCTCCATCACCTCCTGTCCCCATCACTCCATCCCTCCTTCACCTCCCATCTCCATCCCTTCTTCACCTCCTGTCTCCATCCCTCCTTCACCTCCCATCTCCATCCCTCCTTCACCTCCTGTCTCCATCACTCCATCCCTCCTTCACCTCCCATCTCCATCCCCTCTTCACCTCCTGTCTCCATCCCTCCTTCATCTCCTGTCTCCATCCCTCCTTCACCTCCTGTCTCCATCCCTCCTTCACCTCCTGTCTCCACCCCTCCATCACCTCCTGTCTTAATCCCTCCATCACCTCCTGTCTCCATCGCTCCATCCCTCTTTCACCTCCTGTCTCCATCCCTCCATCACCTCCTGTCTCCATCCCTCCATCACCTCCTGTCTCCATCACTCCATCCCTCCTTCACCTCCTGTCTCCATTACCTCCTGTCTCCTTCCCTCTATCCCTCTTTCACCTCCTGTCTCCATCACTTCCTGTCTCCATCCCTCCATCACCTCCTGTCTTCATCACACCATCACCTCCTGTCTTCATCACGCCAACACCTCCTGTCTCCATCACGCCATCACCTCCTGTCTCCATCACTCCATTACCTCCTGTCTCTATCACTCCATCCCTCCTTCACCCCCTGTCTCCATCACCTCCTGTCTCCATCCCTCCATCCCTCTTTCACCTCCTGTCTCCATCACTTCCTGTCTCCATCCCTCCATCACCTCCTGTCTCCATCACTCCATTCCTCTTTTACCACCTGTCTCCATCACTCCATCCCTCTTTTACTTCCTGTCTCCATCACTCCATTACCTCCTGTCTCCATCACTCCATCTTCTCCTGTCTCCATCCCTCTATCACCTCCTGTCTCTATCCCTCTATCACCCTCCTGTCTCCATCACTCCATCACCTCCTGTCTCCATCACTCCATCACCTCCTATCCCCATCCCTCTATCACCTCCTGTCTCCATCACTCCATCACCTCCTGTCCCCATCCCTCCATCACCTCCTGTCTTCATTCCTCCATCACCTCCTGTCCCCATCGCTCCATCCCTCTTTCACCTCCTGTTTCCATCCCTCCATCACCTCATGTCTTCATCACTCCATCCCTCCTTCACCTCCTGACTCCATCTTCTCCTGTCTCCATCCCTCTATCACCTCCTGTCTCCATCCCTCTATCACCTCCTGTCTCCATCACTCCATCACCTCCTGTCTCCATCACTCCATCACCTCCTGTCTCCATCACTCCATCACCTCCTGTCCCCATCCCTCCATCACCTCCTGTCTTCATCCCTCCATCACCTCCTGTGTCCATCCCTTCATCTCTCTTTCACCTCCTGTCTTCATTCCTCCATCACCTCCTGTCTCCATCGCTCCATCCCTCTTTCACCTCCTGTCTCTATCCCTCCATCACCTCATGTCTTCATCACTCCATCCCTCCTTCACCTCCTGACTCCATCTTCTCCTGTCTCCATCCCTCTATCACCTCCTGTCTCCATCACTCCATCACCTCCTGTCTCCATCACTCCATCACCACCTGTCTCCATCACTCCATCACCACCTGTCTCCATCACTCCATCACCTCCTGTCTCCATCACCCCATCACCTCCTGTCCCCATCACTCCATCACCTCCTGTCTCCATCACTCCATCACCTCCTGTCTCCATCACTCCATCACCTCCTGTCTCCATCACTCCATCACCACCTGTCTCCATCACTCCATCACCTCCTGTCTCCATCCCTCCATCACCTCCTGTCCCCATCCCTCCATCACCTCCTGTCTTCATCCCTCCATCACCTCCTGTCTCCATCCCTTCATCTCTCTCTCACATCCTGTCTCCATCCCTCCATCACCTCCTGTCTCCATCAAGCCATCACCACCTGTCTCCATCACCTCCTGTCTCCATCACTCCATCACCTCCTGTCTCCATCACTCCATCCCTTTTTTACATCCTGTCTCCATCACTCCTCACTTCCTGACTCCATCCTTCTTTTACCTCCTATCTCCATCACTCCATCACCTCCTGTCCCCATCCCTCCATCTCCTCCTGTCTCCATCCCTCCATCACCTCCTGTCTCCACCCCTCCATCACCTCCTGTCTCCACCCCTCCATCACCTCCTGTCTCCATCCCTCTTTTGCCTCCTGTCTCCATTACTCCATCCCTATGTTACCTCCTGTCTCCATCACTCCTCACTTCCTGACTCCATCCTTCTTTTACCTCCTATCTCCATCTCCTCCTGTCTCCATCCCTCCATCACCTCCTGTCTCCATCCCTCTTTTGCCTCCTGTCTCCATTACTCCATCCCTCCAACCTCTTTACCCTCCATATAACTTCCCATAACTCCAACACACCATCCTTTTATCTCTTGCTCCATCCCTCCATCATACTGTCCGCCCAACAATCCTTGTGCCCTATATCTCTCCACCCTTTCTATCCTTCGTCACTTTTTTCACTCTATTATTCTGTCTCTCCCTCTATCTTTCCATAACTCCATCACTCTATCCTTTGATCCATCACACCATTTCTCTGTCTCTCTCACCATCCCTCAATGCCTTGCTCCATCCCTTCATCTATCTGTCACCCAATCTATACCTCCATCCCTTACTCACTCCCTATTCTTTCCATCTCTCTGTCCTTCCACCTCCCCCATCACTCCACTACTCCAGACATCCCAACCTGCAAAAACTAATTTCAGGGAGGTGGTAAACTAATTTCAGGGAGGTGGCGCTTCACGCCCGCAACCCCCCATGTGCGGCAAAATATTTTATAAATTACCTTTTTAATATTTTTCCACAATGCTTCTGGAGAAGAGGGTGGTTGGTATGTGGCAGTGGACAGTGTCAGTAGTTTTTTTTATTTTTAATAATTGATTTTTTTACAATTTACTTTGTTTCCTATTTTTTTTTCACAATGATTTTTGGGGGGAGGGGGTTGGGGCAGTGGACAGTGTTTGTAGGGCAGGGGAGAGTGGTGTCAGTAGTTTTTTATTTTATTTTTTTACAATTTTTAATTTTTTAGATTTTTTTTACAATTTTTTTTATATTTTTGGGGGGGCTTTTGGTGAGATGTCAGCATATACACTTACCGGAGACTGCTAGGAGCAAAAGCTGTTTGCAGAGGCGTCTGTGGGGACCGAGTCGGTCTCCACAGCTGTTCCCCGCTGCATCGATCATTCCCGGGAGATCGGAAGGGGCTTGCGGGTGTGCGGGAGCTGCCGCAGAAATGCTGGAGTCTCCCGCACCTCGCGGGAGACTTAAGATGTCTTATTATGTGTTGCGCTTGCACCAATGTTGAGACATTCGTATGTTTAATGTTTCATAAATCGGTCCCTTGGAGTTTGGTCTTATAATGGTCTCTGTTTTGCTTATGTCATGCCTATCTTTACTGCAGATTAATTGTCATTAGAAATAATAACAATGTTGAATCTTGTAAGTGGGGTTCTCATGCACTTCACTGACAGGCATTTTAGATATGATAGACTCTCTGCTCTAGTGGCCTTTACACTATAAATTCAGAATGATTGCAAGGCACAGCTTCAGACTTGCCAGGTCATGGTGTCCTTGCTCTGATAATCATATCACACTGGCTGTTCTACAAGACAAGAAATCTAGCTATTCATAGTTTGCTTGGTGCAGAAGGTAGAATAAAAGCTTTCCCTTGATTAACAGTCTGCATTGTTGACCCAAGGCCTAGTTTCATACATTACAAATCAGCACATACATTACCAATCAGTGGTTTGCTCTTTAAGGTTACGTTCACATGGGTGATGGGGTGAGGATATTTTGCGCGTTCAGAGGTAGCTAAACACCACATTTGCTAGGTAGCTAAACACCACAGCAACAACATTCTATGCTAAGGTCATATAAAAACTGGCAAATTAGCTTATTGTAGCTCTGGCTGTATGTTTAGGGTCGTTGTCCTGCTGGAAGGTGAACCTCCACCCCAGTCTCAAGTCTTTTGCAGACTCTAACAGGTTTTCTTCTAAGATTGCCCTGTATTTGGCACCATCTATCTTCCCCTCAACTCTAAACTAGCCTCCCTGTCTCTGCTGAACAAAAGCATCCCCACAACATGATGCTGCCACCACCATGTTTCACGGTGGGAATGGTGTGTTCACGGCGATGTGCAGTGTTAGTTTTCCACCACACATAGGGGTTGATTTACTAAAGGCAAATAGACTGTGCACTTTGCAAAGTGCAGTTGCTCCAGAGCTTAGTAAATTAGGTAAAGCTTAACATTGGAAAGAATACCCAATCACGTGCAAGGAAAAAAAAAAAAAAAACATTTTTGCTTGCACATGATTGGATGATGGTAGTCAGCAGAGTTTCTGCTCATTTACTAAGCTCCGGAGCAACTGCAACTTGCAAAGTGCAACTGCACTTTGCAAAGTGCACAGTCTATTTGCCTTCAGTAAATCAACCCCATAGCGTTTTGCTTTTAGGCCAAAAAGTTAAATTTTGGTCTCATCTGACCAGAGCACCTTCTTCCACATGTTTGCTGTGTCCCCCACATGGCTTCTCGCAAACTGCAAACAGGACTTCTTATGACTTTCTTTCAACAATGGCTTTCTTCTTGCCACTCTTCCATAAAGGCCAGATTTGTAGAATGCACGACTAATAGTTGTCCTGTGGACAGATTCTCCCACCTGAGCTGTGGATCTCTGCAGCTCCTCCAGTCTTACCATGGGCCTCTTGGCTGCTTCTCTGATTATTGCTCTCCTTGCCCAGCCTGTCAGTTTAGGTGGACAGCCATGTCTTGGCAGGTTTGCAAATGTGCCATACTCTTTACATTTTCGGATAATAGATTGAACAGTGCTTTGTGACATGTTCAAAGCTTGGGATATTTTTTATAAACCTGCTTTAAACATCTCCACAACTTTATCCCTGACCTGTCTGGTGTGTTCCATGGCCTTCATGATGCTGTTTGTTCACTAAGGTTCTCTAACAAACCTCTGAGGGCCTCACAGAACAGCTGTATTTATACTGAGATTAAATTACACACAGCTGGACTCTATTTACTAATTAGGTGACTTCTGAAGGCAATCGGTTCCACTATATTTTAGTTAGGGGTATCAGAGTTAAGGGGGTTGAATACAAATGCACGCCACACTTTCCAGATATTTATTTGTAAAAAAATACCAGCTATCATTTTCCTTCCACTTCACAATTATGTGCCACTTTGTGTAGGTCTATGACATAAAATCCCAATAAAATACATTTACGTTATTGGTTGTAATATGACAAAATGTGGGGTATGAATACTTTTCAAGGCACTGTACATACATACCCACGCGCATGTGTATTTGAGTTTTGGGGTGCACACCTCAATGCAATAGGCTGCGCACACCTATGGCTACAAAATTATAGATTATCTGACATTTCCTTAGTCTCCAGTTTGATGATGTGATTCAGTTTTGACAGAATAAGTGTATCGAAAAAAATCTACCTATCAGTAGACTCTTTATATCAGCACCCCCTCTTAAAGACCTCTTAGAGAGTTTATAATAGGGGGGTGCTTATATAAAGTGATTCTGATTTAATGGGGAGTCTTTAACCACTTAAGGACCGCCTCACGCCGATATACGTCGGCAAGGCGGCACGGGCAGGCAAAATCACGTGATCTGCCTCCCGCGGGTGTGGGGTCCTATCGGACCCCCCCCCGGTGCCCGAGGCGGTCCTCTTTTGTCCCCCGGAGATCGGAGGTGAGGAGGAGGCCATCCTTCGTGGCCCCCCCCTCGCGATCGCCGCCGGCCAAGGAAATGATGTCATCTCTCCTCGGCTCGGTATTTTCCGTTCCGGCGCCGAGGAGAGAAGACATCAATGTGAGTGCACAAACACTACACACACAGTAGAACATGCCAGTCACACAAAACACCCCTGATCCCCCCCCCCGATCGCCCCCCGTTCACCCCCTAATCACCCCTCCCCCCTCCCTGTCACACTGACACCAAGCAGGTTTTTTTTTTTTTTTCTGATTACTGCATGGTGTCAGTTTGTGACAGTTACTGTGTTAGGACAGTTAGTGTTAGCCCCCTTTAGGTCTAGGATACCCCCCTAACCCCCCCTAATAAAGTTTTAACCCCTTGATCACCCCCTGTCACCAGTGTCACTAAGCGATAATTTTTCTGATCGCTGTATTAGTGTCACTGGTGACGCTAGTTAGGGACGTAAATATTTAGGTTCGCCGTCAGCGTTCTATAGCGACAGGGACCCCCATATACTACCTAATAAATGTTTTAACCCCTTGATTGCCCCCTAGTTAACCCTTTCACCACTGATCACAGTATAACTGTTACGGGTGACGCTGTTTAGTTTGTTTATTTTTTTATAGGGCACCCGCCGTTTATTACCTAATAAAAGTTTAGCCCCCTGATCGCCCGGCGGTGATATGCGTCGCCCCAGGCAGTGTCAGATTAGCGCCAGTACCGCTAACACCCACGCACGCAGCATAGGCCTCCCTTAGTGGTATAGTATCTGAACGGATCAATATCTGATCTAATCAGATCTATACTAGCGTCCCCAGCAGTTTAGGGTTCCCAAAAACGCAGTGTTAGTGGGATCAGCCCAGATACCTGCTAGTACCTGCGTTTTGCCCCTCCGCCCGGCCCAGCCCAGCCCACCCAAGTGCAGTATCGATCGATCACTGTCACTTACAAAACACTAAACACATAACTGCAGCGTTCGCAGAATCAGGCCTGATCCCTGCGATCGCTAACAGTTTTTTTGGTAGCGTTTTGGTGAACTGGCAAGCACCAGCCCCAGGCAGCGTCAGGTTAGCGCCAGTAGCGCTAACACCCACGCATGCACCGTACACCTCCCTTAGTGGTATAGTATCTGAACGGATCAATATCTGATCCGATCAGATCTATACTAGCGTCCCCAGCAGTTTAGGGTTCCCAAAAACGCAGTGTTAGCGGGATCAGCCCAGATACCTGCTAGCACCTGCGTTTTACCCCTCCGCCCGGCCCAGCCCAGCCCACCCAAGTGCAGTATCGATCGATCACTGTCACTTACAAAACACTAAACGCATAACTGCAGCGTTCGCAGAGTCGGGCCTGATCCCTGCGATCGCTAACAGTTTTTTTGGTAGCGTTTTGGTGAACTAGCAAGCGCCAGCGGCCTAGTGCACCCTGGTCGTGGTCAAACCAGCACTGCAGTAACACTTGGTGACGTGGCGAGTCCCATAAGTGCAGTTCAAGCTGGTGAGGTGGCAAGCACAAGTAGTGTCCCGCTGCCACCAAGAAGAAGACAAACAGGCCCGTCGTGCCCATAGTGCCCTTCCTGCTGCATTCGCCAATCCTAATAATTGGGAACCCACCACTTCTGCAGCGCCCGTACTTTCCCCATTCACATCCCCAACCAAATGCAGTCGGCTGCATGAGAGGCATTTTCTTTATGTCCTCCCGAGTACCCCTACCCAACGAGCCCCCCCAAAAAAGATGTTGTGTCTGCAGCAAGCGGGGATATAGGCGTGACACCCGCTATTATTGTCCCTCCTGTCCTGACAATCCTGGTCTTTGCATTGGTGAATGTTTTGAACGCTACCATTCACTAGTTGAGTATTAGCGTAGGGTACAGCATTGCACAGACTAGGCACACTTTCACAGGGTCTCCCAAGATGCCATCGCATTTTGAGAGACCCGAACCTGGAACCGGTTACAGTTATAAAAGTTAGTTACAAAAAAAGTGTAAAAAAAAAAAAAAATATATATATATATATATATATATAAAATAAAAAAAAATAGTTGTCGTTTTATTGTTCTCTCTCTCTTTATTCCCTCTCTCTCTATTGTTCTGCTCTTTTTTACTGTATTCTATTCTGCAATGTTTTATTGTTATTATGTTTTATCATGTTTGTTTTTCAGGTATGCAATTTTTTATACTTTACCGTTTACTGTGTTTTATTGTTAACCATTTTTTTGTCTTCAGGTACGCCATTCACGATTTTGAGTGGGTATACCAGAATGATGCCTGCAGGTTTAGGTATCATCTTGGTATCATTCTTTTCAGCCAGCGGTCGGCTTTCATGTAAAAGCAATCCTAGCAGCTAATTAGCCTCTAGACTGCTTTTACAAGCCGTGGGAGGGAATGCCCCCCCCACTGTCTTCCGTGTTTTTCTCTGGCTCTCCTGTCTCAACAGGGAACCTGAGAATGCAAGAGAATATGAAAACACTGCGCTCTAATAGCAAAAATAAAATATATGTGAGCCAGCAGCTGCATACATTGTGACAAACAATAACTGGTAACTGCCCCTGTTGAAGACCCTCTTGGTCGAAACGCGTCGGGAAACCCCCCCTTCCTTATGCTGCTTAGATTTTATTTCAATTGTGATCACTTTTAACCATTTTCTGTATGGTATTTTTAGAAATAAAAATCCCTGGTTTACCTGCACTATGCAGAAGCTTTTTATTTTTTATTTGCATATTACCCCAATGCAAGAAACTGCCTTCCAGTAGCCCTACTTCCATCACGGGGTCTGGATCAAATCTGTCCCCGGCTTCTCCTTGGAACACATCCTTGAGGTCTATTGGCTGATATCCAGTTGGCGGCCCTTCCTGATGTTTCTTCACCCCACCAGAGAAGTCGAGAAGTGAGACAGAGGTTCCACCGTTCCGGATATCGTTTTCCAGACTAGGTTTGGCTCCATGCACCATTGACTCCATGTCATATGACAGTGGAGTCCATGTCATCTGGTAAGAGTACCCATCTTATCTTACTTCCTGATGTTTTCATTCTGATGCCCCATATCGAGATGTTGTTTTACAGCTACGGAAGTTCTGTACCCCGTTGTTGACTCACAGTCACAGATCCACACCGTGCACCATTGACTTTAATTTCCAGTCTCACATCATTTTTTGGTCCATACCAGTTCCTCCTATTAATTTGAGTTTGGAATCATCCATTTACCATATGTGGACACTTTATACTGTGTTTGTTCATTTCACTTCACTTATGGTTTTTGCACATATGCTTTACTGTTCAGTACAGCATCTCTTACTTAATTGTTTCACTACACCCTAACTTCCTAATATTTCTTAGCGCTGCATTTTTTTTCCCAGTAACCTGAGAATGCAGCCGGTGATTCAGCCAGCTGACCATAGAGCTGATCAGAGACCAGAGTGGCTCCAAACATCCCTATGGCCTAAGAAACCGGAAGCTACGAGCATTTCATGACTTAGATTTCGCCGGATGTAAACAGCGCCATTGGGAAATTGGGAAAGCATTTTATCACACCGATCTTGGTGTGGTCAGATGCTTTGAGGGCAGAGGAGAGATCTAGGGTCTAATAGACCCCAATTTTTTCAAAAAAGAGTACCTGTCATTACCTATTGCTATCATAGGGGATATTTACATTCCCTGACATAACAAAAAAAATGATTAAAAAAAAGAAAAATTAAAGGAACAGTTTAAAAATAAGATAAAAAAGCAAAAAAATAATAAAGAAAAAAAAAAAAAAAAGCACCCCTGTCGCCCCCTGCTCTCGCGCTAAGGCGAATGCAAGCGGCGGTCTGTCGTCAAATGTAAACAGCAATTGCACCATGTATGTGAGGTATCACCGCGAAGGTCAGATCGAGGGCAGTAATTTTAGCAGTAGACCTCCTCTGTAAATCTAAAGTGGTAACCTGTAAAGGCTTTTAAAGTCTTTTAAAAATGTATTTATTTTGTTGCCACTGCACGTTTGTGCGCAATTGTAAAGCATGTCATGTTTGGTATACATGTGCTCGGCCTAAGATCATCTTTTTTATTTCATCAAACATTTGGGCAATATAGTGTGTTTTAGTGCATTAAAATTTAAAAAAAGTGTGTTTTTTCCCCAAAAAATGAGTTTGAAAAATCGCTGCGCAAATACTGTGTGAAAAAAAAAAATGAAACACCCACCATTTTAATCTGTAATAATAATGTTTTGGGGGTTCAAAGTAATTTTCTTGCAAAAAAAAATAATTTTTTCATGTAAACAAAAAGTGTCAGAAAGGACTTTGTCTTCAAGTGGTTAGAAGAGTGGGTGGTGTGTGACATAAGCTTCTAAATGTTGTGCATAAAATGCCAGGACAGTTCAAACCCCCCCCCCAAATGACCCCATTTTGGAAAGTAGACACCCCAAGCTATTTGCTGAGAGTCATGTCGAGTCCATGGAATATTTTATATTGTGACACAAGTTGCAGGAAAGAGACAAATTTTTTATTTTTTTTGCACAAAGCTGTCACTAAATGATATATTGCTCAAACATGCTGTGGGAATATGTGAAATTACACCCCAAAATACATTCTGCTGCTTCTCCTGAGTACGGGGATACCACATGTGTGAGACTTTTTGGGAGCCTAGCCGCGTACGGGACCCCGAAAACCAAGCACCGCCTTCAGGCTTTCTAAGGGCGTAAATTTTTGATTTCACTCTTCACTGCCTATCACAGTTTCGGAGGCCATGGAATGCCCAGGTGGCACAACCCCCCCCCCCCAAATGACCCCATTTTGGAAAGTAGACACCACAAGCTATTTGCTGAGAGGTATAGTGAGTATTTTGCAGACCTCACTTTTTGTCACAAAGTTTTGAAAATTGAAAAAAGAAAAAAAAAGTTTTTTCTTGTCTTTCTTTATTTTCAAAAACAAATGAGAGCTGCAAAATACTCACCATGCCTCTCAGCAAATAGCTTGGGGTGTCTACTTTCCAAAATGGGGTCATTTGGGGGGGTTTTGTGCCACCTGGGCATTCCATGGCCTCCGAAACTGTGATAGGCAGTGAAGAGTGAAATCAAAAATTTACACCCTTAGAAATCCTGAAGGCGGTGATTGGTTTCGGGGCCCTGTACGCGGCTAGGCTCCCAAAAAGTCCCACACATGTGGTATCCCCATACTCAGGAGAAGCAGCTAAACGTATTTTGGGGTGCAATTCCACATATGCCCATGGCCTGTGTGAGCAATATATCATTTAGTGACAACTTTGTGCAAAAAAAAAAAAAAAAAAAGTGTCACATTCCCGCAACTTGCGTCAAAATATAAAATATTCCATGGACTCAACATGCCTCTCAGCAAATAGCTTGGGGTGTCTACTTTCCAAAATGGGGTCATTTGGGGGGGGGGTTTGTGCCATGTGGGCATTTTATGGCCTTCAAAACTGTGATAGGTAGTGAGGAGTGAAATCAAAAATTTACGCCCTTAGAAATCCTGAAGGCGGTGATTGGTTTTCGGGGCCCCGTACGCGGCTAGGCTCCCAAAAAGTCCCACACATGTGGTATCCCCGTACTCAGGAGAAGCAGCTGAATGTATTTTAGGGTGCAATTCCACATAGGCCCATGGCCTGTGTGAGTAATATATCATTTAGTGACAACTTTTTGTAAATATTTTTTTTTGTTTGTCATTATTCAATCACTTGGGACAAAAAAAAAAATATTCAATGGGTTCAACATGCCTCTCAGCAATTTCCTTGGGGTGTCTACTTTCCAAAATGGGGTCATTTGGGGGGGGGGGGGTTTGTACTGCCCTGCCATTTTAGCACCTCAAGAAATGACATAGGCAGTCATAAACTAAAAGCTGTGTAAATTCCAGAAAATGTACCCTAGTTTGTAGACGCTATAACTCTTGCGCAAACGTAAATATACGCTTATTGACATTTTTTTTACCAAAGACATGTGGCCGAATACATTTTGGCCTAAATGTATGACTAAAATTGAGTTTATTGGATTTTTTTTATAACAAAAAGTAGAAAATTTTCGGTCTTTTTCCGTTTATAGCGCAAAAAATAAAAACCGCAGAGGTGATCAAATACCATCAAAAGAAAGCTCTATTTGTGGGAAGAAAAGGACGCAAATTTCGTTTGGGTACAGAATTGCATGACCGCGCAATTAGCAGTTAAAGCGTCGCAGTGCCAAATTGGAAAAAGACCTCTGGTCCTTAGGCAGCATAATGGTCCGGGGCTGAAGTGGTTAAGAGGGGGTATTAATATAAGAAGACTCTGATCTAAGGCTGCTTTCACACTGGGGGCGTCGGCGGTAAAACAGCGCTATTTTTAGCGCTGTTTTACCGCGGTATTCGGCCGCTAGCGGTGCGGTTTTAACCCCCTGCTGGCGGCCGAAAAAGGGTTAAAACCACTCGTATAGCGCGGCTATAGCCGCGGTATTGCCGCGGTATAGCCACGCTGTCCCATTGATTTTAATGGGCAGGAGCGGTGAAGGAGCGGTGAATACACCGCTCCAAAGATGCGGCTCGCAGGAGATTTTTTCTTCTCCTGCCAGCGCACCGCTTCAGTGTGAAAGCCCTCGGGCTTTCACACTGAACAAACAGCGGAGGTTGTTTTGGGGCGGTTTGCAGGTGGTATTTTTAGCGCAATAACACCTGAAAACCGCCCCAGTGTGAAAGGGGACTAATGGAGGGGGGGCTGATCATATGATCACCAGCCATTAGATCAACAGCCAGCACCCATTAGAGACCCCCATTAGCCCCTTCTATCAGTGCTCCCTCCTTCCTTAGAGACCTCCATTAGATGAGAGAGGGCCCCTGTTAGAAATCATGGGGCCCCATACAGCCTACCTGACTAGGGCCCTTCGACCCCACCTCTGGCCCTGCTCTTAAACACACAAAGTACAAAATTCAGGGGTTTGCTTTGTACACAGTTGAGGGGTGTGTTACATGCAGGGATGCAGAGTTTGAGCAGTGCGCTGCGAACAGAGTGCGATTTTAAAGGGGTGTGCTATGTACAGGGTTGAGGAGTGCACCGTGTACAAACTGCACAATGCGCGCTATGTACAGAGTAGAGGGTTGAGGAGTGCGCAGTGTACAGAATGCAGAGTTTATAAGTGCGCTACGTAGAGTGCAGAATTGAAGCGTGTGCTATGTACAGGGTTAATGAGGAGTGCATTATGCACAGAGTGCTGTATTCAGGAGTGCACTATGCACAGAGTGCTGTATTCAGAAGTGTGCACTATGCACAGAGTGCAGGGTTGAGGAGTGTGCAGTGTACACAGTGCAGGGTTGAAGAGTGCGCAGTGTACACAGTGCAGGGTTCAGGATTGTGCTACATACAAAGTGCAGAGTTCAGGATGAGTAAGCATCAGTAGATGTGAAACGCATTAGCAATTGTTCCTGTATTATCCACCTCTGATGTGACCCATTTTGGGTTTTTAACGTTGTTGTTTCAATAAAGATGCTCCATTTTTCATTGAGTGCGGCCGTCCAGGATTGCTTTTCTTCCTCCACATAACCGTGCAGAGCCAACACCTGTGAGGCTGAGTAGGGCAGGAGCTCTTATCCAGGTGTGGCGGTCCTGGGAGTGGCATTTCCTTTTGCAGAGTTCAGGAGGGTGGTACATGCAGAGTGCAGGGTTGAGGAGTCCTTTACATTCAGCGTGCAGGGTTCAGGAGTGCGTTACATGCAGAGTGCAGGGTTGAGGAGTGCATTACATTCAGAATGCAGGTTTGAGGATTGCGTTACATTCAGAGTGCATAGTTCAGGTCTGCTTATGTACAGAGTGCAGGTATACCAGCCAAATACCGGCCAGTTTATAACCCCCCCCCCCCCAGCTCTCTCCCCAAATTTCTGCCCCCTCCCCCCAGTGTAGAGCGCCTCTCTCTTTCTCTTCAAGACCTTGGACTTTGGTTTGACCGTGTGTACGCAAGACCGCTTGAATGGAATTCCGTTGGAGTTCCGTCGAGAAACCTTCGGAGTTTATTCCGACAGCAAAACCGGTCGTGTGTACAGGGCATAAGAATTGCAACCTGAGTGCATCCCGGATTTCACTCCCTCTCAACAAAGCCCAATACACACAGCCTTACAGTCTAGTGGACCTCCAGATACCTGACCCATGATTCCAGATACCTCTTTCAAGTACCGGAAAACCTTCGGCCATCTCCAAAACATATGGATTAGATCTCCTTCTTTCCCACACCTGGTGCAACTGGCATCTGATCTACGGCCAAACAAAAAAAGCTTTTGGAGGGTATAATAAGCTCTATATAACAAGAACAAATGAGATATCCTCTAGGAGGGGGAGAGTGAAACCATGAACCCAATTCCAGAATTCTACTCCAATGTGAGCCAGTTATGGTGCCTATATCCTTGTCCCATCTCCTCCTGCTCGATTGGGCTTCTATCCCTTCTAGGCTCCCCTTGTAAATATGTGGGTATAAGCTCGAGATTAGGCCTTTTGATGTTGCTGCATTAATTACTTTCTGGAGCAGTGGAATCTTGCTCCATTCAAGTGTCCTTTCCCTAAACTGTTCTCCTAGGGCATGCCTAATCTGTAGATACCTAAAAAAGACTTATTTGGCATAGCATATTGTTCCCTCAATTTCTGAAAGGATTTCAGAGTACCATCTTTATATAGCTGGTTAATAAAAATGTATTCCACCTCTTTCCCATTCCTTAATTGTCCCCATCTTCTGGATTTTTCCCAGGTTTCTGTTTTCCCAAAGGGGGGTATACTCTGTAAATCCACTATACCCCAGTAAAATCTTCACTGTGTCCCATACTCTCACCATCAAACTTAATGTAATGAGTCAAGAAGGGAAGAAAACCTGCCTCCATGGCTTCCACCATTGACCCATGCGGAGTGTTTTGTAGCAGCACTTCCCTCCCTACATATCCCCCTTACGACCTATTACTCCCTCCCATATACGATAATTGTGCCGCCAAAAAGTAGCTCTGAGGGTGCGGAAGTGCTACCCCTCCTCTCTGTCTTTGTAATTGTAGAGTACGCAAATGAATTCTTGCCGGTCCACCTCTCCAGATGGGTTCCCTAAAAATAACATCTATCTTTTGGAACCACTTTTTGTATATCCACACTGGAGAATTATGTAATACATACTAAAGCTGCAGCATCCGTAGCATTTTGATTAAATTACATCGTCCTGCTGCAGATAATGGAAGTCAGTTCCATATTTTAATTTTTTCCTCAAGTTTAACTAGAAGCGGGGCAATAATATATTGTTTAGGGCAGTGGTTCTCAACCTGGGGGTCGGGACCACCTCGGGGGTCAAATGATGATTTGCCAGGGGTCACCAAATCCTTGGTTGTTCCTGAAGCCAACACCACTCTCCCAGCCTTTTTGCGGTCACCCAGCAGGGCTGTCCCTGGAGCTCACAGCCGTCCAGTCAGCCTCTTCGCAGCCACCCATTCAGTTCACAGCATGACTGGGGGGCAGAGACTAGAAGTCAGCTGACTAGTGAGGAATGTAAATTGGGAGGGGCTGGAGGAGACCCTATCTCCTGATTTTGGCATAGGTGTCACTGCTATGAGACACCACAAAGTCAGAGACACATTGAGTAACATTACCTGGGATTATAGTTGCCATTAAAGGTCCCCACTACAGTTCTCAGATCAGCAGATGACCTTGATCAAGAGCACCTAAGTTGGATGATCAAAACTCCCCCAGCACTGCCACTGATCCCAACTCCCCGCCACTCATCCCATTCCCCCCACCCCCCACCAAGGAGTAAGAGAAGGAATAAAAATACAGAATACATGGAAGGGAGAGGAAAAGAGGGGGAGGAACAAAGAAAAAGGGAGAGAAAGAATAAGAGAAAGAACAAGAAATACGGCTAGAAAGTGGGATGGGGGGAAAAAAACAAGAAATTAGCATAGAGAGAGATAAAAGGGAAAGAAAAGAGAACAAAGAGAAAGAGTGGTACATCCTAAAATGTACCATAAAGGGTTTTAATACTGTAAAAGTGGAAGGGACTCGGGGAGCGCTAAATATACGTGGGTTAGGGCCGCAAATTACTTGTCTCGCCTTGGGTGCTGACAACCCAAGCTATGAAAATAATTTTACGGTTGGGGGTCCCCACAACTTGGGAAATTTTATTAAGGGGTCACGGCACTAAAGAGGTTGAGAACCACTGGTTTAGGGTGTCTTGTGATATTTTTTCCTAGATATTTCATTTTATCCACTATTTGAATCTGGGCAACCTCTTCAGACAAGGGGCTTTCCAGGGGGTCCACAGGTAGCAGTGCAGACTTTTCCTAGTTTATAATAAGTCTGCAAAATTTACCAAAGTTTGTGATGATTTCCATTACCCTCGTCAGGGAAGTCTGCGCGTCTCCTAAGAATAGTAAAAGGTCATCCGCATATAATGCCACTTTTTCTTCTGTTACTCTCCTTCTAAATCCTCCTACCTCAGGGGAAGATCTAAGGGCTATTGCCAGAGGTTCGATTGCAAGGGTCGAAGAGCAGGGGCGACAAAGGGCACCCCTGTCTCGTCTCCCTCAGCAATCAAAATTTCTCTGAGTATTCACTATTCACTCTCACTTTTGCTTCTGCCGTTTTATATAACATTTTTATCCAATTAATCCTTCTCTGTCTGTCGGGATCTGTAAATTCAAATATACTCGTCTTATATTTCGTAGATCTTCCAGGTATAAATCCTGACTGGTGTGGGTGGACAAGTTTCTGAATAATTTTATTTAACCTGGCCGCCAAGACCTTTGCCAAGTTTTTTATATCTGTGCTCAATAAAGAGATAGGTCTATATGAGGATGAATTATGTGGGTCTTTGCCCTCCTTGTGTATTACTACTATAGTGGATTCCATCATAGATGAGGGAAGCTCCCCCTCTACCAGTTTAAGACCCCCAGCAGCTCCAGGAGTAACACCTTCCCGTAGCACCTGTAGGTCTCCGCCGGAAGGCCATCTGGTCCTGGGGATTTCTGACCTGCCATCTCCCTTGTAGCCCGCTGTAGTTCCTCTAATATTAAAGGCAGGGCTTTTTTTTCAGCAGGAACGTGGGGGAACGCAGTTCCGGCACCTCCTGCACTGAATGTATGTAATGGCAAAGGGTGCTGGGGTGTGCTGGGGGCTGGGAGATCTATTGTTGATGGGAGGAATCTACTGTTGAGGGAAGGGTCTATTGTTGTTGGCTACTGGAGGGTCTATTGATGCTGGCTGCTGGGGATCTATCGTTGCTGGGGGCCAATTGTTGCTGGGAGGGATCTACTGATGAGAGAGGGGTTTATTGTTGCTGGCTGCTGGAGGGTCTATTGATGCTGGCTGCTGGGAGATCTGTTGTTGCTAACAGGGGTCTATTGTTGCTGGGGTGGATCTGTTGTTACTAGGGTGGATCTTTTGTTACTGGAGGGTCATTTTGTTGCGGGGGGTCTATTGTTGAAAGGGAGGATCTATTGTTGAAAGAAGGGTGTATATCTTAATGCATTGCTTATTTTTAAAATCTATACAAATTACTTAGCACCACAAAATGATACTTGGTTATGTATTATCTAAAAAGGGCCGTACAGGAAGGTGGGTAGAGGATGGAACCAAGGGACGGTGCTCAGAGGTGGATAGGGGGCAAAGGCAAGGGGTGACTTGAAAAGGGGAGTTCCTGAACATATTCTCTGAGAAGAAAAGGCCTGGTTATAGGTGCATCCTGTACCTCCCTGTCAATTTCAGAGAAAGCCAGAAACGGTAAGCCCTTGAAAAAAGCATCCACCCCCATTTCCCCCTGCTGAGAGCTATACAAATCCTCATAATATTCTTTAAACTTTAAATCAATAAGTGCACAGATATATGCCCAAGCGCACCGCTCAGCGCCAAAAATAAATTGACCTCCAAGGTAATCGATATCCCAGTTATAGCTTATATATAAAATATATCAGTTAGCAGCTACTGAAAAAACACAGCATATATACACAAAATGGCAATTTAAAGCAGTCCAGTATTCCATATGACTTTAAACCACCATTAGCAGCGCTCATATCAAAATGTATATTTATGACATGCTTGCATAGAAAATCTTCATATACTTAAAAAGAGTCCCGTGAAGTGATATCAGGAGAATAGTTCAGGTTTTCTTATAGGTGATTAGAAAGTTCTTTAAATGTGTACACCACACACCAAGGCTTGTCACCACATGGGAAGAAATTCCCCCTTTGGGGATACACTCACCAGAAAACTGGTAAAATTAAGCCTCCCAAGTATAGCTTTTTGTTGTCACTTCACAGGAAATTTCACTGACTCTAATACTGTTAGTATTAGGCATGGACAACTCCAATTAACCAGGATCATGTGAGGGAATAAAAAAGATCACATAGCACAATTCTTTAAATTTGTCTACAATTTCTAGCGTGTAGGAAGAGACCCTTCCCTTCCCTATACTAATCGTGGGGGCCACAGATGGAGATGAATTTGTCTTAACCAAATGGCCCAGCATCCGCCCCACCCTTTCCCCCTCCCCACAGGTGTTCTGCTTCTGAAAGAGTCATTTATTCTCTGCTTTCCTAATTATCATTGTCCTATAAATCTGTTGTTCCTCTGACCAAGCCCTACGTCTATCAGGGGTTGGGTCATTCACACATTGTTCTTCCATTGTTGTGGCCCTCTCCCCAGCCATCTTTTCCCAGTCCTTGGTCCGTTTCTTAATTTTTGACACTTGTTGCATCATTATACCCCGGAGGAAAGCCTTCAAGGTATCCCAGACCACTCCCACCGAGGTGATGCCTCTATTTAAAGAGAGCTTCCCCTTTAGGAACCATCTGCCCACTCCTGCACCATGGCCCTGGGCTGGAGCTTACCTTACCTGAGAGCCTGGTGCCTGGAGGAGCTGCCGCAAACTGCCCACAGGAATCCTCAATGTGACAGGGGCTCACAGGGATTTTAAAATCCCCGCCATAGTGACGTTACCGCCGTGTCCCATCTGTGCCTGCACAGTAGCACCCCAGCTTCAGACCTTGCCAGCCGATCCTTCACTCCTGGGCATACATAGGCCATTCCCACCACTGGACACAGAGGCCTGGAACCAAGCACCCGCCCATGGCTGGGCCCTGGGCTATCTTGACACCGCTAGGAACGTATGCCCGGCACCAAATTGGACATCTGTAAACGTAAGTGCATTGCTTGTAGGTCCAATGAGGAGGACAAAAAAGGAACACAGTCTCTGTGCCCATCAGTGCCCACCTATCAGTGCCCATCAGTGCCAACTATCAGTGCCACCCATAAGTACCCATCAATGCCACCTACGAGTGCCCATCAGTGCCGCCTATGAGTGCCCATCAGTGCCGCATACCAGTGCCACCTATCAGTGCCCATCAGTGCCCATCATCAGTGCCCGTCAGTGCCACCTCATCAGTGCCACCTCATTGGTGCTACCTCATCAGTGCCGCCGTATCAGTGCCCGTCAGTGTAGCCATATCAGTGCCCATCATTGAAGAAGAAAACGTATTTATTTACAAAAAAATTTAACAGAAACAAAGAAAAACTTGTTTTTTTTCCAAATTTTTTGTCTTTTTTTATTTGTTGCGCAAAAGATAAAAACCACAGAGGTTATCAAATACCACCAAAAGAAAACTCTATTTGTGGGAACAAAATGATAAAAAATTGTTTGAGTACAGTGTAGCATGACCGCGCAATTGTCATTCAAATTGCAACAGCGCAAAAGCTGAAAATTGGCCTGGGCGGGAAGGTGTCTAAGTGCCTTGTATTGAAGTGGTTAAAGATCAAGATCTGAAAATATTAATTTATTGAGTTTAGAAACACTTCTCTGTTCTTTGTAATGTATTGAAAGATTTGGGTAAAAAAAAAGAAAAAACACATTTCAAAGATATATTAGAAGTGATAGGAATGAGATTAGCATCAAAAGGGTTAATTAGCACACCTACTAATTGCCTAACAAGACAATCCAATGAGATGAAATTAACCAATTGTTTTCGGTGTGTGCTATTATCAATGAGAAAACCGCAGTTACCCTAGCGCCAGTTGCAATTTACATATGTGGGTATTATCGTTATTTGCGCTTCAATGTGCGCTGGTTCGCACGTTCAATTAATGACTTTTCCGGCGCACCAATTAATGTATGAACTGGTGCAGTGCCATCTTCTTAGTAAATCACCCCCTATGCGTGCAGGGACACAAAAGATAAGGCCCCTTTCACACATGCGGACAGTATGTCCGTATTTCATCCATCCGTTTTCGGATGAAATACGGACATACATGCATCCCTATGGGATAGCGGGTGTCAGCGGATGTACATCCGCTAACACCCGATGTCATCCGGCTCCGCTCTCGTCCGATTCTGCAGACGGAAGAAAATCCTATTTTTCTATCCGTCTGCAGAGCGGATTGGATGAACACGGACAGACGGTCCGTGTTCCTCCGATCCCCCATAGGGGAGAGCGGAGATCTGACAGGGCGGTCCCTGCACAGTGTGCGGGTCCCGCCCTGTCATCCGCCGGCTCAGCTGGGGAAAACTGAGAGATCCCCGCTGAGCAGCGGATGTTCACAGGGCGGATCAACACGGATCCGTCCCGTGTGAAAGGGGCCTAACATGCTGGGGAGTTTACTGGCTGCAGAAAATAAACACCTGAAGCCAAAAACAGCAGCTGTAAAAATGTCTAGTGTGCATGAGGCCTACAAAGATGCTAATAGTGCCAAAAATAAGTGCAGAGATAAAGATCAATCTTCCTCCTTAGAAAGGTGCAAATAGTGCAAACAAAGTCCCAAAATTGGGTGCAAGGATGAATATCAATCTGCCTCTTTAAAAATGCATATGCAGTTTCCCCAAGTGCAGAAATAATCCATGTTGTCACCAACAGTGCACCGCACCACCACCTCTGCAGATGAAATGTATAAGCAAATAAATACACATCCAATCCGTATATCGCCCGATATTCACCAGACTCCAACAGCTCAGGTGGCAGTGATCCTTTCTCTGCATATAAAGGTCACTCCATGGAGTCCACTGCCCCCCCCACTCACACTTCCTGCAGCTATTAGTAGCTGGCAGTAAAAGTAAAGCAATATTACTGCCAGCTAAGGTTTCCACCTCATCCCTTTAAAATCGAACACATGAATTACACAGGTTCTGTGGCTGATTAAGGTGGTAATTAAACTCACTTGGTGCCTTATCTGCTTTAAATTAGCCTCAGAACCCGTGTAATTCATATGTGTTCGGGTTTAAAGGGATAAAGTGGCAACCCTACTGCCAGCCCCTCTGTTCTGTTAATCTATCCTACACTATGTAAAATGTGTTTTTTTTTTTAAAACAATGCCTGTAGATACCTTATCTTTGATCTGTTCTGGTCTTTCACATGACCTCCGAAACAGCACAGCGGTTACGGGACCTCAGAGTGGGATCTCGGCCCCTCCCCGTGAAGCTCGTAGATTGGAGGAATAGAGCACCTGGAGGTCACGTGTCTGGCCAGAAGAGATCAAAGATAAGGTATTTACAAGCATCATTTTAAAAAAGCATTTACACAGTGTAGGATAGACTAATAGAACAGAGGTGCTGGCTGTAATTTTTGTTTATCTTTACAATCACTCTAACTCTAAACTGATAACCTGCAAAGGCTTTTAAAGCATCACCTATGGACAATTTTAGGTGCCATAGTTTGTTGCCATTTCACAGGTAAGCGTAATTTTTAATCTTGACATGTTGGGTATTCATTTACTCAATGCAACATCATCTTTTATATTTTAACACAAATTGCAACAGCCACCATTTTATTCTCAGGGCCTTTGCTTTCAGAAAATATCTCATGTTTGCGGGTTCTAAGTAATGTAAACATGTATATGAAAAATGTCAAAATTGCCCTGGCAGGCAAGCAGTTAAACTTAGCTTGTAATTGTTATCTAGACGAGTTGTGTTCAATAGTGGAAGATGGATACAGTATGTATTACATTTTAATGTTGCATTTTTTATTTTAAAGTATGACCATTTCATCTATGTTATTGTGTGTGTTACACTGTTTATATGTTTGTAAAGCATTGCTGTCTATACGAGATTGGCATCAAAATTTACAATGACTAAACACTTTCTGTTCTATTTTATTCTAAATGCTACAAATTTCCTGTAAATATTTCCTACTTCCATTCAGGTAGAAAACACTTTATTAGGATTATGAATGAATCTCACAGACATTTTATTGCCTGTAATGTGGGCCATATTGTGACACACTGATAAGAACCCTCTCGCTCCGCAGCATATGCCGCATAGCCTTTTTCTGAATAGTTATATTACCCAGACCTCTTTAATAACTTCCAAATAGCCGGCTCCAGGGAAACGCATTAGCCATCCGTGTTTTTAACAGCACATTCGTTAAGACGAGATTCAGTTAAGCATATAATTAGTGGCAGGCATCTCTGATGAAGATGAATAGTTGGCTTATCAACAGTAGAAGGATGATCAGACATATACAGGACATTCTGCTCTGAGGACACAGCAAGAACAAGTCACAAGATAACAGATAACCACTAGGGATGAGCTTCGTGTTCGAGTCGAACCCATGTTCGACTCGAACATCGGCTGTTCGACCGTCCGTCGAATTGCGAACGTTATGGGCCGTTCGCGCCAAATTCGTGTGGCGCGTCACGGCCCATAATTCACTGCGGCATCGCAGTGCATTGCTGGCTGATGATTGGCCAAGCATGCACTATGACCCGCATGCTTGGCCAATCACAGCGCCGTGAGTAGAGAGAGCTGTAATTGGCCAAAGCCAGGGTGGCTTTGGCCAATTATGGCTCAGGGGATTTAGTACACGCCCCACACTATATAAGGCCGCCTGCACGGCGGCCCTGTGTAGTGTGTTCCGGTGTGCTGATAGAGAGAGAGACAGACAGTGTCATTTGATTTGAGAGCTAGATTAGGCTAGATCTGTTCCTGCTCTTTACATTTAGTGCAGTGCGTCCTGCTCACAGTGTTCAGCTAGATCTGTTCCTGCTCTTTACATTTAGTGCAGTGCGTCCTGCTCACAGTGTTCAGCTAGATCTGTTCCTGCTATTTACATTTAGTGCAGTGCGTCCTGCTCACAGTGTTCAGCTAGATCCGTTCCTGCTATTTACATTTAGTGCAGTCAGTGCGTCCTGCTCACAGTGTTCAGCTAGATCCGTTCCTGCTATTTACATTTAGTGCAGTGCGTCCTGCTCACAGTGTTCAGCTAGATCCGTTCCTGCTATTTACATTTAGTGCAGTGCGTCCTGCTCACAGTGTTCAGCTAGATCCGTTCCTGCTATTTACATTTAGTGCAGTGCGTCCTGCTCACAGTGTTCAGCTAGATCCGTTCCTGCTATTTACATTTAGTGCAGTCAGTGCGTCCTGCTCACAGTGTTCAGCTAGATCCGTTCCTGCTATTTACATTTAGTGCAGTCAGTGCGTCCTGCTCACAGTGTTCAGCTAGATCCGTTCCTGCTATTTACATTTAGTGCAGTGCGTCCTGCTCACAGTGTTCAGCTAGATCCGTTCCTGCTATTTACATTTAGTGCAGTGCGTCCTGCTCACAGTGTTCAGCTAGATCCGTTCCTGCTATTTACATTTAGTGCAGTCAGTGCGTCCTGCTCACAGTGTTCAGCTAGATCCGTTCCTGCTATTTACATTTAGTGCAGTGCGTCCTGCTCACAGTGTTCAGCTAGATCCGTTCCTGCTATTTACATTTAGTGCAGTGCGTCCTGCTCACAGTGTTCAGCTAGATCCGTTCCTGCTATTTACATTTAGTGCAGTGCGTCCTGCTCACAGTGTTCAGCTAGATCCGTTCCTGCTATTTACATTTAGTGCAGTCAGTGCGTCCTGCTCACAGTGTTCAGCTAGATCCGTTCCTGCTATTTACATTTAGTGCAGTGCGTCCTGCTCACAGTGTTCAGCTAGATCTGTTCCTGCTATTTACATTTAGTGCAGTGCGTCCTGCTCACAGTGTTCAGCTAGATCCGTTCCTGCTATTTACATTTAGTGCAGTCAGTGCGTCCTGCTCACAGTGTTCAGCTAGATCCGTTCCTGCTATTTACATTTAGTGCAGTGCGTCCTGCTCACAGTGTTCAGCTAGATCCGTTCCTGTTATCTTCCTACTGACAGGCAGGCTTGTCTGGTTACAGTATATAAAGCTACCTGAAGAAAATTACAGGTGTTCTATCCCAGCTTAGTGCAGCTACAGGCCATTAGTATGTCTGGAAGGCCAAGAAGGAGAGGCAGACAGTCACAAGCCAATAAGAGAGGGCAAGCAGGCTCTGTGTCTAGTGCTGGTCGTGGAGACGGTGCATCCTCATCAGCACGTGGCCATGGGACACGCTTGGCCTTTTTTTCGGCAGCTGGCCGTGTTGAGCCGCAACATGCAGAAAACTTGGTCGAGTGGATGACCAAGCCGTCCTCATCCTCCTCATCCTCTCTCACCCATGCCCAGGGTGCTTTGTCTGGCAAAGCAGCGGCCTCTTCCCTCAGCTCAATGTCATCAGTGACTCCTTCCCTAGCTCCACCATGTCCTCATGAGGATTCCCTCGAACTGTTTGACCACAGTGTTGGGTACATGCTCCAGGAGGATGCCCAGCGTTTGGAAGGCTCTGATGATGATACTGAGCTCGATGAAGGCAGTAACATGAGCACGGACAGAGGGGGTGCCCAAGAAGGACAGCAATCTGGCAGTCATGCTCCCCCTGCTGAAGCATACTGCCAGGTTTGCTCCAGTGATGAGGAGGGAGGGGATGATGAGGTCACTGACTCAACGTGGGTGCCTGATAGGAGAGAGGAGGAGGAGGAGGAGGCGGCACATCACCAACGAGGCAGGATGCCCTCCAGGGGCCAGCCTAAGGGCAGCACATTGACTGCATCACACCCCAAAGCTCCACATGTGCAGGGCGCTGCAGTCTCTGCGCGTTATTCAAAAAGTTCTTTGGTGTGGGCCTTTTTTGAGACGAGTGCATCAGATCGCACCGCTGCTATTTGCAACATATGTCTCAAGCGTATCTCGCGTGGCCAAAACATCTCCCGCTTGGGTACCACATGCTTGACCAGACATATGTTGACCTGCCATGCAGTTCGTTGGCAAGCATATCTAAAAGACCCACACCAAAGAACAAAGAGGATCTCTCCTTGCTCCTCATCAGCTGAGATTTCCAACCCCACTAGACCTTCAGTCCTCTCTGAGACCTGCAGTGAGAGGAATGAAGGTGTAGAATTAGGTGTGTCACAGCCAAGTACTTGTGGGCAATCTGCTTTTGGTACACCGACGCCAGATTGTACCAGGCAAATTTCCCTGCCCCAGCTGCTGCACCGCCAAAAGAAGTTTGCTCCCAGCCATCCACATGCCCAGCGGTTGAATGCTAGCTTGGCAAAATTGCTAGCACTTCAACTGCTGCCTTTTCAGTTGGTAGACTCTGCCCCCTTCCGTGAGTTTGTGGAATGTGCGGTTCCTCAGTGGCAGGTACCCAAACGCCACTTTTTCTCACGGAAGGCGATTCCAGCTCTCTACCGGCATGTGGAAGGCAATGTCCATGCCTCGCTGGACAGGGCGGTCAGCGGTAAGGTGCATATTACCGCTGACTCATGGTCCAGCAGGCATGGACAGGGACGTTACTTAAGTTTCACGGCGCATTGGGTGACTCTGCTGGCAGCTGGGAAGGATGCAGGACAAGGTGCAGTAGTGTTGGAGGTTGTTCCGCCACCACGCCTCCAAAATGCTGATTGTGACACACCTCTCTCCTCCACCCCCTCCTCTTCTTCTTCCTCCATGGCCTCTTCCTCGGAACCAGCGGTGCTCCGTAGGCGTTCAAGGGGCTACGCAAGTACGCAGGCCAAAAGATGCCATGCGGTGCTTGAGCTGGTGTGCTTGGGGGACAGGAGCCACACTGGGGCAGAGGTTCTGTCAGCTCTGCAGGGGCAGGTTCAGAGGTGGTTGACGCCACGCCAACTTAAGGCAGGAATGGTGGTTTGCGACAATGGCACCAACCTCCTCTCTGCCCTCCGACAGGGACAACTGACCCATGTGCCCTGTTTGGCTCACGTCCTTAACTTGGTGGTGCAGCGGTTCTTGGGCAGGTAACCGGGCTTACAGGATGTCCTGAGGCAGGCCAGGAAAGTCTGTGTGCATTTCCGCCGGTCATATAATGCCAGTGCTCGGCTGACGGACCTCCAAAAGGAGTTTAACCTGCCCAAGAACCGCCTAATCTGTGACATGCCCACCAGGTGGAACTCGACATTGGCCATGCTGCAGCGGCTGCACACGCAGCAGAGGGCCATAAATGAGTACCTGTGCGACTATGGCACCAGGACAGGGTCAGGGGACCTTGGTTTTTTTTCCCCACGCCAGTGGGCCATGATCAGGGATGCATGCACTGTCCTGTCACCATTCGAGGAGGCCACGAGGATGGTGAGCACTGACAGTGCATGCATCAGTGACACTGTCCCCCTTGTCCACCTGTTGGAGCACACGCTGCGTGGAATAATGGACAGGGCACTTGAGGCAGAACAGAGGCAGGAAGAGGAGGACTTCCTTAGCTCTCAAGGCCCCCTTTATCCAGACAGTGTTCCTGCGTGCCCGCCGATCACACAGGAAGAGGACGAGGAGGAGGAGGAGGAGGAGGAGGAAGATTGTGTCAGTATGGAGGTGGAGCCTGGCACTCAGCATCAGCAGTCTTTAAGGGATCAGTCCCAAGGAACACATGGACTTGTACGTGGCTGGGAGGAGGTGGCTGCGGACGTTGTTGTCCTTAGTGACCCAGAGGACTCCGGACCGAATGCCTCAGCAAACCTACGCTGCATGGCCTCCCTGATCCTGCAAAGCCTGCGTAAGGATCCTCGTATTCGTGGTATCAAGGAGAAGGACCAATACTGGCTGGCAACCCTCCTTGATCCACGTTACAAGGGTAAGGTTGCGGACCTTATCTTGCCATCGCAGAGGGAGCAGAGGATGAAACATCTTCGGGAGGCCTTGCAGAAAGGTCTGTGCAACGCGTTCCCAGAGACTGGGAGGTTACAAACTCCTGTTTCTGGACAACGTGTTGCTGAGGCTTCGGTCAGTCAAAGAAGGAGCGGTGGAGAAGGTGGCCGTCTGACCGATGCGTTCAGACAATTTTTTGGTCCGCAGCCCCAAGGTATGATCGGTTCCAGCAACCATCGCCAGCGTCTGTTTTACATGGTGCAGGAATACCTAGGGGCAAGATCAGACTTGGACACCTTTCCCACCGAAAATCCTCTGGGTTACTGGGTCTTGAGGATGGATCACTGGCCAGAGCTTGCACAGTATGCAATTGAGCTACTGGCCTGTCCTGCATCCAGCGTTCTTTCGGAACGCACATTCAGTGCTGCTGGAGGCGTGGTAACCGATCACAGGGTGCGTCTGTCCACTGACTCGGTCGATCGGCTGACCTTCATAAAAATGAATCAGTCTTGGATCACCACCAGCTACCAAGCACCTGATGCTGATGTAACTGAATAATTTTTTTCAGATCCCTTCAAAGACTGCCTATGCTGATGCTGAGTGACTATCCCTGAGTAATTATCCTCTTCCTCCTCAATCATCACGCTGATAGCTTGTAAGAACATTTTTGGTTCTGGGCGCCACCACCAGTGCCTAAGGCACAATTTTTCAGCCCCTGTATAACAGGGGCGTGTAATTACAATTTTTGATGCAATACTTTGCAGCAGGGCTCGTTCCTGCATTCCAACTAGAGTGTCTGTGAGGGGTTGCAGTGTTGTGGCACCAGCACCAGTGCCTAAGGCCCAATTTTTCTGCCCCTGTCTAACAGGGGCGTGTAATTACAATTTTTGATGCAATACTTTGCAGCAGGGCTCGTTCCTGCGTTCCAACTAGAGTGTCTGTGAGGGGTTGCAGTGTTGTGGCACCAGCACCAGTGCCTAAGGCCTAATTTTTCAGCTCCTGTTCAACAGGGGCATGTAATTACAATTCTTGATCTAATATTTCACAGCAGGGCCCTGTGAGGGCTTACAGTGTTGTGGCCACAGCAACACCTAAGGCCCAAATTTCTGCTGAGTATATAGGGCAGGACCCTACTTTCAAACATCTAACTTACAAACGACTCCTACTTGCAAACGGAAGGAGACAACAGGAAGTGAGATGAAATCTACCCCTAGGAAGGGAAATTCTCTCATGTAAGAGTTAATATGGGAAAACAATTTCTCCTTTCCACTGATGCTTTCCAATCCTTGTTCCACAAAAAAACCCAAATTTTCAAAAAACATTTTTCATTGGGACAAAAAAGTGAGGTGAAATCTTCTGAAGAGGAGGAAAGACGCAAAACAAATGTCACAGGGGTGATAACCCTTCCCTATGTTTTCCAAAAAGCTTAGAAAAGATTTTTTGGCTGGAGCTAAACACGTTAAAAATGTTCAAAATTACAAAGAGATTCTACTTAACAACAAACCTACAGTCCCTGTCTTGTTTGCACCGCCTGTATACTGCTGTTCAGAGTATATAGGGACCTTTCCTTATTTTAATTTGGGTGCGGGGTTCCCCTTAATATCCATACAAGACCCAAAGGGCCTGGTAATGGACTGGGGGGTACCCATGCCGTTTGTCTCACTGATTTTCATCCATATTGCCAGGACCCGACATGACATTAAACCCGCAAGCAGTTTTAAATGAGATTTTTTCCTTTAAAAATGACATTTGGTGCAGGGACTGTTCTAAACATGGGAAACACGCGTCACTTTACAGGCATACTATAGACACCCCCCAGGTACGATATTTAAAGGAATATTTCACTTTTTTTTTTTTACTTTAAGCATCATTAAAATCACTGCTCCCGAAAAAACGGCCGTTTTTAAAAGTTTTTTTTGCATTGATACATGTCCCCTGGGGTAGGACCCGGGTCCCCACACCCTTTTTAGGACAATACCATGCAAATTAGCCTTTAAAATGAGCACTTTTGATTTCGAACGTTCGAGTCCCATAGACGTCAATGGGGTTCTAACGTTCGTGCGAACTTGCGGTCCGTTCGCGGGTTCTGGTGCGAACCGAACCGGGGGGTGTTCGGCTCATCCCTAATAACCACATGTTTGTCTCTGAGGCCTGTACAGGTGCAGTTCAATCTCAGGTCATTCATTCCAGCAAGCATGGCCATTGCCTCGGACTTCCAGGGACAATTTTGGGGTTTGTTGACTGGTTTCAGGAATTGGGGAATGCACCTGCTTTTTGGTTGATACCCTGTTTCCCCGAAAATAAGACCTAGCGTGATTGTCGGTGATGGCTGCAATATAAGCCCTACCCCCCCAAATAAGCCCTAGTTAAAGTCCTTGTAGGTCTTCTTTTCAGGGTAGGGCTCATCTTCGGGGAAACAGGGTAGGGCTTATTTGGGGGGTAGGGTTTATATTGCAGCCATCACCGTCAATCACGCTAGGTCTTATTTTCGGGGAAACAGGGTACCAGCTGAAGCTCAAGCTGTCCTTTCTTTGTGTGAGTAAAGAACCCTCACACTAGGATGGGGCAGAATGAAGCACACAGGATGTTAAACATGTGGGCTGCTCTTTCGTAATTTTTCAATTGTTCCAAAGTAATAAGAACAGGTGGCTTGTAAGAAAGCTAACACAGAAAAGGAAGAACTATGTATAATTCTATTTGAACAATTTCAACTCTTGTTGACACTTGCAGTCTTCTAAAGGAGGATAATGTGTGGGCATAATAGACTCTCATTAGGCAACTTTGTTGCTAGCTAGAAAAGTTTTAAAGCTGAAGTTTAAATATGGCAGTTTTTACATAGTTACACTGATCCAGCATGGACAAATGTAAGTATGTATGTGCCATATATGTGGCAACCCCCTGGAAGGTAGATATCTCTGTCTTAGGCTCTGTTTCCATTACTGTGACTTGTTTTGCGACTTGACACATGTCAAGTCGCATGACAAGTCAAAACCCATGTATTTCAATGGTCCCCGTTCTAATTGGTGCGACTCAAGTCGCAGTGTCTCCAAAAAAGGTTCTTGCACTACTTTGTTCCGTCTTCGGTGCGACTTGTTCTCCATAGAAAAGTATTAAGTCGCAATGCAGTCGTATGTACATGTCTGACACCGCTACTTTGTTGCGACTTCCATGGAAGTCTACGGAAGCACATGATCTCTGCTCCTCCCAAATACATCACTTCCTATATTGATGTATGTGAGTGTGGAAGACAGCAGGAAGCATACCTAGGGCTAGAAAGAACAAGCGACAAGTTTATGACAATGAAGAAATTATTCGGCTTGTCAGATAACGTCCGGCAATATATGACCTCAGAGATCCAGGTTACAAAGATCATGTTAAGAAGGAGAGAGCATGGTTGGAAGTGGCTTGCATATATTATAATACCTGGGACTCTTTATCAGCTACAGAACGGTCTTCAAAAAATAAGTGGTTGATATATGCTGCTTAGCACTTTGCGCCTTGCACCTATTTAATATTTAGCAACCAATGGGTGTGTGTTAACAATGTGCACTGTGTTTTCTTGGTGGGGACCGCTTCTCCTGCCAGGACATCACAATGGTTTGGCAGGAGGCAATCCCCTGTCAACACTATCTGTGTTGATGGTGGAATTTAGCTAGTTTCTTTCCTGCAACCTGTGACTGCAGGAAAGTAAATCTGTGTGTGTGTGTGTGCCAGCAAATAATATTTGCCCACGGTCCAAACAATATGAAAGATGGCCCTGTCGACATCCTTCAGCACATGACAAATTATGCAGGTGTCATGGATAATATATCTAGCGGTTGTTTTCCCACCATCCACATCAATTATGCAGCCTAGCAAATGAATGACCTATGAGTAGTTTCTAAAGAATTTTATTTTAACTTGGTATTACTTTATATTTTGTAGTGCACTCGTTACAAACTCGATGGAGAAGTCTCAAAGATTGCTACAACCAGTACTTACGAAAATTAAAAGAAGGAAGGAGTGGTTCCGGCTCAAAAAGATTAGCCCCATATGCCCATGCCGGGGATCTTGATTTCTTAAAACCACTGTTGGAAATGCGAGAGTAAGTTATCAGCAGGCATATGTTATGAATTTTACATATCAAATTGTAATGCTTACTTTCAAAATATGTGATTTGTATTTCAGAACCAAGCAAGCTGGGAAGACAGCACACAGGGTTTGGCACCAGAAGATGAGTCAGAGGAAGCTTCTGCAGAGGAGGAGCAAGAACAATTCCAAGACAATGTTGACAAGGAACTGTTCGTAGATGAATCAAGGTCAACAACAAACTCAATGAATGAGGAGGATGCAGAACCAGGGCCTAGCAATGTCTCTAGGCCTTTGCGAAGATCTTCAAGGGGAAGTGCCAGGTCTGTGAAACCTATGGATAAAATCTTAGATGTAAAAAATATATAAATGATGCAGCGCTCGTGACAAATTAAAATAAATACATGAGTGTATTACCGCTGCTGTAAGAAAAGTACTACTACTTAAATAATAAAAAACAAAACCATACAGCGCTGGCAAAAAGATATAACACACCGTACATATGATACTATATAGAAAGTGCTCTGTGCAATATTCCTATAATCATGAATCCATAAATATCATGAATAAAGTGCTAAATAAGTAGGATGTAAATAGATATGCAATTAGTGCTAAACACAAACCAATTACTAATTAGTAGATTACTATTTACTAATTTAGCACATGCATAAAGTGCCAAATAAGTAGGATGTAAATAGATATGCAATTGGTGCTAACCACAAACCAATTACTATTGAAATGGTGAAAAACAATAAAATTTATGTGCTAAAAGGATAAATGAAATTAATATAATGATAGTGGATAGTCCCAGATAAATGCCATCAGCTAGACTGCTACACAGGGCTCTTGGTGGCGGCCTCACTGGAGAGAAAACAGCATCTCTTGAACCTATGCTGACAGTCAGTCTCCTGGAGTGCTGCAGTATGATGCCTCTGATGTAGATGCAATATGAATGGCTTATAATCGTAGCAAATAGGTCATATACTTGTAGATGTCGACCATCGAATCAGACCCAAAAAGACAAGGAAAAGCAATATAGTGAAGTATTGCGGAGAAAAAAATCACTTGCGCATCATAGCGCTGCTCACAAGATACATGGTTGCAATCAGGCATGTCAGAAAAACTTCCGCGATCGCCACTGTGAGCGTGCGTTCCACGAGAAAAAAATCACTTGCACATCAAAAGACAACTTGTCTTTTGATGACGCCCTGGGGGAGGGGCGAAACGCGTCAAAGCATCCGGCTCACGCTTAACCAGTGACGCTTAACCAGTGACGCTTCTTCCTGTTACCGTGGAACGCACGCTCACAGTGGCGATCGCGGAAGTTTTTCTGACATGCCTGATTGCAACCATGTATCTTGTGAGCAGCGCTATGATGCGCAAGTGATTTTTTTCTCCGCAATACTTCACTATATTGCTTTTCCTTGTCTTTTTGGGTCTGATTCGATGGTCGACATCTACAAGTATATGACCTATTTGCTACGATTATAAGCCATTCATATTGCATCTACATCAGAGGCATCATACTGCAGCACTCCAGGAGACTGACTGTCAGCATAGGTTCAAGAGATGCTGTTTTCTCTCCAGTGAGGCCGCCACCAAGAGCCCTGTGTAGCAGTCTAGCTGATGGCATTTATCTGGGACTATCCACTATCATTATATTAATTTCTGTTTCAATGTTTTTATTGAAATTTTGCAATGAAAGTATAATATGAACAAAACATACCACTTAATACTCCTCAATGACCAAGGCAGTCAAAAGAGGGAAATACATAGCAGGAACAACATATCACTTACACAGATGATGTATCTAAGGTAGAGCAAAGTTCCTGGCTAGTTTACTGTCTTAGTAATGAATTGTTAATTTCCGCTAGGAGAACTGACAACCTGAGAAGAATTTCAAACTGGGGACTCCCCCCAGGAAGGCCCCCGAGATCATCACTCCACCCCCATGGGAGCACACTGTGGAGTGCGAGAGCTTCAGGGTTCCCACCAAAGGGGTCGCCTCCCCACCTCCTGTCAGATCCCCCAGGAAAGTGCTCACACCGGAAAGAGACCCAGGCGCAGCAGCCCCACGGACGGAGCTGACAGACACATCGTCCAGGATAGAAACCTGAGAGTGACTGGCTGCCATCTAGGCTGATACGCCAAGTGAGTAGTTTAGGACAGCCTAAAAGAACAATTGAGTATGTTTTGGCCTAGTAAGACCGTTATTAGCCGTTAGCTGGTATAAGAAAGAACATGAAAAGAAAAAACAGAGAAGAAAGATGAAGAGGAGAGAGGGAGCTAGAAGAAGAGAGAGGGAGGGAGGGGGGGTGGGGTAAATGGAAAGAGGTGGTAATCTCGCCGGACTCTCCCCTACGTTAGTAGGTGACCTGGGTAAAGTGAGATACCGACATACCTAGCCCAAGGTTCCCAAATCCCTTCAAAATGTGGGACCGTGTCACGCAGTTTAGCCACTATTTGTTCCTGTGACATTATCCAAGAGATCTTCCGTTTGGTGGCCGATATGGACACCGAAGGAGTTTTCCAGGCTTTCGCTAGAGTAAGTTTGGCTCCCAAACACATAAAGAATATAAGTTGTTGAGTATTTTTAGAAGTGTTGGGTATTTTGCAATTCAATAGAATGTATGTGGGGTCCTGTGGAACCTCTACCCCAGATACTCTCCTTAGAATATGGAGGAATTTATTCCAGTAACTCCGTATGCGGGGGCAAGTCCACCAGATATGATGCATCGTGCCAATATGACCGCAACCTCTGTAACAGAGGGGGGAGGAGTCCGGGAATATCCTGGAGAGCCTAGCCGGGACGTAGTACCATTTAGTAAAGATTTTAATGTTAGCTTCAATCAAGGCCATATTTAAGATACCTTTCAATGATCTGCTGAAGGCTTGGAACCACTTAGTAGGGTCCCACTGAATGTCCAGGTCCGATTCCCAGGATCGAGCGTATGCCGGGGTGTCCGTCCTATCTGCCAGGGACGCGTAGATAATGGATATCCCACCCCTTTGGGGGGCTGACGAAGAGCACCATAGCTCATACATCGTGGCCTTAGGAGTGTTCGTCCTATCAGTACAAAGTGAGTGGAGAAAGTGACGTATTTGCGAGAGTCTGTACTTTTCCGAGGTAGGCATTTCCAGTGAACTCAGACAATGGCCTAATGAAATGGGGCCATTGGGAGTGAAGAAGTGTCCTATCCGGAAAAGACCTTTGTTCAGCCACCAATGAAATGCATGAATGTTCATCCCAGGGGGAAAGTCAGGGTTGTGAAACAGGTGTGTGAGAGGCCTTAAGGGGGAAATCAAGTTGGCGTGGGTATGCAATTGGTCGCAGAGGGCTAGGGAGTGAGACAAAGTGGGGGCTAAGATGGCCGGTCTATGTTTGGGAGGTCTCCATGTTAAGAAGTCGAGTGTGAAATGCGGTACCGCTTGTCTCTCAATGGAGATCCAATCTGGCCTGCAGATTTTAGTGTAAATGGCTGAGAACTGTGCTAGCTGTGCTGTCTGGTAATATAGCCACAAGTTTGGTAGTCCCAGGCCCCCTTGTGACCGAAGCCTGAACAATATTTCTTTAGCAAAGCGATGGCCCCTGTCCCCCCAGACAAACCTAATCACCCCGGACTGAAATTTGGTCAAGACAGATTTTTTAATCGGTATTGGAAGTGATCGGAACAGGTATAAAAGGCGTGGCAGGAGAGTAATTTTGACTGCGTTGAGTCTACCTAACCATGACAGGCCCTCCGCCGACCATTTCCGTAGGTCCTGCTCTAGAGAGCGGAGCATGGGGGGGTAGTTAGCGGCATATAGGTCTCCAATGTTTTTCGTCAGCTTGATACCCAAATAGGGGATTGAGTCGCTAGCCCATGTGAAGGGAAAGTGTGGTCGGAGTTGGTCTATGAGAGGTACCGGGACCGAAACATTGAGGGCCACAGATTTAGTCACGTTCACCTGAAGACCAGAGATGAGACCGAAGTCTCTCAAAAGTCTGAGGACATTAGGTGTGGATGTGAGAGGAGCAGTGAGGAACAAGAGCATGTCGTCAGCAAATAGGGCGCATTTGTGAACGTCAGGACCACATTTCACTCCCTTGATGTTCTCGTTCGATCTGATGGCTATAGCCAGGGTCTCGATTGCAATAGCGAAAATCAAGGGTGAAAGGGGACAGCCCTGTCTAGTTCCCCTACGAATATTGAAGGGTTCCGAGTAATGGCCCATTAGTCGCACCTGTGCTGAGGGTGAGGAATATAAAGTGCGAATTATCGTGCGAAAGCCGTCGCCAAACCCCCAGCGTTCTAGAATGTCAAAAATGTAGGGCCACGACACGGAATCAAAGGCCTTCTGCAGATCTAGCGACAGCAAGAAGCCCTCTTGTGTAGGGCCTCTGTCCCACTGGGACTGCAGAAGGGAAATCAAGTCAATAGCTCTGCGAACCTGGTCCGGTCCCTGTCTCCCCGGGATGAAGCCCACTTGGTCCCTATGTATATAATTAGCAATAAAGTTAGACATCCTGTTTGCCAGTATTTTAGTCATTATTTTGAGATCGTTATTGATTAACGAAATAGGGCGGTAGCTGCCCACCTCGCTTGGGTCTTTACCCTGTTTAGGTATGACCGAGATAAAAGCCGAGTTTAAGTCGCTAGGGATCGGGGCTCCATCCCGGAGGGAGTTGAAGAACCGGGCCATGTAAGGAGCCAGACGAGGGCCAAACTTCTTGTAATAACATACCGAAAAACCGTCTGGACCCGGGGCAGAATTCACTTTCAAGGATTTAATTATTTCTAAGATTTCCTCGGAGGAGAAGGGGGCGTCTAGCAGGTCGCGGTGTGTTTGCTGTAGGTGGGGTAGGTTAATGTCTTGGAGAAACCGCTCTCTGGCCTTGGAATGAGTGTGGGGTACTGTCTCATAAAGATGTGAGTAAAAATCGTGGAATGATTTCATAATGATGGTAGGATTTTGCGTCAGGTTACCCGACGAGGCACGAATTTTGGGGAATACCAAGGTACGGATCCTCGGGCTAAGCTTAGTAGCTAACTTAGCGCCTATCCTATCCGATTGGTAATAGAAACGCGCGCCGGACCACCGTAAGTGTTTCTCCGCGGAAGTAGTAAGAGAGAGGTTGAGTTTCACTCGAGCCGAGTCAAGTTTGGCCAAGTTATCCGGTGTAGGGTGTTGTTTGTGGGCTTTACTCAGCAAGCGGAAGTCTGCAGTGAGGCGCGAGACCTCCGCCCTGCTTTCCTTTTTAAGTTGTGAGGAGAGTTGTAAGATCCTGCCCCTCAACACCGCCTTGTGTGCTGCCCAAAGACATCCCGGGGAGACTGACCCCGTGTCATTCTCACTGAAGTAGTCGGAAAGAGCTTTGTCTAGGAGCGTGCAATGGGTTGGGTTGCTTAGAAGAGTTTCATTAAGGCGCCATTGGAAGGGACCCTTCACCCCCGACCCACCCCTGAGTGACATAGACATTATCGAGTGGTCGGACAGTGGAGTGTCATATATTTTGGAGGAGGTTACTCTCGGGATTACGTGTGGTGGGACAAATATGTGGTCAATCCTAGAGAAGGTGTGGTGGGGGACCGAGTAGTGCGTGTAGTCTCTAGTTTGGGGGTTCATTTCCCTCCAGATATCGATCAGGCCAAAAGATCGTACTATTTGCGCCACCCGAAGGCTACGTTTAGGGGGCCATTTTGATTTGGGCTGCAGGGGGTTTGATTTGTCAGAGGAGTAGTCAAATGGGGTATTGGAGTCTCCCCCCAATATTACTGTGCCCATGAAATGCGGTTTGAGTACCTTCAGTGTGGTGTCAAAAAAGGTGTCTTGGTGTGTGTTGGGAGTATAATATGAGACAAACGTGTAGGCCTCACCATTAATCATACCAGACAGTAGTATGTAACGTCCCTCTGGGTCTTTGATAGTGTTCGCATGTACGAATTGAGTTCTGTTGGAGAAGCAGACTGCCACTCCTCTCGTTTTGTTGTCAGCATTAGCTAGGTGGAAGTTCATGAAGCTTTTGTGAAGGAATTTGGGCTGATAGGAGGCGGGGAAATGAGTTTCCTGGAGCAGTACTACATCAGCCTTCAGAGTGTGAAGCTGTTGCAGTATTTTGCGTCTCTTCACAGGAGAATTAAGGCCCTGTACATTGTGGGAGAGAATCTTAAGTGTCCCATTCAGTGGCGTGGAGTCAGTCATGGGGAGGCAATGTGTGTGGTGCTAAGTGTTTGTGATTCTCACCTGATGTCCCAATTGTCCCTGGCAGATAGGAGACATCCCCAGCAGCATGACGGGCTTGATCTGTGGTACGGCAGACGGGAGATCCAGCGGGAACCTGTAACTGAGGAGGGGGGGGAGGAAAGGAGAAAGGAGAGAAGAGCAGAGAAAAGAGGTAGAGAGGAGTGAAAAAACGAGCCATTAGATATTGCATCAAAAAAATTTTACCCATATCCCCACAGACCAGCGAGGGGCCCTCCCCTGCCTGGACTGGCACCCAAAACAAAGCAAAAATTCTGCGACCCGAGGGTCGAGAGAGTCTGGGTCCGATAGGTGAGTGAACAAGGGTTCAGCTATCGGAGCCAGAGAGAGGCGCACTACGACCACTCCGGTCAACGCCGCCTCTGATTGAAATCGTGGCAGTACATAAACAATGCAATGCAAGCCCTGCTATCACATGGTAATAGTGATCAAAAAGCTTCGAATATTTTGGGAAGAAAAAGAGAAAAAGGAGAGAAAAAAAAAAAAAAGAAAACATTATTAAAAACGGAACAGTACAACCTTTTCTCCGGAAAATCTGGACCCATGGGGATCCGAAAGGAAGTCCTGGGGAGAACTCAGAAGAGGAAAGTCACCAAAAAGCTGACATCAAGTCTGTCGTCAGCACAGACCCAGGGGAGGATCAAAAACAGAGACTGCTGATGCTGCAGGCCCACTCATGGGGGAAAGGACTCTTTCGATCGCTTGGAAAGCTGTTTCTGCCACACTGGAGACACTGGGCTGGTGGGGGATGTTCTCTTGACAGACGATGCTCCTCGAGAGGCAGAAGACTGTGGGACGTCCTGAGTGATCAGACCCAGATGAAGGAGAAGTCGTTCCCCTTCTTGGAACGTTGAAAAATTGTATGGTTTGTTGCGGTATGAGAAGTTTAATCTCAGCGGGAAGGCCCATCTGTAAGTGATCTCTTTGTTCGCCAGGACTTGTAGGAGCGGTTTCAGGGCTCTTCTTTTTTGTACGGTATATGGGGATATATCAGCGAAGATTTGGACCTGATGACCTTGGAACATCAGTTTCTCTGCTGACCTGGAGAGCTTCATCACTTCTTCCTTGACTGCATAGAAATGCGGTTTCACGATGATGTCTCGTGGCAGACTATCAGAACGAGGTGGCTGTAGCGCCCTGTGGGCTCTGTCGAGCTCTAAGCGATGAGCCGGAATATTGGGGATTAAACTTTTGATGAAGTCCTGAACTGCCGTGTGGGTGTCCTTAACAGATTCGGGGAGCCCCCTGAGACGAAAGTTGTAACGTCTCGACCTGTTCTCGAGGTCATCAATTTTGGAGGTGGCAGATTCCAGTTGGTCCTGGAGATCCTGGATTCTGGAAGTATTTTGGTTAATTCTCAGAATGGCCTGATCAGATTTTTGTTCGATCACTTCAATTCTGGCACCAATCTGCTGCAAATCTGCATGTATGGAAGCAGTGATCTGTGTAGCTGTGTGGGATAGGCCTTTATATAACATCTGGGAAAAAGCAGCCATCATGGAGAAGAAATCAGTAGGGGAGGGAGGGAGATCTCTGGCCTGTATGTCCCAGGAGTCCGGACTGTGAGGTAGATCCAGCTGAAGGGTGAGAACTGCCCCTCCAAATGTCCTCCGTAACAAAGAGTCAGTGGATGCTGGAGAGGGGAACCCCGGGAGAGTACTCACTGTGGCATCCGATGCTTGTGAGGACGGGAGGGCCCCTTGATCCTGATCTGCAATAGATTCTGACAGGCCGGGCAGGCCTTGTGAGGAGACGGCCGCCATTTTGGGATGGCCGGGCCGCTCCAGGGATCCGTTCAGGGCGTCGATGAGATTCTGCCTCATCCAGGTGTGGCTGGAGGTGTCCCCAAGCTGCAGGGACAAGAGTCGGGCCGGAACGAGACCGCCGCTATAGACGGCGTTAGATCAGAGTGGCGCGGAGCTCCCGGGCCAAGCTGCCATCTTGGACGCTGCCGCGCATGCGCCCCTCATTATATTAATTTTATTTATCCTTTTAGCACATAAATTTTATTGTTTTTCACCATTTCAATAGTAATTGGTTTGTGGTTAGCATCAATTGCATATCTATTTACATCCTACTTATTTGGCACTTTATGCATGTGCTAATCTAGTAAATAGTAATCTACTAATTAGTAATTGGTTTGTGTCTAGCACTAATTGCATATCTATTTACATCCTACTTATTTAGCACTTTATTCATGATATTTATTGATTCATTGATTATAGGAATATTGCAAAGAGCACTTTCTATATAGTATCATATGTACAGTGTGTTATATTTTTTTGCCAGCACTGTATGTGTTTTTAAAATCTTAGATGTAGTCAGTCCGATGTCCACTAAAATGGCTGAAAACCAGTGTGAAGACACAGCATTTCTCACTGCAATTTTAGGCATATGTAAACAGGTACCCCCAGAGAAAAAATATGCACTCAGGATGGCTTTGATGTCAATCCTTTGTGGGTGAGGGGCCAACAACATCCTCAGCATATATGCAACCCCCCCTTCCCCAATATCCCCCTTATCAACAATACCCTCACTTTCAAAGTACGTAGTATGCTCCACCAATGAACCGGCCATACTGTGACCATTATGGCAATATGCTGAATCTCTCAAGGCCACGCATGTTGCATCCAATTCCTGCCCCCACTACCTCTACCTTTGGCCCCCCGACCACTCACCAACTTAGGCAGCCTACACTCAGTCAGGTTATGCCTTTTCTTTAAGGGAAATACTACCCGGGACCATCAGTGGATTTCCCTGGACCAACCAATAGTTCAGTTTCCGGGTCCACTGAAACCAAAACATACCAGAAATTGTAATTTTATATTATTTTTGCTGGTGTTTTGAGACTTTTTCTATTTTTTGGTTTTGGTTGTGGTTGCCAAAACAACAACCCAAAAATGTTTGAGTTCACGGAATTTTTGCAAAAAGATTTTGTTTGTAAAAAGATTCAGATTATATATTTAATTTTTTGTATGACTTTTATTTTGGTGTTGTTCAAAGTGATATATTTTATTTTATTATTTGTTGTGGTTGTTCAAAATAAAAAACAATAAATGATGTAGTTCACCCCCAAAAAAATTTATTTTTGGTGCATTCTTGCCCAAAATTCCGGAAAATAAAAATTATTCTTTTTACATTATGCGTTTTCTACTTATCTTTTTTTATAATTTGTGTTAAAGACCTGTTATTCTGCATTTGGATGCAATTAAACATAACAGACATCTAAATAATAGTAAAATAAAAAATGTATGACATCCTGCTGCCAGGGGACAGAACCAGCAGCAGACATAAAATACGATTAGAATCCCTCACGCACAATGGCACCATTGGTGGTGCCCCTACTGGCACTCCATTGTGCACCTTCAAGATCATGCATGAGGGAATCTTCAAAAAGATAGCCATCACAAATTCTTACAAAATTATGAAGCACACATGCTGCTTTTACTGCAGATATTGCATTCTCAAGTTTTAAATTCATAGGTGTATGTAGCAAACGCGACTTGTTTGCTAAAATGCCAAATGAACATTCTACCACCCATCTTGCCCTCATTAACCGGTAATTGAAGATTCACTTCTCTTCACTCAGACACCTATTGGAATAAGGCCTTAATAGATGCTCACTGAGAGCAAAGGCCTCATTCCCAACATACACAAATGGCATTGGCGGCCCATTTGTTCCTGGCAATGGACAGTCCTGTGGCAGGTCCAGACCATTTTCCCTCAACATTCTTCCAAAAGGTGATCTTTGGAAAATACTGGAGTCTGAGCTGCTGCCATACGATCCTATGTCTATATAGCTAAAACAATAATTGGCATCAGCCACTGCTAGTAATACAAAAAAAAATTTTTTGTAGTTAAAGTATTTGGTTCCACTGCCGATGGGCATCACTACCCTCATATGTTTTCCGTCAATTGCCCCGAGACAATTTGGGAAATTGCATCGGTCCCAGAAAACTTCTGCTATCTTGCACCAATTGTCACGGTAGGCAAGTCACCTCCGTCCGCCGGGCCGCTGGGCGCATGCGCGGGGGGTTACTGCTGAGACGTGCACCCGTGCGCGGCCTGATGGTGCGGCGCGCGCGGGTGCACGGCGGCCCGCGGGTGCGCGCCGTCGCCCGTGTGGGTGCTCGGTAGCGCGTCACGCTGACGCGCTCACTGGGAGGTACTTCAGACGACACCAGCACCCAGTCGGGTTGCTGGTTTGTCGTCAGCTTCCCTGCCTGTGTTTTGTGAATCTTGCTTGCTGTTACTTGCTGTTGCCGAACCTCTGCCTGGATACCCGACTACTCTGCTTGCCTGATACCCTGACCCTCTGCTTGGATACCCGACTACTCTGCTGGCTTGATACCCTGACCCTCGGCTTGGATACCTGACTACTCTGCTTGCTGGATACCCTGACCCTCTGCCTGGACACCCGACCTTGTTAATACCCTGATTCTCTGCCTGGATAAAGTCCCCTCTTGCTGCTGCCATCCTGACCTCTGGCCTGTTACGTGATCACTCCAGACCAGTTGGACTTTTGGTCTTCTGCCTTGCTCTCAAATATACCTTCCACGGGACGGACACCCCCTTGATACTCTCAGTTCCAAGGACGCTATTGCCATAAGCTTGTGTTCTCTTAACCTCTTCCCTTGCACCCTCAGGCACTTCCTCAGAAGACTCTCCACTCAAGTCATTCTACAGTTTTCCGGAGACTCGTGCCTCCGCGTGCCCCCGATCCCCTGTCTCACTCTCGGGGGTTCGGGTGCGCGTGGTCGTAAGGGCAAGCCGCTCTCGGCATCTCGGCCTTGGTGAGTATTGGCGTGACAGTACAAACCAGCCAGATGTCCGAGGCCGACAGAGCGCGCTCTCCCTTGGAGATCTTATGCCAACAAGTCTCCGCCTTGGCTGAGTCAGTACAGAGGCTACAAGAGGGATACACACAAGTGGATAGTCGCCTCCAACAACTGACGGGGGCCTTTCCCCCTGCTGCTGCAGCTCCCGCACCTAGTAATGAAGGACCGCTCCCTCAGGCCACTGCTAGTCCTACAGTAGTGATGGCACTTCCGGAACCTAGGGTTCCCACTCCGGAACGGTTCTCAGGGGATCGTAAAAAATTCAGGGCCTTCAAGAACGCATGCACTCTCTACTTCGCGTTGCAACCTCGAACCTTCGCATCAGAAGTGGTCAAGGTGGGATTTGCAATTTCCCTGTTGTCAGAGGAACCTCAGGCCTGGGCACACAGCCTGATGGAATCAGGAAGTCAGGTGCTTAATACTATTGATACCTTTTTTGAAAGTATGGCCCAACTATATGATGACCCACAGCGTATGGCCACCGCTGAAAATATCTTACACCGCCTAGTCCAGGGAAGGAGACCAATTGAGGATTACACGGTGGAATTCCGTAAGTGGGCGGCCGACACTGACTGGAATGAGCCAGCCTTGCGTCACCAGTATCGCCAAGGTCTGTCAGAACTCCTCAAGGATGAATTAGCCAGGATGGAGACTCCCGCATCATTAGAGGAATTAATTCAGGCAGCAACCAAATTAGATCGGCGCTTGAGGGAACGTCGGTCTGAGCGATTCCAAAATCCTCGCCCAGCATGGGCAACCCCAAGACCCCAACCCGTTCCAGGATCTTCACCCATTACAGCTGGGTCTACTGCACTTTCTGATCCCGAACCGATGCAGCTGGGTTTAGTACGCCCACCGCTAACCTCAGAGGAGAGACAGCGGAGACGGCAGTCCAACTTGTGTCTCTATTGCGGGGGTGCCGGCCACTTCCTGCGCAACTGCCCGATAAGGCCTAGTAAGTCCCTTCAACCTAAAACAATGACCTACCAAGATAACAATTCCTCTAAATCTTATGTGATGTTGTTTATCTCGTTACAGCTACCGGAAGGGGAATCCCGCCTCCCGGCGATCATTGATTCCGGCGCATGTAGCTGCTTTATGGACGCTGCCCTGGCCCGAACCTTGCATGTGCCTCTACAGCTTAAGACACAACACTTACAAGTCCACTTGGCAGATGGGTCTCTTCCCAGTTCAGGCCTAATCACCCAGGAGACTCAACCTATCCTAGCCACTACCGAGTCAGGACACCAAGAACTTTTACGCTTAGACCTCATCCACTCTCCCATGTTCCCAGTCATTCTGGGATTACCTTGGCTACAAGCCCATGACCCTCTTATCCAATGGAGCTCGAAGACGGTCTCTTTTCCTTCCGCCTACTGTTCTCAACATTGCCGTCCTCAGAGATCCCAGATCTGTGCTACGATCTCAGCTCCTCCGATTGACCTCCAGCATGTTCCCCAGGAGTATCACGAGTTTCAAGAAGTCTTCAGCAAACAAATGGCCGATTGTCTCCCACCGCATCGGCCATACGACTGCCCAATCGACCTGTTGCCAGGATCAGAAATTCCTTTTGGGCGTATCTTCCCTCTTTCCGAAACAGAGCTGGAGGCTCTTAAACAATATATAGATGAGAATCTAAAGAAGGGGTTCATCCGTCCCTCATCTTCGCCTGCCGGAGCAGGTATCTTTTTTGTCGGTAAGAAGGATGGTTCCCTTAGGCCCTGTGTGGATTACCGGCAGTTGAATAATATTACCGTCAAAAATCGATACCCGTTACCGCTCATTCCAGAGTTATTCCAACGCTTTAGGTCAGCCAGAATCTTCTCCAAGTTGGATCTCCGAGGGGCGTACAACCTTATCCGAATCAGAGCTGGGGACGAGTGGAAGACAGCTTTCAGGTCAAGGTTCGGGCATTTCGAATACTTGGTGATGCCCTTTGGGCTCTGCAATGCCCCGGCTACGTTCCAACACCTAGTGAACGACATTTTCCGCAAATACCTAGATGACTTCCTCGTAGTCTACCTGGATGATATCCTAATTTTTTCCCCTACATTGGAACTGCACAGGGATCACGTCAAAACCGTTCTGACCATTTTGAGACAGCACAAGCTTTACCTAAAAAAGGAGAAATGCGAATTCGAAAAATCAGTGGTGCAATTTCTAGGGTTTATCATTTCAGCAAACGGAGTGGAGATGGATCCTCAAAAGATACAGGCTATCCAGGAGTGGCCAGCCCCCTCTGATAAAAAAGGGGTTCAACGCTTTATCGGATTCGCTAACTTCTATCGGAAGTTTATTGTCGGATTCTCTGCTATAGTGGCACCCATCACTCAGCTAACACGCCGGCACGGATCATTCCAGTGGTCCCAAGCAGCACAGGAAGCTTTCATGAAGCTAAAGGATCTGTTCAGTTCCGCTCCTATTCTCCGGCATCCTGATCCTTCCCATCCGTTCGTGTTGGAAGTGGATGCATCAGAAATAGCCACGGGGGCAATCCTTTCTCAGAGACAGGGACCCAAGGCCATTTTACATCCAGTCGCATTCGCTTCTCGGAAACTCAGTGCAGCAGAATTAAATTATGACGTAGGTGACAGGGAACTGTTGGCCATAAAATTTGCCCTGGAAGAATGGAGGTACTTACTTGAGGGGGCGCTCCATCCGGTGATGATTTTCACCGATCACAAGAATCTTGAGTACCTCCGAGCAGCAAGACGCCTCAAACCCAGACAAGCCCGTTGGGCCCTGTTCTTTTCGCGCTTCAATTTCCACATCTCTTACAGACCTGGCAAAAAGAATGGTAAAGCGGACGCTCTCTCCCGAATGTTCTCAGCAGAACTCCAGACCTCAGAACCAAGTACAATTCTAGCACCTCACAACTTTCTTGGTTTGACACAGACAGACCTGATATCTTCGATCAAGAGATCATCCGATACATGTACTGATCCAGAGGTACAAGCCCTAAGGAAAGATGAGGGTCTCTTTTGGGTCCGGGACAAAATTTTTGTGCCTCAACAAACCCGGGTAACCACTCTCAAGATGTGCCACGATCATAAATTGGCTGGCCACTTCGGGGTCAGGAAGACAGCTGACTTAATCTCTCGCTCCTTTTGGTGGCCAGGTTGGAGACGGGATTGCAGCGAATATGTGGCCTCTTGTCTCCGCTGTCAGCGTAGCAAAGGTCAGAATGCCAGATCCTGGGGCTTACTTAAACCGCTCCCTATTCCGGAACGACCATGGTCCGACGTGTCCATGGACTTCATTGTGGATCTGCCAGCCTCAGAAGGCTTCACTACCATTTTTGTTGTGGTCGACCGTTTGTCCAAAATGGCCCACTTCATACCCATGATCGGTACTCCCTCCGCAGCTGAAACAGCCAATGTTTTTCTAAAGGAGATCATAAGGCTGCACGGGGTACCAAAGAATATAGTGTCTGACAGAGGTGTGCAATTCACATCCAAATTCTGGAGGGAACTTTGTAAGGCCCTGGATATTAGAGTATGCCTCTCATCAGCCTATCATCCGCAGAGCAACGGCCAAACGGAGAGGACAAATCAGACTTTGGAGCAGTATCTCCGTTGCTTTTGTTCTGGATCCCAGGATGACTGGTCTAAACTTCTTCCATATGCAGAATTCGCATATAATAACTCAGTCCACGCGGCTACCAACCAGACGCCCTTCTGGGCCAACTGCGGGTTCCATCCCACGTTCCTGACTAAGGACATTCCTGAGGTAACAGTTCCTGCAGTACAGGACAGAATAATATCCTTACAAGCCAATTTTCAGGAGATTCAAAGCATGTTACGAAAAGCTCAGAGAATCTACAAGGAACAGTATGACAGAGGCAGGAAGGAGAATCCAAAATTTAGCATAGGAGAAGAAGTCTGGTTATCCACCTCCAACCTCAAGCTGCAGTTACCATCCCGAAAACTAGGACCTAAATTCATTGGTCCTTTCCCTATCAAGAGGATTATCAATCCTGTGGCCATGGAATTAGCCTTGCCCAAGACGTACAGGATCCACCCTGTCTTTCATGTATCTTTATTGAAACCTGTTGTATCCAGTCCATTTCCAGAAAGAGGAGAGGTTCCTCCCCCACCAACCAGGGTGGACGGTGAGAACGAGTTCGAGGTGGAGGCCATCTTGGGTTGTAGAAGGAGAGGCAGACAGCTACAATACCTAATCCAATGGAAGGGATACCCACCTGAAGACAATTCATGGGAACCTGCGAAGAACTTACACGCTCCTCGTTTGATTCAAACCTTTCATCAAAACCATCCGGAGTTGATGTCTAGCTTGGGCGTCCGGTGTCCGCCCCTAGGAGGGGGGCACTGTCACGGTAGGCAAGTCACCTCCGTCCGCCGGGCCGCTGGGCGCATGCGCGGGGGGTTACTGCTGAGACGTGCACCCGTGCGCGGCCTGATGGTGCGGCGCGCGCGGGTGCACGGCGGCCCGCGGGTGCGCGCCGTCGCCCGTGCGGGTGCTCGGTAGCGCGTCACGCTGACGCGCTCACTGGGAGGTACTTCAGACGACACCAGCACCCAGTCGGGTTGCTGGTTTGTCGTCAGCTTCCCTGCCTGTGTTTTGTGAATCTTGCTTGCTGTTACTTGCTGTTGCCGAACCTCTGCCTGGATACCCGACTACTCTGCTTGCCTGATACCCTGACCCTCTGCTTGGATACCCGACTACTCTGCTGGCTTGATACCCTGACCCTCGGCTTGGATACCTGACTACTCTGCTTGCTGGATACCCTGACCCTCTGCCTGGACACCCGACCTTGTTAATACCCTGATTCTCTGCCTGGATAAAGTCCCCTCTTGCTGCTGCCATCCTGACCTCTGGCCTGTTACGTGATCACTCCAGACCAGTTGGACTTTTGGTCTTCTGCCTTGCTCTCAAATATACCTTCCACGGGACGGACACCCCCTTGATACTCTCAGTTCCAAGGACGCTATTGCCATAAGCTTGTGTTCTCTTAACCTCTTCCCTTGCACCCTCAGGCACTTCCTCAGAAGACTCTCCACTCAAGTCATTCTACAGTTTTCCGGAGACTCGTGCCTCCGCGTGCCCCCGATCCCCTGTCTCACTCTCGGGGGTTCGGGTGCGCGTGGTCGTAAGGGCAAGCCGCTCTCGGCATCTCGGCCTTGGTGAGTATTGGCGTGACACCAATCTTCGCAAGTGGGCTTCTTCAGGACCAAATCCCTAAGGACATTCCAGATGTCTCTGCAGGTATCGTGGACAATATTGCTGACAGTAATTTTGCCAACCAAAAATTCAAAATGCAAACTTGCAAAGGAATGTCCAGTTGCCAGGTACCTAAAATGGAACAGTAAATACAGTTTATTATAATGATACATATTAACAATAAGCTACTTCTATATTAGATCAAAAAATGAGCTTGGAAGGAGGTGCCTGATGAAGAGAAGGAAGAAGAGGAGCAGGAGAAAGACACTGGTGATGTAGAGGGAAAATTAATATTTGAAAAATAATTTCATCCACAATAACATGCTAGGATTTATTATTTCACTTCATGTAAAGAGGATGAAAGTATGATGTGGATATCCAAATGCCACATATGAGGTAAGAAGAAGAAGAAAAAGAAGGTATGAACAGTTACCTCAATGTTATAATCAGTCTTTCAACAGCTGGAATACTCCTTCGGAAACTGGTGTTTTGTCGCTCTAGATGGCTAGAGAGCAAAGCCAACAATTCATTAAAACTGTAAATATAAAATGTATGGCTATTATCTACATTGACCATGTAAAAATCAAACATTTAAAAATCTAGTTCCATTTTTTAAACAATTTGATCAGGTTATAGTTAACTTCTAGCTATTCAAAGCTAAACATTAGAAAAAGAGTCATACTGACCAGGCATATACACGTTTTCATAAATATATCTTGGAGCATTTGCAAGTTGACATAAAAAAATAATCTCACCTTCTAATTGACATCTGTGTGTAGTTTAAGAATTTTTCTTCATGAGCACAGGGGTCGTTGTAAAGGACCCCAAACTGGTCTCTCCCTTCCCTTTGGGCGATGATGGGATGGATCCAAAATCTATGCCTTCTCCTCCTCTGGTTATCCTCTTCTTCTTCATCTATTAATGCTGCTACAGCAGCCATAATGACTGCTGACCCAACATATTGCATAGCCAATAGGGATGAGCCGAACACCTCCCTGTTCAGTTCGCACCACAACATGCGAACAGGCAAAAAATGTGTTCGAACACGCGAACACCGGTAAAGTCTATGGGACACGAACATGAATAATCAAAAGTGCTAATTTTAAAGGCTTATATGCAAGTTATTGTCATAAAAAGTGTTTGGGGACCTGGGTCCTGCCCCAGGGGACATGGATCAATGCAAAAAAAAGGTTTAAAAACGGCCGTTTTTTCGGGAGCAGTGATTTTAATAATGCTTAAAGTGAAACATTAAAAGTGTAATATCCCTTTAAATTTTGTACCTGGGGGGTGTCTATAGTATGCCTGTAAAGGGGCGCATGTTTCCCGTGTTTAGAACAGTCTGACAGTAAAATTACATTTCAAAGGAAAAAAAGTCATTTAAAACTACTCGCGGCTATTAATGCATTGCCGGTCCGACAATACACATAGAAGTTCATTGATAAAAACGGCATGGGAATTCCCCACAGGGGAACCCCGAACCAAAATTTTAAAAAAAAATGACGTGGGGGGTCCCCCTAAATTCCATACCAGGCCCTTCAGGTCTGGTATGGATATTAAGGGGAACCCTGGCCAAAATTTTTCATTCACGGCCGTTTTTAAAACTTTTTTTTGCATTGATACATGTCCCCTGGGACAGGACCCAGGTCCCCAAACACTTTTTATGACAATACCATGCATATAAGCCTTTAGAATTAGCACTTTTGATTTCTCCCATAGACTTTTAAAGGGTGTTCCGTGGCATTCGAATTTGCCGCGAACACCCCAAATTGTTCGCTGTTCGGCGAACTTGTGAACAGCCCATGTTCGAGTCGAACATGAGTTTGACTCAAACTCGAAGCTCATCCCTAATAACCAACATGTTTGCTAACCAACATACAACACGTGACAACAAAAGAGGAAGGGGAAATAACTAAACAGGATAAGGAATTACATTACTCTGACTAAATCGCAGAACATCAAAGTCGCACAAAGTCGTTTTTAAAGTCGCATCAAATCGCAACATAAATCGCATTGTAAAGTTGCAATACAAATCGTGCGACTTTGGGGACGCAATAGTGGAAACATAGCCTTAGGCACCACTACTCCAGTGTTGTCCACTTACTTCCAGGTTTTGGAGGTTGAGCGCTCAGCCCAGACACCATTCAGGGAACACTGCAATTTCTCTGTGAATTCAAAGTACTTTCTAATCTCTGATTGTATGTGGAAAGTCAGGGCGGTGATGTCACAGTCTCCACCTTCATTGAAGAATTGCAAAGTGTTCCCTGAATGGTGCCTATGTTGAGTGGGTAACCTCCTGTGTTTAGTAATCAGAAGGACCACTGCTTCACACAGGACTTGGTAACAGTGTCTACTACGGTGATTTCCAGCTTCCACAGGTATGGCACATACATAAATTAGTTACATTGATCCAAACTGGGCTGATGTAACTTTGTAAAAATTGCCATACCTAAACGTCAGGTTTAAAAAATCCCAACCTGTAAAGAAAAGGATTTAGAATTCTTTACCTGTTCTGCCACCAACTCAACCAGTCTTCACTCTGTTACAGATCTGGCTAGTAGGTCAGGACTTGAAATCTTGAGCCCTCCTCTAGGGTCTTTCTACTTATTATTGCAGCATTTAAATACAAGAGAGAGGGTTTACGACTGCATGATACCCAAAAGCACAAAGCAGAAAGGCATTTATACTGAACTAGCAACAGGTCCTATGCGAGTGATCCCTAAAAGTTAATCCTGATATACAGAGGACAATCAAATAGTTTAAATCTTGGCCCTTTAAGGGCAGTACACAGTGTTTCCTAACACTTAAATCTGATTTATGTCCTTCTATAAGCAGACAAAAATACTGGAGTCCATGAGCAAAGATACCTCTTTCAAGGTCCATATGGCAGCTTGCCTCTCAACTCCTCTGCGAACCTATTCAGTCAATAGTATCTCTATTCAGTCCAGCTCCTTTCAGACATTGGTCTCAGTTCTAACATTTACCCCCTAAGCCATATCTTTGAATGTTGATACTCAGGGATTAGCTGGGTCAGATAACTATTCATTAATTCTTCCCACATTATTTTTGATTTCCCACATGATTATTGGATCCTCCTTCCAGAAACAGGCTGAAGCAATGAACCCATCAGGCTTGGGGAAAACCTACAAAACCCACAGATACACATTAGCTCAAGTCAACTGGAATTTTACCAACACACATCTGTTTTTTACAAGGTTTCAAAAACCATGGGTTCAGATACTGACATGAGGCTAAGAAATAAGTATTTTTATTATGCTACTTTCTTCTTCAATCAGGCTGATCATTGGAGCAGTTATTAGAAAGACATAGGTTGCAGGAAGGAGCAGGCTAAAGTGGCCATATCTTCTAGGAAGAAAGTTCTTGAACAATAGTTAACACCTTTCTTCTAGCATCTGGCACACTCTGGAAGAGAACTAATCTTGTGTCCATGTAACACTCTGTATAGAAGAAATATCATCTCAGGCTAAGCATTTTTACATGGAGGACCTATAACTGAACGATTAATATTCTGAGTTTTTAAAATACAAAACAACCTTTCCTGAACCAAAACATCTACACGTTTTCAGAACTTATAAATTAGGGTCATTAAAAGAAGAGTGTCTAAGCCAAGCTATAGAATTAGTGGTGTTAAGAAGGATAAATTGGGACTGCAGACAGATTAGTGTATTTGCATCAGCAGGCTCCAGTTGTTGGACTTTATACTCTATGAGCTTCACATTCAGTATAACACTTGGTACATTACAGCTTTCACATGCAGAACAGAAGGTACTGCCTATGGGAGTGGAGTGCAGCTTCAAATATCGCTGTGTACAAAGGCTGTGGACCCTGTGAAATTAAAAAAATAGTCTTTATTTATCATATATTGCCACCCTATCATTGTGTAAGGGAGATGCTCTGCAAGAAGAAGTTATGATCCTGTTATCTAGATAATTTTGTCCTACCAACGCTACTGACCAGCTAAATAGACCACATGGCCATTTTTCCAGCTCTTTGACATGCAGTTTTTATTAATAGAAATAAGCTGATGAAAAACAGCCTAGCACCTGATGAGGCGGTCCCTGTCATAGAAAGTAAAGTGCTTGGAACACATTAAGAAGAAACTACTTAATGCACAGACAACTTTGGATACCCTTTGAAAACGCTATTTCTGTGTTTGTTATGTTGACTCTGGCTTTCATACTCCTGAGTCAATGACAAATATATGTTGCATGTGAATAAAAAGTAGGTCAGAACTCCTGATCTATATATTTGTTTCTAGGTATTCAGAGAATATTAAAAAGATGTGATAAGTCGTGATGAGCTGAACTGCCCTGGGTTTGGTTCGAGCAGGGTTCGGTGAAGTCATAGAAGTTCAACTGTAAAACCTGAACCACACTGAAGTCAACGGGAAATAAATCTGTCAAATTAAAAATGGCCATTTTCTGTTCTAATTGGCAAGAGGCGTGTCAAAAAATTCCATGGGACCAAGGGAACATGCATCAATTCAAATGCAAAAAATGTCATGCACCCTGGACAAGTGTTTTTTTTACTGACATTTACAAAGGAAAAAAAAAAAAGAGTTTTAAATTGCCGGCAACTCCTTGCTTCTTTCTCTTTAAATAAAAATGACACACAGACCAAAGGTCCCCCAAAATACATAGCAGACCGCAAGGGTCTGTTATGTATTGTGGAGGAGCGGTTTGTTTGCTTTTTTGTTTTGGTAAAAAGAAGCCGGCAATGCAATTTTATTTATTGGCAATTTATTTATTTTTTCTTTTTAAATGACATTTTTGCTCCAGCACATCTTACAGCAAGAATGCAAAAAAATTGCAGTCCTCCAATAATGCATACCTGACCCTTTGAGTCTGGTATAGATTTTATGGGGGTACCTCAGAAAAAAAAATATGTGAGGTCCCACAGGAAATCAATACCACACCCTCCATGTCTGGTGTGGATTTTAAGGGGGACTCTATGCAAAAAAAAAAAAAAAAAGCCTGGCTGGCCAGGAAGGGGGAAGATGAACAGTCCTCTCCCCCCAAACTGTACTAGGCCATATGCCCTCAATACAAGGGTGAAGGTGCATTGCCAGGGGCCAAAGGATCTTGTCCCTATGTTGATGAGGATGAGGGTCTCATCCCCACTGGTGGTTGTGGGGGGTCCACATTCAGGGGGCTTATCGGAGTCTGAAAACCCCTTTAATAGAAATTAGGGATACCCCTACTCATTCACAAAAAAAAGATGTCAACCAGAAGTAAAGATATCCAAACGTTTGACAAGTCTTCTATTGAAAAAAATCCAATAAAATGACCCTCGTAAATCCTTTATTAGTCACAATGTTTCCAGAGTTGTCATCACAGCTGTATTTAGCCAAGTAAACACATAAAAAGGAGCTTAGAGCCTCCCCTGTTAGCTAGAAATCTTAATATACATTTTTCAAATGAAATATTTCATATTTACCTAATTATTTATCACATAATTTGCATTTTTTATATTTATAATATAACTTATTTTATTAAAATATATTTTTACTGCTAAACATAATAAAGAAAATAGGTGCAAAATACAATACATTCCTTTAAGTCTAAAGATCTCAGTATCAAAAGTTAAATATTTACTATATTCTGCACATTCCCATGAAAGTGAACAGTCTGTGTGGGTGACCAGTCTGTGTACTTTTGGATTTGTTTCTTTACATTTTACAGGCATTAGATATTGACTGTATACTTTTCCTAGACCATCCCAATCTGAAGAAAGCCTTGTCAACACAATAAACTATTGGCTATATCTAATATAGGAGAACACAGTGACCTTTGTTAAACAAATGAGTGTTTTTGGCTATATCTTCTTAATAATAGTGGCTCTCTTTATAATCAAGAAGAGAAGACAGGATATGTTTAGGAATACTACAAATACCTCCAGGAAAATTAGAGTAATTCCATGTAAGTATTCCAGCACGTGAAAGAAAATCATTCAAACGCAGAGAAAAACATTAGCAGCAAGTGTAATAGAGTACTGCAAACTCTTAAATAAACAAAATAAAAGGATACACTTAGCTAAATAGACTTCAGATTATGTCGGTGTAAAACTAGTCATGAACCATACTGCCTAAATGCAGCAAGTGAAAATGAATCACCTCCATGGCTTTTCATAAACTGATGCAATAAGCAATCTGATCAGTATATACAATACCAAAGTAAGACAGTAAAGTTTGTGATCCTCTACTGCACGTTTGTGAACCTACACTTTTTTCCATTAGATAATTGTATTAGTGCTGTTATTCACTAATATAAAATAGGTTTTATTCATAGTTTCACTTTAGATGCACATTCATATTGTGTTTGTCAAAAAATTTGTTTTTTTAACAACCAACTTACAATTAGGATCCCCACTCTTTTCCTGTATGGCTAGGGCCATATTTATACAATGGTTTAGGATTTTTTTGCAAATGCTGAATATCAGTATTACCATTTGAAAGGTAAAGAGCTATGCGTTTCAGGGATACAAAATCACCCCCTTCATCAAGGCAAGAAATAACATAAGGATGTCTCCATATCAATTCAATATCAATACAATATCCCCTCCTCAGGGTCATATTCAAAACCAAATAGCCAATAGTATTGGAAACATCAAAATTAAGGTGGTTGTACATGTTACATTTTTTAAAAATAATAAACATGTTATACTTACCTGTTCTGTGCCTTAAACTGCCTCTTCTGGAGTCCTCCGCCAGCGCTCTTCGCTCCTCCTCTTCTCTGTGCGCCTCGTAGGAAGCTGCTGGTGGTGTACCTGAAATCATGGCTCTGTTTCACAGTGCTCATTGTTAGGGATAGACTTTGAGTTGGAGTTTGATCAGGACCCAGCCTGTTCTGTGTACAGGCAAAAATATTGGCCATATTTGGCCAGTTCACCAACATGTAAAAAAAAAAAAAAAAAAGATCAGTAGGGGATCTGTCACTACCGCCACAAAAATGACCGATCTCCAACCAGCTAGTGATTGTAAACATATCATCCAAGGATCTTGGGTGATGCCATTGGCCAAATATGTTCATGACTATTTTTGGTCAAATATGTCTTCCAGCATTCCCAGACAGTTTGTTTATATATGGCAGCTGGCTGGGGATCTGTAATTTTGCTGCAGTAGTGTGATGGGTGAATCTTGTAAGGTTAGTGGGTTGTCGTGTCAACAGCTCAATATTGGTGGGCAGAAGGTGTTTACCTGTGCCCAGACTTTGTACTCCAATCATTCACGCATTCCTAACAAGCAGTAATGGGCTTTACAGCAAGCCATATTCAGATCCTCAAATATTACAACTCTAAAGTCCAATTTCTATCACTTTACAACAGTTTAGAAACATGTTCTGCTGCGCAGAATCTGGTGTAATAGAAAGTGATAGGAAAAAAGAAAATATTTCAGTGCCTCTTTTGTGATGATGAATTTCTCCACGGTACCTAAGTTACAGAGGTAAATGAGGGCTTGTTTTATTAGTGGGAATGCTTTAGCAGTCCCACTATTGTTATTCGATTTTATTTATTTTTATTCCGTACGTTTTTTGGCTCTGCGTAACTTCTGCATACTTTCAGCTAATAAAACCATTCAACTATTAAAATGTTCGTCTCTTTTAGCTGATGTGTGCTCTTTTTCAACTTTTTTTCTACCATTTATACTTTTTAAAACATTAAGCTTTTTAACACTTTTTTTAACATTGAAGTCAATAGGAGCATGCTTCAGATCCTTAAAATCTTCTTTCGCTCCCAAAAGTTTCAGCTCCTTAATACTTTTACCTACAGACGCCAAACAAACTTTAAAATGTTCACAAAATATTCAGCTATCTGGCTATAGCTTTTCAGTTTGATATCTTTTACAGTTTTTGAGAAAAAGCTTTTTGTTTAGAGGTCATTTCAGGAAATTTTAGCCATTAATCAGAGTGTACTGTGTTTGTTTTGTTGCCATGGTTACCAAAGCTTCTGTTATACACAGGGGGGGGGGGTGGCTGGGCAATCTCAGCTCTGATTACAGAGCCTGGGGGAGGGGACAGACACACCATGTACTGATTTATAATAGAGGAATATGATGGGGCAGTTTTGATGGGGTAATTCTGATGGGGCAGTTTTGATGGTGGCAATATGATGGGGCAGTTTTGATGGGGCAATTCTGATGGGGCAGTTTTGATGGGACAAATCTGATGTGGCAGTTTTGATGGTGGCAATATGATGGGGCAGTTTTGATGGGGCAATTCTGATTGGGCAGTTTTGATGGGGCAATTCTGATGGGGCAGTTTTGATGGGGCAATTCTGATGGGGCAGTTTTGATGGTGGCAATATGATGGGGCAGTTTTGATGGGGACAATTTTAATGGAGCGGTTTTAAAGATGGCAATATGATGGGGCAGTTTTGATGGGGGCAGTTTTGATGGTGGCAATATGATGGGGCAGTTTTGATGGGGCAATTCTGATGGGGCAGTTTTGATGGTGGCAATATGATGGGGCAGTTTTAATGGGGACAATTTTGATGGGGCAATTCTGATGGGGCAGTTTTGATGGCAGTATGATGGGGCAGTTTTGATGGGGGCCATTTTAGCAATTTAGCTATTCAGCATTCCCACGCATTTTCCCTAGGAAATGCATTTTCTAGTTTGCTCTTATTGCTTGTTTATAATATGTAAATACTTTAGTGTTCATAGTCTGGGCAAAGGTTCCCTGTTGCTAGGGTAACAAAACTAAAACTGGCCATACACTGTTGTGTTTTTTCTTTCAGCCAATGAAAAAAAAACAAAAAAACAACCAGATTCCTCCATCCACACAAAAGAGGTGGACATTGGGATCCCCCCTTTTAACTTGGGATACTGTATTTTAACAGAGACCCTGTCTGCCTCTATGTTGTGAGTTAGCTAGATTACTGTTGAATCACCAGGTATTTTTCTGTACTTGCTGCATTTTGGGGGTACAGAACATGGGGAGATGTGCATGTATTGCAGAGGTGTACCAAGTTGTTTTTTTTTTTTGCCTAGATATACACTTTTTAGTTCAAAATCAGCGAAATCATCGCTGTTTTTTGAAACTGAAACAATGGGCAAACGCTTCTACTCACTTTGTTGGCAACTGCCTTGACCTCATATTCTCATACCGTGTCTGTTACAGACTGTTATCTTCATATAACAATGGTTACAGGATACTGACTTGAAAACTCCCCAAGCCAACACAAAAATACAGGATACATTCAGAAAACTGCATATCCAAGCATATTATATTGCTGACTCCATTTTATTACTAGTTTTAGCTCAATCCTAGATTCATAGTTTATTTCTAGGCCATAATAAACAAAATGGCGTCTTTCATAACTGACATTTAAAGTATAATTTCTCTAACATCTCCCTCCTTTTATACTAATAATGTCAATACTTCAAATATCCAGGTTTTTCATTTTACCAGGTATTATCATTTAGACAGATAAGTCCTTAGCGAGAGTTGTAAATTCATCATCAGGTTCAGAGTATAGTTCCGTGTCGCTCTGGAGGAGCATAGTTTTTGTTAAAGATGTGTCAATCAGTCTTTGAAGAATTCCCCTAATACAGGGAATGCAGCAACATCCACACAATGTAAGAACTGCGGCTGCCATGACAATAGAGATAAGCAAACTTTTTGCAAGATCACCCCATTTACCAAACCATTTTCCGAAAAGTCCTGTTAGGGGGTTCTCTACACCAGAGTTCTCAGCTAATTCTTCGGATAGCATTTGTAGGCCTTATAAGGCTTTGGTGATACTTCCATCAGGTGCCGTATTGTTTGGAATAAAAGTGCAGCAGAAGGTACCGAACATTTTGCATACCCCGCCCCTTTCTGCCAGCAACATATCCAACGCTATACGGTTCTGCCACGCTGTCAAAGAGGTGGCGTCCAATTGTGCTGCTATGCCTTTGATAGCATCTCTGGTGTAATTCACAAACCTCTGCTGGTTGTAGTAGATGTAGTTTATCCAGTCGACGTTCTTGTTGGGCTGGAGCCATATGAAGAGTGAGGTGAGTCCGGCTGTTATTTGATTCTGCGCTTTAATTCCATCTGGAACTCCTCGTGGAACACCTATATACACTCGGTTGTCAAATGATCCTTGTGGTGTTTCTCGCTTAATTCCTTTAAAAAAAAGTATTTACCTGGTAGTTTCATTGAATTATCACTCATAGGAACTATATAAAAGGGAAGCAGCAATCGGGTAAGGGCACAACTACCCCCCCATCTAGGTGGTAGTCTGGGTCTTAGTCTCTTATCTCCACACAAACACCAAACATCAGCCAATTGCCGTTTCTGTTCCTGAAACCATTTTAGTTGGTACTTAATGTCTGTAGTAAGGGTTGTAATTGCACAGTATTCAGGGGATAGGGTGCCAACATTTGTACCATTACTGTCATTGTTAGAAAAACAAGTAAAATTTCCTGGTAATGCTTGTACTGATGGGGGTATACTTTGCATCTTAGTCTTAGGGTAGCTCTTTTCTCATTTACACATTCTGACCCAGTTATATTTTATGAGAACATTTTTATTATACAAGTCAAGTCTATTTCCTCTTTAGGGAATATAATAAGGTTTACCATACAGCATTTCATACGGTGTTAGTCCTTTAGCAGTAGGGGTAATTCTTATACTCAACAATGCCATTGGCAAACACTAAACCCATTTATTTTTCCCTGTTTCCTTCAACAATTTTCTTAGTTTACTCTTTACGGTACCATTGTGTCTCTCCACTGTGCCCACAGATTGTGGGTGGTAGACACTGTTTTTTTTTTTGTTTTTTTTTCAATATTGTACCATTTACCAATTTGTTGTATTGTTCGGTTTACAAAATGGGAGCCATTGTCACTGTAAATCACAGAGGGGATCCCATGAAATGGAATCACCTCTTTAATAAGTACTTTGGCTACTGACTGTCCATTTGGGTGTGTCATAGGAAAAGCTTCCGCCCACTTTATAAACAACAATAATCATAAAATCCATGCATATCGTGTGAAAGGGATAAGAGGGTTGTGGGAAATGACCTCTTAAGGGTCTTAGGGCACCTTGAGCATGGTATCTGGTACAAAGCGGACATGTGAGGCAAAAATCTCTAGAGTCATTCGTAAACCCATATGTTGTGAACACCTTATTGATCACCTGCACCATCCCTCCTTTTGAGATATGGGCTTGCCCATGGCTCAATAACGCAGCATATCTAAATAGTGATGTAGGTAAGATGGGTTTACCTTCTGTACTTGTGTATATACCATTGACCAGCGTTGCCCCTTTAGATAACCACTTTTGTTTTTCACCTGCCGGTGATGTTTTCTGCATTTCTGATAACCATGTTTTATCAATAGCTTTCCGTATCTCATCATTTTCTTGGGGACCTGTATAGTATATGTGTGTGTTTTTTTTTGCGGTCCTGTAGCAGCTTCCCTTGCGATCTTTGTCCGTTAGTGCATTTCCTAGAGTAATTGGATCTGTTCCCTTTCTGTGTGCTGTACATTTACAAATAGCCACTTGTGTTGATTTCTGTACATTTTCTAGAAGGGCCAGGATAAGATCTCTATGTGAGATTGGTTTACCTGTGGACGTAATCATACCCCTATTTTTCCATTGCTGGGCAAATATGTGTATAGTAGAAAAAGCGTATTGGCTGTCTGTATAAATATTTATTTTCTTCCCTTCCCCTAGACTACAGGCCCTGGATAGGGCAATAATTTCAGCTTGTTGTGTAGAGTAGGAACTGGGAAGGGGTCTGGCTTCAATGACCTGGTCATGTGTTACTATAGCGTATGCCGTTTGATGTACCCCTTTATCGTCCTTTTTACAAGACCCATCAACACAAAAGGTAATGTCAGCATCTAGAAAGGGAACATCAGTGAGATCCTTCCTTACAATCTACAGTCTGATAAAAGGTTTTACTTTAATTAGGAAGGCTAAGCATAACCCACAATGAGGTGCTTTACCTTCGTAAATGCATCCTCTGCTTGCACATTCCACTGAATGGAATCTTTTGCAGACATTAGTGAACCATAGATGAGATCAGAAAGAGGCTCCACCTCCATAGCATAATTTGCTATCCATGCTCTACAGACATTTGCCATGCCAAGAAATGACATCATTTATTTTTTGGTATGTGATTTGGGGACTTGAAGGATGGCCTCTTTTCGGATCTCATGCAAAAGTCTACCTTCTTGAGATAAAATGTAACCCAGGCATTTCACCTTTTCTTTCCACAGTTGTAATTAGTCTTTGCTGACCTTTTGACCTTGGTCTGCGAGGAAATGCATTAGAACCATGGTAATTTTACATACATTACTACCAGAATGTCATCCACATACAAGAGAACTTAACTCACACTGGGAGGTACAAACCGAGACAAATTATTGGACATTCTTTGTGAGAATATAGTTGGACTTTCACAATATCCCTGGGATAACCTAGTGTATGTGTACCTCTTTTTTTTTTCCATGTACATAAATGAAACCCAGAACTGACTGTCTTTGTGTAAGGGAATGGAAAAGAAGGATTACTGTTTTCAATAACAGAAAATACCTCGTTCTCTGGGTAGAGCTCGTTCAGGAGGACATGCATGTCTGGGACCACCGGGCCCTCGGTAATACGGCCCCATTGACTGCCTGTAAATCCTGCACGAGTCTCCACCCATCTTTCTCTCCCTTATGCCTCCTATACCTCTGAATCCCTCTGGATTTTAGTTTCTCATCTGTCAGTTGGACCCAGTTCGTGATAAGTTCTCCTAGCTCATGCCATGATACCTTGGGGTTCTGGGTGACCGAAACATGAGGTACAGTATCCTGCCTGTATATTTGCAGAATAGGCTATGGTAGGAGACAAGTAGCCACGCTATTTCCTTCCTTATCACAGTACAGACATTTTAATAGAACTTCAGTGTTAGTGAGACTCATTAACTGTTTCTCATAGAACTTATCAGGCCCAGAGATCTTTCTGTAGTACATGGTGCAATAGAGGTTTGCCTGGACCTTATACCTTTTCCTCAAAGACTCTTCATCAATTATTTCTGCCAGGGTTTTGGGTATATTTAATCCCTCCGTTTGCAAATTCCAGGCTGTACCAGTATCAGGGCTCATTATCCACGGCTGTGATTTGTTTTTCACACAGCCGATGGGCTCTGAGACCTCCCTCGACTGGTACGACAGAAATATCAAGAGCGTGCAACATGTCTCTACCCAACAAATTAACAGGACATTTAGTTGAAATTACAATTTTACACTGAGCCTTTTTACCTGTCTGTGGATCTTCCACAGTAAGGCCTTCGGACACGGCCTCCTGGTGCATCAACCCATTTGCAGATTTCACATATACTACACCTTTTTTCTTTACCCCTGGGGGCATATCCAGTGGGTGTATTAGGGTCCTACAAGCCCCAGTGTCACAAAGGAATGTTACCCATCTACCCTTCACAACCAAGGTTATTTCTGACTTGACTTTAGCATGCAAACAAGTTTCAACAGCGCACACATCCAAAATTTCAGATTCTTTCTCATCATTTTCTTCTGTATCTCTCTCTCTGCAGACATACCAACATCTAGTCATGCTTCTTCCTCTCTGACCTACATTCTTTTACCAAATGACCTCTTTTACCTCACAGGAAACACTCCCTTCTCTTTTTTTTTTTTTTAGTCCTGAATGCGGGGCCTTGTTCAAGTGTTTCCCATCCTTCTGTTCTCTATCCTTGCTATAAGAGCATTTCTCCTGTTTTCTAGTGCTGCATCATCATGAGGCAACACAACTCCCTGATTGTTTAATCCACTCCAATCTCCCACTACATGATGCCAGTCGGAACCCAGGATCTGTGTGATATTCTGCTCTATTTCCCTCCCAATAAGATGATAGGTAGCAATCATTCCCATGATACCATCCCTGATTTGAGCTATGTTGACCTTGGGATGTGGTACCCCTTCAGTAGTTTTTTTTTTAACATCCTCGGGGGTCCAGGGGCGATATACCATCATAGTGTTGGGGACTACTATACCACCTACATTTTGTCCTGCCCTAGGGTTGGGAACTTCAATTAGTGGAAATTCTCCCTCTCCACATTCTGTTTGTTCCCCTGCTGAGGGGGATATCAATTGGTTCCCCAGGTCCCCGAATAATTTTGTAACAGTTGCTGTAAAGGGGGTCCCTTGTGGACTCCTCTGGACAGCAAGAGTCATCTTGAGAGGGGGTTTAGCTGCCGCCATAGGAGAATCGGTTGCATCTGCGGGTGACCCAGGTGACCACGGGGGAACAACAAACAGTGGAGAGTCAGGTTGCATTTGGTTTGTTACGTTTTGTTCAGTCAATACTTGCTGAACTAAACTTCAGAGGACGGTCATATTATTGTCCTCCTCTTTGTTCAAAAACATAGTCTTTTTATGGTTTTCTGAATTTAACCTATGGTTAGCCTCCTCAAGCCATTTCTTTGCCTGGGGAAGGCCTAATTTCTTCTGTTTTCTTATTTTCATGCCAGCATCATTTTTAAGCTTTCTACACAGTATTACACAATAATCCTTATTTAAAAACGCATCAAAATCATACTTTGTTTTCCACATTTTAAGAAGTGTCACATTCTCTTTGTCTAGACTACACATATACTTAACATCTTCATTCACACCAACAGATTTTCCATGGATCATACCTACTTTGTTTATCGTGCACACGGAGCTCTTTTTTTGTTAATGTCTTCTCACAATGACACAACACACGCACACAGTATCTTATCACTTGCAATCACTCACAGACTTTCTAGTCATGATATATCACTTCTAGAATACTGATCTTGTGTATTGCTAAAACACTGGTGTCTTAGAGAATTACAGAATTACGGGGAGACTGTATTCTCCCGACTGTTCTTTTATCATTACTTAATACTTCACTAACTTGTAGAGAGCATTTACAGAATTACAAGGAGACTGAATTCTCCTGACTGTTCTTTCATCCTATTAAAACATTTAATATTTCAGTCATTGATCCAAGGGTATTTATGTGCCTGCTCAGGATTAATACAACATATGAGGCTGGCATGAACACTGCGGTCCGCCAAATGTCCTCTGTTTGTTACCTGGAAATCTATCAGGCCACACCCTTGTATCAACGGGGGGGGGGGGGTTCTTTATCTGAAAGTATTTTTGATCCAAGGGTATTTATATGCCTAGAAATCTATCAGGCCACACCCTTGTATCAACGGGGGGTTCTTTATCTGGAAGTATTTTTGATCCAAGGGTATTTATATGCCTGGAAAGCTATCAGGCCACACCCTTGTATCAACAGGGGATACTTTTAGGTTTTGATCTAGGAGTATTTATGTGTCCCCAAGGGATTTTCTGCAGTTTACAAGGCTGTCTGGATCTAAGATCCAATCGACAAATTTCCTTTATCTGCACCCGGATATTAGTATGGGACCATACCCCTATATCAAATGCCAATTAACCAGAAGAAACAAACAAGAACACACAAGAGAGAACACCCGCAGTGCTCGACTGCCGCCAGGTCGCCCTGAGCGCGTCTTCCCAAAACGCGGGCTAGTCACTAGGTCTGCCCATCCAGGATGGCCACAGACAGATCTATACGGGGAATACGTGACCACTTATTTCCCCTCAACAAGAGTAAGCAGATAGGACAGAAACAGATAAACATTCAATCAATCTCTATATTGTATGTATATATTCAAATCCCTTATTCATCAAATTCCTAATCAAGTCTAACACAAAAGGTTGATAATAAAATAAAAATCTTACCTTGTCCCGAGAGCGGTCTCTTGTGCTGATCCGGTAAGTCGCTGCCCGGGAGGCACTAGTTCAGCGGACCGGCCTCTTTTTAACATCTAATTTGAGATGGAGGACTTACAGTTTTGCCGTACGGTCATCGGCCACTGTTGGCCAGTGCTTCTCAGGGGACTCCCGGCTCTCCGAAGGACCAAATTGTTAGGGAAATAATTCACCATCTCAGCCCGTCCTCGGGCATCAAGGTAATATTTATTGCATATGCAAGAGAAATGAATAGCATTACATCTTCATGCTGTCATTGTCATTTCTGAAGAGAATACTGTGGTACATGTCTTTTTTTATAAGCCCTGGACACCCCCCTTTCCTGTCTTAAAATGCCCAGTCTCATGTATTTTCAACTTTATTCTGGACACAACAGGAAAGGTGGAAGTCAGGATACTGACTTGAAAACTCCCCAAGCCAACACAAAAATACAGGATACATTCAGAAAACTGCATATCCAAGCATATTATATTGCTGACTCCATTTTATTACTAGTTTTAGCTCAATCCTAGATTCATAGCTTATTTCTAGGCCATGATAAACAAAATGGCGTCTTTCATAACTGACATTTAAAGTATAATTTCTCTAACATGACTTCCAACTAATTACCTGTAGAAACCTTCGCCATCTTAACCCTTCTCTTCTTTTTTCTGCTACAGATTGTCTCTATGCCAAAATCTCATCCTTGTCCTGCCCCAACCTGGCCACTTCTATCTACAAGAGTTCACTGTCATCCAGGGGCATTGCTAGGTCTGCAAAAGATCTGGGGCTAGAGCCTAAAACAGCGGTCACCAACCTTTTTGCAGGCCGGGCGGGGGGACGCGCTTCTATCATCACGGCACCATGGTTGTTATGGTGTCAGGGTGATTGAAGTGCATTATTTCTATTGTTACATTGTAATATTAAATGACTCACAGCTGGGCGGTGGGTAGAGGCAGAGCCATGCTTGCTGACAGCCGGCAATGATAAGGTTACAATTTGGAGATCATGGCAGGTCAGCCGATAACAAAACTACAGTTAGAGTTACTTCTCAGCCAGCAAAAAACTTTCAAAAACAAAAAAGGAGAAAAAAAAAAAAAAAAAAAAAAAATTTAAAAAATATTTTATTTATTATAAAAAAAAACAAATACATACAATAAATCAATTTAACTGAATTGAATTGATGACAATTAATTAGATAAATAAATAATGCTCTTGAGCATCTGTGGTGTAAGACAAAGTCACAGAAAAATTTCAGCCAATATAAATCTGCCCTCCAAAAATACAATTTCTGTTTCCAAACTGCCAAACAGACTTACTTTATCACTCTCATTAACACCCTCTCACGCAGTCACCGTCAACTCTTTTATACCTTTAATGCTCTACTTCGTCCGCCATTACCTCCACCCACTAACTTACTCAATACCCAGGAGATTGCTAATCACTTCAAAAATAAGATTGAGACAATTCGTCTTGAGATCTCCTCCACTCTACAGATATCTCCCTCACTTTACACTCTTTGTCCTCCTGTACAATCAAAACTCTTATTTAACCCAACTACTACAGAGGAAGTCAATAAACTTTTTTCTAACGCCCACCTAACCTCCTGCCCTACAAACAAAGAGCACTTCCGGGTCTGGAGTATGCATGCGTGCTGCCAGGGACCAACTCCCGCTGTGACTGGACACAGCGGGGGGTTAATCAGCGGGTCCAATCTTTTGGGAGAATTACAGAACGGCAGTCTGCCTACGTAAAGAAGGCAGACCGTTGTTCTGTCACAGAGGAAGAGAGAGATCTGTGATTCCTACTAATCAGGAACACAGGTCTCTCTCTTCATCTAGTGTCAGCATACCCCACACAGTAAGAAAGCTCACATAGGGAAGACATTTAACGCTTTGATTGCCCCTGATGTTAACCCTTTCAGTGCCAGTGTCATTTATACAGTGTCAGTGCATTTTTTTTAGCACTGATCACTGTATTGGTGTCACTGGTTCCCAAAAAGTGTCATTTAGTATCCAATTTGTCTGCCACAATGTCACAGACCCGCTAAAAATTGCTGATCACCGCCATTACTAGTAAAAAAAAAAGAAAATACCTACATCTATGCCATAGTTTGTAGACGTGATAACTTTTGCGAAAAAACAATCAATATACGCTAATTAGCAGCTTTTTTACATTGTGTCCGCCAGGACCCACCAGTCGTTCAGGAGAAAGGCAGAATGGCGGTCTGCCTATGTAAACTAGGCTGACCGCCATTGTGTGAGAGGGGAATGTGCTGATCCTGTGTTCCTCTAAGCACATCCCTCACAGAAAGTAAGCACACCCAGTGAACACATTTAATCTTTTGATCGTCCCTGTTGTACAGTAATGCCCCGTACACACAATCAGACTTTCCGACAACAAAACCGCAGATTTTTGCTCAAAGAATGTTGGCTCCAACTTGTCTTGCATACACACGGTCAGACAAATGTTGGCCAACAATTACGAACGTGGGAAAATAGTGACGTACAAGACGTACAACGAGCCGAGAAAAAGGAAGTTCAATAGCCAGTGCGGCTCCTTCTGCTTGATTCCAAGCATGCGTGAACTTTTGTCCGACGGACTTGTGTACACACGATTGGAAATTCCGACAACAAAGTTTTGTTGACGGAAAATTTAAGAACCTGCTAGCCAACATTTGTTGGCAGAAAGTCCAACAACAAATCTTCGATGGAGCATACACACGGTCGGACTTTCAGCCAACAAGCTCACATCCAACATTTGTTATTGGAAAATCTGATCGTGTGTACGGGGCATAACAGTGCATATTTTTTAGCATTTATATCGCATTGCGTTAAGTCCCTGATCGCTCGCTGCCATTACTAGTAAAAATAAATAAATAAATAAAAATATACCATAGTTTGTAGCCGCTATATCTTTTTGTGCAAACCAATATACACTTATTGGGATTTTTTTACCAAATATATGTAGCAGAATACACATTGGCCTAAACTGATAAGGAAATTTGATTTTTTCAATTTTTTTGATGGGAATGTTTTATAGCAGAAAGTAAAAAATATTGTTTTTTTTCTAAATTTTTTGTTTATAGCGCAAAAAATAAAAACGGCAGAGGTGATCAAATACCACCAAAAGAAAGCTCTATTTGTGGGAAAGAAAGGAAATACTTTTTATTTGGGTACAGCGCCACTCGCCTGCACAATTGTCAGTTAAAATAACGCAGTGCCGTATTGCAAAAAATACCTTGGTCATGAAGGGTAGTAAACCTTTTTCGGAGCTGAAGTGGTTAAATAGTCCATTTGATGCCAACATCTGTCATAGGTGCACATGAGTGCCGGTGCGCACGGGAATACACACTCGCACATATTCGTGCACGGGTATGCGTATTAGCATTAGCAAGTTCCAAATTACTACGAGCATGAAAGAGAACACGTATTAGCCTGTGCACAGAAGTTCAGAAGTTTCAGAGGAGCCATCTTGTTTATTGGCATGCCCTTCCTTACACCCTTTCTTTCTCTTCTGCCTTCTGCAAATTTAATGACCATAAAGTCCCCCCAGCCCCGGAGTCCAGCATAGCAGAGTAAGGAATTTCATGAACCTCAGTAATAAGTTTAATAAGGATGACAAAATGGGACAGTAGAGAATTTACTTTATTTTCTTCATGGGTCAATGGGGAGATAGACTCGACAATGGAAAATATAACATCATATCACAACATATAACATCAGTCACAGCAATTGTTCTTTTAACTTTGTTGGGACAATTAACTGCATAAAGCCTGGAGTCTCCACAGTATAGATATATATACGTTTTCTCTCTTTCTCCCGAGTAGAAAGGGATCTCTTCATATCATGAATCTGCATAGATTTGGAAGTGTTAGAATCTTTTGGATCCTTCTGAAGAAACTAACTAGCAGATAAATGCATGCCACCAATACTTCCAAACATTCCCAGTCTCGCCTTCCTTCTTTCTGTAAGCTTCTGATTACATAATTGGATGAAAGCCTTAAGTTCATTAGGAATCTCTACTCTGGCAAGCTCATATTTTACCTGTTCAGAGAGCCCTTGGCAGAACTGACTTGACCTGACCTAACTGACTTTTGTGCTACTGGGTTCCAAGTGGTATTTGAGATCCAACATCGGAATTCAGCTGTGCGCTCATCAACAGAGTGTGTACCCTGCTGACAGTAGCTCAGCAGTTGGGATCATCAAAACATGATTCATCGCGGTCACAAAATGCTCACAATTATTCATAGTGGAACTGTCTTGTTCTATATAAGGGAAGGTCCAAGCTAGGGCTCCCTCAGTCAGGAGGTTGATGACAACAAATACCAAATAAGTAAATGCAGCAGGTTGCATTGGAAATATATATACATGACACTGATTAAGGAAACCTCTGTAATGGTTGTGGTCTCCATTGAACTTGAGTGGTAGAAGCATATGAGCGTCAGCATCATCTCAGGAATGCCTAGGCATGTGTGCCAAGTGTGCCTGAGCACAAATTACTCTGTGCAGTGTAGATTCCCCCTACTGCCTGGCCTTCCCCCTTCCCCCCGTGTTGCCCCCCCCCCCCCCCAATGCAGTGCTTCTGGCTTTCCTCTACCCACAAACTGTGTTTACTATGCTTCAATTTGTAAATGAACAGGAAGCCTCTCAGGGCAGAGCACTTCCCATTCATTCACCGTCCAGTGCAGCTGAGGCTGCAGACAAAGGCATGTGTGTTTGAGCTTTGGGGTGCACACCCCAATGCAATAGACTGCACACACCTATGCGGGAATGTAAGTCCAGCAATTGTTCACCAGAGCTCCTGATGGTGGAGATGGGTTTGGTGGCATGTTAGTACCAGGTCACGGTCCTCAGGATTGCCCCAACAAGAGCTGAGCAAGCCTGGGTCCAGTAACAGATATAACAGGTAGGGATCAAGCAGAAGTGTAGTCACTAAACAAGCCAAAGGTCGGTAACAAGTTGTTGTAGGTAGGGATTAACTGGAAGTGTAGTCGAGGAACTGGCCAAAAGTTGATAATCAATGGTAGTGAAGATAAGGTTAGCTGCAGGTATGCAAAGGAGCAATACTGTATATTGGCTGGAGAGAGCACAATATTCTGGCAAACAGGAAGTGTAGAGACATGGCTTAAATCAGGAAGTTCAAAAGAGGAGCAGAGTTCAAGGTTCATCAGAAACAAGAGACGAGGCAAGATTGTCCCAAGAGATCAGACATTGACATCACATTGACATGTTCCATAGGTACAGGACTGGTCACATTTTACATGATATACACACATACAGTCAGGTCCATAAATATTGAGACATAAACACAATTCTAATCTTTTTGGCTCTATACACCATCACAATGGATTTGGAATGAAACGAACAAGATGTGCTTTAACTGCAGACTTTCAGCTTTAATTTGAGGGTATTTACATCCAAATCAGGTGAATGGTGTAGAAATTACAACAGTTTGTATATGTGCCTCCCAATTTTTAAGGGACCAAAAGTAATGGGACAGATTACCAATCATCCATCAAACTTTCACTTTTTAATACTTGGTTGCAAATCCTTTGCAGTCAATTACAGCCTGAAGTCTGGAATGCATAGACATCACCAGACACTGGGTTTCATCCCTGGTGATGCTCTGCCAGGCCTCTACTGCAACTGTCTTCAGTTCCTGCTTATTCTTGGGGCATTTTCCCTTCAGTTTTGTCTTCAGCAAGTGAAATGCATGCTCAATCGGATTCAGGTCAGGTGATTGACTTGGCCATTGCATAACATTCAACTTCTTTCCCTGAAAAAAACTCTTATTTGCTTTCGCAGTATGCTTCGGGTCATTGTCCATCTGCACTGTGAAGCGCCGTCCAATGAGTTCTGAAGCATTTTGCTGAAAATGAGCAGATAATATTGCCCGAAACACTTCAGAATTCATCCTGCTGCTTTTGTCAGCAATCGCATCATCAATAAATACAAGAGAACCAGTTCCATTGGCAGCCATACATGCCCACGCCATGACACTACCACCACCATGCTTCACTGATGAGGTGGTATGCTTTGGATCATGAGCAGTTCCTTTCCTTCTCCATACTATTCTCTTCCCATCACTCTGGTACAAGTTGATCTTGGTCTCATCTGTCCATAGAATGTTGTTCCAGAACTGTGGAGGCTTTTTTAGATGTTGTTTGGCAAACTCTAATCTGGCCTTCCTGTCTATGAGGCTCTCCAATGGTTTTCATCTTGTGGGGAACCCTCTGTATTCACTCTGGTGAAGTCTTCTCCTAATTGTTGACTTTGACACACATACACCTACCTCCTGGAGAGTGTTCTTGATCTGGCCAACTGCTGTGAAGGGTGTTTTCTTCACCAGGGAAAGAATTCTTCGGTCATCCACCACAGTTGTTTTCCGTGGTCTTCCGGGTCTTTTGGTGTTGCTGAGCTCACCGGTGCATTCTTTCTTTTTAAGGATGTTCCAAACAGTTGATTTGGCCACACCTAATGTTTTTGCTATGTCTCTGATGGGTTTGTTTTGTTTTTTCAGCCTAATGATGGCTTGCTTCACTGATAATGACAGCTCTTTGGATCTCATATTGAGAGTTGCCAGCAACAGATTCCAAATGCAAATAGCACACTTGAAATTAACTCTGGAACTTTTATCTGCACCTTGTAAATGGGATAATGAGGGAATAACACACACCTGGCCATGGAACAGCTGAGCAGCCAATTGTTCCATTACTTTTGGTCCCTTAAAAAGTGGGAGGCACATATACAAACTGTTGTAATTCCTACACCGTTCACCTGATTTTGATGTAAATACCTTCAAATTAAAGCTGAAAGTCTGCAGTTAAAGCACATCTTGTTTGTTTCATTTCAAATTCATTGTGGTGGTGTATAGAGCCAAAAAGATTAGAATTGTGTCGATGTCCCAATATTTATGGACCTGACTGTAATATCAGTACCAACCGAAAAGAAAAAATATATATTTTTTTTTTACAGTTTTTCTCCATTGTTTTGGCTCATTTCTTGAAACAGAAATTACATTCTCAAAACTCTAAGTTCATTTGGCAAAACAGTCTTACAGTTCAGCACAACTCTATAACTCACGTGCAAAAGCTCATATCTCTCCCAAAACTGTTCACTCATGCTTCAAAACCATATTCCTTTCCCATATAAAGAGTCAGTGCTTCCAAAATGGCAAAGATTTTTCTCAATTGCTTTGGCTCATTTCTTGAAACAGACCAGACGTTCTCAACTCTCTTGGTGCTTTTGCCAAACTAACCTGGATGGTTCAGCACAACACCATGGTTTACCTTCAAAAGCTCATATCTTTCCCAAAACAGTTCACTCATGTGTCAAAAATAAATTTCTTTCTCATTCAAATAGTCAGTGCCTCCAAAAATGCTTCATCCCTTTGGCATTGTGTAAGCACTGCAAGTCAAAATGTTTAGATGTTTTGTCTCTAAGGCAGAGGACCATTGAAATATCCCTCATGTCCACCTTTCAGTCTTATCCCAGTCCTTCATTGACAATGGTTACTGTACAGTTTTTGTCTAGCTAACTGAATACAATTGTATATAAAACTGAAAAAAAAGAAAAGATTTTAGGGTAAGAGTAGCCTCCAAGGTTTGACATCACACATTGCACTCATACTGCCAAGGAAAAATTACTTTACAGTATTGTAACCATTATCATTCACACACAAAGTAACTTCCATACATCAGAGTAAAAAGAAAATGTATACAGCATTATATACAGAAATATAAACACACAAACATAAAACAAGGAAAATTAAATTTAGCCTACAATGCTGTAAATAAAGCTGGAGTTTCACAACTACTGTAACATCTCTTCACTGGCCACCGTCCTCACCCTCCTGCCCATCCACACGCTGCTGTCTGTCTGGCCACAGATTCTCATCAACATTGCAGCGTATATCTTCCCTTGCGATGCAACAAGGGAAGAAACGGTGTGCATGTTGCAACCATCCCCTACACTGATCTCCTGTAATATCCTCACAGGCAGCATCCATTGCATGGAGCAGAGACCTCTGATCTTGAGCCCGATGCTCATACACTCTCCACCTCAATAGGGTTGAGGAAAGGAGAGTAAGGTGGTAGGAACACCATATCCATCCTTGGATGAGCAGTGAACCAGGCCCTGATAAGCAGACCACGGTGGAAATTCACATTGTCCCATACAATTATATATTGTGGTAGGTGAGGCCCTATGAGATCTCTCTTATTTTCAGGGATCAAATCCAAATGAAGGCAGTCCAAGAAGATGAGGAGCTTCTGTGTATTGTATGGGCCAAGACTGGGGATGTGAGTGGCCACACCATTCTCAGAAATGGCAGCACACATAGTTATATTGCCCCCTCGCTGGCCTGGGACATCCACCGTGGCCCGGTGGCCAATAAAATTTCGGCCACGTCTTCGGCCCTTGGCCAGGTTGAAGCCAGCCTCATCCACATACACGAGTATGTGAGAGGTCTCGTTTCCTTCCAATGCCATTATTCTCTACAATAGAGTAAAAAAAGAAAACATAAAATCAATCATACAGAAGAGTCATACACTACAGTTACAGACAGTTACATAGGAATGTTCTACACAAGTTCAATATATTACTGGCCAGTATTCCAGTGGTTCCAAACCTGGGGTACATGTACCCTATGCAGAGGTACTACAGGGGGTATTTGACAGAAAGGGGAGGGGAAAAATTATCAATGAGTAGACTTACTGAAATGTTACAGTAAAACCCACAGTATTACATAGATTTACATGGGAGGCACTACTGTAATTGCAGCTCTTTGACCCTTTTTCTTACTGTATTGTATGTTATATTCTTCAAAATAAGGATTATAATGATAATTGCATCATACAGTAAGCTGCAGTTTTTAGACAAAATGTTTATAAATCAGATATGTAAATCAAATACTTTCATACCTGGATTACCTAGATTCAGAAATCAGGTAAAGTGGGTACTGAAACCAATACATTTCGGGAACCACTGCTTATGGTAATTGTAAAAAGGTTATCTTGATGGACAACCAGTGACTGACTTACATGTACATACTGGTACCACAGCTCTTTCACTCTGTCAGGTTTCCTCTCAAATGGTACCCTGTAAATTTACTTCATTCTCATCTGATGCTTCTTCAATATGCGGGCTATTGCGGAGATGCTTATAGAGATGACATTTTGGAATATGACATTGTCTTGCAGTGCAGATTTGTCTCAATGTGATGGCATTATTTGCCAACACCATGTTACAGATCTCTTGTTCTTGTTGTTCATTGAGAAGTTTTCCTCGGCCACCCGTGCCAGGTTGTCGTCCAATCCTAGACATAGAATTCAAAGGACAACACTCCATTCGTAATTTGTACCCTATGTATTCCGTACAGAATGAGTTACCAATGTAATCGTATTGTTGTTTTACTTACAGTAACTTTACCACAATTCTAATGCATCACTGCACAGTGACTGGAATACTACTGTAAACTGTATCATCAATATTGTAGAAAATAAACTATTCCATACTATTCCATAGTTTATTTTCCATAATATTTTTCTTGTCATTGTTAGTATCATACGTAACATCCCACTGAGGTAAGATACTGTAATACTGTAGGCCTATCACACACACACACACACACACACACATACACACACACTAAATGAATACGTAAATAAACATATTTGTTGCTATATGCACAGTGTCCTGTCCTATACATTATATAATTCCATCATTGACTGACTAGATACCTGTTTTCCCTGCGAAAGGTTTGTATGATAGAGAAGACTGTAGAGCGAGGCACATTAGGCTGCACTCGGCGACCTTCCTCCGCCATTGTGTGTCCTTGGTTGATGACATGATCTATAATTGTGGCCCGAATTTCATCAGGGACAGCATAGTGTCTTCGTGCTCCTTGGCCTCTTCCCCCTATTCCACCACCACCACTTACCCTTACTCTTCTTCCTCTTCTTCTTCCTCTTCCTCGAGCAGACAGTTTCCCTTGTTCATTACCTTGGCCAGGTGCCTCCATGTTCAGAAATTGTCCTGGTCCAGCATGGTCAAGCTCTATATATACATGTTTGGCAGCATTTACAATCATAGACAGCACCTGTCAGGTAACTAAACATACTGTTTGATTGGTCATCTGAGACCAACTACGACTCCTCCTTTGTTAGTCAAGTTCTAGTTGCACCTGACTGTCAATTGCTGTAATCATTTTATCAAATGTTCCAAGAGATTCACATATGTTATTCATGGTATTATGGTTCCTGAATAATTTTGACCATTGAACAGACTATTGTGCATGTGATGACTTAACCACTTGACGACCGCCTCACGCCGATGTACGTCGGCAAAGTGGCACGGACAGGCAAAATCACGTACAGTGTACGTGATTTGCCTTCCGCGGGTGGGGGGTCCGATCGGACCCCCCCCCGGTGCCCGAGGCGGTCGTCTTTTGTCCAGCGGCGATCGGTGATGAGGGGGAGACCATCCGTTCGTGGCCCCCCCCTCGCGATCGCCGCCGGCCAATGAGAATCTTCCTTTGCTGCTGTATGCTAAACAGCAGCAAAGGAAATGATGTCATCTCCCCTCGGGTCGGTATTTTCCGTTCCGGCCCGAGGAGAGAAGACATCAATGTGAGTGCACCAACACACACACACACAGTAGAACATGCCAGGCACACATTACACCCCGATCCCCCCCCCGATCGCCCCCCGATCCCCCCCCAATCACCCCCCCCCCTGTCACAAACTGACACCAGCAGTTTTTTTTTTTTTTTTTTTTTTTTTTTTCTGATTACTGCATAGTGTCAGTTTGTGACAGTTACAGTGTTGGGACAGATACTGTTACCCCCCTGTAGGTCTAGGGTACCCCCCTAACCCCCCCTAATAAAGTTTTAACCCCTTGATCACCCCCCCTCACCAGTGTCACTAAGCGATCATTTTTCTGATCGCTGTATTAGTGTCGCTGGTGACGCTAGTTAGTGAGGTAAATATTTAGGTTCGCCGTCAGCGTTTTATAGCGTCAGGGACCCCCCTATACTATCTGATAAATGTTTTAACCCCTTGATTGCCCCCTAGTTAACCCTTTCACCACTGATCACCGTATAACCGTTACGGTTGACGCTGGTTAGTTTGTTTATTTTTTATAGTGTCAGGGCACCCGCCGTTTATTACCGAATAAAGGTTTAGCCCCCCGATCGCCCGGCGGTGATATGCGTCGCCCCAGGCAGCGTCAGATTAGCGCCAGTACCGCTAACACCCACGCACGCAGCATGCGCCTCCCTTAGTGGTATAGTATCTGATCGGATCAATATCTGATCCGATCAGATACTATACTAGCGTCCCCAGCAGTTTAGGGTTCCCAAAAACGCAGTGTTAGCGGGATCAGCCCAGATACCTGCTAGCACCTGCGTTTTGCGCCTCCGCCCAGCCCACCCAAGTGCAGTATCGATCGATCACTGTCACTTACAAAACACTAAACGCATAACTGCAGCGTTCGCAGAGTCAGGCCTGATCCCTGCGATCGCTAGCAGTTTTTTTGGTAGCATTTTGGTGAACTGGCAAGCACCAGCCCCAGGCGTCAGGTTAGCGCCAGTACCGCTAACACCCACGCACGCAGCATACGCCTCCCTTAGTGGTATAGTATCTGAACGGATCAATATCTGATCCGATCAGATCTATACTAGCGTCCCCAGCAGTTTAGGGTTCCCAAAAACGCAGTGTTAGCGGGATCAGCCCAGATACCTGCTAGCACCTGCGTTTTGCGCCTCCGCCCGGCCCAGCCCACCCAAGTGCAGTATCGATCGATCACTGACACTTACAAAACACTAAACGCATAACTGCAGCGTTCACAGAGTCATGCCTGATCCCTGCGATCGCTAACAGTTTTTTTGGTAGTATTTTGGTGAACTGGCAAGCACCAGCCCCAGGCAGCGTCAGATTAGCGCCAGTACCGCTAACACCCACGCACGCACCGTACACCACCCTTAGTGGTATAGTATCTGATCGCATCAATATCTGATCCGATCAGATCTATACTAGCGTCACCAGCAGTTTAGGGTTCCCAAAAACGCAGTGTTAGCGGGATCAGCCCAGATACCTGCTAGCACCTGCGTTTTGCCCCTCCGCCCGGCCCAGCCCACCCAAGTGCAGTATCGATCGATCACTGTCACTTACAAAACACTAAAAGCATAACTGCAGCGTTCGCAGAGTCAGGCCTGATCCCTGCGATCGCTAACAGTTTTTTGGTAGCGTTTTGGTGAACTGGCAAGCGCCAGCGGCCTAGTACACACCGGTCGTAGTCAAACCAGCACTGCAGTAACACGTGGTGACGTGGCGAGTCCCATAAGTGCAGTTCAAGCTGGCGAGATGGCAAGCACAAGTAGTGTCCCGCTGCCACCAGAAAGACAAACACAGGCCCGTCGTGCCCATAATGCCCTTCCTGCTGCATTCGCCAATCCTAATTGGGAACCCACCGCTTCTGCAGCGCCCGTACTTCCCCCATTCACATCCCCAACCAAATGCAGTCGGCTGCATGAGAGGCATTTTTATGTCCTCCCGAGTACCCCTACCCAGCGAACGCCCCCAAAAAGATGTTGTGTCTGCAGCTAGCGCGGATATAGGCGTGACACCCGCTATTATTGTCCCTCCTGTCCTGACAATCCTGGTCTTTGCATTGGTGAATGTTTTGAACGCTACCATTCACTAGTTGAGTATTAGCGTAGGGTACAGCATTGCACAGACTAGGCGCACTTTCACAGGGTCTCCCAAAATGCCATCGCATTTTGAGAGACCCGAACCTGGAACCGGGTACCGTTATAAAAGTTAGTTACAAAAAAAGTGTAAAAAAAAAAAAAATATGAAATAAAAAAAAATAGTTGTTTTATTGTTCTCTCTCTCTCTATTCTCTCTCTCTATTGTTCTGCTCTTTTTTACTGTATTCTATTCTGCAATGTTTTATTGTTATTGTTATTATGTTTTATCATGTTTGTTTTTCAGGTGTGTAATTATTTACACTTTACTGTGCTTTATTGTTAACCATTGTTAACCATTTTTTTGTCTTCAGGTACGCCATTCACGACTTTGAGTGGTTATACCAGAATGATGCCTGCAGGTTTAGGTATCATCTTGGTATCATTCTTTTCAGCCAGCGGTCGGCTTTCATGTAAAAGCAATCCTAGCGGCTAATTAGCCTCTAGACTGCTTTTACAAGCCGTGGGAGGGAATGCCCCCCCCCCCCCACCGTCTTCCGTGTTTTTCTCTGGCTCTCCTGTCTCAACAGGGAACCTGAGAATGCAGCCGGTGATTCAGCCAGCTGACCATAGAGCTGATCAGAGACCAGAGTGGCTCCAAACATCTCTATGGCCTAAGAAACCGGAAGCTACGAGTATTTCATGACTTAGATTTCGCCGGATGTAAATAGCGCCATTGGGAAATTGGGGAAGCATTTTATCACACCGATCTTGGTGTGGTCAGATGCTTTGAGGGCAGAGGAGAGATCTAGGGTCTAATAGACCACAATTTTTTCAAAAAAGAGTACCTGTCACTACCTATTGCTATCATAGGGGATATTTACATTCCCCGAGATAACAATAAAAATGATTAAAAAAAAAAATATGAAAGGAACAGTTTAAAAGTAAGATTAAAAAAGCAAAAAAATAATAAAGAAAAAAAAAAAAAAAAAAAAAAAAACACCCCTGTCGCCCCCTGCTCTCGCGCTAAGGCGAACGCAAGCGGCGGTCTGTCGTCAAACGTAAACAGCAATTGCACCATGCATGTGAGGTATCACCGCGAAGGCCAGATCGAGTGCAGTAATTTTTCCAGTAGACCTCCTCTGTAAATCTAAAGTGGTAACCTGTAAAGGCTTTTGAAGGCTTTTAAACATGTATTTATTTTGTTGCCACTGCACGTTTGTGCGCAATTTTAAAGCATGTCATGTTTGGTATCCATGTACTCGGCCTAAGATCATCTTTTTTATTTCATCAAACATTTGGGCAATATAGCGTGTTTTAGTGCATTAAAATTAAAAAAAGTGTGTTTTTTCCCCAAAAAATGCGTTTGAAAAATCGCTGCGCAATTACTGTGTGAAAAAAAAAAATGAAACACCCACCATTTTAATCTGTAGGGCATTTGCTTTAAAAAAATATATAATGTTTGGGGGTTCAAAGTAATTTTTTTGCAAAAAAAAAAAACTTTTTCATGTAAACAATAAGTGTCAGAAAGGGCTTTGTCTTCAAGTGGTTAGAAGAGTGGGTGATGTGTGACATAAGCTTCTAAATGTTGTGCATAAAATGCCAGGACAGTTCAAAACCCCCCCAAATGACCCCATTTTGGAAAGTAGACACCCCAAGCTATTTGCTGAGAGGCATGTCGAGTCCATGGAATATTTTATATTGCGACACAAGTTGCGGGAAAGAGACAAATTTTTTTTTTTTTTTTTTTTTTTTTGCACAAAGTTGTCACTAAATGATATATTGCTCAAACATGCCATGGAAATATGTGAAATTACACCCCAAAATACATTCTGCTGCTTCTCCTGAGTACGGGGATACCACATGCGTGAGACTTTTTGGGAGCCTAGCCGCGTACGGGACCCCGAAAACCAAGCACCGCCTTCAGGCTTTCTAAGGGCGTGAATTTTTGATTTCACTCTTCACTGCCTATCACAGTTTCGGAGGCCATGGAATGCCCAGGTGGCACAAAACCCCCCCAAATGACCCCATTTTGGAAAGTAGACACCCCAAGCTATTTGCTGAGAGGTATAGTGAGTATTTTGCAGACCTCACTTTTTGTCACAAAGTTTTGAAAATTGAAAAAAGAAAAAAAAAAATGTTTTTTCTTGTCTTTCTTCATTTTCAAAAACAAATGAGAGCTGCAAAATACTCACCATGCCTTTCAGCAAATAGCTTGGGGTGTCTACTTTCCAAAATGGGGTCATTTGGGGGGGTTTTGTGCCACCTGGGCATTCCATGGCCTCCGAAACTGTGATAGGCAGTAAAGAGTGAAATCAAAAATTTTCACCCTTAGAAATCCTGAAGGCAGTGATTGGTTTTCGGGGTCCAGTACGCGGCTAGGCTCCCAAAAAGTCCCACACATGTGGTATCCCCGTACTCAGGAGAAGCAGCTAAATGTATTTTGGGGTGCAATTCCACATATGCCCATGGCCTGTGTGAGCAATATATCATTTAGTGACAACTTTATGAAAAAAAAAAAAATAAAAAAATAAAAGTGTCACTTTCCCGCAACTTGTGTCAAAATATAAAATATTCCATGGACTCAATATGCCTCTCAGCAAATAGCTTGGGGTGTCTACTTTCCAAAATGGGGTCATTTTGGGGGGTTTTGTGCCATCTTGGCATTCCATGGCCTCCGAAACTGTGATAGGCAGTGAAGAGTGAAAGCAAAAATTTACACCCTTAGAAATCCTGAAGGCGGTGATTGGTTTTCGGGGCCCCGTACGCGGCTAGGCTCCCAAAAAGTCCCACACATGTGGTATCCCCATACTCAGGAGAAGCAGCTAAATGTATTTTGGGGTGCAATTCCACATAGGCCCATGGCCTGTGTGAGCAATATATCATTTAGTGACCACTTTTTGTAAATATTTTTTTTTTTTTTTTTTTTTTGTCATTTTTCAATCACTTGGGACAAAAAAAATAAATATTCAATGGGTTCAACATGCCTCTCAGCAATTTCCTTGGGGTGTCTACTTTCCAAAATGGGGTCATTTGGGGGGCTTTTGTACTGCCCTGCCATTTTAGCACCTCAAGAAATGACATAGGCAGTCATAAACTAAAAGCTGTGTAAATTCCAGAAAATGTACCCTAGTTTGTAGACGCTATAACTTTTGCGCAAACCAATAAATATACGCTTATTGACATTTTTTTTACCAAAGACATGTGGCCGAATACATTTTGGCCTAAATGTATGACTAAAATTTAGTTTATTGGATTTTTTTTAGAACAAAAAGTAGAAAATATCATTTTTTTTCAAAATTTTCGGTCTTTTTCCGTTTATAGCGCAAAAAATAAAAACCGCAGAGGTGATCAAATACCATCAAAAGAAAGCTCTATTTGTGGGAAGAAAAGGACGCAAATTTCGTTTGGGTACAGCATTGCATGACCGCGCAATTAGCAGTTAAAGCGACGCAGTGCCAAATTGGAAAAAGACCTCTGGTCCTTAGGCAGCATAAAGGTCCGGGGCTCAAGTGGTTAAACAATGAAATGACGCTGACAGGTTTTGGAGAGAACAACCATTAGACTGAGAATTGACAATCAGTTTAGATCAACAAGATCTATTCACTTGGAAATTGTGCTAAATGTAGGCTACTTGTACTTAATCATTTGAAAGATGTACTGAGACATTGAGACATGTACTGAGACATTTGGAATTTTGATGAAATGAATGAGAAATTCAATTCAGTTGTGAACAATTGCCAAGTGGTTTGGAGATTTGTCCATGTTGTTTTGAGAATGTCATTTCTGTTTCAAGAAATGAGCCAAAACAATGGAGAAAAACTGTAATATAGGTTTATACATTCCTCATGTATGATATAAACAAAAACACCCCACAGCCCATATCAATTAATATTGTAAAGTTTCTTACACTAAAAAGGATAAGACTAAGATGCAGAGGTATACAGAGATGAGTCAATAGATCTTATACCCGCCGGTCCATGGGAGGATATCCCTAAGGTATTGTGTTGCTATGGCCATTTGTATAGTGACTTTATGCAATAATATAGAGTTAGGTTTAGTAACAGCATATGTTTACAGAGGCCCTTCCCCCACTAGTGATATGTAAATAACTGAGACAGGATGTACTTTGCAGGAAGTTGGTGTATGCAGGAAATGGGTGGGAGGAGCTTGGGGAGCGTTGGTAAGAAACATGTGTTCGGACAACAGACATGTGTTTGGGAGGACAAAGAGGAAGACATGGATGCGAGGAGCTCGATAACTTTGGAGACGCTTTTGTGAGTTGGTCTCTGAGCAAGGAACTATGAAGGACACCTTGACCCCTAAGTTGAGTAACTGTTTAGTTTACTTAATATGTACATATTGTACATGCTTATATTTGTAGGCATATTTTGTAAGCTAGAAGTTGTGTTGTATTGTGCATCCTACAGTTTGTATGTGCAGATTTTTCCCTGTTTAGTAAAGCATTGATATACTTTAGAAGTCTAAGCTTCCTTGGTTTTACCACAAGAACTTAATAGATAGACGGAAAGCATTACAGGTATATGGTGTATGCACCAAACAATAGTCCAAAAGTCCAAGCTATATAAACAAAGGCAGAAATAGCTGTAAGGAAAATGTATCAGTGAAGGTAAATGCTTAGGTCAGCATAGGTGCGCTGCACTAATCACAGCCAGTGAGACATTTCCCGATCTCTGCAGCCGCGCATCGGGACAATGTCTCACTGCCTGTGATTAGCGCAGCGCAGTGCCGACTTCCTGGTGGGTTCTGCACATGGGTTGTGCGAACACGCCGAAGCTCATCCTTACTGATGATAGATGGAAATAATTCAGTTTATACCTATCAGAGATCCAGCTAGTTGATAGTAATCTATGGTAAAATATACACAAGTGCGTATAGTTTCAAAAAGAAACCATACTCCCAAATATGATATAACAAAGAAGCCAACAAACAAAATAGGGATATAAAGAGATTCAAACATCAATCATTACCTTCAGCTGGACAAACAGCAGGTCAGACTCGCCACCTCAAACTGAGCCGAAAGCTGCCCATAGCAGGTGATCTATATAAATATATATATACCCCAAACAAGAGTACCCTCCAAGGGCTGCCTGTTATGTCATGGGTGGGGTCACTGCATTAACCCCATGAACGCCCACAACATACTGGCAGGCCTTTCCTGCCCTTGTATTAATCACCCCACCAATGGAACGGCATCCTTACTCAAAAAAGAGTTTTCCAAAAAAAGAGACAGGTCGATTGGTCCTTTTTATATAGACACCCATGATGTACTTCCAGGTTTTGCGTCACTTCTGGTTGCACACTTCCTGGCCAGGCGCCAGATTGCTACACCCATGAGAGTCATGGGTGTCTATACAAAAAGGACCATTCAACCTGTCTCTTTTTTTGGAAAGCTCTCTTTTGAGCAAGGACACCATTCCATCCATTACCTTCCCTTTACTATACATATCACGATGATACCCTGAGTCACTGCACTAGTGTATGTGTAAAATTTATACTCCATTCCACACTTACTTTTTTGCTTAATTTATTGAGTTAGGGAGTAGTTTAGGGAAAGACTGTTACCTGTGTTTGTCTATCATGCCGAGTTATTTAAGTAAAGTTCTTGAACCCTTGTCTTTGCCTGGTCTAAAGTTACTAAAGAGGTGTAATGCAAAAAAACGGCACCCAGCAGCTCGTATCATTCGAAGCACATTGGGGTATGAAGACAGTGGTTACCAACAGTAACAAAGATTTCTCTAGCAGCCTGTCATAAGTGTGTATATGTGGCAGGTGGGATAGCCTTTTGCTAGAGGAGTTGTTGTTGACACTCTCTCAATGAGTGGTCCGTCTCCTGTAGCAATGGGAGCAGATCAGCACTGCAGCCTGTGTACAGATACGGAGAAAGAATAGTTAAGTGAGTGCACGCATGAAGTCTGCACTAGGTGCACAGTAGGACTTCATTCTGTTACTGGAAGTGAGGTAGCGGAGATATGTTGGACAGGTGGAGAGTCCTAAATGCAAAAGTGACTGTGGTAGTCCTTGTGCTGCCCCAACGGGGCATAGAATTTATATAGACTTTTATATTTGGCTCACATGCTGCCATCTAGTGACCTTTTGTGGTAATGCACTTGTTTTCTCATGTTTCTTTTCCCTTATGTTATGACACGCTTCCTTTGTATGTAATGCTCCACCCTTGTTCATGGATACAGCAACAAGCTGCATGTAGCAGGGCACGTGTATTCTGCATTGTTAGCTACAGACAATATCATCCTTTGACAACATAAATACTACAACCTATTCATCTGTTTGTATCCTGTCATCTGCTGTAACCTGATGTTTAGAATAAAGGCATCTTTGCGCATGGGATCGGTATTTGGTGAGTTCAAACTATCTGATGAGGATTGTCCTCAGTGATTATATGTTATACAGGCCAGGCATAGAGGTCTCACAAGGGATAAGTCGCTTCACAACAATCGGAGTCAGAATAGTCCTTATTAACATAGGGAGACCTAACTAGAATTTGATCGTCTGTTTAAGTAAAGGTACCCGATGTGTAACCCCGATAAAGGTGCCTAGCGTAGCCCAGAAGAACCCATCCCAGGGTGGGCCTCCTATGTGACCCACACTTGGCGTCCAAAGAGGAGGGGAACATGGAGGAAATGTCACCCATCTACTACCCCCACACCTTACAGGCTTAGCTAGATGCCTCTTATTGTCTCTTTTAAGCCATCTGACCAAAATTCAAGAGCCAGGAAGTGCATTATTAGCAGTTGATTGCAATGGCGGCAAATTTATGCATTTGTTTGGCAGGTCATTGAGCAGAGAACAAGCTGGGTTCGCCTCAAACCCATGTTTGACCCAAAGGCGAATCTCATCCCTAATCTCTGAAGGATACAATAATGACAGGATGGCTGTAATGGAAAACTATACATTTGCTTTAAAGTTGTTGTAAACCTCAGACATGAAATATGAACAAAGAATATCCCTCTACGGTGTGTACTTGTCTCAATTAAGAGCCCTAAATGTAATTTCTGTCTGCTGCTTTCTTTCTCTGCTATCAGCATGAATCCCTTCTGACAATTTTCCTGACATCAAGAGAAAAATGGTAACAGGGCAGGGGACCTCCAATTGATTGACAGCCTCAGCTTTGTTCTTGTGTGCTGTGTGTAACTTCAGCTCTCTTGAATGGCTGTAGAGGAAAATGGGCTGCAAATCGACAGGCATAATACACTGCATATAGGAGGATTTGTTTCATTTCTGTGTATCATCTGAGGCCAGTCACTTCAATTGGTATGCAGAAAACAAATACTCTTGCGCACAAGTGAGTTAACCAGGTGGACTTAAGTTCGTAGTGGATAATGCCTCAGGCCTTGCTGCCCTCAAGGATAAGGGTATCCTAGCAGTCAAGAGAGAAATGGAAAAAACAGGGCACACTAACCTTGTGCATTATCCTTAGATATATTTTATTAAAAGAATAATCCCGAGCTTTCTAAACACAATATTTGGTCTATTGGGAAGTCTGCTACTTAGCACAGGATCATGTTTAAAGATACTCCATTTTTTCCTTATTATACTTTGTATCTCAAAAGCTTTATTAGTATATTGACCCAATATTGTGTTTAGAAAGCCCTGCGATTCGAGGAGCTTGATAGCCCCGAGTAGGGTGAAAAAATCTTCTAATAAGTCTACAAGTATATGGTCGACAATTTTTGACCAAAAGGAGAGCTATAGGTGTAGCGTCAAAAACTGTGGCACATGTATGAATATGTGGCACATGAAGAAGACTGTACTAGGAAAAGATGGAAGGGTTCACCAATTAAAACAATGTATTAATTGTGGAAAAAAGTATGTTGTGTATGGTATTATCTGCCCATGTGGTCGCCTTTATGTAGGCCGGACATCTCGCCCAATGAGAGTCTGGATAGGTGAACACAAATGTGGCATTATCAAAACAAGAGTGAAATACCCAGTCCCTCAGCACTTCCAAGAATCCCATCAAGGTGACCCATCAGGCATGAGGGTTTTTGGGATATAGTCGATTGGGGGCAACCTAGACGAAGGGAGGAGACACCAGAAGTTATGCAAGCGAGAAGCCTTCTGAATCTTCACCCTTGGGAGTCTCACTGATGGAGGCCTTAATGAAGATGCTGAAATACAAAAAATTGTGTATAAATGAAAATAAATAATAAACATAATGTTAGCTGGGTCTAGGATAAGCTCTCCTTTTAGAAATGATAACCATTCACCTGATGTAGTAGCCTTGCTCAATTATTTTTCCCCTCTCACTCTTTTTTCCATATATATGTGTAATCATTGCTGTAGCAATTGGTATATATATATATATATATATATATATATATATATATATATATATATATATATATTGGTCTTTACCAAAGATTATTTTAATCTATGATAGTTATTATTATTTACATTTTTTTTTACCATTTGATTTATTAATAATTTATTAATTAATTTTAGCCACTTTTTTGCATATATTACATGTGATGTATATTTATTTTTATATGTATGTATGTATGTATATATATATATATATATATATATATATATATATATATATATTGTGTAAAAAAATGTTGCTCCTTCAACTATGGCCATACGGCCATGGGTACCCACAATGTATGATCATTATGAGTTTTTACCATATGTATGTGTGTATATACATTGGTATACATGCACCCTTGCCCCTATGCACACCTGATCTTAATATAGTATATTCAGGGGTGTGTGTGCACGAATTGATCCCAGAGGGGCTCAGGGATCTTTTTGGCTGGTACCCTAAGGGCTGTATGTGCTCGTTGTCAGCAATCGCCCCATCTCTTTGTTGGTTCGGGCTAGCATTGGCCTTTATAGAGCGCGGCAGACATGTCTGCCTTGCCCTCTATGGGATAGTCTACAGCAAAATGACCGCGGCTGACTATTATGTCTGACGTCAGCCCTGCAGGATGATGGAAGTGCGGGAAGGGACGTCTGGTCCGCACTTCCGGTTTTCTGGATCGCAAACAATACGGCGTGCGTTCCAGAGATGGGGCTGGCCATGAGGGGAGGCTAACAACGCTACTGATGTGGTAGCTACCACATCTATTGGTTGTGCATGGCGCTGACAACTAGCGCTCTGATGGGGCAAGCTCCTGATCTCCCTAAGTGGCGGTGGAAGGCGCTGATAAGTAGCACTTTGATTGGGTAAGCTCTAGATTTCCATAATACTGTACTCACTCCCAGATGGCTGTGAAATTATTACCCAATGTCTCTATTTAAATACTTATGGGATAAGATTCAGATCACCATGTTTGCCCACCATGCTTACCCATTTTTTGACCTTTGTTTTTTGATTTTTGCCGTTTGATTACTTTTGCTGCATATGTCTGGCCTATGTACTGATAGAGATTTTTCAGAACTCATTGCGGGTACAGATTTTTGTAACACCATGCGCATTGTTTTATATAGGTGTATCTGTGTATGTTTACTTATGTGGATGTATGCATGGATGTATTCCTTAGTTGTCAATTGGGCATTGCCCTTCTGCTGAGAACCACCCACATTTGTGGGCGGGACCTCTGAACCCCTCTGGGAGGTGCTCTATGAATGCACACTTGTGTATATACTGTATATAAGAAGCTGAAGGAGATAACACTGCTGGGCTTTAAGGAAGAAGGTATCCCTTCGAAATGCGTCAGCCGGCAGTGGCCCTCAAAATCTTCTCTATTACCATCTGGAGACTGTTGTTGTCAGACCGATTGCCATCATCTGAAGGCTATTTATATTGCGGTTTTCTTTCACATGTTTGTGAGCAGTTTTTCATTTATTCTTTTAATAAAATATATCTAAGGATAATGCACAAGGTTGGTGCGCCCTCTTTTTTCCATTTCTCTTTTGACTTCAATTGGTATATGTGAGGCTTTACAACCACTTTAAGTAAAGATAATATATATATATATATAATTGCTACACAGGCCTTTCTTAACATGAAGTTACTAAAAATAACCTTTCTTTTTCAATTAGCAGTCAGCTAGAATTTTCGAACATTAAACAAAAAATATTGTAATTTCTCTGCAATCAATGCAGAAATGGCATTCTGTACACTGTGTTCAAAACAACCCCAGATGTCTCATTCCCTGCTCATATGATTGACCCCTGCTTTTCCCAAATGACCACAGATATTTTGAGCAATTTTATGCACACTGTGTCTAGGTTAAACTATTATTGTATGTTCAAATATTCAAAGCACCAATTGAAGAACTGATCCCATGTACGGGCAGCATGAAAGATATTTTATAAATGTAGTGTCCTTGCATTTAATGGTGCTGCATTAAACCATTAATAATAATTATATAAAAGTAAATGAACACCTAATTGCATATTTATTTTGCATGTTGATAAATTTAGTTTTTATTGTGGCCAAGCGGTTGAACTTTGAAGGATTCTAAGCACCAAATTATATAAACAACATAATAAAAGTCATATTATAATGAACAACTTCTATCAAAAGGCAGTAAAACAATAATTCAAAATAATAAAAATCTGATAAATAGTTTTATTGCCAACGCATACGATTAATTTTGTTGCAGAACATTAGGAAGCTATACCCAAAATTGTATATTTACTGCAATATATACAAAAATATTCTGTTCAGCTGTGCCTAAGGATCAACCATCTTACTTCAGTTTTGTTTTTTTAGTCAGGTAACCATTCCTTTGTGTATTATTTAAGCATAAGTGGGGTCATGGAAAAGAGTAAGTAAACCCTGATGGGTTTTACTTCCTCTTTATTTCCCTGCAAAGGCAAAGTATAATGGGCTACTATGTATTGCATAGTAGCCCATTATGTGCCACTTACCTGCAACCGAAGCCTGCAATGTCACTGCTGTCCCCACTAGCAGCGAGCGTCCATATTCACCCCTCTTCCTTCTGGGGCCACGAGCTCCGGTTCTGTGACTGGCCGGAGTCGAGTGATGTCACTCCTGCGAATGCGCGCGGGAGCCGTCAATCACGGCATGACCCCCTTCAGAAACTGCACGATTTGCCCTTTCTAAAGTGTGCATGCGCCGTAGACATAGGCGCATGCGCCATAGACATCGGCACATGGCTTTATCTCCTAAACGGTGGAGGTTTATGGGAGATATTTCCAGCATCTACAGGTAAGCCTTAATATAGGTTTACCTGTAGGCAAAAGTGGTTGTACAGGGTGAACAACCACTTTAGGGTTTACGGTCATCAATAGAACTTTTTGCACCAAAGCATGATATACAGTGGGGACGAAAGTATGCAGACCCCCTTAAATTTTTCAGTCTTTGTTATATTGCAGCCATTTGCTAAAATCATTTAAGTTCATTTTTTTCCTCATTAATGTACACACAGCACCCCATATTGACAGAAAAACACAGAATTGTTGACATTTTTGCAGATTTATTAAAAAAGAAAAACTGAAATATCACATGGTCCTAAGTATTCAGACCCTTTGCTCAGTATTTAGTAGAAGCACCTTTTTGATCCAATACAGCCATGAGTCTTTTTGGGAAAGATGCAACAAGTTTTTCACACCTGGATTTGGGGATCCTCTGCCATTTCTCCTTGCAGATCCTCTCCAGTTCTGTCAGGTTGGATGGTAAACGTTGGTGGACAGCCATTTTTAGGTCTCTCCAGAAATGCTCAATTGGGTTTAAGTCAGGGCTCTGGCTGGGCCATTCAAGAACAGTAACGGAGTTGTTTTGAAGCCACTCCTTCGTTATTTTAGCTGTGTGCTTAGGGTCATTGTCTTGTTGGAAGGTAAACCTTCGGCCCAGTCTGAGGTCCTGAGCACTCTGGAGAAGGTTTTTGTCCACTATATCCCTGTACTTGGCCGCATTCATCTTTCCCTCGATTGCAACCAGTCATCCTTTCCTTGCAGTTGAAAAACACCCCCACAGCATGATGCTGCCACCACCATGCTTCACTGTTGGGACTGTATTGAACAGGTGATAAGCAGTGCCTGGTTTTCTCCACACATACCACACATACCATCAGACTAGAGAATCTTATTTCTCACCATCGTGGAGTCCTTCAGGTGTTTTTTTAGCAAACTACATGCAGGCTTTCATGTGTCTTGCACTGAGGAGAGGCTTCTGTCGGGCCACTCTGCCATAAAGCCCCGACTGGTGGAGGGCTGCAGTGATGTTTGACTTTCTACAACTTTCTCCCATCTCCTGACTGCATCTCTGGAGCTCAGCCACAGTGATCTTTGGGTTCTTCTTTACCTCTCTCACCAAGGCTCTTCTCCCCCGATAGCTCAGTTTGGCCGGACGGCCAGCTCTAGGAAGGGCTCTGGTCATCCCAAACGTCTTCCATTTAAGGATTATGGGGGCCACTGTGCTCTTAGGAACCTTAAGTGCAGCAGAATTTTTTTGTAACCTTGGCCAGATCTGTGCCTTGCCGCAAATCTGTCTCTGAGCTCTTCAGGCAGTTCCTTTGACCTCATGATTCTCATTTGCTCTGACATGCACTGTGAGCTGTAAGGTCTATAGACAGGTGTGTGGCTTTTCTAATCAAGTCCAATCAGTATAATCAAACACAGCTGGACTCAAATGAAGGTGTAGAACCATCTGAAGGATGATCAGAAGAAATAAACAGCACCTGAGTTAAATATATGAGTGTCACAGCAAAGGGTCTGAATACTTAGAACCATGTGATATTTCAGTTTTTCTTTTTTAATAAATCTGCAAAAATGTCAACAATTCTGTGTTTTTCTGTCAATATGGGGTGCTGTGAGTACATTAATGAGGAAAAAAAATTAACTTAAATGATTTTAGCAAATGGCTGCAATATAACAAAGACTGAAAAATTTAACGGGGTCTGAATACTTTCCGTCCCCACTGTATATCTTGTGGTCACACAGTAGGATACAGAAAAATTACTAGTTTAGCAATCATAAAACAAGCTATACATACCGTATGTAATGGCTTAGTGCAGTTCTCGGTAGCATTCCCCTTTGAGTCTAGGGCCAGGCCCTGGACACCTAGGGCTTCCATGAAGTGGTTTGACCAGGGCCATCTTTAAGGCAGGGCAAAAGGGGCAGCTGCCCTGGGCCCCATTATTGCTGTGGGGCCCAAAGCAGCTGCCTCATACTTGCCAACTATCCCAGTTTAAATGATCTTGTCCCTTGAAGTTTTAGCCCTTTGCTGTGTCCCGATATCTCAGTGTGAAGTTCTGTTACTAATGCTGCCCAGCTCTGCTCTATTGACAGATACAGATAACTCACAGATGACTCACCTGCATACCCTGTGTTTACATGTAAATAACCTGCATTGATATGTAAATAACAACGTCATTAATATGTAAATAGACACGGACCGTGGAATTGATATGTAAATAGGGGCAGCATTTATACGTATATCATGCCCCCTGAGCTCATATCCACCATCACTTGTGTGAATGTATATACGCACATCTAAGCAGATGCGTGAGGGTGTCATTAACAATTAATGGCACTGCTGTGTATCTGCTAAAGGGCCTCCCTACATTGGTGGTTACTGTGAATGCTCCTATCACATTAGTGGTTAGTGTAAATCCCCAATATACTAGTGGTCAATGTAAATCCCCATTACATTGGTGGCCAGTGTAGAAACTCCTCTTTATATTGGTAATTGGTAAACAAAAAAAAACCTTGCATTTGTGGTCAATTTCAAATCCTCCCTTACATTGGTGGTCAGTGTAAATCCCTCCCTACATCGGTGGTTACTGTGAATGCTCCTATCACATTAGTGGTGAGTGTAAATCCCCATTACATTGGTGGCCAGTGTAAATCCCTAATAAAGTGGTAATCGGTTAAAAAAAAAAAAAAAAACTTGCATTTGTGGTCAGTTTCGAATCCTCCCTTACATTGGTGGTCTTGTAAAGAAGCCCCCTTTAAATTGGTGATGAGTGTAAATCCCCCCTTACATTGGTGGCCAGTGTAGAAATCCCCCTTTATTGGTTGTTGATGTAAAAGCCCCCATTACATTGATTGTCAGTGTAAATTCTTCATTACATTGGTGATCAGTGTACATTTCCCTTTACATTGGTGGTAAGTGCAGAATTGCTCTTACACTGGTGGTCAGTGTAAATGCCCCTTCATATTGGTGGCCAGTGTAAATACCCCCTAACATTGGTGGTTAGTGTAGAAGTGTCCTCTTACATTGGTGGTCAGTACAAATCTCCTCGACAATGGTTGTCTGTGTACATTTCCCCTTTCATGGAGGTCATTATATATTTACCCTTGCACTGGTGGTTGGTGTAAATGCTCCTATTACATTGGTGTCAGTGTAGATAGAAATCCCTCTTTATATTGGTGGTCAGTAGAGATGAGCCAAATACCCCTCCCCCCCATTCGGTTTGCACCAGAGCTTGCGAAAAGGCAAAAAATTTGTGCGAATACTGTTAAGAGTCTATGGGACAAAAAATCATAAGTGCTCATTTTAAAGGCTTATATGCATGATATTGCCATAAAAAGTGTTTGGGGGCCCGGGTTCTGCCCCAGGGGGCATGTATCAATGCAAAAAATGCAAATCAATGCAAAAAAAGTTTTTAAAATGTTTAGAATGATTTGTCGGATCCCGATAATATAGATAAAAATCGTTGAAAAAAACGGCATTGGTTCCCTGCGCTAAAATTAAAAAATTGCGTGGGGGTCCCCCCCAAAATCCATATCGGATCCTTCAGGTCTGGTATGTATTTTAAGGGGAACCCAGCACCAAAATGTAAAAAAAAATGGCGTGGGGGTCCCCCCAAAATTCATACCAAGCCCTTCAGATCTGGTATGGATTTTAAAGGGGGAACCCCGCTCCAAAACCCTGTAGTGGATTTTGGTCAATGTTTACTCATGGAGAACCGGGACCTCTCGCCCTGACACAGGGGATACCCGCGATCGTCTCACGGTGAGGAAGAACGGGGATGTGCAAACTGTAAACAAGCATACCACCATCAAATACCACCAAAAGAAAGCTCTATTTGTGGGAAAAAAAGAACGTCAATTTTGATCAGGTGAAACGTCGCAAGATCGCACAGTTGTCAGTTAAAGCAACACAGTGCCGAATCGCAAAAAGTGCTCTGGTCATGAAGGGGGTAAATCTTTCTAGGGCTGAAGTGGTTAAGGACCCTCGGGTGCAAGCTATCTGGTCCTGGTGACTTATTAATGTTATGTTTTTCAAGTCTATTCCTAATTCTTTCCTCTGTTAGCTAGGAGGGTGCTTCCTGTGACGTGTCATGAGGATAAACCTTGCAGTTTTGGTTTACTGAAGCCCCCCGTTTCCCTTGTGAAGACTGAGGAAAAAATAAATTCAATACCTTCGCCATCTCTCCATCCTTTGTAACCAGATTCCCTTCATCATTCTTTATGAGGCCAATATGATCTGACCTCCCTCTCTTACTATTTATATACTTAAAGAATTTCTTGGGATTCTTTTTACTCTCCTCCGCTATGTGCCTTTCGTGTTCTATCGTGCTACCCTAATTGCACCCTTACGTTTCTTATTGCATACTTTGTAAAGTTGGAATGCTGATGATGACCCCTCAGCCTTGTATTTTTTAAAGGCCTTCTCCTTTGCTTTTATATGCATTTTTTACATTGGCGTTAAGCCACCCTGGACTTTTATTAGCTCTTTTATTAGCTCTTTTAAATGTATTTCCCATTGGGATACACTGGCTAATACCCTTATTTAGTATGCTCTTAAAAGCACACCCATTTTTCCTCCGTGTTCTTTGTTCCTGAGATTTTATCCCATTTAATATCTTTTAGCAAAGAGCGTAGTTTAGGGAAGTTGGCTTTTTTGAAATTCAGTGTCTTTGTATCCCCTTTATGTCTCCTATTTGTGTGATTTATACTGAAACGAATTGACCTGTGATCGCTGTTTCCTAAATTGCCCCATATTTCTTGTTGGTGCATTTACCATCTGACCCATGAAATTGTCCTGCAAGACATTTAGGAAATGGCAAGCTTTAGATGAATGCGCGATTCCTTCCCCCCAGTCTATGTCTGGATAATTAAAATTACCCATTATAATGACACTTCCCATCCTTGCTGCCAGTTAAGGGGCAAAAATGTATGAACCTATTACAAGACAATTTTATGGTCCAGTTTATTAAGGCCCTAACTAGGAATAACACTCTGCTGAACCTGGTAATCTCAAACCATGCAGAGCTTATTACCAATATTCATATAAAAGAACATTTATAATCACACACATAGGTTGGACTTTTTCAACCTCACCTATGTAAACATCTAGGTAGCAGTTACCATATCATGATTTCATTTAATGTTAGCTGTAAGCAACAAATACATATGGAAAAGATAAAAACACTTTAACCACTTGAGCCCCGGACCATTATGCTGCCTAAGGACCAGAGGTCTTTTTCCAATTTGGCACTGCGTCGCTTTAACTGCTAATTGCGCGGTCATGCAATGCTGTACCCAAACAAAATTTGCGTCCTTTTCTTCCCACAAATAGAGCTTTCTTTTGATGGTATTTGATCACCTCTGCGGTTTTTATTTGTTGCGCTATAAATGGAAAAAGACAGAAAAATTTAAAAAAAAATGATATTTTCTACTTTTTGTTATAAAAAAAATCCAATAAACTCAATTTTAGTCATACATTTAGGCCAAAATTTATTCGGCCACATGTCTTTGGTAAAAAAAATGTCAATAAGCGTATATTTATTGGTTTGCGCAAAAGTTATAGCGTCTACAAACTAGGGTACATTTTCTGTAATTTACACAGCTTTTAGTTTATGACTGCCTATGTCATTTCTTGAGGTGCTAAAATAGCAGGGCAGTACAAAACCCCCCCAAATGACCCTATTATGGAAAGTAGACACCCCAAGGAAATTGCTGAGAGGCATGTTGAACCCATTGAATATTTATTTTTTTTGTCCCAAGTGATTGAATAATGACAAAAAAAAAAAAAAATATTTACAAAAAGTTGTCACTAAATGATATATTGCTCACACAGGCCATGGGCCTATGTGGAATTGCACCCCAAAATACATTCTGCTGCTTCTCCTGAGTATGGGGATACCACATGTGTGGGACTTTTTGGGAGCCTAGCCGTGTACGGGGCCCCGAAAACCAATCACCGCCTTCAGGATTTCTAAGGGTGTAAATTTATGATTTCACTCTTCACTGCCTATCAGTTTCGGAGGCCATGGAATGCCCAGGTGGCACAAACCCCCCCCAAATGACCCCATTTTGGAAAGTAGACACCCCAAGCTATTTGCTGAGAGGCATGGTGAGTATTTTGCAGCTCTCATTTGTTTTTGAAAATGAAGAAAGACAAGAAAAAACTTTTTTTTTTTTTCTTTTTTCAATTTTCAAAACTTTGTGACAAAAAGTGAGGTCTGCAAAATACTCACTATACCTCTCAGTAAATAGCTTTGGGTGTCTACTTTCCAAAATGGGGTCATTTGGGGGGGGTTTGTGCCACCTGGGCATTCCATGGCCTCCGAAACTGTGATAGGCAGTGAAGGTGAAATCAAAAATTCACGCCCTTAGAAAGCCTGAAGGCGGTGCTTGGTTTTCGGGGTTCCGTACGCGGCTAGGCTCCCAAAAAGTCTCACACATGTGGTATCCCCGTACTCAGGAGAAGCAGCAGAATGTATTTTGGGGTGTAATTTCACATATTCCCATGGCATGTTTGAGCAATATATCATTTAGTGACAATTTTGTGCAAAAAAAAAAAAAATTGTCTCTTTCCCGCAACTTGTGTCGCAATATAAAATATTCAATGGACTCGACATGCCTCTCAGCAAATAGCTTGGGGTGTCTACTTTCCAAAATGGGGTCATTTGGGGGGGGGGTTTTGAACTGTCCTGGCATTTTATGCACAACATTTAGAAGCTTATGTCACACATCACCCACTCTTCTAACCACTTGAAGACAAAGCCCTTTCTGACACTTATTGTTTACATGAAAAAGTTTTTTTTTTTTTTGCAAGAAAATTACTTTGAACCCCCAAACATTATATATTTTTTTAAAGCAAATGCCCTACAGATTAAAATGGTGGGTGTTTCATTTTTTTTTTCACACAGTATTTGCGCAGCGATTTTTCAAACGCATTTTTTGGGGAAAAAACACACTTTTTTAAATTTTAATGCACTAAAACACACTATATTGCCCAAATGTTTGATGAAATAAAAAAGATGATCTTAGGCCGAGTACATGGATACCAAACATGACATGCTTTACAATTGCGCACAAACGTGCAGTGGCAACAAAATAAATACATTTTTAAAAGCCTTTAAAAGCCTTTACAGGTTACCACTTTAGATTTACAGAGGAGGTCTACTGCAAAAATTACTGCCCTCGATCTAACCTTCTCGGTGATACCTCACATGCATGGTGCAATTGCTGTTTACGTTTGACGACAGACCGCCACTTGCGTTCGCCTTAGCGCGAGAGCAGGGGGCAACAGGGGTGCTTTTTTTTTTTTTCTTAGACCCTAGATCTCTCCTCTGCCCTCAAAGCATCTGACCACACCAAGATCGGTGTGATAAAATGCTTCCCCAATTTCCCAATGGCGCTATTTACATCCGGCGTTTGGAGCCACTCTGGTCTCTGATCAGCTCAATGGTCAGCTGGCTGAATCACCGGCTGCATTTTCAGGTTCCCTGTTGAGACAGGAGAGCCAGAGAAAAACACGGAAGACGGTGGGGGGGGGCATTCCCTCCCACGGCTTGTAAAAGCAGTCTAGAGGCTAATTAGCTGCTAGGATTACTTTTACATGAAAGCCGACCGCTGGCTGAAAAGAATGATACCAAGATGATACCTAAACCTGCAGGCATCATTCTGGTATAACCACTCAAAGTTGTGAATGGCGTACCTGAAGACAAAAAAATGGTTAACAATAAAGCACAGTAAACGGTAAAGTATAAAATATTGCATACCTGAAAAGCAAACATGATAAAACATAATAACAATAAAACATTGCAGAATAGAATACAGTAAAAAAGAGCAGAACAATAGAGAGAATAGAGAGAGAGAGAACAATAAAACGACAACTATTTTTTTAAATTTTATATATATTTTTTTTTTTTTACACTTTTTTTGTAACTGTAACTTTTATAACTGTAACCGGTTCCAGGTTCGGGTCTCTCAAAATGCGATGGCATCTTGGGAGACCCTGTGAAAGTGTGTCCTAGTCTGTGCAATGCTGTATCCTACGCTAATATTCAACTAGTGCATAGTAGCGTTCAAAACATTCACCAATGCAAAGACCAGGATTGTCAGGACAGGAGGGACAATAATAGCGGGTGTCACGCCTATATCCGCGCTTACTGCAGACACAACATCTTTTTGGGGGGTTCGTTGGGTAGGGGTACTCGGGAGGACATAAAGAAAATGCCTCTCATGCAGCCGACTGCATTTGGTTGGGGATGTGAATGGGGGAAGTACGGGCGCTGCAGAAGCGGTGGGTTCCCAATTAGGATTGGCGAATGCAGCAGGAAGGGCACTATGGGCACAACGGGCCTGTGTTTGTCTTCTTGGTGGCAGCGGGACACTATTTGTGCTTGCCACCTCACCAGCTTGAACTGCACTTATGGGACTCGCCACGTCACCAAGTGTTACTGCAGTGCTGGTTTGACTACGACCGGGGTGTACTAGGCCGCTGGTGCTTGCCAGTTCACCAAAACGCTACCAAAAAAACTGTTAGCGATCGGGATCAGGCCTGACTCTGCGAACGCTGCAGTTATGCGTTTAGTGTTTTGTAAGTGACAGTGATCGATCAATACTGCATTTGGGTGGGCTGGGCTGGGCCGGGCGGAGGGGCAAAACGCAGGTGCTAGCAGGTATCTGGGCTGATCCCGCTAACACTGCGTTTTTGGGAACCCTAAACTGCTGGGGACGCTAGTATAGATCTGATCGGATCAGATATTGATCCGTACAGATACTATACTGCCCCGTACACACGGTCGGATTTTCCGATGGACAATGTCCGATCGGAGCGTGTTGTCGGAAATTCCGACCGTGTGTGGGCGCCATCGGACATTTTCCATCGGATTTTCCGACACACAAAGTTGGACAGCAGGAGATAAAATTTTCCGACAACAAAATCCGATCGCCTCAATTCCGACCGTGTGTGGCCTGTTCCGACGCACAAAGTGCCACGCATGCTCAGAAGAAATTCCGACACGGGCCAGCTCGTTCTTGTAAACTTAGCGTTCGCAATGGATACAGCACTTTCGTCACACTGCAATGTTAAAAATGGTTTAATACAGCGCACTCTCTTCTTCTATATAATGTGACAAGAATTAAGTAGTTTAGCTGCTCATATTCACACACACTTCTCACAAACTTCTTTTGTTACTATTTATCGGGATTCCCTCAATATATTTTGATTTCTCACATCTGACAACATATTTTTTTTTTTTTTTTTTTGACTTTAATGTAGAATCTTTTTTTGTGTTTCTCTTTTTTAAATTTTTATTTTGTTGATTTTGATTTGTACTCCCGAAAATGTTTGTGTGTTTTTTGTGACAAGTTCCCACAACACCATTGATATGTTGTTCTATTTAATCTGTAGGAGATTGTTTGGTGTTGTTGTCCCTTGTTAATTTCACATTGTACTTTAGAAATGTACCTGAATCGTCACCAACAAACTGTCTTTTTTGGATGAAAACACACACAGGAGAGTAGAATTTCCCGAAAAAATTTTTATTAAGGGGTCACAACTATAAAAAAAACAAAGAGGGAGGCAACGCTGGAGAAACTGCAGAAATTGGCGAAGCCTGGGACCCCCAGGGCAGACATCAATTATTTAAAAGCAAAATTGGTGGCCTGAGGAGTCCTTATCTTAGGGAGGGCAGTCTGGTCCAGAAGTCCCAGAGATCCGGAAAGCAGCAGATGACATCTATGTCCCCAGGCTGTGGTCATACGAGAGACTGCATCTTCTGTCAGACCAGACTGAACCCAGGGCAATCACTCTCAGGTCTTCCTTCCACGCTTCCTTCCAGGCTTTGGCTGTGGTGGTGGAGTTGTGGCAGCAGGAGGAGGAGGAGGAGGAGGATGGTCCATCTCCATGACATCCGTCTTGGGTGTCAGTTCCCCACTCTCCCCCTTCCGAAGGACTTTATAAAGCAAGTCCTCACAGAGCCTGCGTTGGCCCTCCTGCATGCCCTGCAATTTTGTGGCAGCCATGCAGGCAAAGGCCTCTGCAGGACTGGGGAAGGCTCTTAGGGATGCCGAAGCCTCCTGGATCAGCCTGTATGCTGAATCCTGCACAGGACTGGGAGTCGCCTTCCTGGCCCTTTTATGTGGCAGGCGGAGGGGAGGAACCTGAGACTCAGTCAGGCTGCGACTGGTCCCAGGCTTCTCTTGGCTGACACTTAGCCCCGCCTCCTCCTGGCTGCCACTAATCCCCGCCTCCTCCTGACTGCCACATTCCACAGCCTCCTCCTGGCTGAGGTCTTCCTGTGTATGAAAAAGGGACATAGTTTTAGTATTTTTTACATCAATCACACACAATTTTCACCTCCTGACTGCTGCAAATTGAATGTTAACAAATATAACAGACTATCCTTCTGAGCCCAGCAGTTTTCATTCTTGTCCCAATTTTGGGTGCCCACTACTGTCTATTGATATGTAAAACACTTTCAAGCAGCAATTAGTGATCAATAATAACATCTAATAAACATCATTTCTTTATTGCCCAGAAATCTGTAGAAGAATGCTATAGCTGACTCCAGCTGGGCTCCTCAACTTCTTCCTGGCTGGAAGGCCCAGGTTGGACATCGGAAGCCTCAGCTGGTATGGAAGGAAGCGTGGAAGGAAGAGTAGAGAGGGATTCCCTGACTTCAGTGTGGTCTGACAGAAACCGCAGTCTCTCGTAGTACCACAGCCTGGGGACATAAACGTCATCTGCTGCAGCTCCGGACCTCTGGGAATCTGTGACCTTCTTGCGCTCCCTAAGATAAGTGCTCCTCAGGCCACCAATTTTAGCTTTCAAATAAGGGATGGTTGCTGTGGGGACCACCGGCTTCACCAACTCCAGCAGTTTCTCCAGCGCTGCCTGCCTCTTCTGTTTGTGGTTATAATGGGGGTGTCTCACCTGCCACAGACAGGGCAGCTCCCTGTACTGGTCTATGAACAGGGGAAGGAAGTTGTGGTCATTGAAGCCATCCATTTTCTCTGCAAGACACAACACAAGACAAACCCTAATGTCAGGCCAAACTCCCATAATCTTGTTACAATATAGGCTTCCATTTCAAAGCAGTATAGGCCCAAGTTTAGATCTTACCTTCGTTAGCACGATCGGCGTGTCCGATGCTCCTTCCTCCGCTCACAGATCGTACGTAAGACGCACGCGCGTTACGCTTTATACACACTGCGCATGCGTATAACTCCGCCCGCCCCTGACGTTCTTTCTAGTCTATTCCCCGCCCCTTTTCATTCGGCGCAGTGGGGGAAGAGCACATGGCGGATAGACAGCAGGATCGTGCTAACTGTAGCAACGAGGAGGAGGAGGAGGAAAGGCTGGAGCCTGAAACGTCCCGATCCAGAAGGAGATTAAAGGACTCAAATATGTCCTTTGGGGAGATGTTGGAAATGGTGGACATCCTGAAGAGAGCTGACTATGAGGGAAAGTATGGGCCTTACCCCAACCCCAATGTCCGAAAGGCCAAGATCATGGCGAAAGTGGTCAGGAGTCTGCACCGGAAATTCGGGGTACGACGATCGAAAGATCAGCTCAAGAAGCGGTGGTCGGACCTCAAATTACGAGAACACGAGCAGTACAGAAAGATCCGGAGAGTGCTGCAAAAAAGTAAGTAGTTGTGCTGTGTTCCTATTTTTTAGTTGTTTATTACGTTCGTGCTGCTCCATGTGCTTTTAGTAACTGTTGTACAGTTTAAAATGGCAACTTTCATGTTCATGGGCACATTATTCGTTCGGATCACACATTTTTCTTTCGGACTAGAAAATACCATTGTTTAGGCCATATGCATTTGCCCACCATTTTGACGCCCTATACTTGTCTTCAAAGAATTTGGTTGTGTAGATGGCTTTGTTACTAGAATGAAATGCAAACTAGATTGTGTGTAAGGAGAGGACACTCAGCAGCTGTTTTCACATCTGGACACTGGAGCACTAGTGTGGGACCCCAGAACACCATTTTTATTAGGGGGCCCACACAGGTGCTCCAGTGTATACTATAGGGGGGGCTCCATCTGTGAAGCTTGTACCAAACAGGTAAAGTATTGGAGGTTGACAAAGGACACTAAAAAAGCTACATCTTGGAACTCGGCTAAAATAGACAATTGTACCCCACTTCCAAGCAATGTTTCATCTTTATAGTTCTGCCATCAAATATCTGTGTGCTAATTATACCATTTTTGTTTTACATAGGGGAGAAAAGACTCGGAGGACACCCCTCATCCGAGGAGACCAGAGCCCCCCCCCTCTGGAAGAAGGGGAAATCCCCCCAACACAAGCTGAGCAGGAGGAAGAAGACGTGGTGGAAATAGTCACCACAACAGGTGAGTGTCTGCGAACACAGGCTCAGGAAAGAGATGGATGGTGGCATTTTTGGGCAAACCTAAATTATTTTGGGTTTCCTCTCTTTTTAGGTGATCGTGAGGGTGTGGATGAAGATCTTTTCACATCCGAAAGTGCCCAGATCCTGATCGGGGAGATCATGGGGTGTAATTTACAATTGCAAAACATCAAGCAAAACATCAATGATGTTATTCCAAAATATAAAAACATCATTGATGTTTTGGGGCGAGTTTAAAGCCCCTCCAAATCACTTTCTTCTTTTGTGTGCTACAATGTGCTAAATGTTTTTGTGATTTTTCCCAAAGCCAAATTTGGAGGATGCACACAGTGTGCCAACATGTGCTATCTGCCATCACGGGAGATCAATGGACGCGTTTTGGGGGTGCAACCCCTTCCTCAATAATAAAGTAGTGGTGAGGAAGGGCTTTCTCCCCCAAAACACGTCCCTTGATCCCCCGTGATGGCAGATAGCACATGTTGACATTGTGAAATTTGTGTGCATCTTCCAAATTTGGCTTTTCCTGGGGTGATTTCCGCCCATCTGAACGCAATATCAAACCCAGTTCCTAAATACTCATGTCTGATATTGCCTTCCAGTTCTACCAAATGTGAACTTTGTAAGATCAAGATTTGTGTCTTTCTTGTTGGTTTTACAGAGGCCTGTTTTCTATAAAATGGACATTTTGATTTTGGATAATGACACCACAAAAATTGTTATACAACAAACATGTCGGTTTGTCAGAAAAACCTTTGGTAAATGCACATGTGATTGTGCAGGTATTAAAAAGATTGTTCATCAAGAATGTGTGGATTATTGTCTCAACGCTACAACATTTTTGGGGTGATGTAATTGTTGTTTGATGAGAAAATGGGGGTAATTTCCTAAGGGCAAATACTCTTTGCACTACAAGTGCAGTTTCAGTGTAGTAGTGCAAAGTGTCTTTGCATTTAGTAAATAACAGCCAACAGTGCTTTGTAAGGTTACACAATCACAACATTTTCTGGACTCCACACATTTCTGTCAGGGTCAGCTCAAACAAACACAAGCAGTAAATGTCCACAAAGAAGAGCCTGGGGGGAGATGCCTGTCAAGAACTTGAGGTCCTGCAGGCTTCTCCCTGTGGCCAAATACCGCAGGGTAGCGACCAACCTCTGCTCCGGAGTGATGGCTTGCCTCATGCAGGTATCCTGCCTGCTAATATAGGGGGTCAGCGAAGCCAACAAACGGTGAAACACGGGGTCCGTCATCCTGAGAAAGTTCCTGAAATCATCAGGATTATTCTCACGGATCTCACGGAGCAAAGGCATGTGACAGAACTGGTCACGCTGAAGCAACCAATTCTTGGTCCATGAACTCCTCCCCACCCTGTTCATGGACTGGACTTGTGTCAAGGTCAGGACCCCAACACCAAGCCCCCGCACAGCACGAACTGTACGAGGAGTACGCATACGAAACATGGCTAGATGAACAATCTTTTTAATACCTGCACAATCACATGTGCATTTACCAAAGGTTTTTCTGACAAACCGACATGACTGCTGAGGTGCAATAAGCCCAGGTCCCAACCATCACTTGTCATACCTTACCCCTTCTTCCCATCCAATAAAAAACCACACATGCAACCATTAACGTTGGAAAGGGCAAGGCCACAGCTTTATTTAAATCAACATTAACATTAACCTTTAGGACCGTGCCAGTCACAGTTGTACTGTGAGCACTCAACTACCAATGTAAAAGGGAGATGAAGGAGGGGCCTGTCCTTACCATCAGTGCCGGACCGGCCGTCAATCTCCCAATTACCATCCGGGCATCAAAGGGGTTCCATATTTGCTGGCAAGGTTACCAAAACCGCAACACGCTGTGACATACCATCAAAATTAGGGCGGGTGGGTGGGCAGCTCTTCCATGCTTCCGTCCGAAAAGGACCATAATCCCCTGGGGTGCCAAACTCCTGAGCTCAGGCCCAACCCTTTTCCCCCTTGTACCAATCCTGAGTTATAACAACTTTACTGCAACTCCTCCCTGGCCATGCCCCCATCAGTCAGGGCTCTCTTTCCCGATGGGCTCAAGAGGCTCTCATGACTGCTGAGGTGCAATAAGCCCAGGTCCCAACCATCACTTGTCATACCTTACCCCTTCTTCCCATCCAATAAAAAACCACACATGCAACCATTAACGTTGGAAAGGGCAAGGCCACAGCTTTATTTAAATCAACATTAACATTAACCTTTAGGACCGTGCCAGTCACAGTTGTACTGTGAGCACTCAACTACCAATGTAAAAGGGAGATGAAGGAGGGGCCTGTCCTTACCATCAGTGCCGGACCGGCCGTCAATCTCCCAATTACCATCCGGGCATCAAAGGGGTTCCATATTTGCTGGCAAGGTTACCAAAACCGCCACCAGCCAGTCAGTGATCCACTGACGGGCGCCCCACCGCAGCCAGCGCCTGTTCCACCCCCCTCTGAAGTCCCAGGTTAAATATGTCCATGCCAATGTCATTGAGATGAACACCATCCCTCCTCAACAAGTCATTGTTGTTTCCCTCCAAATCTTTGTGACGGACAACGACCCCCCCGATCCTCCGAACAAATTTGGACACTTGGGCGTTGACCTTCCTCCGAAAATTTTCTAAACAGGGTCCCGGAACTTCTCTAGCCCAAATAGAACGAGGGACAATCTCTGACCATACGAAAGTCACGCTGGTAAACATTGCAAGGCATTGAGCAATATCACCTTTTATGGCAGCAATTAAATCCACGGACCGGGTGTAACCTACGTCATTCCCGCCGGCGTGAACCACAAGGACGATGTGACCGGACACGCGGGTACGGAGGTGCCAACATTCCCACAGTACCTGATGCCAACGCAGCCCGCGCAGGCCCAGCCAGCGAATCCTTGCCACGTTTGAAGAGAGTCCCAAATTTCTCCCATAGTTCCGGATCTCTGCGCGACGAGCCGCCCAGAAGACAAAGGAATCGCCCAGTATCCATACTTGCGTCGGGGGAAAACCTGAAATTAACACAAAAGGTGAGGGCGAACATACAGCGAAAAACGAGACGACTCCCATCTACCCAGCCGCTGAAGTTCCGTATCGGAAAACCCTAAGCCCGAAGCGGCGGTGGCAGCGCCTATGCGAAATGAGCGAGTCGAAAAATCGCCCGCTGGTAAGCCTAAAGCCTTGAGGCAAAAACGAAAAAACTTTTAAAAATTGGAAGCGACTCAAAGAGGAGGAGTCAGCGTGCACGAAAAAAGTGGGAGATGGGGGGCGCACGGAAAGAAAAGAAAAGGAAAGGCCAGAGACACAGGACAGAATGTGCCGCCACAGTGGTGCAGCACCACTCGGCGGCCCCTGCCAAGGCTGTCAGTCTTCGAGGAGCGCAATAAAATGGTGACACTGCGCTCCGACAGGGCAACATCCTCCGATCGAATACCCCCAGTAGAAGACCTAGATTTTGCAACTAATTCCCCGATGCGAAAAGCCCCAAAAAACGCCCATGAGAAAGCTACTCGGAACAGCAAAATCTCAAACTCGGATGAGCACACCTCCGGCAACATAGCCAAAACATCCGATAAAATCTGTAAAGAAATGGGGCCCCTGGAATCAGGCAAATGAGTGATGCGTTTCCAGCCCCTCAATATCCGACGCACTGGAAAGGCTTTTGTGACGTCCCCCCACCCCAGAAGCTGAAACCAAAAGGATAAGGCGGACATAGCCGAAGAGACAGTGGAACCCGACACTCCCTTATCCTGTAACTGGACCAGGTAAGCAAAAAGGATTAAACGTCTGTCATCAGGGGATGAAATAGAGAACTCACCGCCCCCGACGCTTGTGACCACTCGTGCCAGACCCGACAATACGACGCCCACGTCCGCGGAGAAAGCGACGACCGAAGCAGTTCTAACAATCCCCGGAAACGAGGTTCCATAAGTGGGCCGGACAGGGGAGGACCTCCAGCGAAGCAGACGGAGCCAGGGAACGAAAACGGGGGTACTGTTGGCGGGAAAGAGCATCGGCAATGTCATTAGAAACTCCCGGAACGTGTTTTGCCCTAACATAAATGTTAAATTGCAAACATTTTAAGACCAAAAAACGCAACAGTGACACAACCGGGGGGGAACTGGCCGATTGCTTGTTCACTACCTGCACTACGCTCATATTGTCTGACCAAAAGATCACCTGACGATTGCGCAACTGTTCACCCCAAAGCTCCACCGCTACAATGATCGGGAAAAGCTCCAAAAGGGTGAGATTGCGCAATAAGTCCATGCGGGCCCATGAGGCCGGCCAACATTCCGCAGACCACTCCCCCCGAAAGAAGGCACCGAAACCACAGGAGCCTGCCGCATCAGTGTACAACTCCAGCTGTGAGTTCGGTACCTCCTCCTGCAACCAACAAGACTGTCCGTTGTAGGATTGCAAAAAGGTTAGCCAAATGTCCAAATCCGCCCGCATGGGCTTGGTGATCCGAACGTGGTGGTGCGGGGCCGTAACGCCCTTCGTGGCCCAAGACAAGCGCCTGCAGAAAGCCCTCCCCATGCGTATGACCCTGCACGCGAATACTAGGTGTCCCAGCAGAGATTGCAGCTGTTTCAGCTGAAGTTTTTTAGACCCTTTCGCCAAACGAACCAAGGATAGAAGCCTGGTCAGCTTCTCCCTCGGCAGGCGAAAGACCATGGCCACTGTGTCAATCTCGATACCCAAAAAGGATAGTACCGTTACTGGACCCTCGGTCTTGTCAACGGACAGTGGGACGGCGAAACGCCGACAAACATCTTGAAAAACAGAGAGTAAGCATTGACACTGCCCACTGTCCGAGGGACCCACAAAAAGGAAATCATCCAAGTAGTGCAGCATGGACTGAGACCCGGCCTCCTGGGCGACTACCCACTCAAGGAAGCTACTAAATAACTCGAAGAAGTAACACGAAATGGCGCAACCCATAGGCAGGCACATATCGAAGAAATAGCTTCCCTGAAAGTAGCAACCCAGGAGGTGGAAACAATCCGGGTGGACCGGGAGAAGGCGAAAAGCGGATTCAATGTCCGCTTTTGCCAAAAGAGCGGAACGCCCTGCTGCCCTGACGAGGTGAAGAGCCTTATCAAATGACGCGTAATGCACCCGCGATTCCTCACGATCAATTCCGTCGTTGACAGAGGAGCCGGAAGGGTAGGATAAGTGATGAATTAAACGAAATTTACCACTCGCCTTTTTGGGGACCACGCCTAGTGGGGACACCCGCAGGTTGTGAAATGGGGGAAGATCAAAGGGGTCCGCCATGCGCCCCAGTTCCAGCTCTTTCTGGATTTTTTCGGCCACTACGGATTCAAATTCCACAGCCGATTTTAAATTAGCCGACATGGTAGGAGCGTTAGACGGGGAAAACGGTATCCAAAAACCTCTATCCAGGCCATCCTTTAGAATCAGGGCCTCCCTACGAAGGGGGTACCTGTCAGGGTTCTTACCTTGGCAGGCAGGGCGCCCGCGGTGGTGTGCGTCAGGGTGCGTCGGCGCGCGTTGGCGCGCGCGTTTCTGCGGACCTCGCTGTGCGGGCTCCTCGCGGCGCCGGTATGTGTGTCCGGGATCGTTCCACTGTGCACGCCGGTGTGCGGGGGCGCGCGCGCGGGCGTTTGCGGGCGCGCGTGCCTGGGTGTGCCGGGGCGCGCGCGTGCACGTCGGTTGGCGCCAAAAGCCCTATTTAAGCCAGTAAGTTCTGGTGACCAGTGCTGCCTAATCAACAGCTCGTAGTTCCAGAGCCTGTCCGTGTACCTTGTTGTTCCTGTTATTCCTATTGATCCGGCCTTGTCCCCTGACCACTCTCTGAACTCTGCCTGCACCGACCTTTGCTTGTCTGACCATCCGCCTGCCTGTTCCACTGTACCTTTGCCGTCCGCCTGCTGCCAAACCCGGCCTGTCTCCTGACCATCCATCTGCCTGCTCCCTGGGATCCAGTCAGCCTGTCTGCAGTCTTCCTGCCTGTGTCCACACCAGCCTGCTCTGCTCAGTGAAGGTGCTCCAGTCTACTCAGCCTTTGCTACAGTTAACCCTGAGTCTCCCGGACAGCAACTCCAGGAACAGCCATACAGGCCTTCATACCACTCCGTACTGTTGTACCCCCTGTTTACTCTACCAGGGGGCCAATAGTCGGAGGGTAAGGGAGCCTACCCTCTGCCCGACAGGACTCGCCGGTCTGGTAAGTTGGAGCCTGATAGTACCGGTCTAGCCAGGGCAACATCTCTAGGACGTTCACCGGCGTCCTCCGGCTTAGGAAGGTCGGTCTTGGCTCCCGCTCTGGAAAGTGTCTGTTTTCCCTTCCTGAAGCACCGGCTGGAGGGGTGAGCGCCCCCACAGCTAGAGCACTCATGCCTGAAACGACAGGCGGAGTACCACTTACAGTGGCTTTCGTTGAAAAGCCAACAGACACCTTTCTTGGAGGCGGCCGACGCTCCGGATTGAGGAGCGCCGACCGCGGACTGAAAGGACGCCGGCCTATGAGGGCACATTAGCAACAACCATAGGCTACCATCCTGACAGTCGAAACGAAGCTCCTTGCGCGCCGCCATCTTCTGTCTAAACTGGGTGTCATACTGGAACCAGAATTAACCCCCATAAACCTTGTACGCTCCCCAGATAAGGTCCAGGTAGCAGAACAAGGAGGTCGCCAACTCTGGGTAACACTCACAGAGCACACCCGCGTAGGCGCAGAAACCTTGCAGCCAGTTCCCAAATGTTCTAGGAAGCTGCTTGACTTTATCGCCCTGTGTAGCGACGTCCACCCGACGGGATTTGTCGACCGTTTCCCTGTCCGACGGAACTAGAGCGAGGAAATCAACAAAATCCCGACGCCATATTCTTTCCTTCGTCTCCTCCGGTATGTGGGCACCCGTGGGAGCTACCGCCCACAAGGCCCCTCCGGAAGGAGGGGAAAGATTTGCCGCCGCGCCCGAAACGCCCATACTAGAGAGAACCGACCTGACCACCGACACTATACGGTCTTGAGGGCCCGATACGGAATCATCAACAGACCTCCCCCAAATCAGTTCACAATCATACTCACTGATCCTTGGGGGCATCACCGATGGACGATCAACGGGCGAGGCGGTGTCCCATACGACTCCGGGAGACTGCAGGCTGGAACGGCCAGCACCGTGAGGAGCAACGGGGCCGTGTATGTTCGGGCCGTCCCGGCCGACTGATAGATCCAAAGGCGGGGGTCCCTCCCCGGACACTGAAGGGGCCCCTTGGCCGAGGGCATTGACTGTGCAGGTGCAGGAGTGTCTCTGGATTCTGTCCCGCTGATCCGGGGCGGAAGCTGCCGCCAGCCCGGATCCGGAATCTCCCGCCCAGCCGGGCGCAGGGAGACTGGCGTTACCCGCCATGTTGACCGCGTAGGAGGGGTTAAACCCCGGGGACTGGAGGGGGGGAATCCGCGAGCCCTCCGCCCGACTGGGCGCTGGGGGGCGTCCGAGAGCACGGGGGGGGATGGCATCCGTGGGGGCCGAAAAACCCGCACCCGCCCTGCCAGGCGCAGAGGGGGCACATCGCATCCGGGATGCTAAATGACATGGCGCGGCCTGGGTCTGGGACCTGTCCCCCACCCGTCCGGGCGCAATGGGAGTCCTGCCCTGCGAAAAACCCGCTCCCGATGGCCCAGAAGCCGCCGAGGGCCCCGCCCATGAAGGCGCCGGGGGACCTTGCGACCTGGCCACTCTTGGACGATTCGCGTCCCGGGATGAATTACCCCCCACCCAGCCGGGTGCTGAAAGGGCCACATTATGTAGGGCGCCCTGGCCATAGGAATCCTGGGCCAGCTGCGACCACACCCTGGAGGGCGCAGGATGAGGCAGCTCGCACCCATATTTCCCCCCATGAATGCCCCCACAATCCCCCCCCCGCCCAGCCGGGCGCAGAGGGGTGCTGGGCACATGCATTGCCTGTGCTGTGCACGGCCAGATCGAATCCTCCCGCCTGGCTAGGCGCAGGGAGTGAGCTGGCCGCTAGGGGGAGCCGGTATCGAACCGAGGCGCCGTCGACGCTGCAGACGCCGCCGTCCGAGGGATCAAAAGCTGCCGCTGGAGCGGGCGAACAGCTCCGGCCTCCTCCAGCCGCCCTGCGAGAGGACAGCCTGGCCGAGGAGCGGAGCACGCGAGCACGCCCGCCGCCCCCCCCGCTGCTAGCAGGGGCGGAAGCAGGTACAGACCAACGCGAGGCCGTGGGCTGGAGCGCTCCAGCTCCATCCAGGCCTCGCGCCATACCCAGGGAAGGGGAGGGGGGCGAGGGGGGAGCTGCGGAGCGGGGGCTACGGGAACGGGGACACCGAGGGGGGGGCCGCAAGTTATTCCTGATGGCCGGGGAAGGCGACCGACGAGGGGGGGCACGCCGAGAGCGGGCGGCCGACCCCCGCTTCCTGGCTGCTGGAGCCCTGGGAGCCCGAACCGGAGAGGGATGGATGGGGGGGGGGAGCAGTGAGAGGCCGCAGAGGGGCTGGGGCTGAAGCGAGAAGGTGGACGGGCACATCTGCGGGCCCTGCGTCCATCCGACTCGGGAGGAGGAACAGGGGAAGGGGCAGTGGAAGGGGCAGGAGAGGGCACCCCAGGGGATAAGAGGGCAAAGAGCCAGTCAGCCTGACCCTTGAGGGCCAGCTCACAGACCTTAGCCCGGAGGTGATCCGTGTCCATGGCTGGAGCCGCAGGGTCAGGTCCGAGCTCCTCCATGCTTCCGTCCGAAAAGGACCATAATCCCCTGGGGTGCCAAACTCCTGAGCTCAGGCCCAACCCTTTTCCCCCTTGTACCAATCCTGAGTTATAACAACTTTACTGCAACTCCTCCCTGGCCATGCCCCCATCAGTCAGGGCTCTCTTTCCCGATGGGCTCAAGAGGCTCTCATGTTTGTTGTATAACAATTTTTGTGGTGTCATTATCCAAAATGAAAATGTCCATTTTAGAAAACAGGCCTGTGTAAAACCCACAAGAAAAGACACAAATCTTGATCTTACAAAGTTCACATTTGGTAGAACCTGAAGGCAATATCAGACATGAGTATTTAGGAACTGTGTTTGATATTGCGTTCAGATGGGGGGAAATCACCCCAGGAAAAGCCAAATTTGGAAGATGCACACAAATTTCACAATGTCAACATGTGCTATCTGCCATCACGGGGGATCAAGGGACATGTTTTGGGGGAGAAAGCCCTTCCTCACCGCTATTATTGAGGAAGGGGTTGCACCCCCAAAACGCGTCCATTGATCTCCCGTGATGGCACATAGCACATGTTGACACACTGTGTGCATCCTCCAAATTTGGCTTAGGGAAAAATCACAAAAAGATTTAGCACATTGTAGCACACAAAAGAAGAAAGTGATTTGGAGGGGTTTTAAACTTGCCCCAAAACATCAATGATGTTTTTATATTTTGGAATAACATCATTGATGTTTTGCTTGATGTTTTGCAATTGTAAATTACACCCCATGATCTCCCCGATCAGGATCTGGGCACTTTCGGATGTGAAAGGATCTTCATCCACAACCTCACGATCACCTAAAAAGAGAGGAACCCCAAAATAAATTAGGTCTAAAAAATATGCCACCATCCATATCTTATCTGAGCCTGTGGTCGCAGACACTCACCTGTTGTGGTGACTATTTCCACCACGTCCTCCTGCTCTTCTTGTGTTGGGGGGATTTCCCCTTCTTCCAGAGGGGGGGGGCTCTGGTCTCCTCGGATGAGGGGTGTCCTCCGAGTCTTTTATCCCCTATGTAAAACAAAAATGGTATAATTAGCACACAGATATTTGATGGCAGAACTATAAAGATGAAACATTGCTTGGAAGTGGGGTACAATTGTCTGTTTTAGCCGAGTTCCAAGATGTAATTTTATTAGTGTCCTTTGTCAAGCTGCAATACTTTACCTGTTTGGTACAAGCTTCACAGATGGAGACCCCCCTATAGTATACACTGGAGCACCTGTGTGGGCCCCCTAATAAAAATGGTGTTCTTGTGTCCCACACTAGTGCTCCAGTGTCCAGATGTGAAAACAGCTGCTCAGTGTCCTCTCCTTACACAAAATCTAGTTTGCATTTCATTCTAGTAACAAAGCCTAACAAATCTACACAACCCAATTCTTTGAAGACAAGTATAGGGCCTCAAAATGGTGGCCAAATGCATATGGCCTAAACAATGGTATTTTATAGTCCGAAAGAAAAATGTGTGATCCGAACGAATAATGTGCCCATGAACATGAAAGTTGCCATTTTAAACTGTACAACAGTTCCTAAAAGCAAATGGAGCAGCACGAACGTAATAAACACCCAAAAAATAGGAACACAGCACAACTACTTACTTTATTTCAGCACTCTCCGGATCTTTCTGTACTGCTCATGTTCTCGTAATTTCAAGTCCGACCACCGTTTCCTGAGCTGATCTTTCGATCATCGTACCCCGAAATTCCGGTGCAGACTCCTGACCACTTTCGCCATGATCTTGGCCTTTCGGACATTGGGGTTGGGGTAAGGCCCATACTTTCCCTCATAGTCGGCCCTCTTCAGGATGTCCACCATCTCCAACATCTCCCTAAAGGACATATTTGAGTCCTTTAATCTCCTTCTGGATCGGGACGTTTCAGGCTCCAGCCTTTCCTCCTCCTCCTCCTCGTTGCTACAGTTAGCACGATCCTGCTGTCTATCCGCCATGTGCTCTTCACCCACTGCGCCGAACGAAAAGGGGCGGGGAATAGACTAGAAAGAACGTCAGGGGCGGGCGGAGTTATACGCATGCGCAGTGTGTATAAAGCGTAACGCGTGCGTCTTACGTACGATCTGTGAGCGGAGGAAGGAGCATCGGAGACGCCGATCGTGCTAACGAAGGTAGGATCTAAACTTGGGCCTATACTGCTTCGAAATGGAAGCCTATATTGTAACAAGATTAGGGGAGTTTGGCCTGACATTAGGGTTTGTCTTGTGTTGTGTCTTGCAGAGAAAATGGATGGCTTCAATGACCACAACTTCCTTCCCCTGTTCATAGACCAGTACAGGGAGCTGCCCTGTCTGTGGCAGGTCAGACATCCCCATTACAACCACAAACAGAAGAGGCAGGCAGCGCTGGAGAAACTGCTGGAGTTGGTGAAGCCGGTGGTCCCCACAGCAACCATCCCTTATTTAAAAGCTAAAATTGGTGGCCCGAGGAGCACATATCTTAGGGAGCGCAAGAAGGTCACAGATTCCCAGAGGTCCGGAGCTGCAGCAGATGACGTTTATGTCCCCAGGCTGTGGTACTATGAGAGACTGCGATTTCTGTCAGACCACACTGAGGTCAGGGAATCCCTCTCTACTCTTCCTTCCACTCTTCCTTCCACCCCAGCTGAGGCTTCCGATGTCCAACCTGGGCCTTCCTGCCAGGAAGAAGTGGAGGAACCCAGCTGGAGTCAGGTATAGCATTATTCTCATAGGCGTGCGCAGCCTATTGCATTAGGGTGTGCACCCGAAAGCTCAAGCACACATACGTGTGTATATGTATGTATATTCAAAAGTATTGGGACGCCTGCCTTTACACACACATGAACTTTAATGACATCCCTGTCTTAGTCGGGAGGGTTCAATACTGAGTTGGCTCCGCCCTTTGCAGCTATAACAGCTTCACCTCTTCTGGGAAGACTGTCCACAAGGTTTAGGAGGGTGTCTATGGGGATGTTTGATCATTCTTCCAGAAGGGCATTTGTGAGGTCAGGCACTGATGTTGGATGAGATGGCCTGGGTCACAGTCCTCACTCAAATTCATCCCAAAGGTGTTCTATCGGGTTGAGGTCAGGACTCTGTGCAGGTCAGTCAAGTTCCTACACCCCAAACTCACTCATCCATGTCTTTATGGACCTTTCTTTGAGCACTGGTCCAAATCATTTGGTGGAGGGGGGATTATGGTGTGGGGTTGTTTTTCAGGGGTTGGGCTTGGCCCCTTAGTTCCAGTGAAGGGAACTCTTAAGGCGTCAGCATATCAAGACATTTTGGACAATTTCATGCTCCCAACTTTGTCGGAAGAGTGGGGACGGCCCCTTCCTGTTCCAACATGACTGAGCACCAGTGCACAAAGTAAGATCCATAAAGACATGTACTTAGCAGGGCTGGTGGGAAATAACTTCAAGTGCAATGATTCACATTATAACCGTAACTAAAACATATACAATTAAGTGTAACACTCTAAAAAATAAAAATTCCAAAGTGTGAACCTCCCAACTAAAAAGTTGTTGCACTTGAAGTTAATTTGTATTACAATTATCTGTAGAGGGGTTTCCACCATCCCTGTTAAGGCAACACTCATGAGCACTAATAGGCTGCACTGATTGGCAGCGTTGATGGCCACTAATTGGTAGCACTGATGTGCACAGACAGGCAGCACTGATTGGCACTGATAGGTGGCACTGATGGGTGGCACTGATGGACACTGATTGTCAGCACTGATTGGCCCTGATAGGCGGCACTGATGGGCACTGATATGCATCATTGATGGGCTCTGATTGGTAGCACTTATGGGCACTGATAGACTCTGATTCGCATCACTGATTGGCAGCACTGATGGACACTGATTGGCAGTACTGATGGACACTGATTGGCACTGATAGGCAGCACTGATGGACACTGATGGGCACTGATAGGCTGCACTGATGGGCACTGACTGGCAGCACTGATGGGCACTGATAGGTGGCACTGATAGGCAGCACTGATGGGCACTAATTGTCAAAACTGGCACTGATAGGCAGAACTGATGGGCACTGATATGCAGCACTGATGGGCACTGATTGGCAGCACTAATGGGCAGCACTTATGGGCACTGATTGGCACTGATATGCAGCACTGATAGGCAGCATTGGTTGGCACTGATAGGCAGCATTGGTTGGCACTGATTGACAGCATTGGTTGGCACTGATTTACAGCATTGGTTGGCACTGATAGGCAGCACTGACTGGCACTGGTTGGCACTGATAGGCAGCATTGGTTGGCAATGATAGACAGCACTGGTTTGCACTGATAAGCAGCAATGGTTGGCAATGGTTGGCACTGGTTGGCACAGATAGGCAGCACTGATTGGCAGCATTGGTTGCACTGAAAAGCAGCACTAGCACTGATTGGCAGCATTGGTTGGCACTGATAGGCAGCATTAGTTGGCACTGATTGGCAGCACTGGTTTGCACTGGTTGGCACTGATAGGCAGAATTGGTTGGCACTGATAAGCAGCACTGGTACAGATAGGCAGCATTGGTTGGCACTGATTGGCAGCATTGGTTGGCACTGATTGGCAGCATTGGTTGGCACTGATTGGCAGCATTGGTTGGCACTGATAGGCAGAATTGGTTGGCACTGATAAGCAGCACTGGCACGGATAGGCAGTACTGGTTGGCACTGATAGGCAGCATTGGTTGGCACTGATGAGCAGCACTGGCACTGATAGGCAGCATTGGTTGGCACTGATAAGCAGCACTGGCACTGATAGGCAGCATTGGTTGGCACTGATAGGCAGCACTGGTTTGCACTGATAGGCAGCACTGGTTTGCACTGATTGGCACTGATAGGCAGAATTGGTTGGCACTGATAAGCAGCACTTGCACTGATTGGCAGTACTGGTTGGCACTGATTGGCAGCATTGGTTGTCACTGATTGGCAGCATTGGTTGGCACTGATAGGCAGCATTGGGTGGCACAGATAGGAGAGAGGAGGAGTTTCACATTCAGGAGATCGTGAGAATTGCCAGAGCTGTTCAGTGTATGAAACTGTCAGCTAATGACACTGCAAGCAGGGAGAGAGACCAGCTATTAAAAGTCAGCGGTGATGTTGGTGGTGGGCGGGACTGAAAAGTTACCAAACACCAGCCAATAGGATGGGTTTGGGCGGGCCGCTACATTTCTCTGGCTCCGCCCCCTCTCTGAAGCAGCCCAATCATTGGCTGGTGTTGGCGCTTGGTCCCGCCCACCCCCGACATCGCGGCTGAGCTGTAATGACTTACAACTCAGCCGCGATGTCGGGGGTGGGCGGGACCAAGTGCTATAAACACCAGCCAATGTTTGAGCTGCTTCAGAGAGGGGTGGGGCCACATAAATGTAGCCGCCCGCCCAGACCCCATCCCAATTGGCTGGTGTTTAATGGCCGTTCGGTCCCGCCCACCCCCGACATCACCCTGACATTTTGACAGCCGGTGTCTCTCCCTGCTTGCAGTGCCATTAGCTGACAGTTTCATACACTGAACAGCTCTGGCAATTCTCACGATCTGCTGCCTGTGAAACTGTTTCACAGGCAGTGCGGGCCACACACTCTCTTGGATGCAGCATTGGGGCAAATCTCTGGAGACAGCACGGGGTGATTAGGGTGTGCCCAGGCACACCCGGCACACCCCGTGCACACGCCTATGATTATTCTACTGATTTCTGGTCAATAAAGAAATGATGTTTATTAGATGTTATTATTGATCACTAATTGCTGCTTGAAAGTGTTTTACATATCAATAGACAGTAGTGGGCACCCAAAATTGGGACAAGAATGAAAACTGCTGGGCTCAGAAGGATAGTCTGTTATATTTGTTAACATTCAATTTGCAGCAGTCAGGAGGTGAAAATTGTGTGTGATTGATGTAAAAAATACTAAAACTATGTCCCTTTTTCATACACAGGAAGACCTCAGCCAGGAGGAGGCTGTGGAATGTGGCAGTCAGGAGGAGGCGGGGATTAGTGGCAGCCAGGAGGAGGCGGGGCTAAGTGTCAGCCAAGAGAAGCCTGGGACCAGTCGCAGCCTGACTGAGTCTCAGGTTCCTCCCCTCCGCCTGCCATACAAAAGGGCCAGGAAGGCCACTCCCAGTCCTGTGCAGGATTCAGCATACAGGCTGATCCAGGAGGCGTCCCTCAGAGCCTTCCCCAGTCCTGCAGAGGCCTTTGCCTGCATGGCTGCCACAAAATTGCAGGGCATGCAGGAGGGCCAACGCAGGCTCTGTGAGGACCTGCTTTATAAAGTCCTTCGGAAGGGGGAGAGTGGGGAACTGACACCCAAGACGGATGTCATGGAGATGGACCATCCTCCTCCTCCTCCTGCTGCCACAACTCCACCACCACAGCCAAAGCGTGGAAGGAAGACCTGAGAGTGATTGCCCTGGGTTCAGTCTGGTCTGACAGAAGATGCAGTCTCTCGTATGACCACAGCCTGGGGACACAGATGTCATCTGCTGCTTTCCGGATCTCTGGGACTTCTGGACCAGACTGCCCTCCCTAAGATAAGGACTCCTCAGGCCACCAATTTTGCTTTTAAATAATTGATGTCTGCCCTGGGGGTCCCAGGCTTCGCCAATTTCTGCAGTTTCTCCAGCGTTGCCTCCCTCTTTGTTTTTTTATAGTTGTGACCCCTTAATAAAAAAATTTTCGGTAAATTCTACTCTCCTGTGTGTGTTTTCATCCAAAAAAGACAGTTTGTTGGTGACGATTCAGGTACATTTCTAAAAACATAAAATGTGAAAATAACAAGGGACAACAACACCAAACAATCTCCTACAGATTAAATACAACATATAATGGTGTTGTGGGAACTTGTCACAAAAAACACACAAACATTTTCAGGAGTACAAATCAAAATCACCAAAAAAAAAAATTAAAAAAGAGAAACACAAAAAAAGAATCTACATTAAAGTAAAAAAAAAAAAAAAAAAATATGTTGTCAGATGTGAGAAATCAAAATATATTGAGGGAATCCCGATAAATAGTAACGAAAGAAGTTTGTGAGAAGTGTGTGTGAATATGAGCATAAAAACTACTTAATTCTTGTCACATTATAAAGAAGAAGAGAGTGCGCTGTATTAAACCATTTTTAACATTGCAGCGTGACGAAAGTGCTGTATCCATTGCGAACGCTAAGTTTACCAGAACGAGCTGGCCCATGTCAGAATTTCTTCTGAGCATGCGTGGCACTTTGTGCGTCGGAACAGGCCACACACGGTCGGAATTGACGCGATCGGATTTTGTTGTCGGAAATTTTTATCTCCTGCTGTCCAACTTTGTGTGTCGGAAAATCCGATGGAAAATGTCCGATGGCGCCCACACACGGTTGGAATTTCCGACAACATGCTCTGATCGGACATTGTCCATCGGAAAATCCGACCGTGTGTACGGGGCATTAGACTGGGAGAGAATATTGGCATCGATGGACACAGAACAGTATTGGGAATTCTTCAAAAAAGACTGTATACAAACTCACGGTATATTCCCATGGGCAATAAGTTTAAAAGGCTAAAAATAAAACCTATGTGGCTCGCGGCTAAAGTTAAAATGGTTATAAATAATAGGAAAAGAACTTTTAAAAAATATAAAAATGAAAGAACACTATCATCGTTTAAATGCTACAAAGAATATAACAGAATATGTAAAAAGGAAATAAAAAAAAGAAAGAAGGACGGCGCCCTCTAAGTGCAGCATGTATGTTAAAAATATTTATTACAATAGATAAAAACACTCACATTTGAGTTGCTAAAAACCAGCATGTAAAGTAGTTTCATCCGCGTGCTCTCCAGAGATGTGGATGTCACAGGCCAGTGGGGGGGTTCCTGGGATGTGAGTCCTGTGACCTGGGTCCTGGTAGCTGTTCCGGTGGTGCCGAGGGTCCTCAGAGCCTCCGGGCGGCCAGGATATCGGTCATGGATCCTCCGTGGAGCGCCGTGCTGACCTGCGTCTTCACTTCCGGGAGCGTGGTGAGGCGGGTGGTGCTTCGCGTTCGGAGCATGCATGCTCCTTCATCAGGCTATGCTCAGCATAGCCTGATGAAGGAGCATGCATGCTCCGAACGCGAAGGGAGTCACTCCTTGTTGAAAAGCCCAAAAAAGAGCAGAGCGAGATTTTCAAGTGGTCTCTCCTGACCACGTTTTCCAATCAACACAAAAATGTTAAGGCTATTATGTCCAAGCATTGGGACATCCTCAGGAATGACCGGGTTTTGAGTACTGTCCTGCCCGATAGGGCCAAAGTCATTTTTAAGGGTGCCCCCACTATACAAAGCAAGATTGCCCCTAACATCATCAATCCTCCCACACAACAACCTCTCTTTTACGAAATGGAGGGCTTCTACTCATGTAGAAAATGCACTGTATGTCGACATAACTAGGGTATAGGAAGAAAAACTACATCGTTTACTTCTTCAGTTACACAGAGACGATATTCCATCAAACGATTCTGTACTTGTACCACCTCGTCTACCTAATCACATGCCATTGTGGTAAGCAATATGTTGGCCGCACTATCCGTTCTTTCTCTATAAGAGTAGCGGAACACATTGCTTTGATTAAGAGTGGCGATACTAAGCATACAGTTCCCCGTCATTATAAATTACACCACAATCGGGTATTTACAGGGACACAATTTATAGTGATAGACCGATATGTTCCTCCATGGAGGGGTGGGGCCATGACCAGAGGTGTATCACGTTTGGAGACTTTCTGGATCCATGAGCTTCGTACCCTTTCTCCATCAGGCATCAATGTGGAGTTGGATGTCAACGCTTTCATCAATAGAGCCTGACATCCACCTCTTAACGATAAACTCTCTCCCTTTTGCTTCCCTTTTTGGGCCCCGGCATTATATATTTTTGTCTTTATTTCTGTTTTTATCATTGTTATTATATCATTATTTTATTTCTATTTATTTAGTTCTGGCCTTGGTTGGGCTCATCCACGGATCTCAACTTGTTCCATACATACCAATATTGCACTTTAGTGCGCTTTTTTAGTTCATTTTTTTCTATAAGAAGTGCTTTATTTACATGTCTATATTATTTTGTATTTTAATGCATTGGCTATGTGTATCCATACATATGGACTTAATACCTCATAAATTTTCTCATGGGAGCCCGCTCCACTATTCCCTCAACACTGGCCCCTTTTTTGGGTTTAAATACCAGTGGATTTATTTGGTGGGTGCTGCACACTGTGGTATGTAATTATGCCCATGTGTGCGGTCTACTTCAATTACGCATTTAACTTTAGGCTTCACATTCTTTATTATATATTCACATTATTAGGCAGTTTCTATACTGCCTTCACGGCTGTTCACGGCTTTCTGTTCTTTTGCCCTCACTGTCATCACGTCTGCCACGGGCTATATGTTAACACTCTCTCCTAGCATTCCCCTTAGATCGTGATCATATCCTCTTAAGCACCTCTTTCCCTTCACTGCGCATGTCCGCCGACAGCGGTATTTTTCTAAGTTTCCCCCTGTCCTCACTGCGCATGACTAATTGTGGCGCCTGTTTCACCCCCTCTCTCAGCTACGTCACTTCCCATGTTTACGTACTGGAGACATCGCTTTACGCACACTGCGCACGCGCAGCACCGGGTGCTTGTCTGATCGGCCCTCGCTTCACTCATTTACAGTATACTAGGTCCTTGAGCAGTATGATTAGACACATTTCACAATTTCACCCCCCTTCTCTTTGTTTTTTGGTTCCAGTCCGTTCCCCTACTTCCGGTTCACCTCCCAACCCGGAAGTGAGTTGTGGAACGCACACCTGGAACGCACGCCGGACGGCCATTTTGACCGATACCGGAAGTAATGCTTTTTTCAATGTGGAGCTGATTCCCCATGATCATAGATACATTCCCTATATATATGTGTGTGGCTACAGTGGGGGTAACCCCCCAGATGACGTCTTTTAGGACGAAACGCGTCGGGTAGGACCCCACTGTCGCCACTTTGTACAGCGCTGTTTTTTACCTTGGATTTTCACGTGAGTGTATATCCTTTCTATTTAAATAAATTTCTCCGTTATCGGATTTACACTATGTGGCCCTTCCTTCCTTTTCTCCACAATTATATCATCATGTAATCCATGGAATACTGTCTGGAGGGATCCACCTACGGAATACCCCACTCCCCCTAGGACCTACGGGATCGTCTACACCTTTGGGACTTTCTACACCTCCCAGGACCCGAGCGCTACCTAGAGGAATCCAGCCATCCATGAGATCACAGGCACCTGCAGCCACTTACCACCCAAGCCTTATCTGACCCAATTCGGCGTACGCCCTATCGGGTCCACCTCATCTGGTAAGCCTTCCCTTCTCTCGGTGGTAGTGAGCTTATTTGCATTGGAATATCTGTCTGCATCACATCTACACAAGGACTAATCATTATTATCCTTTTTGTTATAATTATCCTTACCAGGACTACTCACTTATTTATAGTTTCTCATAGGAGTGATTCCTTTCACCATACACCTACTCATTTATGATATTGTTTAGCGCTACACGTTTTTGTTGTTTCTCATATATACTTTGTTGGTTGTGTTAGCTGCTTTCTGTTTCTTTTGTGAGCAGCGCAGAATTATTTTGCACATATTGGTCACGTTTTGTTTTGATAACACATTCTGCTGCAGCTCAGTCCATTTGATAATATAATGGATGTCTTTGACTACAGGGCATCTCGGACCGTTAATACGGACGGAGTCTTTGTTGTCACTAGTAATGGCACTGAAATAGACGGTTTATTTTTGAGGCTCAAGAACATCATGTCCTCTGAACTGCATTTACAGTGGGACATGGTGTTCTTGGAACAGTATGTCTCGGAGCGTATGGTCCCCAGAAGCCTCCGTTGGGATGTACACCCTCCTCAAGGAGAACCTGATATAGAATCTTGGTACAAGTACTTTAATGAGGCAGGGATTAATCTCCTTGGCATTCTCATCTCCAAGAAACGACACAAACTATCTTTGTTGGATGGTGAGATCAAGGAGATTAAAGATAAACTTTTAGCCCATAAAAATTCCTCAGAGTACTCTGTTCTTTCCTCCAACCTCCAGAAACACCTTGAGAAGGAGGATAAGGAACAGAGGAATAAAAAACAAAAAAGTATTCTAGAGATGTAGGGGATTATAGAACAGGGAATGTGTTTGGGTGGCAGAAGTTGTATTCTGCAAACCCCAATGACAATACCCCTGCACCCTCTGGATCTTGTCCCCCTAGTACCTCAACAGCCAGAATAGCTGATACGTGGGCACAACCCCCAGGTACCCCTGTTCATGCGAGAAGGAATGATAACTTGAGATATGAATCTCCATCACGCACGAACAGATACCCCTATGACCCCCATACCCCTTATGCCAATCAGAGAAGTAGGGGTAACAACAGAGGGAAACAGGGTGGTAGAGGCCAACGGGGCCGCGGAATGTACCCCCCAGAATCATATTCTGGACAACGTGAGGCCCCCCAATCCCGACAGGGGACGTACACAGATACGTACTACCAGAATTCCCACCATTATGAACAACCACCCCTGACCACTCAAAATAGGTTTTTGCCTCTTAGGAACACCTGGGATGATGATTATGGAGATGAGTATGGATATAACCCTGGATTTAGACACGAACAGTCTTTTCAGGAATATCCTCCATCCAACACGAATCCACGACATACACAGGTTTTTCACGAGGTCCAAAGACCCAGAAAAAGGGGTCCCGACCGAAGAGAGGCACAAGGGGAGGTTGGAGAATCCAAAAGAGGAAAACGAAGGAGAACCTAAGGGGCCAAGGTGTTTTTAATTTAAGCACCAAACCATTGACTAAGGAAGAACTGTCTGTATTTGATAAGGGACTTAAATTCGCCCCCCCTAAGAAGCTTGATAGGTTTGGCACGTTCATGGATATCCATAAATACACATGGAAGTTACATATTCAACGCTATCTTACTTCCAACCCTGTCAGAAATGAAAGGTGTGCCACGGCAGGTACAGTTCACTCTGGCCTGTCCAACCCCTCATTATTTATCCCACCTGTCCCTATGGCGCCTGCCATCAGCTTGTTTAGGGACTTAGTCCTTAAGGATCTATCCGAACTTCCGGATAAACGCACATTCCACCACTCCTTGTCCAACACTGGCTTAAAGTCCCTGTGCTCACAGAAAGATCTTGTGATTCGTCCAGCGGACAAGGGGGGTGGCATTGTGGTTTTAGACAAGAAAGACTATATGTCGGAAATGTACAGGATTCTTAACGAACCCGATACATATAAAACAATGCCCAACAACCCCACCAACCGGTTTAAAAGAGAGTTGACCACTATTGTCAAGAAAGGTTATGATCTTGGAATCCTAAACAAAAAGGAGAGAGAGTTTTTGGTGCCTCTGGCACCCAGGGTTCCAACTATATATTACCTACCAAAGGTACACAAAAACCCAGTTCAACCTCCCGGCCGGCCTATCGTGAGTGGCATTGACTCTGTCACTTCACGCATAGGCCGGTACATTGATTTTTATTTGCAGCCACTTGTAAGACGTATGCCGTCCTACCTGAAGGACACAGGGGCCACTATACGTAGGCTTGAAAACTTAGAATTACAGGGTGACCACATCATTGCCACGGCTGATGTGGCCTCCCTGTATACATGTATACCGCAGGTTAAGGGCTTGGAGGCTGTTCGTTACTTCCTTGAGAGAGACCCTAGCATTGCATCTTTCCAGTGCTCTTTTATTATGGAACTTTTAGAGTTCGCTACTAAGCGAAGTTACTTCTGGTTTGACCAGCAATATTACCATCAGTTGCGTGGCGTGGCTATGGGCGCTAAATATGCCCCTAGCCTCGCCAATTTGTTTATGGCCAAATGGGAGGAGGATGTTGTCTATGCCAACAGGGACCCTTCCCTAACCATGTGGGCGCGGTACATCGACGACATCCTCCTCCTATGGAAGGGTAGTGCCGAGTCGTTGGATCAGTTTTTTGAACATCTGAACACTAACGATCGTGGCATTTCCCTGACATATACAGCCAGCAAACATAAAATTAACTTTTTGGATCTGGACATTGAGATCCGTAATGGTCTCTTTCATTTCCAGACTCATTTTAAAACCACGGACAGGAATAGTTTTATTCCGCCTGATAGTTGCCATCACCGGTCCTGGTTGGACTCAGTTCCAAAGAGCCAATTTCTCAGGCTACGAAGAAATTGTTCCAGCACTGAGGCCTTTAAAAAACAATCTGCTCTTTTGAAGGCGAAATTGTTGGATAAGAATTATGACCCCCAACTTGTAGATCGGGAATTCCAACGTGCCCTTGAGACCAATAGGGAGTCACTCCTTGTTGAAAAGCCCAAAAAAGAGCAGAGCGAGATTTTCAAGTGGTCTCTCCTGACCACGTTTTCCAATCAACACAAAAATGTTAAGGCTATTATGTCCAAGCATTGGGACATCCTCAGGAATGACCGGGTTTTGAGTACTGTCCTGCCCGATAGGGCCAAAGTCATTTTTAAGGGTGCCCCCACTATACAAAGCAAGATTGCCCCTAAAATCATCAATCCTCCCACACAACAACCTCTCTTTTACGAAATGGAGGGCTTCTACTCATGTAGAAAATGCACTGTATGTCGACATAACTCGGGTATGGGAAGAAAAACTACATCGTTTACTTCTTCAGTTACACAGAGACGATATTCCATCAAACGATTCTGTACTTGTACCACCAGCCACATCGTCTACCTAATCACATGCCATTGTGGTAAGCAATATGTTGGCCGCACTATCCGTTCTTTCTCTATAAGAGTAGCGGGACACATTGCTTTGATTAAGAGTGGCGATACTAAGCATACAGTTCCCCGTCATTATAAATTACACCACAATCGGGTATTTACAGGGACACAATTTATAGTGATAGACCGATATGTTCCTCCATGGAGGGGTGGGGCCATGACCAGAGGTGTATCACGTTTGGAGACTTTCTGGATCCATGAGCTTCGTACCCTTTCTCCATCAGGCATCAATGTGGAGTTGGATGTCAACGCTTTCATCAATAGAGCCTGACATCCACCTCTTAACGATAAACTCTCTCCCTTTTGCTTCCCTTTTTGGGCCCCGGCATTATATATTTTTGTCTTTATTTCTGTTTTTATCATTGTTATTATATCATTATTTTATTTCTATTTATTTAGTTCTGGCCTTGGTTGGGCTCATCCACGGATCTCAACTTGTTCCATACATACCAATATTGCACTTTAGTGCGCTTTTTTAGTTCATTTTTTTCTATAAGAAGTGCTTTATTTACATGTCTATATTATTTTGTATTTTAATGCATTGGCTATGTGTATCCATATATATGGACTTAATACCTCATAAATTTTCTCATGGGAGCCCGCTCCACTATTCCCTCAACACTGGCCCCTTTTTTGGGTTTAAATACCAGTGGATTTATTTGGTGCGTGCTGCACACTGTGGTATGTAATTATGCCCATGTGTGCGGTCTACTTCAATTACGCATTTAACTTTAGGCTTCACATTCTTTATTATATATTCACATTATTAGGCAGTTTCTATACTGCCTTCACGGCTGTTCACGGCTTTCTGTTCTTTTGCCCTCACTGCGCATGTCATCACGTCCGCCACGGGCTATATGTTAACACTCTCTCCTAGCATTCCCCTTAGATCGTGATCATATCCTCTTAAGCACCTCTTTCCCTTCACTGCGCATGTCCGCCGACAGCGGTATTTTTCTAAGTTTCCCCCTGTCCTCACTGCGCATGACTAACTGTGGCGCCTGTTTCACCCCCTCTCTCAGCTACGTCACTTCCCATGTTTACGTACTGGAGACATCGCTTTACGCACACTGCGCACGCGCAGCACCGGGTGCTTGTCTGATCGGCCCTCGCTTCACTCATTTACAGTATACTAGGTCCTTGAGCAGTATGATTAGACACATTTCACAATTTCACCCCCCTTCTCTTTGTTTTTTGGTTCCAGTCCGTTCCCCTACTTCCGGTTCACCTCCCAACCCGGAAGTGAGTTGTGGAACGCACACCTGGAACGCACGCCGGACGGCCATTTTGGCCGATACCGGAAGTAATGCTTTTTTCAATGTGGAGCTGATTCCCCATGATCATAGATACATTCCCTATATATATGTGTATGGCTACAGTGGGGGTAACCCCCCAGATGACGTCTTTTAGGACGAAACGCGTCGGGTAGGACCCCACTGTCGCCACTTTGTACAGCGCTGTTTTTTACCTTGGATTTTCACGTGAGTGTATATCCTTTCTATTTTAATAAATTTCTCCGTTATCGGATTTACACTATGTGGCCCTTCCTTCCTTTTCTCCACAATTATATCATCATGTAATCCATGGAATACTGTCTGGAGGGATCCACCTACAGAATACCCCACTCCCCCTAGGACCTACGGGATCGTCTACACCTTTGGGACTTTCTACACCTCCCAGGACCCGAGCGCTACCTAGAGGAATCCAGCCATCCATGAGATCACAGGCACCTGCAGCCACTTACCACCCAAGCCTTATCTGACCCAATTCGGCGTACGCCCTATCGGGTCCACCTCATCTGGTAAGCCTTCCCTTCTCTCGGTGGTAGTGAGCTTATTTGCATTGGAATATCTGTCTGCATCACATCTACACAAGGACTAATCATTATTATCCTTTTTGTTATAATTATCCTTACCAGGACTACTCACTTATTTATAGTTTCTCATAGGAGTGATTCCTTTCACCATACACCTACTCATTTATGATATTGTTTAGCGCTACACGTTTTTGTTGTTTCTTGTATCTTTTTTCAACCTGACTATGTAACAAATTCGAATTTTTCCAAATTTCCGAATTATCGAATAACGAATACCCCATCTGTACGAATGAAACGTAACGAATTCTAATTTTTCAGAATTTACGAATTATCAAAATAATGAATACCGCATCTATACGAATTGAACGTAATGAATTCAAATTATTCTAAATTTACCAATTTATTTGAAATAACAAATAATGATCATAATGAATGAAAAAAAAAAATGAACGAAACAAAAATGAAAAAAAAGCGAATTTTTCGGCAGTGCACATGTCTAGAGATCAACTGTCCTGCTTTCCAGAGCACATATATAGGAATTAGACTGGGAAGAAGCTCATTGCATAAACTCACTTATTAAGTAAATGCTCACAAAGAAAATGACAGTAATACACTTACAAGACGCTGTGACTGAAATCCTGGCATCAGGATTTATACATTCAGCAATCACTATGGAGCCAATGTGCGCTCCAAATCCAATGCCGAAATGATGTCACATCAGTGGCCCAGCCTCTAATGCCCTGTACACACTGGCGGACTTTTCGGCAACAAAGGTCTGACAGTCTGTCCGACGGACTTTCAACGGACTTTTGACGGACTTTCGAACGAACGGACTTGCCTACACACGATCACACCAAAGTCCGACTGATTCGTACGTGATGACTTACGAACGGACTAAAATACGGAAGTTCATAGCCAGTAGCCAATAGTTGCACTAACGTCGGTTTTCATCCGTCGGACTAGCATACAGACAAGCAGATTTTTCAATAGGAACTGGGTCCGGCAGAGTTCCGACATAAAGATTTGAAACATGTTCCAAATCTAAAGTCTGTCAGATTTTCGACAGAAACAGTCCGCTGAAGGTCCGATGAAGCCCACACACGGTCGGTTTGTCCGCCGGATTCGGTCAGTCGGACCAGTCCGGTCGAAAATTCCGCTCGTGTGTACAGGGCATAAGCATTTTGTCAGACATCATCATTATTTATCTAAGCATTTTTTGCATGTTTTTGTGCCTAATAACCTCCTCCTGCATAGCAACCTCAGGTCTGTGAACAAAATGGAGGATTCAGGAGTCTTTATGCTGGATGTGAGGGTCCATAAGGACCTCTGCAACCCCAGTGATGACCATTACTAAAACCGTCTCGAGCAACAGAGAGCCTAGAACGAAATTGGCTGTTACAAGACGGCTGCTGACAGATATTGGCAGGTCGCCTCCTACATTTCATGTGGGTGACAAAGTTTAGTTATAGACCAAAAAGTGAAGGTTCATGTTCTATCTGCTAAACTGGGCCAAAAATCTGTAGGACCTTTCCAGATTTCTGCTCAAATCAATCCGGTCACCCTTCGCTTAAAACTTCAGGACAGTATGAAGATTCACCCTGTTTTTCACATATCGCTACTCAAACCATTGCGTGAAAATCCTTGGAAGAATTCTTCCACCTCCTCCACTTGTTGAGGTTCAGTGTGAAGAAGAATTTGTGGTGGAGAAAATTCTTGATTCCAGGATCTTTAGGAGCAAATTACAATATCTGGTTCAATGGGAAGGATGTGGGCTGGAAGAAAATTCTTGGGAGCCTGAGGAGAACGTTCCTGCCCCTAGATTAACAAGTGAATTCAACCAGAGGTTTCCACCCGGAACCTCTGCTGTGTCAGGCAGTGTCTGGTTGCTGGTAGGTCTGCTACTTCTATAGAAACTGGTCTTTTAGCCTGATCCCTGATTGACATAGTGGATATAGCTCAAGAGTTCTGAACTCTTGAGCCACAACTCTACACAGTAAATGTACGCAAAAGATACTGTGTTCCATTGACTAAAACAAAAAGCCTGAAGCTTGAAAATATATAACAAAAATGCATCAAAAACAACTGTAAAAAAATGTAACAATAAAGCTTTAAAATTGCCTGAAAACACCCACACTCAGTTGTGAATGGATGATGGGACTATAGCATACACGTGAACAAATGTTGAACAAAATATGTTAGAGTGTTACTAAACCCAGGACCTTGCATTCACTATAGCTGGTCTCCCACAGTACACAAAACATGGAAATGCAATTATTTTAGTAAATATAAACTGCTAAATACCTTTTTCTCATCAGCAGTATATAGCAGTCTTGTGACTTCTATCAGTACCTAGTAAATCTTGTAGAAGTAGTTTTCATACTGCACTGAGCTGTCCTATCAGGATCAATGACCCCTGGTCCACTGTCTGGACAGTGCTGCTTGGCCCTGTGCTGATCACATGCACTCTCCCAAGAAAAAAAACTCTCTAGCAATACACACCAAACTGAGCATGTGCAGCCTGACTCCAAAGGCACTGTACTATCCAGACATGTTCTGGAGTCGGTGGAAGAAGAGGAGGATCTGTGCATACAAGATCAAGCAGTCTTTTTACACAATGCAGAGGATTAACCCCTTAGGTTCCACAGTGAATAGAACAAGCAAGCTTTACTGCATATACAGATTTTTCTGTTGTGGGTTTAGTAACACTTTAAGTTTGAACCACCTTATCTGCCCAGGAATTTGCAATTCTGTCCAGCCACTTTTGTGATTCATACATCTTTGTTTGACAGCACAGCCAGCACGATGACACCACTTTCTCTGTTGCCCTTTCGGACCCTGTGCTCCATTTATAGCAAAGTGTTTCATGATTCAAGGAGTGGAGGATGAATGAGGCAATGAATGGAGCATGAGGTACAAAGGGCGGGCACAATGGGCACTTTTGTCAAGTTCTGTCACAGGGACAGTCACTGATATTAACCCCCACAGCCAGGGCCACCAACAGGGGTGTAGCACCAGCCCTCTTGTACAGGGCCTGGCCTTGCCAATTTAGCAAGGGAACCCAGAGGCAGAGAGGTACGCCCAAATTCTGGGCCTAACACTCTGCAGCAATTTAAAAAAAAAAAACATTCCCAGGACTTTTGGGTGCAGGCAGAGTAGTTTTTCACACTCCGGTTCCTGATAATCTTGTACCTACCTACCTATGTAGTCACCTATCACCTCTACAGAGGTGGAAGCCACAGTTAAATCCTTGCCTAATGGTAAAAGCCCTGGTTCTGATGGATACACCAAGGCCTACTACGCTACATTTTTACCACTACCACTATCCTCAATGTGTAGATACGTCAACTTGATTGCAACCGGTACTCTGATTCCCCCTGAGGCATTGCTAGCCCATATTACGGTACTCCTGAAACACTTCCTCAGAATCTCCGCCCTACCTATGATAAAATCATTGTGAACCGGTTGAAGTGCCTTCTCCCATCGGTGATACACCCGGTCCAGACAGGTTTCATAACAGGTAGAGAGGCTAGGGACAACTATACAGTTATTTCACTGGGCATGCACCTGCCAGACCCCTTCGCCCCAACTCACCTTATCCACTGATGCTGAGAAGGGGTTTGACTGAGTGGACTGATCGTACCTTACTGCGGTGTTGGAAAATTTAGGTCTGGGCCCACATATGCTGAAGTGGATCTCGGCTTTGTACACATCCCCTAGCACTCAGCTGAGGGATATTGGTAGACTCTCTCAGAGGTTCTCAGTTAGGAATGGCACAAGACAAGGGTGTCTGCTTTCACCCCTCTTCTTTGCCCTAGCGATGGAGCCATTTCTTAGGGTTGTTAGAACAAACCCGAACATTAAAGGCATGATAGTGGGCACAATGAAGCATAAGCTCTCGGCCTATGTGTTTGATGTCTTGTTCCACCTCATGGTTCTCCTTGTCTCATTGCCTAAACTGATGAAGGAACTGCAGCTTTTCGGTTTGGTATCTAATTCAGTATTAACTACACAAAATCTGAGGTGCTGCCTATTACCTTACCTTCCACCTTGGCCACCAGATTACAACAGGCTTTCTCATTTACCTGAGCAAAATCATCCTTGAAATATTTGAACATCAGACTTAGATGCTATACACACACAATTTCACTCCCTTGCTAGGTTTTATTCATCAGGATTTACAGACCTGGAATAAGACTGCCTTTACCTGGACGGGGTGCACCAGTATTATTAAGATCCCTAGGATCCTCTTTTTCCTGCAGATGGTGCCTGTGGTGCCTGTGACTCTACCTAAAAGTTTGTTTAACCAGCTTAAGAGTCTGTTTACTGCTTTTGTGTGGTCGGGCCGGAAACCTCGAATAGCCATGCGTGTGTTAAAGCACTCTAAGTGGATGGGTGGCCTGGGTGTACCTGATATCAAACAGTATTATAGAGCAGTGGTCCTCCAGAGAATTCTCAATTGGCGACATCATAATGCCACTAAGCTGTGGGTGCCTTTGGAGAAGTTAATGGCGGGGCGTAACCTATCGTATGCCCCGTGGTTGGCCCGGGAGTACAGAGGCCAGTCAGATGCGGTATCACCTTTGACGACTCATGCTTTGAGCGTCTGGGACTGTATTAATCGTTGGCTCTCCTTGGCATCCTCTGTATATCAGCTGGAGCCATTGGGAGGTTTTACTTGGTTCTTGCCAGGAGAACACATGACCTATTTCAGGCTGTGGGCTTTTGGATGGCAAGACCTGTTGTGGTAAATTTATGGAGGATGGGAGACTTCTCTCCCTACAAACTCTCTGAGAACCATACGGGAGTTTTCCCATGGACTTCTGGAGGTACACACAGCTCCATCACTTTTTTTCGACTTGCGGGCTGTGACTACACTTACCCAGTTTGAACGTCTGTTCGTTGCAGATGAACCCGTACCTCATATGATTTCAGAGTTATACAAACTGCTCACCTTGGCTTCTCCCACAGTTAAACCTGCCTTCATCCATGAATGGGAACGTGATTTAGATTGCAAGTTCTCTGGGGACCAGTTAGCTCACTTGTATCGGCTGACCCACTCTAGCTCTATAAACTCCAAGACTCAGGAAAACAATTATAAGATCCTGACGCATTGGTACTGTGTTCCTGTTGCTCTGTCACGTGTCTATTCCTCTGTCTCACACCTCTGTTGGTGGGGTTGTGGTCAGCATGGCATGCTTTTACATATATGGTGTGATTGTCCAATGATTCAGGGATTTTCTGGAAAGCTGTTAAGATTTCCTCCTCCATGTGCCTATGGTTCAGCTCAGCCAATATAATCAATGTGCCTTACCTCATCTTCTAAATGCTGCCAAACGCTTAATACCAATGGAAGCGAACACAAGTTCCTGGCTATGAGGAATGGACCAAGAAGGTGATTGAGATTATGGAGGTAGAGGAATGGATATCCATCTGTAAGGGTACAACGGAAGACTTCCGTATTACTTGGTGGCTTGGCGAGAACACAACGCGGCTGCAGACTACAGTATGTTTCATCTAGCCCTGATGTGGCCTTGTAGAAACTAGTAGACCCCAACTTTGGGATGCCTACCTGATGTTATATTGTATCTCTTAATTCAATGATATATGCCGATGTGAGTTGTTTTACAAATTTCAATTTCCCCCTCATATTTTCCCTATTACTCCCCCCCCCCCCCACACACTTCTTTTTACATTCTTTTTTTTTTCTTTTTTACATTTCTTTGGTCATTAAATTATTATGCTGCACCTGGGAGAAATTAGGTGCTTGGGAGGCTAGATTGTTCATACGTTGGGTAATCCAGTGTTGTATCTCAGGCGGTCCTGGGGACCTGGTCCCCGTGCGGTGTTCACGCTGTGCAGCCCATCGATTATCTCCCATGCCTTGTTATGATTGGTTTGGCCCTTTACCTCTGCTGGGTCCATATGGTTACTCAAGAATACTGCCGATATTCGGAGCTCCTCTAGATTGGGTTCCGCAGTGCCTCTGGGTATACAGGCTTTGACCAATGTCCTTGTGTTCTGTTATAAATGTTTTTCATTTTGTATTCTGAGGTATGTCAGGCTTATGACTTCTGAAGCTTGTCTTGAAATATGTTTTGATATATGGAGCACAATGTCTATTACTGTTATGCTGATTTTTGTTTTGATTTCTATTCCTAAAATCAAATAAATATTATATATAAAAGAAATGTAATAGGTGGGAAACACAGATGCTGCTGATTAGTCCGCCTGCACCCTTCCCCATTTCCTGTCTCCAACCCCAGATGAACAAATGGGGCCTGGGGAAGTTTTACGTTTTTTAAAATTACTGCAAACTGTGGGATTACCAAAGAAGTGCCCAGAAATAGGGCCTCCCCTCTCTGCGTAAGCTCTTGCAGGTGAGCGCAGAATGAGTATGCTGCCGTTTTAGCTGGGGTGATGTTTATTTTCCTAGAAGTAGACCTTACAGGGGGTACCATTGCTTTGGATTGGCGTACACTTGTGTCATCCTCTGAAGAGAAATCACTTTTCAGAGGACATTTGACAGGTGGTGGAGAAGCATTATATTGCTTTCTCACTGCCTTATTTAACCCCTAAAAACCTGTTCCACTGTGCTACAACTGCGTACATTGTATGCAATTGCAGGTGGTCCCATTCAGTGGAGTGGGTTGCATTCGGCAGCTGAATGTGACAGAAGGATAATTTTTGCAACATCACAATGAGAAGCATCACGGCTGAAGAATGTGTAGGCCCCTTCCCCCATCCAGTGCCTTTTGCAGCTTTTGCCCTATCCACTTCCTTTGCAGCCTTTGCCCTGCGCGTTACCTCCTACTAAGGGTAAGAGAATGAAGGGCGCCTCTGGATAACAGCATCCGACTGTGTGTCCCCAATAAGATGGATATGGATCTGGCTCATAAAAGTCAATAACAAGCTCTAGGGCAGCGCTCCAAGAGGGAAGCAACAACTCTGAGGAAGAAAAGACAAAAAAAAAAAAAGGGCGCCTCTAAGTGCACAAACACCACGACTTTTTATTGCCAAAGGATTAAAAACACTTACTAGAAATCTGAAGTAAAAAGGCTCATCATATTAAAAAGGGAGTCCAGCGGTTGTGGTAGTCCTGGAAGGATCCAGTATGCAACAAGCTGCCAGATATCCCAACCATCCATCAGAGGGAAGCAGCAGGGAGAGGAACCAGGAAGGAAGCAGTCGCGCTGTGAGGGAGTGCTGGACTCGTGGATGACATCAGCGGAAGTAGCCTGGAACCAGCGTGGAACGCACGTGATGGGAAGTGATGTCTATTAGGCGGAACGCGCTTCAGAGCATCTGATAGGCTCCTTCTTCATACCGATGTTGATGAATCTGTGTGCGTTCTTAAATATAGACACAATGGCAGGGCCATCTTACTGAGTGGGCAATGGCAGGGCCATCTTACTGAGTGGGCAATGGCAGGGCCATCTTACTGAGTGGGCAGTGCCTAGGGGCCCCAGGTTCACATGGGGCCCCATCAGAGCCAGACCAATAGACGTAGCAGTGGGGCAAGGGAGTCAGGCTTAGCGGGTACAGGCAGTCTGGTTGTGAGGGCCACCATCAGGGGGGTCCCGAGCCCATACACTAGTAAGGGGCCCAAGCATCTGGTGGGAATCGGAGAAGACAGGGGCGGGTGCAAGAGAGTGTCATTGAGCTGACATCGGGCTCTTTGCTGCCACCTCTGGTAAATTCCTGCATGTGCACCCCTCGTGTGTGCTGCACAAGAGCTGGGACGAGGTACACCACCTAACAAGTAAGGGCTGTTCTACAAGTAAGGGTGTGTGTGCCTGTGTGTGTTAGGGTTGCAACCTGTCCAGGATTCACCCGGACAGTTCAGGTTGGGAATCATGCGTCCGGGTTTCAGACAAGAACACTCTCCAGGAGGTAGGTGTATGTGTGTCAAAGTCAACAATCAAGAGAAGACCTCACCAGAGTGAATACAGAGGGTTCACCACACAATGTAAACCATTGGTGAGCCTCAAAAACAGGAAGGCCAGATTAGAGTTTGCCAAACAACATCTAAAAAAGCCTTCACAGTTCTGGAACAACATCCTATGGACAGATGAGACCAAGATCAACTTGTACCAGAGTGATGGGAAGAGAAGAGTATGGAGAAGGAAAGCAACTGCTCATGATCCAAAGCATACCACCTCAACAGTGAAGCATGGTGGTGGTAGTGTCATGGCGTGGGAATGTATGGCTGCCAATGGAACTGGTTCTCTTGTATTTATTGATGATGTGACTGTTGACAAAAGCAGCAAGATGAATTCTGAAGTGTTTCGGGCAATATTATATGCTCATATTCAGCAAAATGCTTCAGAACTCATTGAACGGCGCTTCACAGTGCAATGACCCGAAGCATACTGCGAAAGCAACCAAAGAGTTTTTTAAGGGAAAGAAGTGGAATGTCATGCAACGGCCAAGTCAATCACCTGACCTGAATCCGATTGAGTATGCATTTCACTTGTTGAAGACAAAACTGAAGGGAAAATGCCCCAAGAACAAGCAGGAACTGAGGATAGGTGCAGTAGAGACCTGGCAGAGCATCACTAGGGATGAAACCCAGCGTCTGGTGTTGTCTATGCGTTCCAGACTTCAGGCTGTAATTGACTGCAAAGGATTTGCAACCAAGTATTAAAAAGTGAAAGTTTGATGGATGATTGTTAATCTGTCCCATTACTTTTGGTCCCTTAAAGAGTGGGAGGCACATATACAAACTGTTGTAATTCCTACACCGTTCACCTGATTTGGATGTAAATACCCTCAAATTAAAGCTGAAAGTCTGCAGTTAAAGCACATCTTGTTTGTTTCATTTCAAATCCATTGCGGTGGTGTATAGAGCCAAAAAGATTAGAATTGTGTCGATGTCCCAATATTTATGGACCTGACTGTATATATCTAAAAACCGGTGATAAATAGCTTAAAAGGTATAAATGGGGGAGGAGTGTGTTGGCGCTGCCAATGGTGTAAAATTAAAAATATGTGTGTAGTGTCATACGTCATAACATCCTCTACGTGCTCAGTGAAAGTAGTGATCCATATAAGCTAATGAACATCATTAGTACAAATCAATCATAATAATAAGTAAAGAAAATATATACTGTATAACACTGAAGAAATGACACTTAGCTGTCCCCTCAAAATAACTCAACACACAGACATTAATGTCTAAACCGCTGGCAACAAAAGTGAGTACACCCCTAAGTGAAAATGTCCAAATTGGGCCCAATTAGCCATTTTCCCTTCCCGGTGTCATGTGACTCGTTAGTGTTACAAGGTCTCAGGTGTATATGGGGAGCAGGAGTGTTAAATTTGGTGTTATCGCTCTCACTCTCTCATACTGGTCAATGGGAGTTCAACATGGCACCTCATGGCAAAGAACTCTTCGAGTATCTGAAAAAAAGAATTGTTGCTCTACAATAAGATGGCCTAGGCTATACGAAAATTGCCAAGACCCTAAAACTGAGCTGCAGCACGGTGGCCAATACCATACAGCAGTTTAACAGGACAGTTTCCACTCAGAACAGGCCTCCCATGATTGACCAAAGAAGTTGAGTGCACATGCTCAGTGTCATTTTCAGAGGTTGTCTTTGGGAAATCGACGTATGAGTGCTGCCAGCATTACTGCAGAGGTTGAAGTGGTGGGGGGTCAGCTTGTCAGTGCTCAGACCATACATTGCACACTGCATCAAATTGGTCTGCATGGCTGTTGTCCCAGAAGAAAGGCTCTTCTAAAGATGATGCACAAGAAAGCCCGCAAACAGTTTGCTGAAGACAAGCAGACTAAGGACATGGATTACTGGAACCATGTCCTGTGGTCTGATGAGACCAAGATAAACTTATTTGGTTCAGATGGTGTCAAGTGTGTGTGGCGGCAACCATGTGAGGAGTACAAAGACAAGTGTGTCTTGCCTACAGTGGTAGGTGTGTCATGGTCTGGGGCTACATGAGTGCTGCTGGCACTGGGGAGCTACAGTTCACTGAGGGAACCATGAATGCCAACATGTATTGTGACATACTGAAGCAGAGCATGATCCCCTCCCTTCGGAGACTGGGGCGTAGGGCAAAATTCCAACATGATAATGACCCCAAACACACCTCCAAGGCGACCACTGCCTTGCTAAAGAAGCTGAGGGTAAAGGTGATGGACTGGCCAAGCATTTTTACAGACCTAAACCCTATTGAGCATCTGTGGGGTATCCTCAAGCAAAAGGTGGAGGAGCGCAAGGTCTCTAACATCCACCAGCTCCTTGATGTCGTCATGAAGGAGTGGAAGAGGACTCCAGTGGCAACCTGCGAAGCTCTGATGAACTCCATCCCCAAGAGGGTTAAGGCAGTACTGGAAAATGTTGACCACACAAAATATTGACACTATAGGCCCAATTTGGACATTTTCACTTAGGGATGTACTAACTTTTGTTGCCAGCGGTTTAGACATTAATAACTGTGTGTTGAGTTATTTTGAGGGGACAGCAATTTTACACTGTTAATACAAGCTTAGAGCGTAAGTCCGTAAAAGTTTTGAGTTTATTCAATCAAAGCAGGTTATAACTTATTTAAAACCGCACTAGCAGTAGTCCAGAACGATCAGTAACAATCGTATCATCGTCTGCGATGGTCGTATCAGCGACGGCTTCTGATGACATCTGATAACAAAACACGAAAGGAAGAGCTTGGAGCGCAATCACGTCACTTCCTGTTTTCAACTTTCGTCTGTGGAACGCACGGCGTCCCAGGCACTGGGTTGATATGATTGTTACCGATCGTCCTGCACTACTGCTAGTGCGGATTTATATACATTATAACCTGCTCTGATTGAATAAACTCATAACTTTTAACTCCTTCATCCATTACACAGTTGTCACCATCCCCGGTGGATAAACAGGATTCCCAAGAGTCAATTTTGTTGACTCAAGAGCAACTGCACCCGAGCTTCGGACTACCAGAATCATAGCGAGATCCTTAAAGCCAAATTCCATGATAAAGGCTTTCCAACAGACATCGTTGAGGCAGCCTGCTCCCAGTACAGAGATATGAATATTGTTCCCCGTGACACTTCCAGATTGGCACCAATGACATCTGTTTTATCACCCAGTTCCATTCCGGGTACAGGCAGATGGAACAGATTATAAAGAAAACACTGGCCTCTATTAAAACAAGACCAGCACCTCCTTCATGTTCTCGCAGGCAAACCTCAGTTTGTATATAAAAAAGCTCCCAATATAAAAAGTAAAGGCTCCAAGCAAACTAAAAAGCAAGCCCCTACCCCCTGGCTGCTATCTTCCCACTTCTTGGCTTTAACTGGAATGTTTCAATGCCACAAGCCCCTCTGCAAGACCTGTCAGTTTGTCCAACATGGACAAAAAGAATTTCAGGTAAAAAGGAAAAATCTACCCTATAAGAGAATTCTACACATGCTCATCGGACTATGTAGTTTACTGCCTCACGTGCCCCTGTGGCCTATTTTATGTAGGTTGTACTATAAGGGCACTATGTAAACGCTTTGATGAGCACCACCGTTTTATCACTGAAGGCACTGACACACATAGTGTGCCCAGACATTTTTTGCAACATCATGAAAAGCCTACGGCTGGTTTAAAGGTATGGGTCATTGGGGCTATGCCCAGAGATCTCCTCCTGGCAGAACGATTTTGCAGACTTTGCCATAGGGAGACCTACTGGATCTATTCCCTTAAACACACTGCTATAACTGACATCCCTCCATTGTCCTCCACACATCTGTTGTATTAACCCCATTGTCAATAGGAATATATGCATATTTTTAGCTATGAGAATAATACCTTAACACTGGCTATGTTTACCTGATGACCCTTGTCACTTTACCCACACCTGATCTCTGAACCATGTACATTACCCATTCCTAACCCCTGAACTATGTACATTACCCACACCTGATCCCTGAACCATGTACAATATCTACTCCTAAACATTGAACTATGTACATTACCCTCCTGATCCCTGCACTCTGCACAATATATACTTTTGACACCTGCATTTTTGTACAATGTATTCACCTGATACCTGGACTCTGTATGTTACACAACCCAGAACCCTGCACTCTCTCTGTTATCCAGTACTGACCCCTGTAATCACATTTTTGTAAATATTTTATCATATCTTTTTATGTGACAACACTGAAGAAATGACACTTTGCTACAATGTAAAGTAGTGAGTCTACAGCTTGTTTAACAGTGTAAATTTGTTGTCCCCCTCCGAATAACTCAACACACAGCCAATAATCGCTAGCAACAAAAGTGAGTACATCCCTAAGTGAAAATGTCCAAATTGGGCCCAAAGTGTCAATATTTTGTGTGGCCACCATTATTTTGCAGCACTGCCTTAACCCTCTTGGGCATAGAGTTCCCCAGAGCTTCACAGGTTGCCACTTGAGTCCTCTTCCACTCCTCCTTGAAGACATCACGGAGCTGGTGGATGTTAGAGACCTTGCGCTCCTCCACCTTCTGTTTGAGGATGCCCCACAGATGCTTAATAGAGTTTAGGTCTGGAGACATGCTTAGCCAGTCAATTACCTTTACCAGATCTTCTTGCAAGGTTTCCACATCCTACAGAGAAGTTATTGCCCTGCTTAGCTTAGTGTTGTCCCCTAATACAGAGATTGAGCTGTTTATCCCATCCTCCATGTCGTTTATGAACAAATTAAACAGGATTGGTCCCAGCACAGAAGCCTGGGGGACCCCACTTCCCACCCCTGACCATTCCGAGTATTCCTCATTGATCACCACCCTCTGAACTCGCCCTTGTAGCCAGTTTTCAATCCATGTACTCACCCTATGGTCCATGCCAACGGACCTTACTTTGTACAGTAAACATTTATGGGGGGACTGTGTCAAATGCTTTTGCAAAATCCAGATACACCACGTCTATGGGCTTTCCTTTATCTGGATGGCAGTGCACCCCCTTATAGAAGATTAATAGATTGGTTTGGCAAGAACGATTCTTCATGAATCCATGCTGATTACTGCTAATGATACCGTTTTCATTACTAAAATCTTATGTATATAGTCCCTTATCATCCCCTCCAAGGGTTTGCATACTATTGATGTTAGGCTAACTGGTCTGTAATTCCCAGGGATGTATTTTGGCCCTTTTTTAAATATTGGTGCTACATTGGCTTTTCTCCAATCAGCTGGTACCATTCCAGTTAGTAGACTGTCAGTAAAAATTAGGAACAATGGTCTGGCAATTACTTGACTAAGTTCCCTAAGTACCCTTTGGTGCAAGCCACCTGGTCCCGGTGATTTATTAATGTTAAGTTTCCCAAGTCTATTTCGAATTATGTCCTCTGTTAGCCATGAGGGTGCTTCCTGTGATGTGTCCTGAGGACAAACACTGCAGTTTTGGCTACTGAAGCCCTCTGATTCCTTTGTGAAGACTGAGAAGAAGAATAAATTCAATACCTTTGCCATCTCCCCATCCTTTGTAAGCAGATGTCCTTCCTCATTCTTTTTGGGGCCAATATGGTCTGTCCTCACTTTTTTACTGTTTATATACTTAAAGAGTTGACCACGCCCCCTAAAACGTCACAGTCCCAGCATGCCCAGGGACTGTGACATCATATGGGGGCAGGGTCTCCGCCTATAGAGAGCCGGAGAGAGCGTCGTGTCAACATCTGGAGAAGAGAAGAGAAGACAAGAAGCCCAGAAGTCCGGACCTCCGCTGGCAAGAGAGCTACCTGAAGACAGCGGAGGGGCCGGCCGAAGAACTGGAACACCGGGAGAAGAGGCCGGAGAGAGCGGAGAAGAACCAACCGGACGCCGGGAGAAGATGAACCGGAGTGCCCCCCGAAGCCGGAAGAAGACCCCCGAAGCCGGAGGAAGATCCCCCCCCTCTGAGCTGTTTAATAAATTATTTTAAAAACCTGTGTAGTATGTTTTATTATTGACACTTTTTCCCTAGGTGAATGGGTAGGGGAAAGTCCGTTCATTCTGAAAGTCCGGCGTAAGTCCGGCGGGAAGACCGGATTCTGGAAAGTCTGGTCGTGTGTAGGCAAGTCCGTCCGTTCAGAAAGTCCGCCGGAAGTCTGGCGGCAAGTACGTCGGACCTAGTTTCCCAGAAAGTCCGACCGTGTGTACGCGGCATTAGACAAATGCGTGGTTCCCTCCGCCCAGTCTATGTCTGGATAATTAAAATCCCCCATTATGATAACACTTCCCATCCCTGATGCTAATCCAAATTGTGATAGGAGGTCCGTCTCCCCCTCCTCCCTCAGGTTAGGGGGCCTATAGCATACTCCACAGTATTATTATTATTATTAGTATTATTAATAATATATTAATATTATAAGGATTCCACCTCCTCCCTAGCTCCTTTATTGATGTCATTTCTCACATTTACTTGTACATTATTCTTGATATATAGGCATACCCCTCCCCCTTTTTTACCCTCTCTATCCCTGTGATAAAGGAAATACCCTTGAATGGTTGCCAGCTAATCATGATAGCTGTTGAACCAGGTCTCCGAAATTCCCACAAAATCTAAATCCTACAACAGTATTTCTAGTTCACCCATCTTGTCCACCAGCCTCCTGGCATTGGTGAACATGTCAGGTAGTTTAGACCAGTCGCATACTGTCCTCTTATTGGGTGTTCCGAGATTGCAAATAGGACTTGCTACTATACTTACCTCGGGTTTATGTGCTTTAGTCATCCTACCACTAATGCCCCCAATACTACCTTCTGGAATATGTTCATTGCTGACTATCTCTACGTCTGGACCCTCCCCCCGTCGCCTAGTTTTAAAAACATCTCTAACTTTTCGGCCATCTTTACTCCCAGCAGATCTGCACCCTGCTCATTTAGGTGCAATCCGTCCCTTCTATAGAACTGGTGACCAACTGAGAAGTTGGCCCAGTTCTCCAGGAACCCAAACCCCTCCTTACCACACCAGCTCCTCAGCCACTTGTTTACTTCCCTAATCTCCCTCTGCCTTTCTGGTGTGGCTCAAGGTACCGGTAGTATTCCTAAGAATACTACCTTGGAGGTCCTTTTCCTCAATTTTGCTCCTAAGTCCCTAAAATTGTTCTTTAGGACACTCCATCTGCCTTGGATTTTGTCATTGGTGCACCATGACAGCTGGGTCTTCCACAGCCCCTCCCAGTAATCTGTCCACCAGATCCGCTTCAGGTCTTTGTCACAGATTGCCCTCTCTGTCTTTCTAAGAATTGAGTCCCCTACCACCAGAATCTGTCTACCCTTTCCCTTCTCTTCCCCCCCACTCTCACTGGAGGAGTTCTTCCACTGGCAGCTAGGAGAGTCCCTTAGCTCCAGCAGTGCTGGTCCCTGACCAGTTTCACCAATGGAGCGTACTTATTGGGATGTTCCAGCCCAGGATCGGCCTCACTGGCACTTCCCCCTCTATCCTTCCTGACTGTCACTCATCTACTCATTTCTAGTGCCTGCACCTCTTTGTCTCCACTGGCCTCTGCGCTCGCCCCTGCCGGTACGTTCCCAGCTCTCCCGGCTCTCCCCCTGTCGGCTCTGCCGGGCATGTGATGGGGACCCCCTCTCCCACTCCGTTCATCCTCACATGAGCCAGTTTAGTTCTTCAGCTGATCTGTAAATATTAGTATATCCAAATACTCCCTAAGGGAACTTTTTTGTATCATTCAGAAAGTTTTCCCTCCCTCATTTTTATGAAGGGTTTATTTTTGCATCCATACTCCTGATAAGGGAATGTGATTCACGAAACGCGTAGTTTTTCTATTCATGTGATGCCAAGACAGTTCGGCTTTTATACAGCATGTATTCAGTTATGAATATGTATAATTATGTATCATCATTGTATACAGTGTATGCAGGGCTGGACTTTCCATAGGGCTTGACTGGGCTCAAGCCCATAGGCCCCGCCCAATAGGGGGCCCCGCCTGTTTCCGTTTTAAATACCGTGTCCCGGTGTCCGTATCTTCTTTACACTAGGCATTCACGCTATAGCCAAAAGACGGCTACAGCGCAGATTCCAATTGGCAGGAGGGGGTCCATGGACGTCCTCCTGTTTACTTCCCCAATGCGCGCCCCAGGCACGCATCGGGGAAGTTCTGCGTTGGCCGTGTCCCTTGGACACAGCCAATCACAGATCGTGCTAAATGCCCAATCACAGCGGCAATTTAGCACTCGATCTGAGTGTCCAATGAGGGATGATCTCATATGAGATCATCTCTCATTGCCGGTGTCTTGCCGAGAAAGTTCCCTCGGCGGATAAGGACCCCCCCTGTACTGCGCAGGCGCAGTGCCTGCGCAGTACGAACTACTATCAGCCGCCGGAGATAGCCGAAGAAGAAAATCTACAATCAGCTGTACACGGCGCCTGCGCCCTAGGTCCAGGTTCCTTCCCCACCATCCAAGTGGACCTAGAGGGGGAATAAAAAAGAGCCGAGCGAAGCGAGGCCGTGCCCGAAGCGTGGCGAGCCGTGTACAGCCGTGTACAGCCGATTTTCCCCTTTTCACCTTCGGCTATTTCCGCCGGATCCTACTGCGCAGGCGCAGCGCCTGCGCAGTAGAGGGGGGTCCTTATCCGCCGAGCGGAACTTTCTCGGCAGAACACCGGCTCTCCCTCCTCACACAGAGACAGCGTGTAAGGAGGAAAAGCAAACGGCTGCAGCTTGTGAGTTAAAAAAAAAAAAAAGGGGAAAATAAAGTCAGTGCCACCTGTACCCAGTGCCATCTGTCCCCAGTGCCACCTGTCCCCAGTGCCACCTGTCAGAGCCACCTGTCCCCAGTGCCATCTGTCCCCAGTGCCACCTGTCAGAGCCACCTGTCCCCAGTGCCACCTGTCCCCAGTGCCATTTGTCCCCAGTGCCATCTGTCATCATCAGTGTCACGTGTCATCAGTGCCACCTATTAGTGCCATCTGTCATCAGTGTCACGTGTCATCAGTGCCACGTATCATTGCCATCTGTCATCAGTGCCACCTGTGAGTGTCACGTGCCAACTGTTATCAGTGTCACGTGTCATCAGTGCCACGTATTAGTACCATCTGTCATCAGTGCCATCTATTAGTGCCATCTGTCATCAGTGTCATCAGTGCCACGTATCATTGCCATCTGTCATCAGTGCCACCTGTGAGTGTCACGTGCCAACTGTCATCAGTGTCACGTGTCATCAGTGCCACGTATTAGTGCCATCTGTCACCAGTGCCACGTATTAGTGTCATCTGTCATCAGTGTCACGTATTAGTGCCATCTGTCATCAGTGCCACATATTAGTGCCACGTGTCATCAGTGGCACGTGTCAGTGCCATGTGACATCAGTGCCACCTGTCAGTTACATAAATTATGTAATTTTGTTTAGTTGTTTGTTCAGAATCGTGATCTCTATTTTTATTCTCCGTTTATCCTGAATTGTGTAGCTCTAATACATAGCTTGCGTATGTATCATTTTGTTCTATTTAAAATAATGTATAGAAGGTAGGGCCGAAAGTGACTCAAGCCCAGGGGCCCCCACCACCCTGAGTCCTGCCCTAAGTGTATGTGTTCATGGTATATTTTTACCAAAATGTCAGCCTTTGTATATGGTTTGTTTTAAAAACATTATCATGCATTTCTAGACCATGGAATTGCTTTTGATACAATAAAGGTTTTATCATTTACTCCATATACTCATTTTTACAGCAACAAGCCGCATTTAAAGTCCCATTCATTTTCTTTGTTTCTATTTCCTTTAGTATGGAGGGCCTTCTCAGTGCTGACAGTTGCTTCCCTAGATTCTGAACCTGGGCTTCCAGGGAAACAATGTTCTTATATTTTACACAGCAGTATTCACCCTCGATCAGATGATCAGGGAACGCATACATGCCGCAAGATGTACACCGAGTTGCATATCCACACCCGCCGGGCATCGTACCTACTAATTTAATGAGGATTGGGGATTATACCCTGTCCAAATTACCTAACAACTAGCTTCCTGACACTAATACTCAACAATACAATACACAGGTACTCAATAAGACAATACACAGGTAATCGCTGCCCACGTGCACTCGCAGCCTACGTGCATTTGCAGACCACGTTCTCTTGCAGCCTACGCCCACTCCCAGACCACTTGCCCTCGCAGACCACATGCACTCGCAGCCTATGTGCACTCGTAGCCTTGGAGGTGTATTTGGTTTCATTGGAATACTGCCCTGCGGCCCAGTCTCTGAAGGGAGGGGATCATGCTCTGCCTCAGTATCTCACAGTACATGTTGGCATTCATGGTTCCCTCAATGAACTGTAGCTCCCCAGTGCCGGCAGCACTCATGCAGACCCAGACCATGACACTCCCACCACCATGCTTGACTGTAGCCAAGACACACTTGTCTTTGCACGCCACAGGACATGGTTCCAGTAATCCATTTCCTTAGTCTGCATGTCTTCAGCAAACTGTTTGCAAGATTTCTTGCGCATCATCTTTAGAAGAGGCTTCCTTCTGGGATGACAGCCATGCAGACCAATTTGATGCAGTGTGCGGTGTATAATTTGAGCACTGACAGGCTGACCTCCCCCCATCCCTTCAACCTCTGCAGCAATGCTGGCAGCACTCGTACGTCTAGTTCCCAAAGAAAACCTCTGGATATGACGCTGAGCACGTGTACTCAACTTCTTTGGTCAACCATAGGGAGGCCTGTTCTGAGTGAAACCTGTCCTGTTAAACCGCTGTGTGGTCTTGGCCACCATACTGCAGCTGAATTTTAGGTTCTTGGCAATCTTTTTATAGCCTAGGCTATCTTTATGTAGAGCAACAATTCTTTTTTTCAGATCCTCAGAGAGTTCTTTGCCATGAGGTGCCATGTTGAACTCCCATTGACCAGTATGAGAGAGTGAGAGTGATAACACCAAATTTAACACACCTGCTCCCCATTCACACCTGAGACCTTGTAACACTAATGAGTCACATGACACTGGGGAATGAAAATGGCTAATTGGGCCCAATTTGGACATTTTTTGTTACCAGTGGTTTAGACATTAATGGCTGTGTGTTGAGTTATTTTGAGGGGACAGCAAATTTGCACTGTTATACAAGCTGTACACTCACTACTTTACATTGTAGCATAATGTCATTTCTTCAGTGTTGTCATATGAAAAGATATAATAAAATTTTTACAAAAATGTGAGTGGTGTACTCATTTTTGTGAGATACTGTACATTACACACTCCTGACCAATGCACTCTATAGCCTCGTACACACGATCAGACTTTATACAAACTTTTCTGTGGATTTCTGTACAAAGGGCGTTGTCCATGAACTTGTTAAGCATAAACACGGCAGGTCCTTTTAGGCAACAAACACGAACGTAGTGACATTTCAATGTACTGACCACACTTCAAAAGAGGACGTTCAATTCTTCGGCTCCACCCTTTGGTCAACTTCTGTATTGTTGTCTGATCTTTTGCATTGGTTCTGAGCATGCGTGTTTGTACTTTGTACTCAAGTCCGATGGTTTTGTGTACACACGATCGGACTTGCCGACGTCGGACTTTTGTTCGCACAGCCAACAGTTGTCCGATGAAAACTGAAAAAGTTTGTCCGATGGAGCGTACACACGGTCGGATGTTGCCTTAAAACCGGTCATTTGCATGTTTGTTGTTAAAAAGTCCGATCGTGTGTATGGGCCTTAAGTCTTACCCACTGCTAACTCCTGAACTAATGTACATTACCAACTTATAACCCCTGAACCATGTACATTACCCAGTCCTGACTCCTGAACTGTATGCATTACCCACACCTGACACCTGAACCATGTACAATACCCACTCCTAACCCCTGAATTATGAGCAGTACCCTCCTGACCCCTGGACCCTGTACAATTTATACTTTTGACACCTTCATTTTGTACAATATATTCACCTGATACCTGCACTCTGTATGTTACATACCCCAGACCCCTGCACTTTCTATGTTACCCAGTCCTGACCCTGCACTATGTACATTACACACTCCTGGCCAATGCACTCTATGTGTTACCAACGGCCTGAACAAATGTACATTACCCTCTCATGATCTATGTACATTACCCACTCATGGCCCCTGCACTCTGTACATTATCCACTCCTAATCCCTGCACTCTGTACATGATCCACTACTGACCCCTGAGCTATGATCATTACCCACTCCTGACCCCTGAACAATGTACATTACCCACTCCTGACCCCTGCATGTTGTACATTATATACTTTTGACACCTGCATTTTGTACATTATTTACACTTGATACCTGCACTGCATGTTACATACTCCAGACACCCGCACTCTTTACATTACATACTTTTGATCCCTGCACTCTGTACAAGATTTAAACCCCTCCCACTGTTAGCACAAGGGCTGGGGTGAGGTGGTCAGGGTCAGGCCCTGACCTAATCAGGTGGGGGGACCCTGCCAGGTAGGCTGTACGGGGCCCCATGATTTTTAACAGCGGCCCTGCCCACAGCACCGGATCACCACTGCGGGGCCTTCCAGGGGGGACAGAGAAATTAAGATTTCTGGTGTAAACTGCAGCCACCGGCACCAGGGACCCATTTCACTGCTTGTTTAGTATTTCTGGTGCTGTTTTAAAAAAATATTTCAGCTTTAAAAGAGAAGCATGGGTTCTTTTTAAATTAAAGATTCGTACTTACCTAGGTGGATGCAGCACCAGACCAATGCTGCATCTGTCCCCCGCCATCTCTGCACTGAGAACCGAGCCAAAGAACATCATCGATGGCTCGTTTTTCATAGATCCCGAGAGGAGAGCTGCTGTCAGTCAGCATCTCTCCTCTCTGCTTCTCCATGCTCATTGGAGCTCTGAGCTGTGGAGGGGTGGGGAGTGGCTGTCTCAGCGGCTCGCTAAGAGGTTGAGACTGCCATCAGTCAAGGCAGCTGACGGATCCAGACTTGGATGTCGAGATGACTGAAAATGGGTCACAGGAGTGCAAAACTAATTGAACTCCTGTGACCCAGAGGAGAAGCCCAGCCTAAAAAGCTCAGGCTGGACTTCTCCTTTAACTACACTCATAAGTTTCTGGGTTAGATGATTTGTAAGCACATTCATCTTATCATGTGCATGTTAGATAGTATAATTTACTTTAACGGTACGTTCAGTAATAATTTGTTTTGCTATTTCCCCCATCTCTTTAGGTTCACCATCTGTAAAAGAAACTCATAATCTGGATGTAAATTAGTAAAGAGAAATTGAGATAAGGGTTGCTTTGGTGTAGCGGAACAAACTGCAATAGCACAATACAGAATTGTTATAAAAGCATGGCGTCTTTTGTGCCTCTTGTATGTACAGTGTGAGTGATGTCTCTGCTGCTATGTGCTCAGCCTTGCCGTGTACTGCCTGTTTACTGGAGAATGCCGTACCTGACAAAGAAAATATTTACCCTTCTAATGAACATGGAACACCTAACCTATTGAAGGTACAGTCCAATTAAACGTGAACATTTTTAAAGTAGCCTCAGAGTTGTTTTTCAGTAATATGTAAATGTAATACTTCTGTCATTTGACACTAGAAATTTCATGCTGGAAACTCAATAAGGCTTCATATACACTACAGCTCCTAAACTTGAGTTTAGGAGCTTTTGGCGTTTTTTGGGAAAGCTCCTAAACTCAACTCCATGCACACATAGGCTTTTAGGATTGTTTAGGAGCTGTTGCGGTTAGGGGAGGTTCCCTCTCCTGAATCACGTTCAGGATAGGATTGTTTTGACTTCCGAATCGCGACTAAATCGTGGTAAAAACGCAGTGCAATTTTGTTGCGTTATGAATTTTCCAGCAGCGGGCGGTCATAATAGGCTACATGTAATGTATACATGTAGCCTAAAGCTGAGGCCACTTTGAAACCTAAACTGGTATGAGAACTCTTGTTACCTGTACAAACCCCTAATTTGGTGTCCACCTCAGGAAACAGTGACACATAACTACCATTATCACGTGGCACTAGCATATAACCATAGATTAACAGACCATTTCCAGATACACTATGTGACGGATCCCGTTCCACACTGCGCTGGTGTACTTCCGTCATATACTGCTTCCTTCAGTCTGGACATTCTGATATCCGATATTACAGCCACATATTGTAACTTAAAAACCAGGCGAGACTAGCTCAGTTACAAAGCTTGAACATGGAATGATTTATTGGACAAGTATACAGCCTTTTTATACACTTTTTAACACAAGAGGTTAGATAACGGGATTGGGCTGCCTCATGGCTACCCCCCCAGCAACTAATTAGCTGACAACGATGTAATGAAAGAGGAAGTAAACTCTCCCACTCTGATGCTTCTTTTCATTTAGTCCATTATAATAAGTAATTATCAAAACTATAGCCACTGTAATCCAGCCCAAATTGCATATTACTTACTGTTTAAAGAAACTTTAAAAAACCTGTTTCCAGGGGTAAGGCAGCGCCATCTTAGGTATTGTTTTCTGAGTCCACAGTAGAGTACATTTCCGCCCTTGCATTGAGCACTTCCTGTACTGTTAATCAAGCCTCCTTCTCAATCCAACGTTTCTATGGCAACCCTGCTTCCTTGCTCATAGCTGACTTGTTTTATTTCATAGTATTTACTTGTGCCAATTATCTAGTGTTTGCCTATGTCCGATGCCTTTTTTTCCACTCCATGTGATGTCACATGGTCACATGGGGAGTAGTAGGAAGCTCTGAGTGATTATGCAGTCTTGTGGGATTTCAGTGTTGTGCCGTAGGAAGTCCTCATAATAGATAGACAAGCACACAGAGTGTGTCGTAAATCATGGGAGATATGGGCATGCTCAGTGACGTCTTTCTAAAGAACAAAAAGGATTATAACAATACTATGCAAGTAAGGAGATATCTACAAGCAGTGTTCATTAGGGTTTTTTATGCTGATTCCCATGGGACAAAGTTGTGGGGGAGAGTTTACAACCACTTTAACATGTTAATTAAAGCAGCAGTTAAAGCAGCCTGGGGGACCAGACTGCCCGGCAACAAGGGTGAAGCTTATTAAACGGATAATAGCAGGCGATCTCAGTAGCAGACTCTCCGGCTCCAGAGGCCAATGTGGCCAGCTCTTTCAATGAACATGCATAGTTCAGAATTAAACAAACTAAGAATAGTCTTTGGGCAAATCCAAGAAAACAGTCTCTCAAAAGTGTTAGAAAAAGAGAAATATAGCAATAACAAATAACAGGGTGAATGTGGGCAGAAAAGGTCCCTACAGCCAGTGTCCATGACAGTGCCCCCCCCCCCCCCCCATCCCATAGTCCCAGCTAGATCCCGGCTAGATCCACCACGGGTCATCTTGGGGCTGTCCGGGAGAGTCCTATAGTTTTGTTTGCCGGGAAAGTCTATCAGCATTCCCATTCTGCTTTCCTGGCCGATAGTGGATGGTAAAATTGTAAGGCTGCAGGGCCAAGCTCCATCGTAACAAACGTCCATTATCCCCAGAGACCCGATTAAGCCAGATTAATGGATTGTGGTTGGTGAGCACGGTAAAAGATTGTCCGTAGAGATAAGGTTGGAATTTCTTGAGAGCCCACACCAGCACCAAACACTCCTTCTCAAGGGCTGCATAACCGACGTCCCTGGGTAACAGCTTCCGACTGATGTAGGCCACTGGGTGCTCATCGCCATCAGGTCCTACTTGGCTCAGTACTGCCCCCAGCCTGAATGTAGAGGCATCTGTGTGGACACAAAAACGCCAAACGACCTAAGCAAAGGGTACTGGCAAAGTCTTCTGGATGCGGAATGTATTCCAAAGTCAGGATTCATCACCCCATTTGGCCTATACCAGTCTAAAGTAATACCATTTGGGAAGAAGAATGCACTGGCGACTTTCCAGAGGTTGGTAGATCGACTCCTCGATGGCCACCAGGACTATGCCTGTGCATATCTGGACGACATTGCGACCTATGGGGACCATCTGGTTCACCTGTTTGTCGTGTTAGACCGCATCAAGGCTTCTGCTCCTGTTCTAGCTGCCCCTTGGTGACTAAACTGCCCGGCAACAAGGGTAAAGCTTATTAAACGGACAATAGCAGGCGATCTCAGTAGCAGACTCTCCGGCTCCAGAGGCCAATGTGGTCAGCTCTTTCAATGAACATGTATAGTTCAGAATTTAACAAACTAAGAATAGTCTTTGGGCAAATCCAGGAAAACAGTCTCTCAAAAATGTTAGAAAAAGAGAAATATAGCAATAACAAATAACAGGGTGAATGTGGGCAGAAAAGGTCCCTGCAGGCAGTGTCCGCGACACACTATATTGTCAAAAGTATTGGGACACCTGCCTTTACACACACATGAACTTTAATGGCATCACAATATTAGTCCGTAGGGTTTAATATTGAGTTTGCCCACCCTTTGCAGTTATTACTGCTTCAACTGTTCTGCGAAGACTGTCCACAAGGTTTGAGTCGTGTGTCTATGGGAATGTTTGACCATTCTTCCAGATGCACATTTGTGAGGTTGGGCACTGATGTTGGACTAGAAGGCCTAGCTCGCAGTCTCCGCTCTAATTCATCCCAGAGGTGTTCTATTGGGTTGAGGTCAGGACTCTGTGCAGGCCAGTCAAGTTCCTCCACCTCAAACTCGCTCATCCATGTCTTTATGGACCTTGCTTTGTGCACTGGCGAGCAGTCATGTTGGAACAGGAAAGAGCCGTCCCCAAACTATTCTCACAAAGTTGGGAGCATGAAATTGTCCAAAATGTCTTGGTATGCTGATGCTTTAAGAGTTTCCTTCAGTGACAAAGCCCAACCCCTGAAAAACAACCCCACGCCATAATCCCCCTCCACCAAATGATTTGGACAAGTGCAAAAAAGCAAGGGTGGGCCAACTCTATATTGAACCCTACAGACTAAGACTGGGATGCCATTAAAGTTCATGTGCTTGCAAATGCAGGCGTCCCGATACTTGTGACAATATAGTGTATATATGTAATATATATGTGTGTGTGTGTGTGTATGTTTTATTCTTGCTTTTAACTACCAGGAGCATGCTCAAAATTGTTAATTTTAGTGTTTAATGCCTCTCCCATTAAGCCCTCCAAAGAACACAGTTAAAAAAAAACACACACACACACACACAAACCCATCTAGTTCAACTGATAGAAACAAAATAAATAGAATAAATACATGCTACAGGGAATTAGCAAATAAGTGTAGCCATTCATTCAGAAGAGAAAATAGCATAAAGATCATTTGTTTTTGCCTAATTCACAAAGAACAAATGTACATGCAAATTTGCTGGATTAATGGCTATGCACATTTTTTATAAATCAACCACACAGTAAAATGCTTGACCATTGCTATTGATTCACATTACTGTATATCTAGTCATGTAGACCTTTGTACTATACATTCGCTGGTAAATGTTGTTGACCTGATTGATAAAACCCGTTAATATATCCGTTAATATATCTTTGTGTGTCAAAACTCTGCAAACCCTGAGAGGTTTGCTGTAATGCCGCGTACACACGGTCGGACTTTTCGTCTACAAAAGTCCAACGGACGCTGACGGACTAAAGCTGGCTGGTAATCCGATCGTGTGTGGGCTTCTCCGGACTTTCAACGTACTTTTTTAGCCTCAAATCCGACGTACTTTAGATTTGAAACATGCTTCAAATCTTTACGTCGTAACTACGACGGACCCCGAAATCCGCTCGTCTGTGTGCTAGTCCGACGGACAAAAAGCCACGCTAGGGCACCTATTGGCTACTGGCTATGAACTTCCTTATTTTAGTCCGGTGTACGTCATCACGTACGAATCCGTCGGACTTTTGTGTGGTCGTGTGTAGGCAAGTCCGTTCGTTAGAAAGTATGCCGCAAGTCCGCCGCAAGTCCGCCGAAAGTCTGCCGGAAGTCTGTCGGACAGGCTGTCTGACTTTTGTAGACGAAAAGTCCGACCGTGTGTACGCGGCATAAGGCATATCACAGTTTTATAAAGGTTCTACTTTGCTTTTTTTTGTATATTAATTTTTTCTCTGACAGAAGATCTGCCAGGTCAACAATGAGTGCGTCACAATTTACCAGAAGAGGAAAAGCAGCTTGTACAGGCAATAACTCACCTTGCTCAGTATTACACTTCCACAGATGCCGGAAACGAATCACGTGTGTGTTGTCTGCTGCTCAACTCAATTCAAGAATTTAACTTGAAGAATCAGTAATGAACCTACAGAAGTACAATAACTCATACTTTTGAAATGTAGTAGGCTCAGTTGTTGCCAGAGGGCAGTATGGATGGATTCTGGTAATGTTATTTAATTTGTGATGAAGTGAATACAAATGCAAAGGCTTGCAGGTTACAGAACAATGGTTAGTCAACTGGACTCAATATGTAATTCTGAAGCTTTTTTCCACTCATTCAAGTACCTTCACCAGCTCTAATGAGTGTCAGGAACATACCCCAACATTTATAGCCACATGGGAAATTTAGTCACCTTAATAGAGTCACCACGGAATGATTCAAGGCTAATGATAATTGTTAAGAACATGTTGAGAGGATGAAGGTTTGTGGGACCACCTTGAAACAGTCAAATTAAAATGTATGTGGTGGGCTTGAGGCCCCTTTCAGACAGTTGCTCCAATCAGGTCTGCCTGTTATGCCGTGTACACACGAGCGGAATGTCCGACAGAAAAGGTCCGACTGGAGCTTTTCATCGTATATTCCGATCGTGTGTATGCCCCATCAGACTTTTTACATCGAAAATTCTGATGGACCTAGAAAGAGAACATGTTCTAAATTTTTCCGACTGAACCAATTCCTATTGGGAAAACCGATCATATGTATGCTGTTCCGATGTACCAAAAACTACGCATGCTCTGAAGCAAGTACAAGACGGAAGCTATTGAACTTCCGTTTTCTAGTCCCGTCGTACGTGTTGTACGTCACCGCATTCTGGACAGTCGGAATTTGGTGTGACCATGTGTATGCAAGACAGCTTGAGCGGAATTCTGTCGGAAAAACCTTCAGAGTTTATTCCGACGGGAAAACCGGTCGCGTGTACAGGGCATTAGTGTTTTAGACGGACCTGATCGAAAGGTCCATTCATCCCTATGGACAGGTGGATGTAAACGGTGCCCATTTACACCTGCCTACCCCCAGGTACCCCCAGAGATCAGACGTAACTAAGTGTACACAGATAGTGGAGTCTGCTTACTTCCGGCTGTCCATAGAACAGAGTGGGGTCTCTTCATGTCCGCTCTGCAGATACTGAGCAAACACAGATCTGTCATCTGCCCTCTCTGCTCCGATCAGCAGGGGATCAGCTCAAAGATCTCCTGCAGATTGCAACAGAATCCACCCCGTGTGCAAGGAAGAGTCTCATGCAGTTACACTGTGATCAGCAGTGACATTTTGGAAGACTTGCACTCCAACTATTATTTTGTTAAATTTCTGCTTAGCCCGCTTTGGAAAATACAACATCAAACTATGAAAACACACATTCCATGTCTTTATGGACATTGCTTTGTGCACTGGTCCAAATCATTTGGTGGAGGAGGGTTTATGGCATGGGGTTGTTTTTCAGGGGTTGGGCTTGGCCCCTTTGTTCCAGTGAAGGAAACCCTTAAGGCATCAGCATACCAAGACATTTTGGACAATTTCATGCTCCCAACTTGGGAACAGTTTGGGGATGGCCTCTTATTGTTCCAACATGACTGCGCACCAGTGCAAAAATCAAGGTCCATAAAGACATGGATGAGCGAGTTTGGGGTGGAGGAACTTGACTGGCCTGCACAGAGTCCTGACCTCAACCCAATAGAACACCTTTGGGATGAATTAGAGCGGAGATTGCAAGCCAGGCATTCTCATCCAACATCAGTGCCTTACCTCACAAATGCGCTTCTGGAAGAATGGTCAAACATTCCCATAGACACACTCCTGAGCCTTGTGGACAGCCTTCTCAGAAGACTTGAAGCTGTTATAGCTGCAATGGGTGGGCCAACTCAATATTGAACCCTACGGACTAAGACTGGGATCAGATTAAACTTCATGTGTGTGTAAAGGCAGGTGTCACAATACTTTTGACAATATAGTGTATATAATATGGAATTGCAATATGTTGGTAAAGCATTCTGAAACTCACTCAAAATTTAAAATCTTTGAAACATAACAGCTCTGTTGAGAAAGTTTCTTATGTCACACTCTCATAGTAACAGGTATGAAGTTGTAAGCAAAGAGATGTTTGCAAAATAAATGCCTGAGTCTTCCTAAGCCTGCTATTGGCTACCCCTTGTAACAGGGGCGTAACTACCACCATAGCGACCCATGCGAGCGCTATGGGGCCCGCAGCCGAGTGGGACCCAGTGAGGAAAAGAGCACCGCCGGCACAGTCTCCCAGCCAGGGGAAGAGAGAGGAAAGGAAGAGGCGAGCTGTCCGTTTTAGCAGAGAGCTGAATTGCCCGATGTAAGAGCTTTCATTAGAACTTCCAGTGTTCCCAGGGCTCACGTCACATAGCTCCACCTTTTGGCCCGGTGCCTTTGATAGACAGAATGCCGATCCAATGCGGGACATGTGACATCATCAAAGGCGTCGGGCCAAGAGGTGGGGCTATGTGACAATGAGCCCCGGGAAGACGGCAAATTCAAATGAAAGCTATTACAGCGGGCAATCCCGCTCTCTGCTGATCTGGGTGGCTTGCCTCTTCCTCTGCATAGGTGGGGCTGTATGGGGCACAGGTAGGGATGAGCTTCGAGTTCGAGTCGAACACATGTTCGACCCCCAACATTGGCTGTTCGCAAGTTCGCCGAACAGCGAACAATTTGGGGTGGTCGCGGCAAATTAGAATGCCGCGGAACACCCTTTAAAAGTCTATGGGAGAAATCAAAAGTGCTAATTTTAAAGGCTTATATGCAAGTTATTGTCATAAAAAGTGTTTGGGGACCTGGGTCCTGCCTCAGGGGACATGGATCAATGCAAAAAAAAGTTTTAAAAACGTCAGTTTTTTCAGGAGCAGTGATTTTAATAATGCTTAAAGTCAAACAATAAAAGTGTAATATCCCTTTAAATTTTGTAGCTGGGGGGTGTCTATAGTATGCCTGTAAAGGGGCGCATGTTTCCCGTGTTTAGAACAATCTGACAGCAAAATGACATTTCAAAGGAAAAAAGCCATTTAAAACTACTCGCGGCTATTAATGAATTGCCGGTCCGACAATACACATAGAAGTTCATTAATTAAAACGGCATGGGAATTCCCCACAGGGGAACCCCGAACCAAAATTTTAAAAAAAATGACGTGGGGGTCCCCCTAAATTCCATACCAGGCCCTTCAGGTCTGGTATGGATATTAAGGGGAACCCTGGCCAAAATTTTAAAAAAAAATTACGTGGGGGTCCCCCTAAATTCCATACCAGGCCCTTCAGGTCTGGTATGGATTTTAAGGGGAACCCCGTGCCAAAAAAAAACCCGGCGTGGGGTCCCCCCAAAAATCCATACCAGACCCTTATCCGAGCACGCAACCTGGCAGGCCGCAAGAAAAGAGGGGGGCGAGAGAGCGCCCCCCCTCCTGAACCGTACCAGGCCACATGCCCTCAACGTTGGGAGGGTGCTTTGGGGTAGCCCCCCAAAACAACTTATCCCCATGTTGATGAGGACAAGGGCCTCATCCCCACAACCCTGGCCGGTGGTTGTGGGGGTCTGCGGGCGGGGGGCTTATCAGAATCTGGAAGCCCCCTTTAACAAGGGGACCCCCAGATCCCGGCCCCCCCTCTGTGTGAAATGGTAAGGGTACCCCTACCATTTCACTAAAAAACTGTCAAAAATGTTAAAAATGACAAGAGACAGTTTTTGACAATTCCTTTATTTAAATGCTTCTTCTTTCTTCTTTCTTCTATCTTCCTTCATCTTCTTCTTCTTCTGGTTCTTCTGGTTCTTCCTCCGGCGTTCTCGTCCAGCATCTCCTCCGTGGCGTCTTCTATCTTCTTCTCCTCGGTCCGCTCCACACCCATGGCATGGGGGGAGGCTCCCGCTCTTCTCTTCATCTTCTTCCTCATCTTCTTCTCTTCTTATCTTCTTCTCCGGGCCGCTCCGCATCCATGCTGGCATGGAGGGAGGCTCCCGCTGTGTGACGGCGTCTCCTCTTCTGACGGTTCTTAAATAACGGGGGCAGGGCCACCCGGTGACCCCGCCCCCCTCTGACGCACGGGACATGACGGGACTTCCCTGTGGCATTCCCCGTGACATCACAGGGAAGTCCCGTCAAGTCACCGTGCGTCAGAGGGGGCGGGGTCACCTAAATTTTGGTTCGGGGTTCCCCTGTGGGGAATTCCCATGCCGTTTTTATCAATTACTTCTATGTGTATTGTCGGGCTGGCAATGCAATAGCCGCGAGTAGTTTTAAATGACTTTTTTCCTTTGAAATGTCATTTTGCTGTCAGACTGTTCTAAACACGGGAAACATGCGCCCCTTTACAGGCATACTATAGACACCCCCCAGGTACGAAATTTAAAGGGATATTACACTTTTATTGTTTGACTGTAAGCATTATTAAAATCACTGCTCCTGAAAAAACGGCCGTTTTTAAAACTTTTTTTTGCATTGATCCATGTCTCCTGGGGCAGGACCCAGGTCCCCAAACAATTTTTTATGACAATAACTTGCATATAAGCCTTTAAAATTATCACTTTTGATTATTCATGTTCGTGTCCCATAGACTTTAACGGTGTGCGCGTGTTCGAACAAACTTTTTTCCTGTTCGCATGTTCTGGTGCGAACCGAACAGGGGGGTGTTCGGCTCATCCCTAGGCACAGGCAGACCAGGCTGTATTGGGCACAGGTCACACTGCATTGGGCACAGGTCACGCTGTATGTGGCACAGGTCACGCTGCATTGACACTAGGGCAGCTGTGGGGGGGGGTTGTTTGCAGGGGGGCCCCATACAACATTTTGCTATGGGGCCCTGCTATTTCTAGTTACGCCCCTGCTTGCTAAGATAACATGACATATGTAACATCATAGAAGAGAGCTGTCAAGTCTCACTGTTTCCAGAAGATGCCCTTCAGCAATGTAAAGCTGCTGATATTAGTAATAAGAAAGCAAACCAGCATGTTACCTATGGAACAGGCACCTTAGATTAGGCAGTGTCAAAGTGCAAATTGCAAAATAGTGTTTTCTCTAAAGCTTGCATTATGTTTTACTTAGTTAGGTGACAACAATAGTGAATATTGTTCATCAACCAAAAAGAGTATTAAATAATATAATGAGTGAGTCAATATAGAAAAAAGAAAATGAGTCCATATAAAAAAATAGGAAAAAATAGGAAAAAACTTTCAGCGATTATGACTAAATGTGATAGTAGTGGCTGTTGAGTCTTTGGTTGATAAAGATCAAAAATAGTAGTCCATGCAAGATGTATCAATGAATCATCCAAGGTGACATATAATTCAGACACCCCAGAAAAAGTGAAAAATAGGAAAATGCCTTCACTTGAGCATACGCTGCCGCTTACCAGATCGGTATGATCCATTATGACAGGGGACCAAGGAACGCCTATGGCTTATAACCCAGCCTAGGGTCTCTGTGGCGTGCACCAAACTCCTCAGCAGAAATTATCCTCATACGGATGGACACGATTAATGGATTTCCATATAAGAATAAAAGGCTTGCATAGTGTAAAATCAGCTCATACACAGACCAGCTTAATAAATTTAAAAAGGTTTTACACTATGCAACATGTGGATAGGGCCCACAACTACATTTTTCCCAAAGTAAAATTGTTTGCCCTTGATAGGGTACATATAACACCAAGAAGGGGTGATTGTTATAAGAACCCTCTTTATCTAGAAGAGAAGTGGATATATAGATTGAATGCCACCTCTCCTCCTGGTCTCAATGAGACTATTACCTACAGACAATTTCTGAAAGGTTTTTCATCTGGGAAAACTGAATAATAGGTATTTTTTCCTTATTGGTGCACTGTTGCATTCCTCTTCTTTTTCCACACAAACCCTTATTTTGTATGTAGTACAAATGTGTTTCCTGGTTGATTCAGCTGATCAAGGGTTAAAGAATTCCCCTGAGATCAGTATATGCTATCTCATCATTATAAGGTTTAAATTGTTCCTCAATCTATTTTGTTTCTTTATATTACATAAACATTTTGATATAATGCAAAAAATGTTTGTTTTTTATTTCAGTCTGCTGTTTTAAGGCCATGTGTGCTAATTCTGTTCATACGTGCTCATCATTGGACTACCCGCCACAGCAAGGGGGATTTGGAACCTGTTGATCAACCCCTCTCTTCCCCCTTTTTATGGTCCCTCTGTCCCCAGTGAGGGGAGTAGTTCCTTAAGACTGGGGGAAGTACTGCTGTGCTGGCAGCATCCTCAGATTGTATACCAGTCACGAGTGCCCTCTGCGCATGTGCATCACGTCAATCCATTACGCCCTGGTGCCATGCTTGAGCATGATGTCACTGTGTCCTGTGGCAAGCATGGAGCTAGGGGTCAGGATTCTCCCCCTCCCATTGGGAAGCTGGGGGGACAGCATGGTGGGTGCCCTCTTAGGTGCAGATTGCTGCCATTTTGGCAGACACTCCAAGCTGATAACTGGGAGCAGCCCACCCGTGGCATTGGTTAATTAATATTTAATGACCAATTACTTTGGCTATGTACGGGGCGGCACAGTGGTGTAGTGGTTAGCACTTTTGCCTAGCAGTAAGAAGGGTTGCTGGTTCAAATCCCAACCATGACACTACCTGCCTGGAGTTTGCATGTTCTCCCTGTGCCTGCGTGGGTTTCCTCCGGGTACTCCGGTTTCCTCCCACACTCCAAAGACATGCTGGTAGGTTAATTGGATCCTGTCTAAATTGTCCCTAGTATGAATGAAAGTGTATTAGGGACCTTAAAGCTCCTTGAGGGTTAGGGACTGATGTGAATGTACAATGTATATGTAAAGCGCTGCGTAATTTGACGGCGCTATATAAGTAACTGAAATAAAAATAAATAAATATACCATATATCATAAGTCTTCATACTAGTCAAATCTGCTCTGAGGTTGATACTAGGAGGTGCATCCATTTTTGTATATATTTGTAAGTATGACACTGTATTTTATGTTACAACATTAGAGGGAAATTAGCCCTAGTCCTTTGCATTGTAAAGACTATATGTATTTTACTTTGTTCTATTGTAGGTCCTGGGCTGAGTTTTTGGCTATTCAAGCATACTGTATATGTACAATTTATTCTATCAAGCATGAATCAACAATTGTGGTTAGAGTTTTTCATTTGCTATTTTTTTTCTTCCCCAACTGTACATGGTCAAACATGATGGGCTATAATGTATTCATTTGTTGTTTTTTTGTATATATTTCTGTTGTGGGTGGTTGCTTCTTTTGGCCAGCTACTGTCAATCCCTGCAGTCCCTTGAAATGTTTGATGGGTAGACGTGGTGGACATCTCAATTATGGGTCTGTGATAAATGCATCCATTTTAATATTGCTCTAGTTTACAATTGTTCTTGTTATATTAAAAGTAAGATATGATTCTTACACGTAAATGCTTGAGTAGGTGTCATAAAGTTTGGTTTTCCTCTTGTTATGATTTAAAGTTTGGTTTTCCTCTTGTTATGATTTACTATTATGTGTATTTTTCCCAAATTTAGATACCTTCTTTGCTCCCTGATGAAGATTGTGTGAACCAATTGAAATGCGCTGGGGCCTCCCCGGAAGGGCAAATAGTTTGAAGCATTCATAAATATCATGTACATACTGTATGTATTACACTGCCAGAGGGTATAAGGGTATTGTGGAGCTTTGCATGCATCATTGTATAGATTTACCAGAGCATTTGTTGATTTTAGATGTTTTTAAAAACATTTGTACATTTATAATTTTATTTAAATTAATTTTATATACAGGAATTCGTTTTGCATGGCTGCATTAAAGTCCCATGGAAGCAACGTTTTTTGTTCGACGGCACACTGTCAAAAAAGGATGACAAGCTATGCTATGAAACCTTATTTGGCGCTGTTTGCCAAGTTGTTGGCTTTAGCTTTATATATTTTTTATGTATATAGCTTCTGATAGGTGTTTGATTGTATTTTGCCCTTAAATCTAACCTGTTGCTGCTACATAAAGAAAAAAATAAATAAATCAGTTGTCTTGCAAAAATTACCTATTAAAAACTTTTTGGGATATTGGGTTGCTGCTGCTGTATGTAATCCAAAGATTAAAATAAGCGTAAAAAAAAATTATTACACATTATTGTGATTCCAGAATACGGATTCGCTAATGCTGACCCAGAGAGTTGTAATGTTCTGTAAAACCACATACTGGTTTAAGGCATTCCCCCAAGCATGTTTTTTGAAGGATTTATGTACTTTCAACATTGCCCATTGGTGTCCCCCCCATGGCAGTGCCTGGCTCCCCATGCCCTTTGTTTGACAATCCTTAGCATGATAGTCTGTCAAAGTTTCCAAACTTTTTTTTAAGGTTTCACTCCCACTTTTTTTTCCAATGTTATTCAGGTTGAAGTCCAAACTTTTGAGTAGTTCAGTAATTGTCCTGTGAACTAAACCTGGGTAGGTTTGACTCACCCCTAACGACAATATATTTGACCTCCATTTGTCTGTTTTTATAGTCTTCTCAGTCAGCCACACTTTCTGCTTTCTTTTATTCCCTATATGCTGATTTTTTTGCCTTTACTGTCCTACTAACTTTTGTAGTGAACCATATTGTTTTTTCTTCTATTCTTACTAACATATAATCTAGTTGCCGCCAGGATGATAAACTTCAATAGTTAACCGACTCCTGCAATTTACTCCAGGCTTTTAAGTCATTATTTAGAAATGTATGCATTTCAGCAAAATTTGTCCTTTTGAAATCTAAAACTGTTGAAGGACATTGATGATCCCTAGAACCCAACATCAGACAATTTATCCCCAGTACTAGGTCTATAATATGACCTCTGGTTGAGCTCAATGCCTTCAATATACATACACACACACACACATGCATGCATACTGTATATAAAACAATAATTTAAACTTTAAAAACTAACTTTAACCTACTTCTTTCCTTCACATACCCAGTGCTCTGTCCGGCCACTTAAAGCAAATAGTTCTTAGCCCTGTGTAAGGTGCTTTGGCTTACCACTTTAATTGAACTTTCTACTCTTTTAGTAAATCAACCCCAGTAACTGCACAGAGCTATCCTTTCCTTGATTTACAGTGTGCAGCTGTCACAATTTCACTGATAAATTAAGATAAAGTTGCACCTTTAAACTCTTTCCTTGCTACTAAATGAGCAGATGTTCAATCATTTACCAAAAGCTCTCATATAAAGGAATACAATTGTTTTAGAATATCTAAAATGTATTGAAAAGGAAGAACAATATTATTTTGCTGCTTAACAATTTGGAAGCAATGGCATACACGTGTTGTATGTTATTAATATACAGTGATACAGGCTGTGATTTTTGCACAGACTACACTGCTAACATCTACTATTATTAATATTATTATTATTCAATAATCTCAGCAGCCTGTTTAGGATTTTTGCACAGACATAATAGATGAAGCCTTTTTAAACTAACCCTAACCCTAATCTAAGGCTTAGCACAGACATATTTTGGAAAGGTCCCAATTCCCATACCCTTAGGCCGTGCTCCTTTTGCACATGACCAGACCACTGTATAAAATTGGGTAATGGAAGTGTCACATTTAGATCTACGTTTGTTAAAAGCAGTGTATATTTTTTTTATTGCACACATGTTAATGAGCAGTGATGTAGGAATGAGTAGTGATGTAAATAATCTTATTCATATCTATTGATATTTCAATGACCTTGTTTCTATATACTGTATAGTATGTAAATATATACCATATGTATATGTGGACAGCCATATTTGCTCATTATGTGTTCAGACCTGTTTTGTTTTTAGTAGTGGTTATCCACACTATTACTCAATGCAAGTCTATATGCCGGATGGCTAATCAAAAACAATGCACTCTTTTTGAGGCTTATCTCAATAATTTAAAGAGATAAACTAATTACTCCAAACTATTGAGAGTTCATCTACAAATATCCATATTTTATACAATACCAAAAATATGAAAGAACAAGCTTGTTCACATTGCAGAGAGAAGTTATTATGAGGAAAACACTGCAATAATTAATTAAATGTGTGCTTGCCAGGTATGCTAAAGACTTGTTGCTGTGCTTGTTGTAACCAGGTGAACAAAAAGACTTTGGACTCCTAAGTATTTTTTATTTGGTGCTCTTCTTTACCTATTACACTTTGATTTCTCAACTCAGGTGAATGTCTTCTCCTGGAGGATCTCTGTCTTTGTGTTGAGCTGCCAAATACAGGCCAATTGAACTTGTTTAATGACTTATATTTTGATAACCTGTGAAAATTCATGTCTAGCACTCCTCTACCACTACCTCAAAGACTGGTTCATGTCCGAGGAAACTATGACCTGGTCTCCCATTCCCCTGTTCAAAAAGCACAGCTGAGTGCTGCAGGAGGATGTTGGGCCACTGGCTAATAATCCACCCTGAAGTTACCAGTGTTGTCTCCTGAGTTGTAGTAGTGTAAAAATGTCAAACACTGCCATAAGTATTTACCTTTTGGTTCCAATAATGCGTGCATGTAGTAAGAAATGTCTCCAAAGTGCTCCAAAAGCAATTTAAAAAATGCAACTGTAGCTCTCCTGTACCACCCTTCTTTTCAGCTATATGCCACAGCCCTTATCATATGTCATTCACATTTTATTAGCACTTAAGTAGTGTGAAGTATGTCAAGATAAGATGTGAGTATTGATTTCTCTCTCACATTATCCTTCTGGACATGACACGGTGGAGGGTCTCAACTGTAAAAAAAACTATATTTTAGAAATGTATCTTCGAAAACAAAATTCCTCCTGAGAGGGTGTTTTAGGGGAAACCAAAGTTCCATATTTAGCTTGCAGACATTAGTGTGGGACAAACTCCCAGAACCAATTAGAACAATATAAACTGGGAACGCTTGTGGCTGTTTACATATCATGTTAACATTCCAAATCTGAGCTTATTATGTAATTATTTCCATCTTACCAGAACCATGGGAACTGTCTCTGTGGGATTGAGGCTGCTATAGCTTTAATCTTAATATTCCTAACCTTTCTTGAAAGTCAGTTGATATTATAGCTTTATAGATTACTTTACGCAAAGATACTGTATTGGATAAATGGCTCATATCACAATGTAAAGAGGAAGTTTGTGATAAGTCCTCCTTGTTCAGTCTAGTAAACCTTCCCATGATTTATATACCATGTATTCATGATGCAAGACCTTTACATATGCCTGAACACTTCTTGCAGTACCTGAAATATGAAAATGCCAGAGATTTTGTAATTGTTTACTTTTGATAAAAATTTGTTTTGTCCCCAGCATACCTATTGGCACAAGCCTAAACTCTGTGCATAGCCTAGATACCTCTTATGGCCAGACTGTTCAAAATGCAGTATTTAAAATATCCACAGGAACAGCATCATGTGCAGGCACTCCCATAGTCAGCCTTGCTTGAACTATCATCATTATATATATATATATATTAGCATTTATTATCAATTACATTTTAATAATCTAATAAAGGAATCACTTGTAAAAGGTTCACAGTAATCTAAACTGTCTCAGGCTTAGCAGTAGATAAAGTATCCAATGTAAGAAATGTAGTTTCTGTTGATCTATTTAATGACAAACAACTTTCACTGTGATAGTACAATTTATAATAGTTGGGTTTAAGGTTAGGTAGACTGTGTGTTGGGTGAGGCCTATGCAGGTGGGGTGCTTCTCGCACAGAACGTGCTCATCAATGCCCGGGACCAGGTGGAGACGTGTGACTAATCCAACATTGTGGCAGTTTTCTGACTCAGATAAGCTTTACTGTGTGCAGCAGTAAAGTACATAGTTCCCTGAAAAGCGACTTGTTCAATGGCATTTACACACTGCAACTGATGTATGTTGCATTAGGAGGGACATGCTGAGTCTCCATCTGCTCCACCAATCTAGCGTACCTCTGTTACTTCACGCCCAGTAACAGAATGGGGTCCCACTGAGCACCTAGCGTGGACCTCAGGCGTGCTCTCACTTAACTCAGATCCTAAAAGAATTGAGCTCTGTCGTTTCAAAGCCATTATTTCTAGTTTTTAGGGACTCGTTAATGACTGGATAGGCATAGGGCCAATGTGGTGCCCATATTTAAAAAGGAATCAAAGTCTTTACCAAGTAACTATAGACCTGTTAGTTTAACTTCTATAGTCGGGAAGATATTGGAGAGTTTAATAAAAGACCACATAGATGAGTTCTTGCTGGAAAAAAATATTTCAAGCAACAGACAGCATGGATTCATGATAGACAGAAGTTGTCAAATCTGATTTCTTTTTATGAAGAGGTAAGTAAAACCTTAGACAGAGGGGTGGCTGGGCATGTAGTATACTTGGATTTTGCAAAAACGTTTGACACAGTCCCTACACACGGCTAATGTGTAAGGTAAAGTTTACAGGCTTGGAAAGATCAGTTTGTAAATGGATAGAAAACTGGCTAAAAGATAGAATTCAGAAAGTAGTGGTTATTGAGTCTTACTCTGAATGGTCTAAGGTTATTAGTGGTGTGCCCCAAGATTCAGTGTTGGGACCCTTGCTTTTTAATATCTTTATAAATGATATAGGGTTTGGGATTTAAAGGACCATTTCAGTGTTTGCAGATGAATAACGTCCTTACAGGATGTCTCCAACTTACAAGCCAACCTCAATGCACTGTTTAATTGGGCAACTATGTGATTTGATTCTTCTCCATAGTGGAGAAGGATCTGGGGGTTTTGGTAGATCATAAGCTCAATAATAGCATGCAATACCAAGCTGCGGTTTCCAAAGCGAGCAAAGTCCTTTCTTGTATTAAGAGGCACTCCAAAGAGAGAGATATCATTTTGCCCCTGTACAAATCATTAGAAGACCTCATCTGGAATATGCAGTTCAGTTTTGGGCACCAGTTCTCAAAAAGGATATCGGGGAATTGAATAAAGTGCAGAAAAGGGCAACCAGACTGATAAGAGGCACGGAGGAGCTCAGCTATGAGATAAGATTAGAGGAACTGAATTTCGTCTCTCTTGAGAAGAGGAGATTAAGGGGGGACATGTACAAATACATAAGGGGTCCATATATAGTGAATTTGGTGTTGAGTTATTCACTTTAAGGTCATCACAGAGGACAGGGGAGCACTCATTACGTCTAGAGGAAAAGAGATTTAATCTCCAAATATGGAAAGGTTTCTTCACAGTAAGAGCTGTGAAAATGGGGAATAGACTCCCTCCAGAGGTGGTTCTGGCCAGCTTAGTAGATTTAGCTTTAAAAAGGCCTGAAATCTTTCCTAAATGTACATAATATAACTGGGTACTAACATTTATAGGTAAAATTGATCCAGGGAAAATCCGATTGCCTTTCAGGGGATCAGGAAGGAATTTTTTCTCCTGCTGTAGCAAATAGAATCATGCTTTGCTGGGGGTTTTCACCTTCCTCCAGATCAATTGTGGGTATAGGATTGCATATATGATTTTTTTATTTTTTTTATTGGTTGAACTAGATGGACTTGTGTCTTTTTTCAACCTGACTAACTATGTAACTCTTTCCTTCCTGTACCTCATGACCAGGCCATAGATCTCCACACGGGTGCCACTGGATACCGGGAGCCAGGACATTGACCCCTTCGCTACCGGAGGACCTGTCACCTTATCAGGCACATCACTTAATGACTGGTTGCGTGTAGCTTGTTCCTTTACTTGGTTACCCATAGCAACTACACTCCTCCTCTTGTAATGCTGAGTTAATACTTTTGTAGTAGGGATACTTCATACCCCCATAGTGTTTACAGTGTAGTATTTTTGGAATATGCCAAAGCCAACATGCACCTCTTTGAATAACTTCAGGCCAGGCTCATAATGGTTAATATAACTTTACTGTAAAAATGCAGCATGCAGCTGTTCCTGATGCTAACTAAGAAACGTAGTGAAAGAAACGTGAGAGTCAATTATAGCATTGTCCATGGCTTTGATGTTCTCAGCAAGTCCGGGTTTTTCAATGGCACCAATGGCCATACTCACGGGTGATGCTGTCACTCCTGAACCCACCGCAACCTGCCTTTTTGAACCTCAGCCACCCCCCTTTTTATAGCCCAGATGGGCTGGCTAGGACCAAAAGTCTGGGAACTGAACATTTAACCCCTTATGCAGCCTGGGTCGGCTGCTGAATAGCTAACTGTGTATATTTCCAACCTGCCTACATGTGTTTGGGGGTGGAGTTAAGAGTTAAGAAGAGCAAGCACGTTAGGGACTGTGCTGATGAGATTTTGTTCATTTCAGAGCTGCTTCTCCCCATACAAGTCTACAGAAACTCAAAAGCCATGGAAGCAGGCAAAATACAAATCAATTGCACCTGCAATTAATTTAGAATGGTTTTAGAAAATTACTTAAAGGTGAACCCTGGAAATGTGAAAAAAAAGCCCATGTAGTGTACCCCCTTCCCCCACCCTGCACTGCAAAGATTTAAAGCTCAATTAGTCTAGGAGTGCATAGGTAAGGAGTAATACTTTATATTACCTTACTCTTGGCTCCAGTATCCTTGTGACAGGTCCTTGCAACCTCCTCACTAAGGTGCTTCAGGCTGTGGTTATATGTTTACCCCCACCCCACACAATGCAGGGTTAATGGCCCTGCAGTTTATGTTAAATAGTTAGTCTGGTTGAAAAAAGACACAAGTCCGTCTAGTTCAACCCACAGAGAAATGTGATGACACTGAGGCCCTGCCCACAGGCTGTAGATTCAGAAAGAGAAAGGGAGTGCCAGAGCCCGCTGAAGCCAGACCCCGCTGGAGCCAGGGGGTAAAGTAAGTAAGATAGCCTGTTCAGCACCCCCTGGACTAAACAAGCATTTAGCCCTTACAGTGCGGGGGAGCAGAGGAACGTCAAGAGTTATTTTTGTCGCGCCTTCAGAGTTCACCATACATGTTACAAATCTAATGCCTCTAATTTGAGAACTGGTTCTCAAATTTTCCGACAACAAAATCCGTTGTCGGAAATTCCGATCGTCTGACGCACAAAGTTTCACGCATGCTCGGAATCAAGCAGAAGAGCAGCACTGGCTAATGAACTTCATTTTTCTCGGCTCGTCGTACGTGTTGTACGTCGCCGCGTTCTTTCCGACCAACTTTGTGTGACCGTGTGTATGCAAGACAAGTTTGAGTCAACATCCATCAGAAAAAAAAACATGGATTTTGTTGTCGAAATGTGCGATCGTGTGTATGAGGCATTACTGTACAATGTTTGTACAATAAATTTAGATTTACCAAAAAACATATAAAACTAGGACCTACCTAAACTATCAATTCATCTTTATCCAATCAGACAAGCCTTTGCACTACATAGTTGATGGTAGATCTAAAAAAGATTGTATTGACAGATTGCAACCTATGTACAAGCTTTACAGTATATTTGTAAAATCACCTTTAGATATATTTACAGCTACAGTATGTAGAGTAAGGGCCCACTTGGTTGAATATAAATTGAATGATTTTTTTACACAGGCCCCCAAATAAGTGAATAGTAAATCTAAATGAGGTTGAAGAGAGATTTGTTTAAGCAATGGTTAGATTAGGAATTAGGATTAAGGAGATGTTCACGTTAAGGGTTAAGATTAGCGGTCGAGTCAAAGGTCATGCTTAGAGGTTAGGCTTTATTTAACATGTGAATTGTGGTGTAGCATATCAGAGTGAAGTTAAATTATTATTTACATAAACTTTCAGGAGTTAAGACTTTTTTTGGCTATGACTTTTTGCCAGTTGGTTCGAGAGATACCCTGAGACAAGAGATTGTTCTCCAATTCAGCTAAAAGAAGCCTTGAACATCTCACACTAACAATGCTTTATGCTGAGCAACGTTGTCATTCACCTTATTCTGTATCTATACATTTCCCATATTGAAAAAGAAGAAGGCTGAGTCATAGCTCCCCACTGTCCTTCATTTGGAGGGATTGTCCCTTTTTGGAAATTAAGTTCCCTCTGTCTTCCGTTTTCCTTCATTTGGGTCTGATGTATCAAACCAAACGTATTAAAAAAATAATTATCAAAAGGGTCATACTACACTAAACCTTTCAATAAATTATTTTGAGAGAATGAGCAACTAATAAGATATTGCATTTGCTATTTTTTAAAAAAAAGCCAATATAAAGATAAGGTAGAAGAAAAGAAGCACTTGTGGGTTTACACAATCATTTTTGATTTTGTATATTAATTCTTCATAGTCTACATTATTGGGAACATGGTGGGAGTATGTCTTTGCTTTCAAACTTTGTGTTATATGTTACTCCTTGCCATCTCAGAAACTTGAGAGATATGGGTTGGATGACATACTGTTTTGCAGTGGAAGCTCTTCCATAGGGGCTCAGTTTTTGTTGCAGGAAAAAAAACAAAAAACGATATAACAATTTTGTTGAGTTTTTAACTTTGTGTAAACTTACATCTTAATGTGTGTCTGTGTGATAAAAATGTGTTCTGTGCCTTTAAAGTGGAGTTCCACCCAAAAATGGAACTTCCACTTTTTGGATTCCTCCCCCCCTCCGGTGTCACATTTGGCACCTTTCAGGGGGGAGGAGGGAACAGATACCTGTCTAATACAGGTATTTGCTCCCACTTCTTGGCATAGATCACCGCTGTGCTTGCGGTGACCTACGCCATTTCCGGCGAGACACAAAACACAGCGGGGACCTGAGAGGACGCACAGCGGGACTCGCGCATGCGCAGTAGGGAACTGGGGAGTGAAGCCGCACGGCTTCACCTCCTTATTCCCTTACCGAGGATGGCGGCAGCAGCAGCCCAGAGCCAAAGGACGGATCGGCTTCAGCTGCCGACATCGCAGGCTCCCTGGACAGGTAAGTGTCCATATATTAAAAGTCAGCAGCTGCAGTATTTGTAGCTGCTGGCTTTTAATATTTTTTTTTCAGCGAACCTCCGCTTTAAATGCTGTACCCGCACCTGCAGTTCCCTTTCCTGATTGGTATATCTCTCTCTCTACTGTTGCTACTTAGATTAGAAAAAAAAAGTCTAATCATGATTAGACTTTTTTTTTTAAATCTGCCTAGCAACAGACCGTCTGTCCAAAAAATCATTTACAACTGTAATTTAGAACACTGAGTAAACAGTTTCTCCGTGCTTACTGGCTGCCCGCCAGTCCCCTATTGTGTTCAATTGAAGCTCATTAGGGCGGGCCGAAATACCGACCTGGCCCACCTACTGAGCTCCCTAATTTGCTCCCTGCACCAGGGGGTTCACCCTACAAACTTCCTACTTCCCTCTCCTCTCCTCCCAGTGGCGTAGTGTGGAGGGTCCAGCCGGTAATTTCACCCGGGGCGCAACACTTTGGGGGGGAATTAATCCTCCACCGTCCTGAGGGTCTGTGCTGCAGCTTATAGCCTCCCCCAGCCTCTACACCTCCGATGAGGCATTCAAGCATTCCTCTCCATGGCACTCTATTTCAACTCCCCCTACTCCGGGTCTCCTTTGGACCAGCCTGTCCCTCTGGTGCGGCCTGTGTTTGAGAGCAGCAGAGGGGGAGGGGCAGTGCTCAGTGCACATCATCGAAGAGGTGCAGTGGCTGTTAGCTGACCTCCCGGCGGGGGACTCCAAAAAGCAGCTGGATGGCAGGGACTCCTAAACAATACTGCCTGCCTGGTGCTGGGGAGAGCTCTGATCAGATGAAGAAGATGAAGCCATAGAGAGGTAAGGAGGATGGATGATGGATCATCCGATCTTCATCGAACTGTGTGTGTGTGTGTGGGGGGGGGGTGAGTAGTGAAGGAAGTAGGAATCAGGTAGATTAGTGTAGGGGTCAGGTAGGTCAGTGTAGGTAGGGGTCAGGTAGGTCAGTGTTCGGGGTAGGTAGGCCAGTGTATGTAGGTCAGTGTAGGGGTCAGGTAGGTCAGTGTATGGGGAAGGCAGTTCAGTGTTGTGGTCAGGTAGGTTCAGTGTAGGGGTCAGGTAGGTCAGTGTAGTGGTATAGGACAAAAAGGAAGGGCGGGGTCTGGCGCCCTGCTATCTTAAAACTTCACCAGCTGACACTGCTGTTTTGCATAAACTAAGGCTGAAAATATATTGGTAGGGTTTTTTAATAAACTTTGGTACATAAAATCTTGTCAATACATTTGATAATGCCAAGAGAGACTAACTAAAGTTTTGCTATGGGAGAGGTGCAGTGGCTGCTAGCTGACCTCCCGGTGGGGGACACCAAAGAGTGGCTGGATGGCAGGGACTCCTAAACAATACTGCCCACCTGGTTCTGGGGAGAGCTCTGATCAGTAGGAAGATGAGGCCATGGAGAGGTAAGGAGGATGATGGCTCCACTGATCTACATCGAGCTGTGTGGGGGGAGTGTGAGTAGTGCAGGACATAGGAATCAGTTAGGTTAGTGTAGGGGTCAGGTAGGTCAGTGTAGGTAGGGGTCAGGTAGGTCACTGTTCTGGGCAGGTAGGTCAGTGTAGTGGTCAGGTAGGTCAGTGTAGTGGTCAGGTGAGTAAGTGTAGAGGGCAGGTAGGTCAGTGAAATGGTCAGGTCAGGGTCAGGAGTGGGTGGAGTCTATAAGGAGTATGAGAAGTGGTACGTGTCAAAAAGTAAGGGTCGGGTCTGGCGCCCCACCATCTTAAAACTTCACCAGCTGGCACTGCTGTTTTGCATAAACTAAGGTTGAAAATACACTGGTAGGGTTTTTTAATAAACTTTGGTATGTAAAATCTTGTCAATACATTTGATAATGCCAAGAGAGACTAATTAAAGTTCTGCTATAATGGGGGGGGGGGTGGCCAGATGTTCTAGAGTGAGGACGTGCGTGAGCTAGCTCCTACCACAGCTCCAGAAGATATCCTGTAAAATGATGCAGAGTAGCAGCGAATGTGGATGGTTCATATCCACAGTGATTCAGCTGCCTCAGCCTAGGAGAACCTGACTCCCACTGAGAGCATCAGAGAGAGACAGGAGAGCAGCCGGAGAGCCACTGGTGTTTTCATCAGCACCCCATCATCGTTCCCGGCATGCCACATGGTGCGCGAACGGTCTGTGTTTCCCAGCCAGCAGCTGAATGAGGGAGTGCTCACGCAGCTTGTGCAGCTGCCGCTGAAGGGCGAGGGGAGAGACCTCAAACTTGCATGTGAGTGGACCTTCTAATATAATACAACTGTTTGAGGAGACCTGGCCTGCCTTATAGTGGCATCTGGTGGACAATAAGCTATTTGCAATTGGGGGGAAAAAAAGGAAGCCCCTGGGACTGCTGTAAGTGCATCTCTTGGTGCCGTTTCTTTTTTGCCCCCCCTTCTTTTCACTTTCTTTGAGGTACAAGTACTGTCCTGCCCTGAGTAGGGAAGGAGGTGCTGGCCCATCATAATACCCTGCCATGACAAGGAGGAGGGGGGAAGAACCAATGCAGCAGGACAGTGCTAGTTCCGGTACACAGCCATAATGATTTGTGAAGGGGAACCAGGCAGTGGCCAAATTAAAGAAATTTGCTCATATTCCGGGTCAGTCACCCATAAAAGGAGGGCAACAGAACCCGCAAGCGCAAACCAAGTTGCAGTCTGGGGCCTCAGCAGTGAGAAAAAGCCAAGGCCATGGCCAAGCAGCAGTAGTATCGGAGGCAAACCATGTAGGAAGTCTACAGAGGAGGACATTCAGGACACCCCAGAATCCCCATCTGGGGCTGGGGCTCCAACAGAAGCAGAACCATCATTGAAAGAGGTCCTGCAGGAAATCAACTCCTGTAAGTTTTCTTTATGTGAACTGTCTGACCAGCTTAAAACTATCAGGGAAGAGTTATCCTTTGTAAGGCATGATTTGCAAAAAGTATGAGAAAGGACTACCACCCTTGAGGGGAGAGTTAGCTCAGTGGAGGATGACTTGAACCCCCTTAAGTGTGAGATAAGATCTGTAAGAAAACAAATGGCTAATTATGAGATAAAATGGATGACATGGAAGACAGAATGCAAAGAAAAAATTTAAGGATTGTGGGGCTCCCTGAGACAAGTGAGGGCCCAGACCCTGTAGCATTCCTGGAAAAATGGTTTGAGGAACTATTTGGAAAGGACATATTCTCAGCCTTTTTTGCAATGGAGAGCTCATAGGGTGCCCTCCAGACCTCCTCCACCAGGAGGCCACCCTAGATCTCTCCTTGTAAGAATGCTTTATTACAAGGACAGAGTAACCATACTAAAGAAGGCCAGAGAAATGGGCAACATGCTCTATAATGGCGTTAGGGTTTCTATACACCCAGATTTTCCACCGGAACTGCAAAAACGGAGGGCTAGGTTAGTGGAAATTAAACAGAAATTACAACAATTGAAAGTAACTTATGCCCTGCTATATCCAGGAAGACTGTGGGTAACCGCCCTAGGGGAAACCTTGTTCGTTGATACCCTGGAGGGGGTGGTGCGGTGGCTGGCATCAAAAGGGAAAATTATAGATGAACCAAAAAGCATTCTGAAGATAAAAAATAGGAGCATAACAATAGCATAATTGATTTATGGGCACAGTAGAGCACAAATTTAGGAGCTGGGGTGGGGGGGTCACATTTAGTTTTGATGGAACAATGTGCACATGGTTTCCTTGTATGGAGGGATTTGGGCAATTGTTTTCTCTTTGTTGTTTGTATTGGCTTTTTCATTTTTTTGGGGGGGGGGGGGAAATGCATATGTAAGCAATAATTTTTATCACCGTGAACACATGGGAAGGTCACTTTGGAAGCCCCTAGAGAAGACCCAGAGGGGCAGCGAGTGAGGTGGGAGAGAGATATGGATGGTATGAAAGTTTTTTGAGGGAGTGTATGAAGAGTAAATGCACTTCATATAGGAAATGTTTTGTTACAAAAGTATTACAGAAAAAGCACTACACAAAATCTATAGAAATTACACAACTAGGTTTGGGTAGATGAAAATATATTTCTTTTTCTTTATTGGTACACTAAATGGTTAAATGGTTAATTGTATGCAGGTAAAAAAGTTAATGATACGCTCCTGGAATGTCCGGGGATTGGGAGATCCAGCTAAAAAAAAGGCAATTCTTTCTGTAGCAAAAATGTATGGAGTGGGATTGCTCTGCCTGCAGGAGACGCACCTTACTAATGTCTCTATACCCCAATTGGGTTGGGGAGATTTTCAAACTTTTTCAACACCTCCTATTCCAGGGGGGTGAGCATTTTGATCAGATCTAGGGTGATGTTTACCTGCAGGCAGGTCAATATTGATGAATTGGGGCGTTATATTTTCCTATATTGTATGATAGAGAACAGAACCTATGTGCTGGCTAATCTATATATCCCTCCACCTTTTAACACTCTAATTCTGTATAAATTAATGGAGTTTGTTCGGGACAAGCTGGGGTGTGCCGGTTATTAGACATGTGCAACCCGTTTCGTAATGAATCGAAATTCGTCCGAATTTTGCATCTTTCGGACATTCGGATGCATCCGAATGTCCGAATAAAAAAAAGGAATGAATTCGACATGATTCGATAATTCGTTAAAGATCTAATGAAACAAAAGGTCAACTCAAAGTAAATCTTACAGTCCAATCAGCTGATTAATTTTGTGCTGGAGGTTGGATTATTGGCAAAGTGCATTCCTGAGAACTGAGTGAGAAGGGTGTTGTATTGTATCTGAGCAGAGGAGAAGAGATATTGTCATTGCGTGTGTTAATAGATTCAATAAACAAACGACTTTCCAAACTACGAATCATTATCACGAATATATATACATACATAAATATCAAATTTCAACTAATACGAAAGAAATTATAGCGGATATAACGAATTAATATATTTTACGAATGACAACAAACCCATGTATGTATTTTAGGAATGACAACAATCCGAAACTAAACAAAATTTTTCGTTGCGCACAAGTCTACCGGTTATTGTTATGGGATACTTTAACACGGTCATGGACCGAAAAGTGGATAGATTTCCCTCTGGGATACAGACAGGTACCATAGTCGATGACCGACTGTCCCTATTTTTGGGAGAGGTCAGACTAATGGACATATGGAGAGTACGGAATCCGGTGACATTGTCAGCTGAATTAAGATAGAGTTACCGTCACGGGGAGTAGAAAATAAGTCTCTTTTGGATGGAACTGATGGGTGAGCCAGATGAGGTGCTTACAGTCTTAAGAGAATTTGTTGATTTAACCACTTGCCGATCGCCGCACGCCAATGTACGTCCCTTTTTTGAGGACGGATATCGTTGTTATGGCAACAGCTAGCTGCCATAACCCGGGTATCACAGTTTTCGGTCGGCTACAAGATAAAAGTGATCTCTGCGGCGGCCCCCCTCCTGCCGTGATCCGCTGCCCTCCACCGCTTACTGGAGCCGTCGGAAGCAGCGGAGACGATCGAGTCCGTTCCCTAGCTGTGCATGAAGACGAGTGAGGGGAAGATGGCCCCCACCCGTCTCCATGACACTGCAGGGCGGAAGCGACGTCAAAACGTCACTTCCGCCCATACCTCTTAAAGCCACATTTTTTCAATGTCATTTTTTCAAATGACATTTTTTCTTTTTTTAACCACTTAAGGACCACCTCACGCCGATGTACGTCGGCAAGGCGGCACGGGCAGGCAAAATCACGTACATGTACGTGATTTGCCTCCCGGGGGTGGGGGGTCCGATCGTGGCCCCCCCCTCCCGATCGCCGCCGGCCAATGGGAACATTCCTTTGCTGCTGTATGCTAAACAGCAGCAAAGGAAATTATGTCATCTCCCCTCGGCACGGTAGTTTCCGTTCCAGCGCCGAGGGGAGAAGACATCAATGTGAGTGCACAACACACACACACACAGTAGAACATGCCAGGCATACAAAACACCACGATCCCCCCCCCCCCCCCGATCGCCCCCCGATCACCCCCCCCCCCCCCCCCCCGTCACAAACTGACACCAAGCAGGTTTTTTTTTTTTTTTTTTCTGATTACTGTATTGGTGTCAGTTTGTGACAGTTACAGTGTTAGCACAGTTACTGTTACCCCCTGTAGGTCTAGGGTACCCCCCTAACCCCCCTAATAAAGTTTTAACCCATTGATCACCCCCCGTCACCAGTGTCACTAAGCGATCATTTTTCTGATCGCTGTATTAGTGGCGCTGGTGACGCTAGTTAGGGACGTAAATATTTAGGTTCGCCGTCAGCGTTTTATAGCGTCAGGGACCCCCATATACTATCTAATAAATGTTTTAACCCCTTGATTGCCCCCTAGTTAACCCTTTCACCACTGATCACCGTATAACCGTTACGGTTGACGCTGGTTAGTTCGTTTATTTTTTATAGTGTCAGGGCACCCGCCGTTTATTACCGAATAAAGGTTTAGCCCCCTAATCGCCCGGCGGTGATATGCATCGCCCCAGGCAGCGTCAGATTAGCGCCAGTACCGCTAACACCCACGCACGCAGCATGCGCCTCCCTTAGTGGTATAGTATCTGATCGGATCAATATCTGATCCGATCAGATCTATACTAGCGTCCCCAGCAGTTTAGGGTTCCCAAAAATGCAGTGTTAGCGGGATCAGCCCAGATACCTGCTAGCACCTGCGTTTTTCCCCTCCGCCCGGCCCAGCCCAGCCCACCCAAGTGCAGTATCGATCGATCACTGTCACTTACAAAACACTAAACGCATAACTGCAGCGTTCGCAGAGTCAGGCCTGATCCCTGCGATCGCTAACAGTTTTTTTGGTAGCATTTTGGTGAACTGGCAAGCACCAGCCCCAGGCAGCGTCAGGTTAGTGCCAGTAGCGCTAACACCCACGCACGCACCATACACCTCCCTTAGTGGTATAGTATCTGATCGCATCAATATCTGATCCGATCAGATCTATACTAGCGTCCCCAGCAGTTTAGGGTTCCCAAAAACGCAGTGTTAGCGGGATCAGCCCAGATACCTGCTAGCACCTGCGTTTTGCCCCTCCGCCCGGCCCGGCCCAGCCCACCCAAGTGCAGTATCGACCGATCACTGTCCCTTGCAAAACTCTAAACGCATAACTGCAGCGTTCACAGAGTCAGGCCTGATCCCTGCGATCGCTAACAGTTTTTTTGGTAGTATTTTGGTGAACTGGCAAGCACCGGCCCCAGGCAGCATCAGGTTAGCGCCAGTACCGCTAACACCCACGCACGCAGCATACACCTCCCTTAGTGGTATAGTATCTGAACGGATCAATATCTGATCCGATCAGATCTATACTAGCGTTCCCAGCAGTTTAGGGTTCCCAAAAACGCAGTGTTAGCGGGATCAGCCCAGATACCTGCTAGCACCTGCGTTTTGCCCCTCCGCCCGGCCCAGCCCAGCCCACCCAAGTGCAGTATCGACCAATCACTGTCACTTACAAAACACTAAACGCATAACTGCAGCGTTCGCAGAGTCAGGCCTGATCCCTGCGATCGCTAACAGTTTTTTTGGTAGCTTTTTATTGAACTGGCAAGCACCAGCGGCGTAGTACACCCTGGTCGTAGTCAAACCAGCACTGCAGTAACACTTGGTGATGTGGCGAGTCCCATACGTGCAGTTCAAGCTGGTGGGGTGGCAAGCACAAGTAGTGTCCCGCTGCCACCAAAAAGACAAACACAGGCCGTCGTGCCCATAATGCCCTTCCTGCTGCATTCGCCAATTCTAATTGGGAACCCACTACTTCTGCAGCGCCCGTACTTCCCCCATTCACATCCCCAACCAAATGCAGTCGGCTGCATGAGAGGCATTTTTATGTCCTCCCGAGTACCCCTATCCAACGAACCCCCCCAAAAAAGATGTTGTGTCTGCAGCAATCGCGTATATAGGCATGACACCTGCTATTATTGTCCATCCTGTCCTGACAATCCTGGTCTTTGCATTGGTGAATGTTTTGAACGCTACCATTCACTAGTTGAGTATTAGCGTAGGGTACAGCATTCCACAGACTAGGCACACTTTCACAGGGTCTCCCAAGATGCCATCGCATTTTGAGAGACCCGAACCTGGAACCGGTTACAGTTACAAAAGTTAGTTACAAAAAAAGTGTCAAAAAAAAATATATATATAAAATAAAAAAAAATAGTTGTCGTTTTATTGTTCTTTCTCTCTCTATTCTCTCTCTATTGTTCTGCTCTTTTTTACTGTATTCTATTCTGCAATGTTTTATTGTTGTTATGTTTTATCATGTTTGCTTTTCAGGTATGCAATTTTTTATACTTTACCGTTTACTGTGCTTTATTGTTAACCATTTTTTTGTCTTCAGGTACGCCATTCACGACTTTGAGTGGTTATACCAGAATGATGCCTGAAGGTTTAGGTATCATCTTGGTATCATTCTTTTCAGCCAGCGGTCGGCTTTCATGTAAAAGCAATCCTAGCAGCTAATTAGCCTCTAGACTGCTTTTACAAGCCGTGGGAGGGAATGCCCCCCCCCCACCGTCTTCCGTGTTTTTCTCTGGCTCTCCTGTCTCAACAGGGAACCTGAGAATGCAGCCGGTGATTCAGCCAGCTGACTATAGAGCTGATCAGAGACCAGAGTGGCTCCAAACACCTCTATGGCCTAAGAAACCGGAAGCTACGAGCATTTTATGACTTAGCTTTCGCCGGATGTAAATAGCGCCATTGGGAAATTGGGGAAGCATTTTAGCACACCGATCTTGGTGTGGTCAGATGCTTTGAGGGCAGAGGAGAGATCTAGGGTCTAATAGACCCCAATTTTTTCAAAAAAGAGTACCTGTCACTACCTATTGCTATCATAGGGGATATTTACATTCCCCGAGATAACAATAAAAATGATTAAAAAAAAAATATGAAAGGAACAGTTTAAAAATAAGATAAAAAAAGCAAAAAAATAATAAAGAAAAAAAAAAGCACCCCTGTTGCCCCCTGCTCTCGCGCTAAGGCGAACGCAAGCGGCGGTCTGTCGTCAAACGTAAACAGCAATTGCACCATGCATGTGAGGTATCACCGCGAAGGTCAGATCGAGGGCAGTAATTTTTGCAGTAGACCTCCTCTGTAAATCTAAAGTGGTAACCTGTAAAGGCTTTTAAAGGCTTTTAAAAATGTATTTATTTTGTTGCCACTGCACGTTTGTGCGCAATTTTAAAGCATGTCATGTTTGGTATCCTTGTACTCGGCCTAAGATCATCTTTTTTATTTCATCAAACATTTGGGCAATATAGTGTGTTTTAGTGCATTAAAATTTAAAAAAGTGTGTTTTTCCCCCAAAATATGCGTTTGAAAAATCGCTGCGCAAATACTGTGTGAAAAAAAAAATGAAACACCCACCATTTTAATCTGTAGGGCATTTGCTTTAAAAAAATATATAATGTTTGGGGGTTCAAAGTAATTTTTTTGCAAAAAAAAAAAAACTTTTTCATGTAAACAAAAGGTGTCAGAAAGGGCTTTGTCTTCAAGTGGTTAGAAGAGTGGGTGATGTGTGACATAAGCTTCTAAATGTTGTGCATAAAATGCCAGGACAGTTCAAAACCCCCCCAAATTACCCCATTTTGGAAAGTAGACACCCCAAGCTATTTGCTGAGAGGCATGTCGAGTCCATGGAATATTTTATATTGCAACACAAGTTGCGGGAAAGAGACACATTTTTATTTTATTTATTTTTTTTGCACAAAGTTGTCACTAAATGATATATTGCTCAAACATGCCATGGAAATATGTGAAATTACACCCCAAAATACATTCTGCTGCTTCTCCTGAGTACGGGGATACCACATGTGTGAGACTTTTTGGGAGCCTAACCGCGTACGGGACCCCGAAAACCAAACACCGCCTTCAGGCTTTCTAAGGGCGTGAATTTTTGATTTCACTCTTCACTGCCTATCACAGTTTCAGAGGCCATGGAATGCCCAGGTGGCACAAAACCCCCCCAAATGACCCCATTTTGGAAAGTAGACACCCCAAGCTATTTGATGAGAGGTATAGTGAGTATTTTGCAGACCTCACTTTTTGTCACAAAGTTTTGAAAATTGAAAAAAGAAAAAAAAATGTTTTTTCTTGTCTTTCTTCATTTTCAAAAACAAATGAGAGCTTTAAAATACTCACCATGCCTCTCAGCAAATAGCTTGGGGTGTCTACTTTCCAAAATGTGGTCATTTTGGGGGGTTTTGTGCCACCTGTGCATTCCATGGCCTCCGAAACTGTGATAGGCAGTGAAGCGTGAAATCAAAAATTTACACCCTTAGAAATCCTGAAGGCGGTGATTGGTTTTCGGGGCCCCGTACGCGGCTAGGCTCCCAAAAAGTCCCACACATGTGGTATCCCCATACTCAGGAGAAGCAGCTGAATGTATTTTGGGGTGCAATTCCACATAGGCCCATGGCCTGTGTGAGCAATATATCATTTAGTGACAACTTTTTGTAAATTTTTTTTTTTTTTTTGTCATTATTCAATCACTTGGGACAAAAAAAAATATTCAATGGGTTCAACATGCCTCTCAGCAATTTCCTTGGGGTGTCTACTTTCCAAAATGGGGTCATTTGGGGGGGTTATGTACTGCCCTGCCATTTTAGCACCTCAAGAAATGACATAGGCAGTCATAAACTAAAAGCTGTGTAAATTACAGAAAATGTACCCTAGTTTGTAGACGCTATAACTTTTGCGCAAACCAATAAATATACGCTTATTGACATTTTTTTTACCAAAGACATGTGGCCGAATACATTTTGGCCTAAATGTATGACTAAAATTTAGTTTATTGGAATTTTTTTATAACAAAAAGTAGAAAATATTTTTTTTCAAAATTTTCGGTCTTTTTCCGTTTATAGCGCAAATAATAAAAACTGCAGAGGTGATCAAATACCATCAAAAGAAAGCTCTATTTGTGGGAAGAAAAGGACGCAAATTTCGTTTGGGTACAGCATTGCATGACCGCGCAATTAGCAGTTAAAGTGACGCAGTGCCAAATTGGAAAAAGACCTCTGGTCCTTAGGCAGCATAATGGTCCGGGGCTCAAGTGGTTAATTGCATTTAAGTCCAAATATGAGATCTGAGGACTTTTTGACCCCAGATCTCATATTTAAGAGGACCTGTCATGCTTTTTTCTATTACAAGGAATGTTTACATTCCTTGTAATAGCAATAAAAGTGACCCAAATATTTTTTAAAAAAAACAGTGTAAAAATAAATAAAATCAAATAAAATTAAATAAGAAAAAAAATGTATTTTTTAAAATGCCCCGTCCCGACGAGCTTGCGCGCAGAAGCGAACGCATACGTGAGTAGCGCCCGCATATAAAAATGGTGGTCAAACCACACATGTGAGGTTTCGTCATGATCGTTAGAGCGAGAGCAATAATTTTAGCCCTAGACCTCCTCTGTAACACAAAACATGCAACCTGTAGAATTTTTTATACGTCGCCTATGGAGATTTTTGAGGATAAAAGTTTGACGCCATTCCACGAGCGGGCGCAATTTTGAAGCATGACATGTTGGGTATCAATTTACTTGGCATAACATTATCTAGCACAATATAAAATAGAATTGGGCTAACTTTACTGCTGTCTTTTTTTTTTTATTCAAAAAAGTGATTTTTTTCCAAAAAAAGCGCGCTGCACAAATACGGTGTGAAAAAAAGTATTGAAATGACTGCTATTTTATTCTCTAGGGTGTTAGAAAAAAAAGAATATATAATGTTTGGGGGTTCTAAGTAATTTTCTAGCAAAAAAAACTGTTTTAAGCATGTAAACACCTAAAATCCAAAACGAGGCTGGTCTTTAAGTGGTTAAATAGAGGCACTGCCTCGGTAGGGGTGGTCTGGGATACTTTGAAGGCTTTTCTTCGGGGTATAATGATACAAGTATCAAAAATCAGGAAAAGGAACAAGGACTGGGAAAAGATGGCTGGGGAGAGGGTGACAACAATGGAAGAACAATATGTGAATGACCCAACCCTTGATAGACTCAGTGCTTGGTCAGAGGAACAACAGATTTATAGGACAATGATGATTAGGAAAGCAGAGAATAAACAACTCTTTCAGAAGCAGAACACCTTTGGGGAGGAGGAAAGGGTGGGACGGATGCTGGCCCATTTGATTAAGACAAACTCATCTCCATCTGTGGTCCCCACGATTAATATAGGGGAGGGAAGGGTTTCTTCCTACACGCCAGAAATTGTAGACAAGTTTAAAGAATATTATGAGGATTTGTATAGCTCTTGGCAGGGAGAAATGGGGGGGGGGGGGGTGCTTTTCTTAAGGGCTTAATGATTCCGGCTCTCTCTGAAATTGACAGAGAGGAACTGGATGTACCTATAACATTAGAGGAATTACAGCGGGCTACAAGGGAGATGGCAGGTCAGAAATACCCAGGACCAGATGGCCTTCCGGCGGAGACCTACAGGCGCTACGGGAAGGTGTTACTCCCTGAGCTGCTGGGGATCTTAAACTGGTCAGTGGTAAAGGGGGAGCTTCCCTCATCTATGATGGAATCCACTATAGTAGTGATACACAAGGAAGGCAAAGACCCACTTAATCCATCCTCATATAGACCTATTTATTTATTGAGTACAGATATAAAAATCTCGGCGAAGGTCTTGGAGGCCAGGTTAAATAAAATTATTCAGAAACGTGTCCACCCCGACCAGCCGGGATTTATACCTGGAAGATCTACTAGTATAAATATAAGACGTGTATATCTGAATTTACAGATCCCAATGGATGGGGAAGGATCAAGGGCCATCTTGTCTTTGGACGCTGCCAACGCCTTCCATAGCCTTGAATGGCAATATCTGTGGAGAGTGTTGGTGGGGTTCCAATTTGGCCCTATTTTCATCAATTGGATAAAAATGCTATATAAAATGCCAGAAGCAAAAGTGAGAGTGACTAGTGAATACTCAGAGAAATTTTGATTGCTGAGGGGGGACGGGACAGGGGTGCGGTTTGTTGCCCCTGCCTGTTCTTCACCCTCGCAATCAAACCTCTGGCAATAGCCCTTAGATCTTCCCCTGAGGTAGGAGGATTTAGAAGGGGGTAACGGAAAAAAAAGTGACATCATATGCTGATGATCTTTTACTATTCTTAGGAGACACTCAGACTTCACTGTCGAGGGTAATGGAAATCATCACAAACTTTGGTAAATTTTCCAGACTTATTATAAACTGGGAAAAGTCTGCACTGCTACCCGTGGTCCCCTGGAAAGCCCCCTGCCTGAAGAGGTTACCCAGATTCAGATAGTGGATAAAATGCAATATCTAGGAATAAATATCACAAGAGACCCTAAACAATATATCATAAATAATATTGCCCCGATCCTAGTTAAATTCAAGGGAAAAATAAAAATATGGAACCGACTTCCATTATCTGTTCCAGGACGATGTAATTTAATCAAAATGTTATGGGTGCTGCAGCATTTGTATGTATTACATAATTCTTCAGTGTGGGTATACAAAAAGTGGTTCCAAAAGATAGATGTTATTTTTAGAGAATTGATTTGGAGAGGTGGACTGGCAAGAAGTTGTCTGCGTACTCTACAATTACAAAGACAAGAAGGTGCTTCTGCACCCTCAGAGCTACTTTTTGGCGGCACAATTACAGTATAAGGGAGGGATTAATTGGTTGGAATGGGGATATGTAGGGAGGGAAATGTTGCTACAAAACACTCCGCATGGGTCAATGGTGGAAGTCATGGAGGCAGATTCCTTCACTTCTAGGCTCCCTACATTAAGTTTGATGGTGAGAGTATGGGACACAGTGAAGATATTGTTGAAGTATAGTGGATTTACAGAGTATGCCCCCCTTTGGGAGAACAGAAACCTGGGAGAAATCCAGAAGATGGGGACAATTAAGGAATGGGAAATATGTGGAATAAATTGAATTAACCAGCTATACAAAGACAGTACTCTGAAATCCTTTCAGGAATTGAGAGAACAATATTCTATACCAAATAAGTATTTTTTAGGTATCTACAGATTAGACATGCCCTGGGAGAACAGTTTAGGGAAAGGACACCTAAATGGAGCAATATTCCATTGCTCCAAAAAGTAATTAATGCAACAACCTCAAAAGGCCTATTCTCAAGCTTATACCTGCATATTTAGAAGGGGAGCCTGGAAGGGATAGAAGTCCCATTGAGTAGGAGGAGATGGGAACAGAATGTAGGTACTATAACTGGTTCACAGTGGGGTAGAATTCTGGAATTGGGTTCGTGGTCTCACTCTCCCCCTCCCAAAAGATGTCTCATTTGTTCTTGTTATACAGAGCTTACTGTACCCCCCAAAAGCTTTTTTTTGTTTGGCCGTAGATCAGATTCCAGTTGCCCTAAGTGTGGGAAAGAAGGGGATTTAATCCATATGTTTTGGAGATGCTGAAGCTTTTTCGGTATTGGAAAGAGGTGTCTGGAATCATAGGTCAGGTATTTGGGAGGACCCCTAGATTGGGATGTAAGGCTATGTGTACTGGGCCTTGTTGAGGGGGAGAGAAATCCTGGACGCACCCAAGTTGCATTTCTTAGATGTTTATTCCAGGCAATTAAATTGATAGCACAGAGATGGCAATCGGTCCTACCACCATCTAGTAGAGAGTGGGAGAGCGGCATGAATGAGATAATATGGAAGGAAAAATCGGTTTATGTCAGGCAAAATAGTATAAAGAAATATGAAGAGATTTGGAAACCCTGGTGGGAATGCGAAGTGATACCCCCCTTAGAGTAGGGTGCAAGATAAAATGAGCTAGAAACTATCTGTATAAAGAAAGAAGGATTAGGAGGGTAGAGGATATGGCAGGGACAGAGGTATCACTATGAAAAAAAAAGTGGCGAATAAGTATAACAAAGATAGGATGTGACTTACTGCAATGAGAGAGAAGTGTGATTAAGAGTGCAAGAGTGCAATGTAAAATAATGCATTTGGGTGGCAAAAATATGAATGCAATCTATACATTGGGGGGAGAACCTCTGGGGGAATCTAGGATGGAAAAGGACCTGGGGGTCCTAGTAGATGATAGGCTCAGCAATGGCATGCAATGCCAAGCTGCTGCTAACAAAGCAAACAGAATATTGGCATGCATTAAAAAGGGGATCAACTCCAGAGATAAAACGATAATTCTCCCGCTCTACAAGACTCTGGTCCGGCCGCACCTAGAGTATGCTGTCCAGTTCTGGGCACCAGTTCTCAGGAAGGATGTATTGGAAATGGAGCGAGTACAAAGAAGGGCAACAAAGCTAATAAAGGGTCTGGAGGATATTAGTTATGACGAAAGGTTCCGAGCACTGAACTTATTCTCTCTGGAGAAGAGACGCTTGAGAGGGGATATGATTTCAATATACAAATACTGTACTGGTGACCCATCAATAGGAATAAAACTTTTTCGCATAAGAGAGTTTAACAAGACTCGTGGCCACTCATTAAAATTAGAAGAAAAGAGGTTTAACCTTAAATTACATAGAGGGTTCTTTACTGTAAGGATGTGGAATTTCCTTCCACAGGCGATGGTCTCAGCGGGGGGCATTGATAGTTTCAAGAAACTATTATTTAAGCACCTGAATGACCGCAACATACAGGGATATACAATGTAATACTGACATATAATCACACACATAGGTTGGACTTGATGGACTTGTGTCTTTGTTCAACCTCACCTACTATGTAACTAAGGTGTGAAGTAGGGAGGCAGAGGTGACGGAGTGATCAACAAGATTGAAAGGTTGGAGAGGGCAGGTTGGGGGGGGGGGGGGGCAGGCACAGAGGAATTGAATGGAGGATGTAAGGGAGGAAGTTGGGCCCACTAATATCCGAGAAGTTCACTATGAATACATTTTTTATTCTATTTTGATATCTGTATATTTAAAATGGTGGGGGGAGGGTGAGGGAGAGAGGGTAATGGATGTTTGTATGTTAAAGATAATTAATGAAAAATGTTTAATAAAGATTATAAAGTAAAAAAAAAAAAAAAGTTCTGCTATGATACATTGCAAGCAGGCAGGCATTTTATTACAGAAGAGACATGCAATGTCTCTTCTGCAATAAAACACACTTTTTTGCCTGCTCACAGTAATCCCCAGCCTGTAAACTGAGCTCTGCGTGCACAGTTTAGCTTACAGCGGGCCATGACAATCCTGTGTGCCAGGATTCATGCACAGGAGTGACATCATCCTGTCCCAGCCAATGAAGATGGGCGAAACCCAGTACACAGGAGAAGATGCCAGCAATGACTAAGGAGTGTTGGGAAGGTGAGTATTACTCCCTTTAATTCTGTTTTAACAAATGTTGTTCAAAAGTACTTTAAAATTTAGTTTGTGCTTAACATTTGATTTTGTTATGAATTAAATTTCCCTGAACGATAACCACATTCACATTCAAATTCATTAATTCAAGAAATAATGTTTTTACTCTGTTCCTTTGAATTTTCTCATCACTAGGGTCAAAAACAAATGTTGATTTGACCTCATTAACCAAAGAGAATTAAAAAAAAAAAAAAATTCCAAGAAATTAAAAATGTCAAACAAAAATCTACTAGTGTGTATGGCCAACTTAAGCTAGGTACTTATAGCCAAGACTGGGGACAGCAAGAAAGGTCTCAGGAGGAGAAGCTGTATGGGAAAACTCTGTTCAGAAATCACCAACTATTTTTAGAATCTGAGGTTATTGAAGATGTTGCCTTCTTGTAAATTATATACAGTATTGTATTTGTAAAAAAGGCGATAGTCTCACTCTCACATATTTAAAAAAGCAAACCACACTAGTTTAAAATATCATATGAACATAGTAATCAAAACTGTTAGAAAGCAATTACACATGAAAGTGCAAACTATTTTTAATAGGAATATCAAACATATACATACCGTAGATTATAATAAAATAACATTTAAATAGATACTGTACAAGTGCTCACATAATTCTATATATCTTTGCTGTGATAAATATGTTACCCTAAAATAGGCTTTTGTTTACGGTACAACTACAATTTTGGTAGAAAATCCAATTACCTCCATAAACTCTAACTTCATTCTAACCTCCATTAATATCTAACTTAGAACCCCATCCTGGTGCATATTTACCTCTTTGTGCATTCCCATCCATGGTGTTTATATGGTTAGTCAATAAACTTTTCCCCCACAAATATGAATGGAACTCTAAACCTACAGTAGAGACACTACAAGCACAGCACCAGTCGAAGATACTTCACAGGCCAAATGTGTAGCTGAACTTTAAAAGGAAACCTCTGTGGACCAAAATGGATGGATGTAAAATTCTCATAGTCTCCTAATGAACACCTGTAAGACAATCTTCCTACTCTTGACTGTGCAGTTACAATGGTGGTTGTAGAACAGAGACATGCTACTGTGTTATAATGTGTTAATACCAGATCTAAGCTTAGTATGATAATGCAAAGGTACCCGATTTTGCTAGGAGCTGCTGGAAAGTGAACCTGCACCTTATTACCCCCATAGTTTTCAAAAGCTGATGGGGAATTACCAGTAGAAATATCATGAGCAAACTGAAAATGCAGAGGAATCAGTGAAGTGACTTTAACTCTCCTGAATATATGCATGCATGTTTGTCTGGTCCTTGGCAAATTATATAATTCATAAATCATGACTGTCTGGATTTGAAAACTGTGTGAATTTCTGCAGATCAGCAAGGAGAATCATAAGTAGCCTGTTTCCTGATTCAGTTACTATTAAACATTAGATACTTCCATCAGTCTTGGTGTGCTAAAAATCCGATAAGTTGGTCACCCCATTGAGTTCTGGGTCATACATTTATAATGATTCCCAGGATTTATGTACATAAACAAGCCATTGATATTAAATGTCACAACATGCCTTTGGTATTGTCATACATGTGAGCAATAGCATTTCAATTGTTACAAGTCCACCGAGTTCATACCTAATGTATAGGTACATGTAATGTATATCTCATGATGCTATGTGCCTTTTGTATCGGTGTACTTTTCTTGCAGTGAATTTAACGGCTCACATGCTGCCTTTCAACACATATCTTGTCCATGATCTGAACTTGGTGAACCAGGCAAAGCTGAACCAGACTTGATGGCGAGAGGATGTTTTTCTGGTTCTTCCTGGGTTTTAGGCCTCCTCTGCGTCCGCCCTGCACACCTCTCAACTAATAACTTTACTTCTTGCTTCACATTACTATTAAGGAGACCATAGATGACAGGATTGATGCAAGTCGTAATCATGGATAACAAATGACACAAGGAGAAGATAAGATTGTGGTAGCACACGGAAATCAGTTGATGGTCCCATTCCACAATGATATTAAAAATTTGAAGTGGCAAATAGCAAATGGCAAATGCTCCAAGCATGGAGCCTAACATAATGTTGATTCTTCTCATGTGGCTATAGCTCCTTCCTAACAGACCTTCCCTATGGTGTAAATACACAGATATCCGGAAGTAGCAACATAGTATAAAGCAAAGTGGCACGACGTATTGCAAGAGCAAAATTGTCACAGTGTAGGCTCTCCTCTCCTGAACAGAGGTCCATTTCTCCAAGCAAACAGACTTGTCTGCAAGTGAGTCGAAAACATTTGAAATATTTTTGTGAATGCCATCTGTCAAATCTACAGCATTGATCAATGGCACAGCCAGAAGAGAAGCCATAACCCAAACAAGTAATATAGCTATGTAAGCTTGGAGGACACTAGGTTTCCACCCAGTTGGGTGTAGGATAAGTTGATGTCTTTCCAAAGCAATGAGGGCTAGGATCATGACTGATACTGTAACAGATGCACACATGACAAAATTGGTGATCTTGCATAAGCACCGACCAAACATCCAGTAATCCATGATGGTGTAGACAACTGTGAAGGGTAAGCAGAAGATTCCAACTAGGATGTCAGAGAAGGCTAGATTGGCAATAAGAATGTTAGTCACATTGCCCTTCTCTTTTCTTCGAAAGAGTACATATATCAAGGAGCTATTCCCCAGCAAGCCCAGGACTATCATCAAGCTGTAAGATGTTCCCAGAAAGGGTGTAATATCAGGTACATGTCGACATTTATTCATTATAAGTTTCTGGAGGGCTGTGTGGAGTGTGTGGTTCATCCTGTGTAAAAAAACAAAAGAGAAAACATACATTATATTCAAATCTGTGGTGAAAATTCTCTCCGATTAGCACTCAATTCCCAATTCTGCCCTAAACTGATATTTCTGTTTTAGGTTTTGAAATGGTGTGTTTAACCATATGCTGTTTTTTTTATTTCTGAAAGACACTAAAGCTGGCCATAAATGTTCTATTTGTCAAAAAAAAAAAGCTTCCCATAAATGGATTTTTTTTTTTTTATCAGCCAGTTGGCTTATTAAGAGTAAAAAAAAAACGAATCCCCCCATCCATACAAGTGAGGTGACTGTAGGAATCCTCCATACTGTGCTATTATATTCTGACAGTGAGGACTCCTCTGCTGTCAAAATATACTGATCAGCGCTGCAGCAAATCGAATTTCTATTCCAGAGGAGTCAATTATTAGATTGAATCCTCTCAAATGAGAACAGCCATAGATGGATCAAGATGTGACTGGTCTCTGCTGAACCAGCCAAATGTTGTTCCTAGGGCCATCTTAAGTAAGCATTTTCCTGCAATAGTTTCTTTATCCACCTACTCAACAAAACCATACGGGGAAAGTCATTCTCACCAACATAAGCCAAAAGAATTGTCTGATCCCTTGTTCAGCATTCTGTATAATGTAAAATAAATTAATTGAGAGTACAGGAAAATATTTACAGAAAAAAAAAAAATAGACAACAGATAAATAAATTAGATTAAACATTAAAGGTAATTAGCAAGGTTTGCCTGGATTTTACTTCCTGTGCAAATTCAATCCACTTCAGAGTGTTGATATACTGACCAGTAACTGGCTCTCATGAATGACTCTCAGCATTAATGCACAGTTTTGATGGGGATGAGAGCTCCTAGCTGCCAATAGCAGCAGATATTTTGTGGACTCTCTAGAGTGCCACTGAGCCAAATCCCACCCAATAAATTGACCTGAGGGGTGTTTTATGATATTCTATTCTTATGACCATCTCTCTAGGCCAGATTTTCTAAATACCGGTACATCAATATTTCCAGATGACTATGTTTTTATAAGAACATACAGTACAGTATATTGTACAAAATGGAATTGTGGTTTGATAGAAATCCAACATGATATAAACCAGATGCACACATCGCCTCAGGGATGTGACCAATCCGCCTTCTTTACATTATAACATAGGTATGGTTGGTATCAAACTGATTATTTTCTTACACATTTGGGTAGACACTTGCTATGAATGTAGCTTTCTATCAGGATTTATAAAATATGAATATATTTTGGTTTCGTCAGTTAAAGAAAATGCCATACCATTGTATTGCTTCAAACCATTTCTGGATTATTAACAACTATTTACAAGAGCTATTAGTAGGCTCTGACTCAATGGAGGTTTATGGTGCCAGATTTTAAACAGAATATCTTATAGTCTGTTGTGGGCTCTGCTATAAATTTCATGACATGCATGACAGGCCATTTTATGACAAAGCTTATTAGAAGTCTTTTCATGATTTGCAGACCCTGCTCAATACTGTTTTTTACTCCAACCTGATCTGCTTACATCAACCTGATCTGACTTATGCTGGTAGTTTTAGTAGGAGGGTAGGATGAGATGTGCCTTATAGCTTTCCCTGTCCTCACACCCAAGACCTAAATCTAATTGTCGCTGACTTGTAATTTGTGGAGAAATGAGAGTGACACAGTGCTTACCATGACTTCTCTATTATCTCCACTCTCTATCAATTTGGGGTTATCAAACCTCATTATAATCAGAGTCTGCTCTAGCCTGATTTAAAGATCACAAGCAATAATGAGTGAATCAGAATTCAGCCTGGACTTGACATTCTCCTGGACTTGACATTCTGCTATGTGAACAGGTTCATTATCCCTATTTATTAAATAGGTAAAGCAGTATCTGTGGGGTCGTCCACATTGTGTACCTCCACTTGGAGGTTACTGTGGCCCCTGGCAACATGCAGAGTGACAGCAGAGTGATAGGGGCTGGAACAGTCTCTGTGTTCCAGTACCTTTCATTTAAAGAACAGGGGGAACTGTTAGGCAGGGGGATCTCTGCCTAAGAGTTGAAGTAAAATCCCAACCTGGCCACCAATGAAAGGGGGGGGGGGTATTTTGTTTCTACTGATCACCAAGAAAGAAGGGTTTATTTTTGTTTCAACTAACACTAATGCTAGGGATTATTATTTTGGTGCTGGGGGGTTGTTATTGCCACCACGTACACCAGTGCTGGGGGTTACTATTATTGCCACTGGCACTAACGTTGGATTTTATTTTATTTCCACGCTACAAGCCATACACTGTGAAGCAATACCCACTTTATGGGCCAATTCCAGCCAAGTGTTCAGCAGGTCGCAAGCTACATGCACTGCATTTTTCTTCCTGTTTCCTTTAAAGCATCCCTAACTATTTTAAAATATTGCAAACAATGCAGGAGATGGAGTCCCTGAACTCCTGCATATCAGCTAAGTATGCTTTCTGCCTAAAGTCTCACCCCGAGCATGCATGATGTTTAATTTCATGATCATTACTGAAAATTATTTTGATGCATGAAGATATAAAAAAATTATCTGCCCTGCATGTCAAATATGCAAGTATGCCATTGGTCAATGTGGCATACACAGTTTTAGCTAATATTAGGGGTTGAGTTACTAAAACCTTGAGGGCCAATTTAAATCTATGCATTGCAGAAACATGCATTACAGTGCATTGCAGCAAAAATTTTGTGGTAGATCCAATTTTCAAGACTTGGTGCATTGGCAGCCCATTTTTTCATGGGCTGTCTTAATGCAATGTACACTAATGTGTGACATAATCAGTGCATGAATGCACTTTACAAATGTAAACAGGCCCTTAGGGAAGCATTGGGGTAAAACAAACGTATACTTTCCTATACTAGGCAAAGAAACAGGTACTTTGCAACAGTATCAGGCAGGTCACCAACACAGTCCTATCCAAGGTTATTCTTCCTCTCTTGATTAGCCAGATAACGGTGTTGGGCGTCAGCTCAGGTATCGACTAAAAAAAAAAGATCTATACTAACCCCTGCTGACACTACACAGGCTCTCTGCAAAGCGGAGGAGCATACCTCACCTCCCAGCTGCTGACACCATGTAAGGTACCGCATGGAGGGGGGTTGTATAGCGAGAATACACCAAGCAACAATACGGGGCTCAAACTGCCAATCCATATGGCACGCCGTTGCTATCACAATGCATTTCAGAGGGACGGGTCCTCCTTTTTCAAGTCCATCTAGCAACCTGGTGTTGATTCTTAAATAACCTGACCTCCTACCAGAGCTTCAGTTTCCGTTTCAAGGTTTTTCTATTAACAATATATACAGTTAGGGCCATATATATTTGGACACAGGCATAATCTTCGGGGTTTTTTTTAGGTATTTCCCAAAACATATTCAAGCTATAGTTAAATAATGGATATTGGCTGAAAGTGCACACTCAGATTTAATGTGAGGGTATGTACATCCAAATTGGAGGAAGGGTTTGGAAATTACAGCTCTTAAGAATAGCCACCCCCCCCCCCCACCCCTTAAACAAATTCATCAGAGAGATAGCAGCAACATTAGCAGACATCCCAACCTGCAAAAACTCATTTCAGGGAGGTGGCAAACCAATTTCAGGGAGATGACGCAAGGCCAAACCCCCCCCCCCCCCGACACGTTAGTATATGTGCGAACATTTTCTATGTGTGTGTGTATAATGTCACTCACATGCAGCCTACAGGAGATGGTCAGAGACTGAGGACATGATACAGGTGATGGTCAGAGACTGCAGACATGATACAAGAGATGGTCAGAGACTGCAGACATGATACAAGAGATGGTCAGAGACTGCAGACATGATACAAGAGATGGTCAGAGACTGCAGACATGATACAAGAGATGGTCAGAGACTGCAGACATGATACAGAAGATAGTCAGAGACTGCAGACATGATACAAGAGATGGTCAGAGACTGCAGACATGATACAACAGACGGTCAGAGACTGCAGACATGATACAAGAGATGGTCAGAGACTGCAGACATGATACAAGAGATGGTCAGAGACTGCAGACATGATACAAGAGATGGTCAGAGACTGCAGACATGATACAGGGGATGGTCAGAGACTGCAGACATAGCACAAGAGATGTAACCCTCCTGTGCAATCCCCCTAATGTAACGCCCCCGTGCAATCCTCCTAATGTAACACCCCCGTGCAATCCCCCTAATTTGACCCCCCTGTGCAATCCCTCTAATGTAACCCCCCCTGTGCAATCCCCCTAATGTAATACCCCCTGTGCAATCCTCTTAATGTATCTCCCCCTGTGCAATCCCCCTAATGTAAACCCCCCTGTGCAATCCCCCTAATGTATCCCTGCTTGTGCAATCACCCTAATGTAACGTCCCCTGTGCAATCCCCCTAATGTAACCCCCCCCCCCGTATATGTCCCCTCCCTACAGTCACAGACCTCAGTTTAGCGAGCTCTGTCCACATGGGTGTTCCTCCACCTCCTAGGCTCCTCCTCCTGATGTGGATGTACTGTCAGTGTGGAGGAGGAGCCTAGGCTCCGTCGGTCTGAAGAGTGTTATTGTTGTGATGGGCAGCCAAGACCGGCGATTGCAGTGCCAGTTCCCAGAGGACATGTGGGCGCCATGTCCTCTGGGAACTCAAAAAGTTTGCATTGTTTAGGATAACGTGATCAAGCTCTTATCTGATTTTGTGTGGTATAAGTTCTGTGTGAATTTACAATAAAGTGAGTTCCAGCTTGCACCTAAGCTAATGTCATCTAGTTCTTAGGTGCAATTCTCAGCTATAATACCTGGTTCCTGGTTCCAGGGTGGAGGAAGCTGTATCTTGGCGGGGGGGGGGGGCCTAAGGCGAGGTGCCAGGTGGTCCATCACATTTAGGCTGTCATTTACTCAAACAAGGAATTACCATTGGGGTATTCCACTTCTGAATGGTGGTCATAAAGTGAAGGCAGTGATTTTTGGAAGTTACAAACTATATTCTATGAAGAAGTGTACTGAGAAACAGTCCAAATTACCAACCTGGGAAAGCAGATTGGGTATATTGCCAGTGGACTATAAGTTAAAGAAAACACTTATCTTTAATCACATGCTCTTGTGTATGAGCTGCTTTAGAAAAATAACATTTGGCATTTGTTCTGACTCAGTGTCTAATATACTGCACATTTGCCTGTACAATAAAAGACTTTCTCCAATAAGGCCACATTATCTCTACTATCAGTATGCCAGTGATAGCCCTAATTGATTGTTGACATTGTAATCTGTTCACTCTAATTACATTATTCCTTATCGTCATCCCAAACATGTTCCCAAGCGTAGCCAATGTCCAGTACACGCTAATAGATTAAAATTGCAGCAGTTACCTATGAAAACACAATGCTGACTCACTCCGTAATCTGCCTTTCTCCACAAGTGGAGAAAGCAGCCAGGAATTGCTGGCAAGAGCATAATAAATGTGAGTAAATATTCCAGAATTTACATATAGTATGGTTACACAGTTGCAGAGGCGGCTCTCTAATTAGGCGAAATAGGCGGTGGCCTCAGGCCTCGCAATCATAGGGGCCCCGCACAGCTGGATTGTTTACCTAATTAGAGAGCCGCCTCTTCCAGCAGCAGAGGTATCTGCCATCACACAGTCCTGAGTCCCCTCGTTTTGTTACAGGGAGAGATACAGGCTGCGAGTGAGACGTGTGATCGGAGCTCACGTACATCTCCGGATCACAGACAGGGAGAGCCGCTCAGCATAGCTCTGACAGATCTCCCCCCTCCCCCTGCTGCCCGCACAGCCAGACAGAAGAGGAGAGAGAGCTTCTGCTCCTCCTCCTCCCGCCCTCTCCTCCTGTGTCTGCCCCGCCCACTCTCCTCGGCAGTGTTATCTGCTCTGCCTCAGAGAAGGGGATGTGTGGGCGGGAAGATTCATGCTGAAGAAGAAAACAGAAAAGGAAAAGGGGAGTCTGATCCATCCATCCAGTCCCTCCTGCCTCCCAGTGAGTACAGTGATGTAGGGGATTCATTCTTTCTCTTTCTTTCTTTCTTTCTTTCTTTTCATCTTTCTTTTCATCTTTCTTTCTCTTTCTTTCTTTCCTTCCATCCATCTTTCTTTCCTTCCTTCCATCTTTCTTTCTCTTTCTTTCTTTCCTTCCATCCATCTTGCTTTCTCTTTCTTTCCTTCCATCCATCTTTCTTTCTCTTTCTTTCTTTCCTTCCATCTTTCTCTTTCTTTCCTTCCATCCATCTTTCTTTCTCTTTCTTTCTTTCCATTCATATTTCTTTCTCTTTCTTTCTTTCCTTCCATCTTTTTTTCTCTTTCTTTCTTTCCTTCCATCTTTCCTTCCATCTTTCTTTCTCTCATTTTCTCTTTCCTTCCTTCCTTCCTTCTCCACCCACCCACCCCCCTTTATTTCTCTCTTTATGACAGCCTACCAGAATAGGTAGGATCTGTGAGAGCAGCTTCCCTGTGCAGCTCTGCTTGAGGAAAATATATCTTTATTATGCCCACTTACCTACCCCCTGTACTGTCCACTCCCCTATACTGTACACTCCTAATATAGTTCATTTTCATCCCTTGAATTATTTTCCCATTATGGGAGTGAGTGGGGCCTCATGTCTAAGTTTTGCCTAAGGCCTCACAAAGTCTAGAGCCGCCTCTGCACAGTTGGTAAGGTTGAATGAAGACACTGGTCATTTCAGTTGAACCTGAACATGTGTGTTTATGTCACTACCATTTTCCATATCCTTTGCAGATTGTGTTTGCAAAGAAACACATCTACAAGTTTTTTTTTAATTTTTCCAAACTCCACACTGATGTTGCCAACTGTGGAAAGTAGTTCTACATCCTTACTGCATTAACAATAAAGAATCCCGTACACAGTTTAAGATTGAACCACTTCTCATCCATTCTCATCGTGTGACCATGTGTCTTCTTTAGAAACATTAGGGTAAATACTTTATCACTCATTTAAACATTGATACAGTGTGATCATATCTGCTCTCAAGTGCCTCTTCTTCAGGGAGAATACATTTTTGTAGTTCCTCATAACTGAGGTCCTCCAGCCCCCTTATTATCTTTGTTGCCTTTCTCTGGACTTTCTCAAGTTCAAGGATATACTATCTTGGTGACCGTAACTGGTTGACATACTCAAGATAAGTCTGAACCAAAAAAAAAAAATCAACAAAAAAAAAATATTTTCTTATTTGTACACAACAGCATAGTCTACTTAAAACAAAAAATATATTTAAATATATTTAAATGGAAATTAACACACTTTCTCACATGTAACAAGCGGAATTGCATTATTGTGCTTAAAGCGGAGGTCCGCCTTTTTTTTTGTAAAGTCAGCAGCTACAAATACTTATGGTTCGAATCTCAGGCCGGTTACTGCTGAACTGCTGCAGAATCTGACTTACACTGCAGTAAATTGTCTTTTTATGTTATATCTTTTCTGTAAATATGTTTCTTGCACTATTTTGCTTTGCCTTTTATTAGAACAATATTTTAAAATAGATAAGCCAATTCTCTAATCATAAACAAAATAATTTTTGCCTCTTGAAGATGTTTCTATAGTTTAAATTCTGTTTCACCCCTGCCTGACGTGTCAGTGTGTAGGCCAGTGGCGGCCCGTCCATAAGGGGCGCAGGGGCACCACCCCCCTAATCCATGAGTCCGGCCTGTAATCTACATGCAGGGTGCTGGATGCATGGATTTTAATGTTTTTCTTTTTTCTGAAGCGCATGAATAGAGCCTGAGGCTCCATTTGGCTTCAAAAAAGGGTATTGCTTTATGGACTTGCCTTCAGCATAATGTATGCACATTATATGGGATATTAGCAAAGGTCTGTATAGGAACTGTGATGAAGTGGTCTTTTGAGAATTGTACTATTATCAGCAACCACCTCAGTAAAGAATATTGTTTGTTTAGTTCCTTTGCCTGGTCTGAAGGGAATGCATGCGCAATGTATGAAAAGAACAGGGCTTGCAACACAACAAAGGGACTGAGTGCTATCCAGAAGAAGCTAATGTGTTCTTGCTAAGGACCACAGTGTTTGTATCACTGCAAAGCAGCCAATCAGCCAGGAGAAGGGTGGCATGGCAAAGATGACAATCTTTGCTCCTTAAAGAGGAAGTAAACCCTGATAGGTTTTACTTCCTCTTTTTTCCCCTGCCAAGTAAAAGTATAATGGGCTAGTATGCATCGCCCATTATGTTGCACTTACCTGAAAACAAAGCCCGCAATGTCCCCGCTGTCCCCGCATTCATCTTCACTCCTCTTCCTTCCGGGCCGGGGTTCTGCGACTGGCCGGAGTCACGTGACGTCACTCCCGCGGATGCGCGCAGGAGCCGCCGGTTACGGCACAGGCCCTCTAGAAACAGCATGATCTTGCCTTTTCTTCAGTGCACATGTGCGGATGACGTCGGCGCAAGCGTATATGGTAAATATCTCCTAAACCATGCAGGTTTAGGAGATATTTCCAGTGCCTACTGGTAAGCCTTATTATAGGCTTACCTGTAGGTAAAGTGGTGTAACTAGGTTTACAACCACTTTAACACAGTGTCTTATCACCAGTGGGAAGGAATCACAGGTTTCTGTGCATCCCAAAGAAGGCTCGGGCTGTGTGGTTCCTGTGACTTAAGAGTTTGCCAGCCATGGCTACACTGGCACCAAATGAGACTTGCAAAAACAGGCACTAATACCCTCACATGAATAATGCAGCAGCCAACCAGGAATTCAGTATTGCCCATTCTAAAGGAAAGCTCTTCTTTCCTCCCCCTGTTGTACTGTGGTCATCATATAAAGGGGTCAGTTGACCAGAAATTGGGAACTTCCCCTGCCATACATACAGCAGATGGAGAGGGGAGGGCAGTGGGGTGTCATTCTGCAGTGATCAGAATTGAAGCATAGTTATAGCGAGTATTCTTGATATTCATTTAGAACCCATTGCTTTTGTTTAGGGATACATGCCACAATATTATAGTAATGTATTTTAGCTTTCCTGCTAACTAATATTAAAATACAGATATCCTCACAAATACTACTACTTCATGCTGACTGCATGAAGTAGCAAGAGCAATAAGCAAGATAGGAAAGGTTCGCACTGTATCGGAGCATACCTTTTTACCTGGTTAGACCTACTGATATGCAATATAATGAAGAACTCTAAATGGATAAAGAAGAGCTCTGGTTTAAAGGCTCATTCACATAAGATTCAATTCTATACATCTTGTTTAATTTTACAAGACAGACAAGCTGCATGCAGAAACAGTGTGGTTTATGCAAACAGTAATTTATTCTATCAAGTCAATATATAAAGCTACCCATTGATTTGACAGTAGAGAGCAGAGAGGCAGCAGCTTATCTGAGAGCAAAAGTAGAAATCAAAGCTGGCTTTTTTACATACCCAATCATTTGTTTTGCTCAATAGTGACCAGCTGTGAACATCTGAGAGAACTCCGTTCAATTTAAGCAAATATGGTTGGATTGGGCAACTGTAATCTCATGTGTAATTGCTATTTGTAATTGTGTTTGTATATATCTGTGTTTTTTTTTTTTTGGTAAGCACTTATATGCAAATTAGAGCATTGGCCTTAAATCTGCACATAATGTCAGTTCCAGCAAACATACAATTTAAAGAAAAAGAAAGTTGTCTTTCTTTAACCCTTTACTAACCCTTGGTCAACTAATTATTTTTAATCCCTTTCCCTTCTTTCTTTAGCTAGGTTTTCCTTTGCTAATTCATATGTAAACTTGTTTTATTTCGTCTAGTTTTCTTGTGCTAAAAATGCACAAAGTGTTTTTAAAAATATTTTTGTATAACTTACCATTCTTTATGGCAGAAACATATTTTTAGTGCCTTTGCAAACGGGAAAAATTTCCGAAATAAAATTTGTAATTTTGATGAGTTATAAAACATCATGGTTCTCAGATGGAAAAAAAAATATGTGATCATAATGTTAATGAAACTTTGCTTTATTTTACCAAGTTCTTTATGACTAAATCACATTGGCCTGATTATGTTGTGACACCAAAAGGTGGCTAAACCAAGGTTGGTGGACAGTGGCTGTTACAGTATTTCCTACACTGCATTGGCCTGGCTAATGAATGTGAAAGAAGAGTGTTAAGAGTCAGGGAGGAAGGAGGATTTCCTTTTGTGCCAGAGGACCTTGCTGCTTCCTAACAGTATACCGATAACTTCCCCCCCAAAAATCCATTTGTTTTAGTGTAATTAGTAATTGAGTTTAGGTTACAGGTAAACGCTGATCCTAAAGGGAACATGTGAGAATAAAAGTATAGGGCAAAAAAATTGAATTTGCACAATTATTATTAATTTACTGTACACTTTTTGTAAAGCAGGCCAAAGAATGTTCTGAGACGCAGATTTTCTGCCTGATTTTTTAAACCTGATTGTTCTCCAGAATAGCTCAGCAGCATCTGGATCTTCCAGCTATTGTTTTATGTTCGTGGGTAGCTTTAGATTACATATACAGGCTTTCCTCACTTAACGAGCAGGTTCTGTTCCAACAAACAGGTCGTTAGACAAATTAGTTGTTAAACGAGGAGCCGCAAGTAATCAATATTTTAAGCATTCTTAACTACTGTATTGTATTGGGAAAAAAAGGTCTAAAACACAAAATTCCAGCTCGATAACATTGTTTTAAGTTGCATAAGTACAGAACACAAACGGAAATTCTGTACTGTACTGTACAATACAATGATGTACAGCGCGTCATTGGGGTGGGGAGAGCTGGTCGTAAGTCCGAACGGTTGTTAAACAGGTAAGTCGTTAAACGAGGAGCATCTGTACATAAAAACACACGCGTATTATACTGCCTATGTACGACCTATAAAATTCCGTAAACCTGACAAAAAAAAAGAAGGCACCTTATGGATACACTCAGTATATTATGGTTTGTTCTATTTATCTGTCTTTCTCTGTGGCTTGAAACGAGCAATATGTTACAATAGGATATTTTTTTTTCATTTGAAAACATCATTTTGTAATAACATGGGGCGAAAAATTGCAACATTTCACACCATGTTTTAAAATGAACACTTTCAAGATTACAAATTCTACATATAACAGAATGTTTAGAAATCTGTTCAATATATTATTCAAGGAGGTTGTGATGTCTTTTCTGTCTAATAATATTGGTTACATGGAAAAAAAAATTGTTACCTTGTAGCTGTTGAAAGATTCAGCGGACAGCAGACCAGGGAATGTTCTGACTCTGAGATTGCGAGCTCTCTGATTGTGTGTATTTGTTTGTACAGTACATGTGGGCGTAGAGATAGTCAATTCGACATCCCCATTACTTATCTTCTATTCATATTACCAGAGCTCTCTCTGTTGGTGGAGAGAACACTTGCCTATATTATTGTAACCTTCTCTATGTATGTACAGTATATGTAGATCTGTGTTGAGAAATTTAAAGCACAGGTTGATCCTCCTGCGTTGTCATGTTGCTAGATGACCTTAGCGTGGGTGGCTAGCCTTTCCCTACCTGTATTTCTGAACTCAGCAGGTGAATGAACAGTATTGATCTATGTAGGACAATGTATAGAATTGACAAAACAAAGTACGTCTTGCAAAGTTAAAGTGTAACTAAGGCATAAAAAATATACAGTATTATATATATATATATATATATTATATATATACATATACATATACACACACACAAACAGTATCTCACAAAAGTGAGTACACCCCTCACATTTTTCTAAATATTTTATTATACCTTTTCATGTGACAACACTGAAGAAATGACACTTTGCTACAATGTAAAGTAGTGAGTGTACAGCTTGTATAATGCCCTGTACACACAGTCGGACATTGATTGGACATTCCGATAACAAAATCCATGGATTTTTTCCGACGGATGTTGGCTCGAACTTGTCTTGCATACACACAGTCACACAAAGTTGTCGGAAAATCCGATCGTTCTGAACGTGGTGACGTAAAACACGTACATCGGGACTATAAACGGGGCAGTAGCCAATAGCTTTCATTTCTTAATTTATTCTGAGCATGCGTGGCACTTTGTGTGTCGGATTTGTGTACACACGGTCAGAATTTCCGACAACAAGGTCCTATCACACATTTTCCATCGGAAAATCCTATCGTGTGTACAGGGCATAACAGTGTAAATTTACTGTCCCCTCAAAATAACTAAACACACAGCCATTAATGTCTAAACCGCTGGCAACAAAAGTGAGTACACCCCTAAGTGAAAATATTTACAAAAATGTGAGGGGCACTCACAGACACACACTATAATATATATACTGTATATTAGTTAAAAAAAGTCTGTAATCTTCATCCCATTGGGGAGATTTTCCTTTAGATTGTCAAGGCACTGTCAGTCCCCAATGTGCTGCCTCGAGTTAGTATTGTTTGGCCCACAGCAGCTGCTCTTGGCTGCCTAGAGCACATGTCAGTTGAGGGCGCCTCCACTGCTCACTCATTCACCCAACGTAGTGTGCATATCTCCCACCCACCGGCGCGCCTGCTACACATCCCCGTGATCGGAGGAGCATGTTTCACTGATGCTGTGTCCCTGGGCTGACTAAGAAGGTCTTTTTTACTACCTGTAGCTGTATGGTGGCCAGCCCGGACTCTCAGCCTCTCCCCTCTCCCCTATATGACAAACTATAGGTCTTACCTCTGGATCCAGTTTACAGGTCTTTTTTACTACCTGTAGCTGTATGGTGGCCAGCCCGGACTCTCAGCCTCTCCCCTACATGACAAACTGTAGGTCTCACCTCTGGATCTAGTTCTTTAGCACAAATTGGGATTTCCTCTGTTACATCAGTCTTCTACAATACCATCCTGTATGGCCAGCCATTAGGCTACCTTTACATGCACACGGCCTGGGAGACCTTTGTGAAGTTGATTTTATGCCTTGGATACTCTTATAGCATTTGTACTTTGGAAATGGTAACTCTCACTTGGTGAACCCTGATGAAGGATTCTCTAAAACGCGTCGGTTCAGTGAGACTTATTATATCCCGACCTTTGGTCCTTTCTCCATTGTTATGCTATTTGTATTCTTAACGATATGTACTCTGCTTTTGAAGTATCCCATTGTACATAGTTTTTGTATTTGATTTGTATATTTTGTTAAATTATCTACTTTGTTCGATTTTTGCAATAAAAACTATTTTTGTACCTATACTGTATTATTTATGGTAGTGCCTGGAAAATCCCACCATAGGGGAATTTTTTGGTCTTTTTCTGCTACACATCCCCGCCCGCTCTATAGCCCATACGAGGGCTAGTTCTGCCTCACCTCCTCCCCATGTCTCCCCTGTGCCTGCCCACAACACCTTTGTGCAGCCAATATGTGCCTGAAATGGGGTGTGGGCGGGAGATTTTAAAGCAGCCAGTGATCCTGCCTGATGTCGCTGCCTGTGTCTCTGAAAACAATTCAGCCCAGGTGAATGATCTCTCCCCTAAATGTGCCATACTCTTCCAGCCTTCCACGTGCCATACACTTCCAGCTTACCATGTGCCATAGTTTTCCAGCCTTCCACATGCCATCCTCTTCCAGTCTTCCACATGCCATTCTCTTCCAGTCTTCCACATGCCATTGAAAAACAAAAAAACACTGCACTATCTATAGAAACTATCCCCCCAAAAAGCAGCAGTTAAACAGTGAGATGTGCACTAAAGTAACGAATAAAAAAGAAATAACCGCACTAAATATGAGTGAAACACGTGAAGCAATCTCAAAGACTTCCGTGAGGAAGTACATATATATAAATACAAAAATGTTGAAAAATACTAAAAATTAAATTATGAAAAGTACATGGGTCAACACATGTATGTATGAATCAAACATGAGTGTCCATATGTAATATTTGCGAATAAAAATAAGTGTCCATATATAGTAACAGAAAATATAAATGTGAAGTAATGATCTGAAATCAGTCCAAGAAAGACCCCTTGGGTGAATCCAACCAGAGTCAATGGTGTAAAAAATATGAGTGACAACCCATACAGTATCCGCAAATACTCAATAATTGCGCTTACCGCAAGGCAAGCGAACACCAGCCTGTATCACGTCTTGGTGTGGAGAATCCAGATGGTGCTCTTAGACTGTATACATCGTAGCTGAAAGGATGTAATGAGGACACCAAACTTCCATCTCATAGACATGTAAATAAAAAGAAACTGGCCATAGTGTAATACTGCCAAACTAATCAAAGTTTAAAAAAGGTAGAAAACTTACACTAGTGCATAAAGATACAGCAGGAAAAAAAAGGGAACTTAGAGTGAATACTAGCAAACTCCGTAGTGAAGATGAGACCCCACACTCCGTGCAAATATTGCGCTTACCACAAGGCAAGCCAACAACAGCTTGTGTTCAGTATCAGTTAACCACACCACACTACGTGATCCACCACCAGGCAAATAATGCGCTTACCGCAAGGCAAGCCAACAACAGCTTGTGTTCAGTATTGGTTAACCACACCACACTACGTGATCCACCACCAGGCAAATAATGCGCTTACCGCAAGGCAAGCCAACAACAGCTTATGTTCAATAGCAGTATGAGAGATCCATTGGCGTTCTGGACTGCTTGTGGCAGGAACCGGGGGATACAGCAGAGACTCCAAAATGACATCTCACAGGCATGTAAATAAAAAGGAACTGGCCATAGTGTAATACTGATAAAAACGATTTAATAGATAAAGGTAGAAAACTCACATGAGTATGTAAAAATACAGCAAACAGCCGGCCGGCATAGCGAGCACCCGTCCACACTGAAAATGGCGATGGCGTCAGAGCGTCAACCTCCCGACGTACGTTTCACCACAAATGGCGTCGTCTGTAGGCGTCCCTCGTTCCCATCTCAAAAAGTTGAAAGGTATGCCTACTGGGATAAGAATATAATAGTAGCCATTATTGCAAAACTTGGTGTAGATTTAGGGAATAAGTGCCAAGTCGGGGAAGGACATCCATCCCATACCTTTTTGGGAGGAAAACTCTTTGTTCAACAACTGTACTTTGATATGGTTCCTAAGTACACACAAATCAGGAGAGATAGAGATAGCCAGCCATTGTTGTGCATGTCCATGCACTAACCCTGCTAAGTAAAGCGGTATTAAACCCAAAGGTATTATTTTGCAGCTTAACAATCATTAGATGTGGTGGCTGCATCAGTTTTCTTTTCTTTGGCTTTTCTCCTCTGTTTCCACCTGGTGATCTGACCAGTAACACACCTGTATTAGTGAGTCACAACTCGAGGAATGAGCACAGGGGGCACATCAGACAGCACTGAATTGCACCGAATTAACACCCGACCTGCTGGAAATACACAGCCCAAGCACAGCAAAGTGATGAAAGACTGTATGCCAACTAGCTTAATACAGTAAAAGAAATTATTGGTCCAGAGAAGATGTCTGATCTGATTTACTTTTGAGGAGTGAACACAAGTGTGCTTTTACAGTGTGTTGATGCATTGGGGAACAAAGTGTACAATTACAAGTTAACCCTTGAGGTTATGAAGTGAGGAGTAATAAGGAGAAGCAGCCAGTTGGGGAGAGGGAACGATTGTGGCTGGTGACATAGGTAGGGATGTGTTGGTACTTGGTGCACCCCACCAAGGGGCTGGGTTCCCATGTTAGGGCCCACTGTAGAACGCAACCCTCCTAGGGACTGAGTCTGGAACCACAGTGTGCAAGAGCTCATGGAGTAAGTGCAGTTGCTCCACTCTATGCCTTCAGGCTGAGTACAATGAACTGTATACAGTCTAAAAAAAAAAACTGTAAAAAAGAAACCCAAAACGCCACAAAAACGCTGTAAAAACACTGCTCAAAAATGCAGCAAGCACCACAAAAAACACTGCACAAACGCTCAAAAGCAACATGCATAGGTGTGAATCGAGCCTAAGGCTCGATTCACATCTATGCATGTTGCTTTAGATTTTTTTTGGAGTTTTTTTTGTGATGCTTGCCACGTTTTTGAGCAGCATTTTTGTAGTGTTTTTACAGCGTTTTTGCGGCGTTTTGCGTTTTTTTTTTACAGTTTACAGTTTTTTTTAGACTGTATACAGTCTAAAAAAAAAAAAAAAAAACGCCAAAAACGCATCAAAAACGCTGCACTTGCGTTTTTGATGCTGGTCCATTGAATTCTAGTACATGCAAAACGCTGCATTTTGCATGAAAAAAAGTCCCTGACCCTTTCCAAAAATGCAGAGGTACAAAAAGGCATTGATGTGAACATGTTCCATAGGAACCCATGTTAAAAAATTCCCGTACATCAAGCCACAGGCGCGTGTGATCTCCTATAATTAGGAGATCAACAGGAGTCGATAAGTGGCAGTGTGTGTTCAGGTGGAAGGTAGATCTTTTCTTTCTTCACCACTCTTGGGTGTATTGTGCATTACCTTCACAGTGGAGATCAACTAGCAATCTGAATGGACTATTTATTATGTAGAATTTGATCAATCAAAAAAAATGTTTTTTCACTATAATAAGGTTGAAGCATCTTATTTTTCAGCACGGACTCACAATATAGCGCAACTTGATATTGGGAATTGTTGATTGATGTGTGTATCTTACAGAGAAGTCGCAGCTTTTTTTATTCACTTATTTGTTATTAATCACAAATTTGTGTCACATATGACTAGGGATAGCGCAGTAATTTTAAACTACTATTGTTTACATTACTTACCTGTAATTAAGGATGAGCTCCGGCGTGTTCGCACAGCCCATGTGCAGAGCCCGACAGGAAGTCGGCACTGCGCTGCCGCTAATCACAGGCGGTGAGACATTTCCCGATGCGCGGCTGCAGAGATCAGGAAATGTCTCACTGCCTGTGATTAGCGCAGCGCAGTGCCGACTTCCTAGCGGGCTCTGCACGTGGGTTATGCAAACACGCCGGAGCTCATCCTTACCTGCAATGAAGTATGTCTCATTATGTTCAGGCTGCTGGGTTCTGTAGGAATCTTAACTGCAGGGCTGCCCTGTCCGCTTCATGCTCAGATCTGTGGGGGTGCTGGGCTTGGGCTGTGCCCCCTCCCCAGATTTAACTTGCGCCACCCCCAATGACTCCTGTCCTACACCCTGCTAATCCCTGTATACCGCTTTGCTGATTCCCTGTATACTGCCCTATCCATTCCTGTACATTTCCTGCTGACTTCCCATCCTTTGCCCTGCTGACCCCTGTACACTGCCAACACCCTGTACACTGCCCTGCTGACCCCTGTACACTGCCAACACCCTGTACACTGCCCTGCTGACCCCTGTACACTGCCAACACCCTGTACACTGCCCTGCTGACCCCTGTACACTGCCAACACCCTGTACACTGCCAACACCCTGTACACTGCCCTGCTGACCCCTGTACACTGCCAACACCCTGTACACTGCCCTGCTGACCCCTGTACACTGCCAACACCCTGTACACTGCCCTTCTGACCCCTGTACACTGCCAACACCCTGTACACTGCTCTGCTGACCCCTGTACACTGCCAACACCCTGTACACTGCCCTGCTGGCCCCTGTACACTGCCCTACAAACTAATAGTCTCTGTACACTGCTAACCTTATTCTCTGCCCTCAATGCAGGAGTTTTGGTGCACTTTCATAAAGTGCACCACACCAGCAGGATATAATAGAAGTCTATGGCAAAGCACAGCTAACCCAGGAAAGTTGTAGATGCACTGCTCTGCACTAGAGTTGCCACCTCATCCTTTTAAACCCGAACACATATGAATTACACAGGTTCTGAGGCTAATTAAATGCAGCTAAGGCAACAAGTGAGTTTAATTACCACCTTAATCAGAACCTGTGTAATTCATATGTGTTCGGGTTTAAAGGGATGAGGTGGCAACCCTACTCTGCACCCACAGTGTGGGTAAACCGCACCACATCAGTATGAAAGCAGGCTTATAGGGGGTTTAGAACAGTATTGCCGCGTACACACGATCAGACATTCCGACAACAAAATCCATGTTTTTTTTCCGACGGATGTTGGCTCAAACTTGTCTTGCATACACACGGTCACACAAAGTTGTCGGAATTTCCGAACGTCAAGAACGCGGTGAAGTACAACACGTACGACGAGCCGAGAAAAATTAAGTTCAATAGCCAGTGCTGCTCTTCTGATTGATTCAGAGCATGCGTGGAACTTTATGTGTCGGAATTGCGTACACACGATCGGAATTTACGCGAAAGGATTTTGTGGTCGGAAAATCGGGAGAACCAGATCTCAAATTTTGTGCGACCGAAATTCAGATGGAAACTGTCCGATGGAGCCTACACACGGTCGGAATTTCCGACAACAAGCTCCGATCGCACATTTTACGTCGGAAAGTCCAACTGTGTGTACGGGGCATAAGGCTTCATGTACACCCTCTCCTGAACGATATAGCTTGACAGATAGTAACCCACGTTTAAAACGTCCGTTTTGCCGCATTTACATGCCGCGTTTAGCCGTGTTTTGCATTTAGAAGCACTTTTTTTAGATAAGATAACATAAAGGAGAGTTCAGGAGCAGTTGAAAAAAATGCCCAACTACTCCTAAACGTCCATTTAGCAGCAGCAGTGTACATGAGGCCTAAGGGTTTTTGGGGGGATTGGGGGGGTGGTGGTGGTAAAACCCCATAGTTAAGATGTGTTTTTATCACCCCTGCCCCAACCGCACCCCTTTTGCTGCAGTGGCCAGGGGTGTACACATGTTGCAGCAAGAGTTATATGCCCTGTCCTGGTTGGTGGGTGTAGCACCCTGCAACCTTGTGCAGTACAGCAAACAAGGGGTTAAAGCAGGCAGCGTTATGTTGCTTTCTCACCACCTGCTATAACCCCTTGGACCGCAGAAGCATGCAGTTTCTGCTAAGCAGGTACACGGATCTCTGTCTTCCCACAGTTAAAGCAACCTCCACAAAGTTAGCAAGCACTCCCAAGGATCACATTTAACCCTTTGATAGCCCCTGATGTTAACCCCTTCCCTACCAGTGTCATTAGTACAGTGACAGTGCATATTTTTTAGCTCTGATCACTGTATTGGTGTCACTGGTCCCCAAAAAATTACCAAAGGTGTCACTTAGTATCAGATGTGTCCGCCACAATGTCGCAGTCCCACTATAAGTCGCTAATCACCAACATTACTAGTAAAAAATAAATAAAAATTCCGTAAAAATATCCCATAGTTTGTAGATGCTATAACTTTTGCACAAACCAATCAATATTGCATATTGGCCTAAATTGATGAAGGAATTAGTTTAGATTTTTTTATTGGATGTGTTTTATAGCAGAAAGTGAAAAATATTGGGGTTTTTTTTTCAAAATTGGCAGTCTTTTTTATTGTTTATAACGCAAAAAATAAAAAAACGCAGAGGTGATCATATACCACCAAGAGAAAGCTTTTGTGGGAAAAATGTATTTGTCAGCTAAAGTGATGCAGTGCCGTATTGCAAAAAAATGGCCTGGTCATGAAGGGGGGTAAACCTTCCGGAGTAGTTAAATTGAGATTTATTTAGATTGAAAGCAAGTACACATCAGCAAACAATAAACACGAGAGTGCATGAAAATCAGAACTACCGTAAATAACAAAAGGCAGCAACCTAAACAACTAACTAAATATAATAATGGGGAGTACAGAGGGATTATATATATATATATATAATATATACTATATAATAACAGATCTTTTTTTCAGCGGGGACGCGGGGGAACGCAGTTCCGGCACTTCCAGCACCTCCAACACTGAATGTATGTAATAGCATGGGGTGTGGGGTGTGCTGAAGGGTCTATTGATGTTGGCTGCTGGGGGATCTATTGTCACTGGTGGGGATCTAATTTTGTGTGAGGGTCTATTGTTGCTGATGGGGAATCTATTGTTGCTGGGGGGGGTCTTATGTTGCTGGAAGGGATCAACTGTTGAGGGACAGGTCTATTTTTACTGGCTGCTGGAGGATCTATTGATGCTGGCTGCTGGGAGATCTGTTTTTGCTGCTGGGGGGAGGTCTAATTGGGTGGATATTTTGTTGTGGGTGGTTCACTGTTGCTGCAGGGAATCTATTGTTGTTGGTGTGGAGTCCATTGTTTCTGGGGGAGTCTATTGTTGTGTGGGGATCTATTGCTGGGATTCTGTTCCTGGCTGCAGGGGATCTATTTCACTGCTTTTCTTTTTATCATTAACATGTTCCATACCAATGATTTAGCACCACAAAATGATATTGGTTCTGAATTCTCTAAAAGGGGCACTACTGGTAGGGGGTGGAATCAAGGGACGGTGGTCAGAGGTGGGTAGGGGGTGGGTAGGGGCAGAGACAAGGGGTGACTCAGACGGGGGGAGTTCCTGCACCTATTTTCCCAGAAAAAAAGCCCTGTATAATAATAATAAATATATATATATATATATATATATATATATATATATGTACTCCCCATTATTCTTTTTTGATAATCTGGGATGAGGTGCTGTATATAGTGTAGTTTTTCCAGCCACACCCTCCTTTGAACTAACTAAATATATACACACAAAATATACAAGGCTGGGGGAGCAAGAAACAAGGCAACAGGGTACTGGATACAGATCAAGGGTCTGACAGCAAACAAGGCAGGAACAGCCAAAACACCGACACGCCATGTGCTAGTGGGAGCAGCCTTATATAACCACCTAGTAGCTGAATCCAGGTAGAGTTTACCATTGAAACCTGCTGGCTTCTGGGAGACACCTGCTGGTGGATACTGGAACTGCAGCTATCAGCCCTGAGAACCACAGCACCACCAGCAGATGAACTAGGTCCTGACACTTAGGCCCCTTTCACACTGGGGCGGTGGGGGCGTCGGCGGTACAACAGCGCTATTTTTAGCGCTGCTGTACCGTCGTTCTTGCAGCTGTATTCGGCCGCTAGCGGTGCGGTTTTACCCCCCGCTGGCGGCCGAAAAAGGGTTAAAATCCCTCGTACAGTGCGGCTATAGCCGTGGTATTGCCGCGGTATAGCCGCGCTGTCCCATTGATTTCAATGGGCAGGAGCGGGGAAGGAGCGATGAATACACCGCTCCTTCCCCGCTCCAAAGAAGCGGTTTGCAGGACTTTTTTCACCGTCCTGTCAGCGCACCGCTTCAGTGTGAAAGCCTTCGGGCTTTCACACTGAACAAACAGCGGAGGCTGTTTAGGGGCGGTTTGCAGGCGGTATTTTTAGCGCAATACCGCCTGCAAACCGCCCCAGTGTGAAAGGGGTCTTAGGCTCGATTCACACCTATGCATGTTGCTTTTGAGCATATTTGGAGGTTTTTTTTTCATGCTTGCCACGTTTTTGAGCAGCGTTTTTGTAGCGTTTTTGCTCGTTTTTGCCGCGTTTTGCGTTCTGCGTTTTTTACAATTTTTTTTACAGTTTTTTTTACAGTCTAAAAAGAAAATTAAAAAAGAAAAAATGGCAAAAACGCATCAAAAATGCTGTAAAAACGCTGCAAAAACGGTGCACTTGCGTTTTTGATGCTTGTCCATTGAATTCTATTACATGCAAAACGCTGCATTTTGCATGAAAAAAAGTCCCTGACCCTTTCCAAAAATGCAGAGATACAAAAAGGCATTGATGTGAACATGTTCCATAGGAACCCATGTTAAAAAATTCCCATGCATTTCTGCAAAATGCAAAATGCATCAAAAAACGCGCTAGTGTGAATGGAGCCTTACCCCGCCTTAAAGTAGAACTATAGGCAAACCCTTCTTTCCCCCCATTTTGGATAGAGTAAAGAAGGGTTATAACCACTGCAATATTTTTTTTTTTTTTTGCCATCTGTGTCCCATTGCGGAGATTTCCCCTCACTTCTGTCCCATAGCCAAACGGGAAGTGAGAGGAAATCCCTGCAAATTAAGGGAATTCCTTGAGGACCCCCAGGTCACCAGAACTAGTGTCCCCATTGGAAGATTTTCTCTCTTCTGGAGACAACCCAAAATGTGGGATTTTTTTTTAGGCTGAGTTCACACTGGTATTAAGAGCAGGCATTTGACAGGCGTTAAAAATGCCCCTCAAATGCCTATGCACAAGATAGTGTGAACAGCACAATGTGCTGTCTATTATAAGCGTTAGCGTCGCGTCAGCAGCCAATGCGCTCTGTGACCGCCCCGGAGATGTGAGAGCCAGTCACACTCTCCTGTCATGCAAATTGGATGTGGAGGGAATTCTGCATCCAGTTCGCAATAGTGTGAACGCAGCCTCATCTAACACTGGGGATAGGATCTCTGACCAGGCTTGTAGCAGAGGTAAGGTCAGTTTGCATTTCCTTTGCTCAACCAAATAATTCACAGCAGCAACACAATCTAACAGCACCTGTTGTGAATAACCTGAGTACTGCTGGAGAAAGGAACCTGTACAATAGTTCAGTAGCCATCCCAAAAATCCAACCTGCAGCATAATAAAATGAGTGAAAGCATCTTGGTCAAGAGATGTAGTCGGAAATAATAGTTCAGAACAGACCTGAACCAAAGGTTGTACTGTATTGCCCCGTACACACGGTCGGACATTCGGACAACAAAATCCTAGGATTTTTTCCGACGGATGTTGGCTCAAACTTGTCTTGCATACACACGGTCACACAAAGTTGTCGGAAAATCTGATCATTCTGAACGCGGTGACATAAAACACGTACGTCGGGACTATAAACGGGGCAGTAGCCAATAGCTTTCATCTCTTTATTTATTCTGAGCATGCATGGCACTTTGTGTGTCGGATTTGTGTACACACGATCGGAATTTCCGACAACGGATTTTGTTGTCGGAAAATTTTATAGCAAGCTCTCAAACTTTGTGTGTCGGAAATTCTGACGGAAAATGTGTGATGGAGCCCACCCACGGTCAGAATTTCCGACAATAAGGTCCTATCACAAATCAGACCGTGTGTACAGGGCATAAGTGTAAACCTGCCCTCATCAACCAAAGCATGTGCCATCAGAATGCTTCCCAATAGTTCCTCACCAGTGAGATCCTGCCAGAATGAGCGCCAAAGATTTTATTTTCCTAATGCAAATTGCACACGACAAATAACCTGCACTCGAAGCATCCTGAAAAAGGAAAGCAAATACTCAAAGCAGTGAATTTAAAGAGAAAGAGACTTGATTATTACCAATTTTATCTGGGGAGGAAGAGCAGTCCGAATTGCAAAAGATACACTACAATTACCAGTTATGGAAGGGGGCTTGACGCTTCCTAATCTCCAGATCTATTATGTGGCCTCGCAGTTAGCACATACTCATTGGTGGTTCCACCCGGAGTCTAATGCCGCGTACACAGGACCGGACTTTCCGGCAGAAAAGGTCCAATGGAATCATTCCATCGGACACTCTAATCATGTGTGGGCCTCATCGGACTTTCTCTTTCTAAAATTCTGATGGACCTAGAAATAGAACATGTTTCAAATCTTTCCAACGGACTCAATTCCTATCAGGAAAACCGTTTGTCTGTATGCTATTCCGACGGACCAAAAACGACGCAAGGGCAGCTATTGGCTACTGAACTTCCTTTTTCTAGCCCCGTCGTACGTCATCATGTTCTAAACGAACGGACTTTGGTGCGATCGTGTGTAGGCAAGTCCAATTCAACGGAACTCGAAAAAAACGTCGAAAGACCGGTCATGTGTACGCGGCATAATAATGCGGCCACAGCCTTGGAGGCAGCCATCCTTACCTCATATGAATCCCTACAGAATCAAATTCATTGTCAATCTACCAAGGGTATGGAAGTCACTAGCATCGTATCTATGACACTGCGGATATTTAAGCTTTCAAAATTCATGCCCTCCGGTTCTCATACCATATACTCACCTAATACCCCATTATGGGGCAATCCATGCAGTGACGGCTGGTGCTCAAAATTTTTGGGGGGTACAAACAAACTTAAAAAATTCTAAAAAAATACTGAAAAAAAACCATCAAATGCAGTCACTGTGCCATCAATTGCAGCCATTGTGCCCATCAAATGCAGCCACTGTTCCCCGTCAAATGTAGCCACTTGTGCCCATCAAATGCGGCCACTTGTGCCTCATCAGATGCAGCCACTTGTGCCCCATCAGATGCAGCCACTTGTGCCCCATCAAATGCCGCCACTGTGCCCGTCAAATGCCGCCACTGTGCCTGTCATATGCAGTCACTTGTGCCCCATCAAATGGAGTCACTTGTGCCCATCAAATGGAGCCACTTGTGCCCGTCAAATGTCGCCACTTGTGCCCATTAAATGTAGCCCTTGTGCCCATCAAATGTAGCCACTGTGCCCGTCAAATGCCGCCACTGTGCCCGTCAAATGCCGCCATTCATGCCCCATCAAATGCAGCCACTTGCACCCATCAAATGCAGCCACTTGAGCACATCAAATGCAGCCACTTGATGTGCTCAATGCAGCCACTTGAGCATATCAAATGCAGCCACTGTGCCCGTCAAATGCAGCCACTGCGCCCATCAAATGCAGCCACTTGTGCCCGTCAAATGCATGCAATGTGCCTAGCTATCAAATGCAGCCACTTGTGCCCATCAAATACCACCACTGTGCCGGTCATATGCAGCCAATGTGCCCCCCCCCCGCTCGCTGACTGCCCGGCACTTACCGTATCTTGGTGGGGTATCAGGCAGCGGGAGACGGCGGCGAGCTGTGGGATGAGCAGCGGGTCAAGCGGCGGCTCCTGTTTCCTCCATTTGTCTCTTCCTTCTGCTAGGCATCCAATTGGAGCACCTGTGCAATGCTTTGCTCCACCTTTTTTGGAACCTATGACTCTAATCAGGTGCTTCAAAAAAACATCCCCTGTAATTCAGGCACCTGGCATCCGAAAAGGGGCTGGACGACTGAATAGGGGGTGGCTACAGCGGCCATGGATAGATTTATGTTATGCATGAATGTATCCATTCTGCACAGAGGGGGTAGCGTGATAGAGGGGGCGGCGCCCAGGCGCCCCTAATGGACGCACCGCCTCTGAATCCATGTCTAAGGGAGTTTTTCCATATGACACACGGCAGGTTTTGGTTCAAACATGGGGTGAAACTGATCTCACATTTATTTTTAGAGAACACTTTCCGATCCTTTGAGGACTTTCGTAGGGACTTTGGTCTCCCTTCCACAGCTTACTTTCAATATATGCAGATACGCCACACCGCTGCGGCACAGCAACCTTCCCCACTTGAGTATCTATTGACTGACCCATCCCACACAAAACTGGTTTCCACATACTACAAATCTCTTCTTTATTCCTCAGCTAATAGGACTAGAAATACCGAGAGTAGATGGCGCTCTGATATACCGGAGTTGATGGAGGATATCTGGCAGGAGGTTCTTCCTCTCAAGGTCTCTTCTGTTGTATCTTCTCGAGATAAAGTCATACAAACCAAACTGTTGTATAGGTCCTACTACACTCCCTGTTTACTCTATCGCTTGCATAGAACACCCTCCGCAATTTGTACTAGAAGTAATACAGCTTATGGCACATTTATACATATGATGTGGGAATGTCCACCGTTCAGGAAGTTTTGGTCAGAAGTCACTGCCTTTGTAAGCTCGCTAACCCAAATACCCAATATTTGTAACCCCTTGAGATGTCTACTGGGATATAAAGATGATGAAGGTCTGTCTAAAAATGTATAAATCTTTTTATGTATAGTCTTGTTCTATGCAAAGAAATCTATAACTATGCACTGGAAGTCCTAATCTTCACCCACTACAACTTTCTGTCTTATTATTATCAACCAAGCACTCCCACTATACAAATTGAGATATGATGTATGTATAATAAAATAACACCTTTAAAAAAAAAATATGCAAAGCAAATGGCTCCATTCCCAGGTGTAGCTGATCTAGTCATAAGTGAGCGTTAATGTTATGTCAGGAGTCAGCATAGGAGATGATCAGATACATGTAGCTACACACAGAAACTGGGATCAGACTATATATGGTTGTTGCTCATGTGCCCCCACAGGCCTTCGTTCTTTCAGTACGCGGTCGGCGCTCCTCAATCCGGAGCGTTGGCCGTCAAAAAAAGGTATCTGCTGGCTTTTCAATGAAAGCCACTGTAAATGGTACTCTGCCTGTCGCTTCAGGCACAAGTGCTCCAGCTGTGGGGGTGCACACCCCGCCAGCCGGTGCTTCAGGAAGGCAAAACAGACGCTTCCCAGAGCGGGAGCCAAGACCGACCTTTCTAAGCCGGAGGACGCCGGTGAACGTCCTAGAGATGCTTCCCTGGCTAGACCGGTACCCCCTTCATAGGGAGGCCCTGATCCTGAAGGATGGCCTGGATCGAGGTTTCTGGATACCTTTTTCCCCGTCGGACGCTCCTACCATGTCGTCAAATTTAAAATCGGCTGTGGAATTTGAGTCCGTAGTGGCCGAAAAGCTTCAGAAGGAGCTGGAACTGGGGCGCATGGCGGGCCCCTTTGATCTCCCCCCATTCCACAACCTGCGGGTGTCCCCACTCGGTGGTAAATTTCGTTTAATTCATCACTTATCCTACCCTTCTGGCTCCTCGGTTAACGACGGAATCGATCGCGAGGAATCTCGGGTACACTATGCGTCGTTTGATAAGGCTCTTCACCTCGTCAGGGCAGCAGGGCGTTCCGCTCTTTTGGCAAAAGCGGACATTGAGTCCGCTTTTCGCCTTCTCCCAGTCCACCCGGACTGTTTCCATCTCCTGGGTTGCTACTTTCAGGGAAGCTATTTCTTCGATATGTGCCTGCCTATGGGTTGCGCCATTTCGTGTTATTTCTTTGAGTTATTCAGTAGCTTCCTTGAGTGGGTAGTCACCCGGAAGGCTGGATTTCAGTCCATGCTGCACTACTTGGATGATTTCCTTTTTGTGGGCCCCGCGGACAGTGGGCAATGTCAATGCCTGCTCTCTGTTTTTCAGGATGTTTGTCGGCGTTTCGCCGTCCCAATGTCCGCGGACAAGACCGAGGGTCCGGTAACGGTATTGTCTTTTCTGGGAATTGAGATAGACACAGTGGCTATGGTCTTTCGTCTGCCGAGGGAGAAGCTGACCAAGCTTCTATCCTTGGTTCGTTTGGCGAAAGGGTCAAAGAAACTGCAGCTGAAAGAGCTACAATCTTTGCTGGGACACCTAGTATTCGCCTGTAGGGTCATACGCATGGGGAGAGCTTTTTGCAGGCGCCTGTCCTGGGCCACGAAGGGTGTTACGGCCCCTCACCACTACATTCGGATCACCAAGCCCATGCGGGCTGATTTGGATATTTGGCTAACCTTTTTGCAGTCTTACAATGGACAGTCTTGTTGGTTGCGGAAGGAGGTACCGAACTCACAGCTGGAGCTGTACACTAATGCGGCAGGCTCCTGTGGTTTCGGCACTTTCTTTCGGGGGGAGTGGTCTGCGGAATGTTGGCCGGCCTCATGGCCCGCATGGACTTATTGCGCAATCTCACCCTTTTGGAGCTTTTTCCGATCATTGTAGCGGTGGAGCTTTGGGGTGAACAGTTGCGCAATCATCAGGTGTTCTTCTGGTCGGACAATATGAGTGTAGTGCAGGTAGTGAACAAGCAATCGACCAGTTCCCCTCCGGTGGTTTCGCTGTTGCGTTTTTTAGTTTTAAGATGTTTGCATTTTAACATTTATGTTAAGGCGGAACACGTTTCGGGAGTTTCTAACAATATTTTATTTTTTTTTTCGAAAAGCCAGTGGCGTGCAAAACACACCTCAAAAACTTCCACCCGGTGCCAAAAAAAAGTGCCCACACATAGAGAGTGAAACACAAAAACGTGCAACGGGTGTACAGAGTCCTCCACTAGGGTCCGGGGCGTTAGGCTCCAGACAGGGACTGAGGTACTCAGACAAAGGGTCCATCTGGCCGAAACCAGGCGGACCCCCACAACTGGAAGTACAGTGGGGCTCCCCCGAAGGGAGACCCCTCAAAGGAGAGAGCGAACCAAGCCAAAAGGCCTATGTCCACCCCCACCCAAGACTTTCAGAGTAGGCCCGAGGACCCACACCCTATTCGCCACACAGTGACAAAACGTGTATACAAAGACAACCAAAAAAAAGACAAAAAGGTGACAAACAGGGGTAAAAGAAAGAGTGGGGAAGATAGTGAGATGGGAGAGTGAAAGTGGCCATTGTGCTATACAATGGCCGGCCCTCCGGCCAGGCATAAAAATTTCCCCTGGTCCTGGCCAAAAGGCCCGGCCCAAGAGGCAGGTGCGAAAAACGTGTGTTGTGGTGAAGTGACCATGGTGCCATAAAATCAAGTGCTTTCACACCGTGACTATACGGCACCCCTGAACTGCCACTTCAGGGGCACATTCACCACTGGCTTTTCGAAGAAGCCCCGACCCCCCAGCCCAGACCACAGCAGACCCCACCACAGGCAGAAAGGATATGGAGATCAGGAAGCCAGAAAGAGTCCTTTATCAGGCTCTGCCGGCACTCCCATCACTCCCTCCTAATTACATTCGGGAAGTACTAACCACTCCCCCCCCTTACAAGAGGGGAGTAAGTGTTCTCTCCCGAATAACTGTCTGGAGCTAGATCTGCCCCAATCCAGGCCAGAAGGCCAGGGTCCCGACCCTCCGGTTCAGACCCCGTGGTTCTCCATCCCCATCAGAAGGCTTCCCTTTCGGCTACGAACCGCTCCAGGTCACCTTCACTCCAGCAGGCTTTGCATAGCAACCGCAATCCCATCTCTATTTCGCCATAGATCAGGGACGGAAGCAAGCGCCACCTCCTGGAAACTGATAAGAACAGATACTACACTTGATCTTAGCCAAAAGGCCGGGAAGCAATTAGCAATAATCACGCCTCGGATAAACCTCATTGGCTATGATACTGCCACTGCGCATATTCTAACGATATTGCCGATGCTCTTTCCCGCCAACAGTTTCCTCGTTTTCGTTCCTTGGCTCCGTCGGCTTCGCTGGAGGGCCTCCCCTGTCCGGCCCACTTATGGAACCTCGTTTCCGGGGATTGCTAGAGCTGCTTCGGTCGTCGCTTTCTCCGCGGACGTGGGCGTCGTATTGTCGGGTCTGGCATGAGTGGTTCCAAGCGTCGGGCGGTGAGTTCTCTATTTCTTCTCCGGATGATAGACGTTTGGTCTTATTCGCTTACCTGGTCCAGTTACAAGAAAAGGGTGTGTCGGGTTCCACTGTCTCTTCTGCCATGCCCGCCCTATCCTTTTGGTTCCAACTCCTGGGGTGGGAGGATGTCACAAAAGCTTTTCCGGTACGTCGGATATTGAGGGTCTGGAAACGCATCACACACCTTCCCGATTCCAGGCGCCCTATTTACCTTCAGATCTTATCGGACATTTTGGCTATGTTGCCGGAGGTGTGCTCATCTGAGTTCGAGACCTTGCTTTTTCGGGTGGCTTTTTCATGGGCGTTTTTTGGGGCTTTTCGCATTGGGGAATTAGTTGCCAAATCCAGGTCGTCCAGGGGTATTCGGTCGGAGGACGTTTCTTTGTCGGAGCGCAGCGTCACGGTTTTGTTGCGCTCCTCCAAGACCGACAGTTTTGGTAGGGGCCGCCGAGTGGTGCTGCACCACTGTGGCGGCCCATTTTGCCCAGTGTCTCTGGCCTTTCCGTTTGTTTCTGCGCGCCCCCCATTCGCCACATTTTTTGTTTTTTTTCCTTTGCCGAGATAATCCACCCACCTCACAGGTGTGGCATATCAAGATGCTGATTAGACAGCATGATTATTGCACAGGTGTGCCTTAGGCTGGCCACAAAAAAAAGCCACCCTAAAATGTGCAGTTTTATCACACAGCACAATGCCACAGATGTTGCAAGTTTTGAGGGAGAGTGCAATTAGCATGTTGACTGCAGGAATGTCCACCAGAGCTGTTGCCCTTGAACTGAATGCCCATTTCTCTACCATAAGCAGTCTCCAAAGGGGTTTCAGAGAATTTGGCAGTACATCCAACTGGCCTCACAACCGCAGACCATGTGTAACCACACCAGCCCAGGACCTCCACATCCAGCATCTTCATCTCCAAGATCGTCTGAGACCAGCCACCCGGACAGCTGCTGCAACAGTCGGTTTGCATAACCAAAGAATTTCTGCACAAACTGTCAGAATCCGTCTCAGGGAAGCTCATTTGCATGCTCGTCGTCCTCATCGGGTCTTAGCCTGACTGCAGTTTGTTGTCGTATCCATCTTGAGTGGACAAATGCTCACATTTGATGGCGTCTGGCACTTTGGAGAGGTGTTCTCACTGTACAGGGCAGATGGCAGACAGTGTGCATGTCATCGTGTGGGTGAGCGGTTTGTGAATGTTGTGGATCGAGTGGCCCATGGTGGCGGTGGGGTTATGGTATGGGCAGGCGTATGCTATGGACAATGAACACAGGTGCATTTTATTGGCATTTTGAATGCACAGAGATATTGTCACGACATCCTGAGGCCCATTGCTGGGCCATTCATCCATGACCATCACCTCGTGTTGCAGCATGATAATGCACGGCCCCATGTTACAAAGGATCTGTACACAATTCCTGGAAGCTGAAATCATCTCAGTTTTTGCATGGCCAGCATACTCACCGGACATGTCACCCATTGAGCATGTTTGGGATGCTCTGGATCGGCCTATACAACAGCATGTTCCAGTTCCTGCCAATATCCAGCAACTTCGCACAGCCATTGAAGAGGAATAGACCAACATTCCACAGGCCACAATCAACAACCTGATCAACTCTATGCAAAGGTGATGTGCTGCACTGCGTGAGGCAAATGGTGGTCACACCAGATATTGACTGGTTTCGGGACCCCCCAATACAGTAAAACTGCACCTTTTAGAGTGGCCTATTATTGTAGCCAGCCTAAGGCACACCTGTACAGTAATCATGCTGTCTAATCAGCATCTTGATATGCCACACCTGTGAGGTGGATGGATTATCTCGGCAATGGAGAAGTGCTCACTAACACAGATTTAAACAGATTTGTGAACAATATTTGAGAGAAATAGGCCTTCTGTGTACATGAAACATTTATAGATCTTTGAGTTCAACTCATGATAAATAGGGACAAACACAAAAGTGTTGCGTTTATAGTATATATATATATATATATACACTATATACTGTATAATGGTACAATGGCATCTACTAACCATGTGGCATCTGATATTATTAATTTTGAACATGAACCCATTGCACCTTGTCACTCAATATCAGATATTCACTCATCACTTAATTTTTATTTTATTACATGTATGCATGTTTGTGAAAATGCTGTTAATTTTCGATGCATGTATGTGTATGGGCATGTATGTTATCATTTGTTAACATACGATGTTTTACGATTGTTAGACTCATGATTTTATCAGTCACAATTATTATTACATTCTATTATGTTTTATTGTAGCCCGAATAAAGGGGGAGTTTTTTTGACCCAAAAACGCTTTGCTGTCTTTTAACACAACATCAATAAATTACCGTATTTATCGGCGTATAACACGCGCCGGCGTATAACACGCACCCCAAGTTTAGGAGAGAATTTTAAGGAAAAAAACTTTTAGGAGGGAAGTTTAAGGAAAAAAAACTTACATTAAAATGCCCATCAATGCAGCGTTATCAGTGTTCATCTGCAGCCTTTTCAGTGTCATTGCAGCCTTTTCAGTGTCAGTGCAGCCTTGACCCAGTGTCCATTGCAGCCTTGTCAGTGCAGCTTTGCCCCAGTGCAGAATTGTCAGTGCAGCTTTGCCCCAGTGCAGTCTTGTCAGTGCAGATTTGCCCCAGTGCAGCCTTGTCAGTGCAGCCTTGTCAGTGCAGCTTTGCCCCAGTGGTCAGTGCAGCCTTGCCCCCAGTGTCCATGCTTGCCGCCGCCGACCACGACGACATATACATAGCTGCATGTAGTTTTAAATATGGCGCCGTGGACTTCGGAGGGACTTGGCGGAGCTGAGCGAACGCCGCCGAGATACACATAGTCGAGTGTATTCGGCTCTTTCCGGCGCCGCTCACAGTCCCGCCCAGTCCCGCCCTATGATGGACATAACACAGGTCCAATGGCGGGACTGGGCATGACTGTGAGCGGCGCCGGAAAGAGCCGAATACACTAGACTATGTGTATCTTGGCTCCGAGCAGTCACTGTGATTTCGGCGGCGCTCGTTCAGCTCCGCCGAGTCCCTCCAAACTCTGCGGCGCCATATTTAAAACGATACGCTATGTGAATGTCGGCGGCGATCGCTGCCGATAGATCACAATTAGCGGGGATCGGCGTATAACACGCACCCACGATTTTCCCCTGATTTTAAGGGGAAAAAAGTGCGTGTTATACGCCGATAAATACGGTAGTTTGGACTCTTATCTTTTGGTCTGGTGCTTCTCCCATAAATGCACGTCTTCTCCTAATGATTCCTAAGTTATTGTAGGTGGGAGTGAGAGCATGAAACGAAAGAGCGCACTACTGGTAAGCATAGCTCCCAACTGTCCCTGATTTCGAGCGACTGTTCCTGATTTGGAGCAATGTCCCTCTGTCCCTCTTTCCTCCTCATTTGTCCCTCATTTTGGTCTGATCTATATAGTTGTATACAAAATGCACTTTTTATCTAAAAGTGTTTTCCAGCGCTAAACCTTTCATCTGATTTCTAAATTCATGCATTTGAGAATTTCAAAAGCCAAAATAAAGGAATAGTAGTGGTAAAAAAAAAATTGTGGGTTTAACCAATCTTGTTTTATTGTACAATTCTCCTTAAGGGGGGTGGGGGTGGCAGGGGGTGTGTCCTATGCACACTTTTGCTGATCGGTGTCCCTCAATGCCATCTCAAAAAGTTGGGAGGTATGGGTAAGAGGTAAGACTGTCTTTGTATAGCAGATGATTCTCCACATTTCACATTTTCTGCTGCCTATCCATGCTCTATTCTTCAATACCACACCAGTTAGTGGAGAATTGTTTGTTGGGAAACTGGGCATTATGGGCAACAGCTGGAGCTGACATTCACATACAGCATTTGGGGATTCGGGTTAACTTCATCCCCTATCTTCTAAGTAATAGTGCAGAGGACATCTGGTCACTTAGGCATCTAGTGCTGTCACATATGGGAGGCCAAGGATACTCAGTCGCTGTAACTTGTGGCTTACATATACTGTAGTTTTGTACCTTCATTTCCATTTCATCTACATATTTTATTTAAAGTGAACCTTTAGTTGAAACTTTTTTTTCAGCTTTGGTTAGTGTATGGAAAACAAAGGATTTCCCTTTACTTTTGCAAAGTCGTCACAAGTACTGGTTTCCTCTGGTCTGGGAGCATCTGTAAAGTTCGGAATTGCTCCTCACATTATGTCCTGGTGACTAGTGATGTCCAGTTCATGAACGAATCGTTCTTTTGAATCGATTCTTTTCAGTGAACTGGATGAATCGATTCATCTGAGTGAACTGATCCGTTTGAAACAGTTCACTATGCACTCAATACTAGCAGAGCAGGCCTGGTAATATGATCCTAGAGTGAGAGAGCTCCGCCCCTCCCTGCAACCAATCAGCGTGCTCAAGGCACAGTGACACTCAGGAACTGGATACAAACTTAAAACAAGAGTCAGGAGTACACAGTACACCGAGTTCAGTACACCGAGTTAAAGAATCATAGAGGTTACCGAGTTAAAGAATCATAGAGGTTACCGAGTTAAAGAATCATACAAGTTACCGAGTTAAAGAATCATAGAAGTTGTTAGAACAGAGTACACTGAAAGAACCATGAGTCTCCACCAGTAGAACAATACACTAAATCAATGATCAAGTAGCAGCACTACAATACAGACTGCTTTAGGCTGGGTTCACACTGCTGCGGTGGCAGACATCGTATGTGATTCGCAGCGCACTGCTGTTCACATCACATGCGATGTCTGTGCTGTGCGATATCAGCCATACAGATAGTATGGCTGATATCGCACCGCATTCGGTCCAAACTCGCACAGGACCCTTTTTTTTGTTCGGACCAGAATCGGATCGCATGGGTGTTCACACCTATGCGATCCGATACATGTCCGAATTGTCAGTTCGCATTGCGATATGCGGGCTGAACTGGGGGTGTCATTAACATTGTATGACACTCCCCAGCAGTTCGCATATGGCAGTGTGAACTGCCGTGCGAGTTGGTGCGATGCGGGAACCCGCAGTAAATTCGCTGCGTTCCCGCACCGCAGCAGTGTGAACCCAGCCTTAAAGACAGAGAGGACAAAGTCAAGATAACAAGCCTCTATGTGATAGTTTGTTGAAGTGACAGGTTCTCTTTATTGCATCTTGGGTCTGTTATATGATCACATGAGTATAGGATTGTGCTCAGTAACCTGGGTAGCAGGTGTTCTGTCAGATCAAGCAATCTATAGGAGTAGCCAATATTGCCACTTACGTGATGCACAAACAGCTGTGTAAAGGAAAAGCGGGTTTTTGTGCATGTGAACTGCATTCTGATGGGCCAACTTCACAGTTAAGATTACTAGCCATCAGATTTGTCCGTAGTCTTTACAGTGCATAATGAGGCCCCTTTCACACTTGTGTGACTTGTCCTGCGACTTGGGACTACAAAGTCGCATGACAAGTGGTACCCTATGATTTCCAATGAGTACCGTTCATATCTGTGCGTCTTCAAGTCACAGCGACTTCAAAGTAGTCACTGCATTACTTTGGTCCTATTTTGATGTGACTTGAGGCAGAGACCTCAAGATTACATAGGTAATTCTTCAAGTCGCATCAAAGTCACGGTAAAAATCGTGGCAAAAAATTGCACGACTTTCAAATGGCACAAGTGTGAAAGGAGCCTAACGATTGGATTTCACTACCGTGGGTACTTCGCCCGTCTGTGGTAGTAAAATCCGATAATTTTTTCTGTGCATGCGCTGTAAAGATTACGGAAAAATCTGATGGCTAGCAATGTTAACTGTGAAGTTGGCCCATCAGAATGAGGTTCACACGCACAAAAACCCGCTTTTCATCTACACAGCTTTTTGTGCGACACCAAAATTGATGACGCTGGCTGCTCTGACAAATTGTGGTCTGACAGTCTGACACTATAGTATTGTGCTTGTGCTCTGAGCAACAAACTAAATACAAGTAAAGCTCCCCAGGACCTGCCAACCTTCTGTGAAGAATCATTCTTGTGATTCTAATCATTTAAGAAGGTTGAGTCAGAGATTTGGTTCACTTGCTTGTCAGTAGACTCAGCAAGTGAACCGAAGAACCGAAGAATCGATTCATTGAATCGGTTCATTTCAGTGAGTAGTTCGAAATGAACCGATTCAATTAAAAGATCCGGACTTCCCATCACTAGTACACAGTACACCGAGTTAAAGAATCATACAGGTTACCGAGTTAAAGAATCATAGGAGTTGTTAGAACAGAGTACACTGAAAGAACCATGAGTCTCCACCAGTAGAACAATACACTAAATCAATGATCAGGTAGCAGCACTACAATACAGACTGCTTTAGGCTGGGTTCACACTGCTGCGGTGGCAGACATCGCATGTAATTCGCAGTGCACTGCTGTTCACATCACATGCGATGTCTGTGCTGTGCGATATCAGCCATACAGATAGTATGGCTGATATCGCACCGCATTTGGTCCAAACTCGCACAGGACCCTTTTTTTTGTTCGGACCAGAATCGGATCGCATGGGTGTTCACACCTATGCGATCCGATACATGTCCGAATTGTCAGTTTGCAGTGCGATATGCAGGCTGAACTGGGGGTGTCATTAACATTGTATGACACTCCCCAGCAGTTCGCATATGGCAGTGTGAACTGCCGTGCGAGTTGGTGCGATGCGGGAACCCGCAGTAAATTCGCTGCGTTCCCGCACCGCAGCAGTGTGAACCCAGCCTTAAAGACAGAGAGGACAAAGTCAAGATAACAAGCCTCTATGTGATAGTTTGTTGAAGTGACAGGTTCTCTTTATTGCATCTTGCTGCACAAACAGCTGTGTAAACGAAAAGCGGGTTTTTGTGCATGTGAACTGCATTCTGATGGGCCAATTTCACAGTTAAGATTGCTAGCCATCAGATTTGTCCGTAGTCTTTACAGTGCATAATGAGGCCCCTTTCACACTCGTGTGACTTGTCCTGCGACTTGGGACTACAAAGTCGCATGACAAGTGGTACCCTATGATTTCTAATGAGTACCGTTCATATCTGTGTGTCTTCAAGTCACAGCGACTTCAAAGTAGTCACTGCATTACTTTGGTCCTATTTTGATGCGACTTGAGGCAGAGACCTCAAGATTACATAGGTAATTCTTCAAGTCGCATCAAAGTCACGGTAAAAATCGTGGCAAAAATTGCACGACTTTCAAATGGCACAAGTGTGAAAGGAGCCTAACGATTGGATTTTACTACCGTGGTTACTTCTCCCGCCCGTGGTAGTAAAATCCAATAATTTTTTCTGTGCATGCGCTGTAAAGATTACGGAAAAATCTGATGGCTAGCAATGTTAACTGTGAAGTTGGCCCATCAGAATGAGGTTCACACGCACAAAAACCCGCTTTTCATCTACACAGCTTTTTGTGCGACACCAAAGTTGATGACACTGGCTGATCTGACAAATTGTGGTCTGACAGTCTGACACAGCAATTGTATTGTGCTCTGAACAAGGAACTAAATACAAGTAAAGCTCCCCAGGACCTGCCAACCTTCTGTGAAGAATCATCCTTTTGATTCTAATCATTTAAGAAGGTTGAGTCAGAGATTTGGTTCACTTGCTTGTCAGTAGACTCAGCAAGTGAACCGAAGAACCGAAGAATCGATTCATTGAATCGGTTCATTTCAGTGAGTAGTTCGAAATGAACCGATTCACTTAAAAGATCCGGACTTCCCATCACTACTGGTGACAGTGGTAAGCAGAGCAGGTAAATCTTTGATATATACAGTATGTATCTTGGACTTCAATGTAAAATGATGCAGTACTCAGTTTTGACCACAAGATGGCAATGTCTATTAATATAGCATTTTCCTTCTCTATTACCTGTTTTTGTCTTACAGTATGGTGTGGTGTGCTTTGGGGTGAGGGCAAAATGCTTGTGACACACACACACACACACACACACACACACACACACACACACACACACACACACACACACACACACACACACACACACACACACACACACACACACTGTAGAGTAGTGGACTGGAAGGTCATCTGACACTGATGCAGGGACACATTATCCTTAATCCTATGGAGTAATCCAGGAGGAATCCACAATCATCTGCAGCATTATTGCATGCATAAACTCTTACACAAATTCAAACATGCACTAAATCTTAAGAATGTGATTGTATCTCTTGAAAGAACAAGATTTATAAAGGACAAAACCATAGCAGAAATGAGATGGGATGTGACTTTTTTGCAAGCTGTATTTAGGAGTTGCGTTTATGGCAGAGGACAAATTTGCAGCAGAAAGCCAGCATAATACGCCAAGGGGACAAATGGTGACTGCCTATGCTAGCATACTTACCAACTGTCCCGAATTTCCCGGGACATTTCCGGGATTTACACTATTTTCTCGAATTTATTGCTTCCCTGGAAATGTCCAGAGAAATTTTGTTTTTCCCTAATTTTCCACCGCCGCCGCTAGAGGTCTGCGTCCTCTGCCGCCTGCCATTTTTTAGAAGACCAGGAACATGGCTGGGCGGCTAGACGGAGCTCCTGTGTCTCCGCCCCGCTCCGCCCCGCCCCACCTACCCCCCAGCCCCGCTTCGCTCCAACCACCCCCCGCCCCACTCTGCCCCGTTCTACCCCCCACGCGGCCGGCGGAGACTAGGAAACCTGATGTAAGGGGGGCACTGCTGGGGACACGTGATGTAAGGGGGGGCACCGCTGGGGAAACCTGATGTAAGGGGGGGCACCGCTGGGGAAACCTGATGTAAGGGGGGCACGGCTGGGGAAACCTGATGTAAGGGGGGGCTCCGCTGGGGAAACCTGATGTAAGGAGGGGCTCCGCTGGGGAGACCTGATGTAAGGGGGGGGCAACGCTGGGGACATCTGATGTAAGGAGGGCCCTGCTGGGGACATCTGATGTAAGGGGGGCTCCGCTGGGGACACCTGATGTAAGGGGGGGCTCCGCTGGGGACACCTGATGTAAGGGGGGCTCGGCTGGGGACATCTGATGTAAGGGGGGCTCCGCTGGGGACACCTAATGTAAGGGGGGCCCTGCTGGGGACATCTGATGTAAGGGGGGCCCTGCTGGGGACATCTGATGTAAGGGGGGCTCTGCTGGGGACATCTGATGTAAGGGGGGCTCCGCTGGGGGCACCTGATGCAAGGACAGACTCTGCTGGGACACCTGATGCAAGGACTGACTCTGCTGGAACACCTGATGCAAGGACGGACTCTGCTGGGGGCACCTGATGCAAGGACAAATGGCTGGTGGCAGGCGACATGGCAGGTGACACGCTCAGGGATCCCACTGATTCGGCATTATGGTGAGTTTAATGATTTCATTTTATATTACAATATAATAATAGAAATAATGCACTTCAATCATCCTGACACCATAACAACCATGGTGCCGGGATGATTTAAGTGCTAACACCAGGTGTTTGGAGTATCTTTATCTGCTGATTGTTAAACTTTCTGGAATACACATATTTCTATTGTTGTGTAGGATCTGGGGCTACTGTCCCTCCATCCCTCCCTTCCTCTCCCTCCATCCCTCCCTTCCTCTCCCTCCATCCCTCGTTCATCTCAGACACTAACCACACCCCCTTTGAGCCACTCCTATTTAAGACACACCCACTATTTTGCGTAGACCACGCCCATTCACATTTTTACTTTTCCCCTGTGCCACACCTACAAACGTATGCCCCGCCCCTAATTATAATTAGACTCCGCCTACAGCCAAAAAAGTGTCCCTAAAATTTTTTTTACAATGTTGGCATCTATGTGCTAGGCGAGATCCAAGGCAATAATTTTGGCAGGTTAAGTTCATATGTATAACCTAGGATCACTAGGCTCACATCTTCCCCTCTCACTCTTTCACTGGCGGCAGACAATGACAGCTGATCACGTGATGTAAATAGAAGCCTGTAATTGGCTTTTTTTTCTCCCCACGCTGTAATTTGGACATGCTAAGCAGTGCCCACCAGTGCCACCTACCATTGCCCGCCAGTGCCACCTACCAGTGCATACCAGCACTACTAAGCAGTGCCCACCAGTGCCACCTATCAATGCCCATCAGTGCTGCCAATGAGTGCCCATCAGTGCCACCAATCAGTGCCCATCAGTGCCACCTATCAGTGCCCACCAGTGCCACCTATCAATGCCCATGAGTGCTCCCAATCAGTGCCCATCAGTGCTGCCAATCAGTGTCCATTAGTGCCACCAATCAGTGCTGCCTATCAGCGTCACCTCTCAGTGTCACCCATCAGTGCCGCCTATCAGTGCCCATCAGTGCTGCCTATCAGTGCCACCTATCAGTGCAGCCTCATCAGTGCCTCCTGATCAGTGCAGCCTCATCAGTGCTGCCTATTAGTGCCCATCAATGCAGCCTATCAGTGCCCATCACTGCAGCCTCATCAGCGCACATCAATGAAGGAGAAAAATTACTTGTTTGCAAAATTTTATAACAAACTATGAAAAATTTTTATTTTATTTTTTTCTTCTAAATTTTCAGGGTTTTTTTGTTTAGCAAAAAAACCCCAGTGATTAAATACCACCAAAAGAAAGCTCTATTTGTGTGGGAAAAAAATTATAGAAATTTCATATGAGTAGTGTGACCATGCAATTGTCATTCAAAGATTGACATTGCTAAAGCTGGAAATTGGCCTGGGCAGAAAGGGGGTTTAAGTGCCCAGTTATCAAGTGGCTAGATACCATTTCTAATCATATGGAGTTAATCACAACTTCCCAAATGATTTGCTGTAGAAAGACACTATTTCTGCTTTGTAAGACAAGAAAGCAAATATATTGTATGCAATGAGTAAAATGTAGACACCTAGTAAGCTTTTTCACCCTACAAGGAAAGAGTTTAGAGACCCCCCCCCCCCCCCCCCATTATATCTGAGTCCCCCTTATATCAGTGCCACCCTTAGAGACACCCCCCCCCCCCCCCCAATTAGATCAGAGTCACACTACAGTGGGAGAAAAAAGGACTAAAAAAGTGTAAACACCCCTTATAAATGTGCTTGACATTTTTTGGATGAACCTATAATGGGAATACAAATATAACATTTTGGCAACTGACAAGTAAGTTGAATGTAGCGGGTGCCAAATCCCCCCCCCCCCATTCAGCCAGCCACCGCTGTCCCACTCAGCCAGCCACCGCTATCACCTGTGGGAAGAGCGTCTCTCTGTTGCAGCTGAGGGCTCTTCCCCATCCTTCTTGAGCTGCTACAAAGGAAAGCGGTGCTTGCTGGGATCGCCGCCCATCCTACTGTTTCTTTTCCCTCCCTCCCCATTGGCTACGAAAAAAGGACCAATCAAGGGGAGGCAGAATAGAGGATCATGGGACATATAGTCCCAGAGGACAAGTGGCCCCACTGTGGACCACAGGGGGCAGACTGCAGTCCCCAGCACGCAGAGCAGCAGGAGGAGAGAGAGCCTGGAGCCCAGGAAGGAAGAGGAAGAGTTACGCAGGAAAAAAAGAGAAGACATGAGGCAGCCGGGGATCACGGAGAGAGAGAGGAAGGACCACACGACCAGCTGCAGGAAAAAAAGCTCTCCCCCTCTGCCTGTTGTGTGGGGACATCGTGGCCTGGACAGAGTGATAGTTCTTCCCGCCAGCAAGCACCATCACTGGGTGCAGGTCAACCATCACAGACACACCATCGGCTGTGTGAATACCCAGGACATCTCCTGGTGCACCGGTACAGACATCGCTGGATCCCTGGGTCATTGGGTTGCCAGTGAGGCATCCTTCAAGAGTCTGTTCCGACACATCCTATTCCCTTGAGCCTTGGTATCATTAGGATTAGTGAGCGGGCGGAAGCCCACCCTGTGTACACCCTACAAAAGACACTGCATGCAGACACCTTTACCCATCTCTTTACATAAAGCTCCTAACAGAAAACACTTTGCATATGCCTTCTACTATTGCTGGCCACCTTTCTGGGCCCTTGTTGAGCTAGCTGAAGATTCTGAACATATACCCTACAAGGGTAGATCCTCTACTTTTTCTTCCCCCCCACTGAAAGGACTCGGTGTATAACATTTGTGCACATTAAGGGGAACTCTTACACAAAAGCTGATTATTGCATTCCTTACAAATTGTTGTTTTATAAATTGTGCCCATGACATGAGGATTTTAAGGGAGCAGTTTGACACAGAAATGTCATTCTCTTCCTTTTTTTTATCTGGGATCATAGGTTCTTCCAGGGCCTACTGGTTTTACCGTTTGATTTACAGTGATCTTGTTATGCATTGTTTACCTTTTTTGTATATTTGCTAAGACCAAAGTTTGAGATTGAATATATCTGCATTAACATTCCTTTCTTTTTGTTGCCTTAAAAATTCTTAGTAAAATACTAATTTGCTTTGCCACAGTCTGGTGTCCTTTGCACTTGTGTTTGTTGTGTTTTTTTTAACCAAGTGTGCCAGAGAGGTTGAAGTTGTTCTTGGGGTTAAGGCACAGAACAAAGAACCCAAAATTACCAAGCGGGTCCTTTGGGGGTGGCGCTACACGTGGAGGCTCGTTCGGGAAATCTGTTCTACTAGCAAACCAAAAAGACAACACCCCAGGGAACATTAAGGTGGATCTTGCTGCTGCAATCCAGTGTTGTGAGGAGGAAAATGGCTGCCGGGAGTCATGTGTGGTGATTAGCATTACTGGGGAGGCCTGGACAGAGGGGCAAGTCGATCAGGCAGTGAAGGCACTAGTTCCTGACCAGAAGGTGTGGGTGATAGACTTCAAGCCCGATCAAGAGAACTCCCGCACTTATGCCCTAATAAAGTGGAGGAAAGGAATCCCTACCTAATTTCAAAGGGCCAGCTTATGGTTGACCAGTGATGTCGAAGCTCGTCTAATCCAGCTGAATGTATCGGATGTGAGCTCATAAAGTTCAGACAAAGCAGCTTAGGAAGAAGCTACCTTCCTGGCACTTGTAGCCATGAATGTTTATAGCTGCCTTGAGAGACTTTGTGGAGTGGTGCCAAAAGAATGACCTGGGGCCATACCCAGCATTGTGCTGGATACTCCCCACGGTGAACGGCAAGGCTGACACCAATTTCCTTTACGTCCGGATGCTGTTTTTGTTCATGTTTTTTGTTTTATGTTGTCTTGTTCCCCCTTTCTGTGGTTGCGACAGGCCAGCCCACACGGGTGGCCGGCAATTTGTACCAGGAACAGTATAGCATGGGGTTTTTGCCCTTTTACCTGCATTTTTGTATGTACCAATACAATTTCTTATTTTTGTTATTATCTACATGTGTATTGCCCTTCTGTAAGCCCCGCTCTCCTTTTTCCCCTTTTGTTTGGGATGCTTTGCTTAGCAAAAGAATCACCTGACATACACTGGATCAGGATCTAGGAAATAGAGAACCTTCTCAGGGAAGCAACCAGTGCCTGCCCGGGGAGACAAGTTTTGAAGAGTGGCTGAAGCAAGCCACGCAAGCTTTAGATGAATGGGACGTTCCCGAGGTGCAGTAAAAACAGAATTGCTTAAGTGGGCCTGCCTCAGAAGCCATTCGCAATAAAAAAATTAGCAAACAGGATTGTACTGATTATGACTACTTGAGCATTTTGCAAGACGTATTTGGGCTAACAGAAAATGCCTTTGACCTCATGTATCAGTTCGAGCATACCTATCAAAATAATGGGGAGAAGCTATCTGACTATATGTGGTGGCTAGACAAGATAATCCACTAGATACTACTAAAAAAGGGCCTTGATCCCAGGTCAGTAGATGAGGTCTGGCCACAACAGGTTTTGTGGGGAGCTTAACCCCTAGAACAGGGGCCGGCTACCCATCAATCACGAGCTCCCAGTCGTTCGCCAGCAGGAGATGGGTAGACCGTATCCCTACGTTGCTGACCCCCTGTCTGAACTGTGAATTTCTGCACCCTCTGTGCATGTGTCGGCTCTCGCTCCTGCACCCTCTGCGCATGCGCCCACTCCCAAGAGGACACAGAGCAATGATCGGGGATTAAGTTGAGCGCCGAGCTCCGAGCTCATGCAGAACAATTATTTATGACGAGCAAAATCAGAGGCACGGGGAAAAATAACTTCATCAGTATTAACAGCAGCAATTCCCCCGGGTATGCACAGGGAGACACAGGATTTTATGGGCAGTCTGTGTGAGGAGAGGGGAACCGAGTGGCCACACACAGATTTAACCCCACAGCTGCCGAGGAAAGAGCTGAGTGGGTGGATCACAATTAACTCATGAAAAAGGCACCTTAACCATGTTTCAAGCGGGCTCTACTTTAAGCATCCACTGATTAATGTACAGGGAGAGGAAAAAGGGTGGGGTTCTGTCAGTGGGGGGTGGCGGGCAGTAATTGGGAGGGTGGGGATCTGTCAGTGGGAGGGCAGGGTCAGTAGTTTGGGGGGAGTGGGGGTCGGTAGTTAGGGATGGGGGTGTCAGTCTGGGGGCAGTGGGGGTATGCTGGCAGGAATCAACGCACCAGGAAAAAGAGTAGTACAGTATCACTGCTGCTTCCCTCCTCTGCATGTGAGAAACAGTCCTTCTATGACCCCCTGTAGACATATATCACTGCCCTACTGTCCCCACCCTCTGTCCTACAGACACCATGAACCACCCCAAAAACACTGTCACCATCCTCTGCCCCACTGTCACCATCTCCTGCCCTACTGACTGACACTTCCACTGCACTAGTGACATACTCCATTACCCTGCTGGTACGGTCCTCTGCCCTATTGACACTATCCAATGCTTTTTTTTTTTTTTTTCTCTGCCCAAGTTAATATGTGATTTTAATCAGAAAAGTTTTTATTTATTTGTCATAAAAAAAAAAAGTAAAGAATTACAGAGGTACATTGTGAACAAATACATTGTAATATCTTCAGGTTATACATTAGTATGGGTATTGTACCGGTTTGTTGGGCCTTGCATGGAACATAGTTGTGATATTTCTAACAATGTAGTTGAATCGGGTGAGTTCTGTCAAAGCTTGTTACATTAAATGCAGATTTATTGAGGATTAACGAAAAATAAAGAAAGAAAAAAAAAGGGAGTATGGTGTACCCTGTGAAAACCATAAAAAAATAACAGTGCATTTTCCAAAACATATAAGTAAAGTTATATTCAATACTATAACCCATGTCTCGGCTCTTTCTTCCTTTTGGTTACCTTCTTACCCATGGTATGCATGTAAAGCTAATTTGTCTTGTTGTGCTAATTTGGCTTGGTCATTTTGTAGTATCTTAGCATACGTGACTAGGGGGGGGGGGGGGGTTTGGTCCCCGGGCTGTCTTGTTACCTAGTTTGTTTTTAAGTACAGGTGTCAGATGACTGTGTCCACTTGTCCCATATTTGTTCATACTTCAGGGGGCAGCCGCTGTGTATATAAATCAATTTTTTATAGGGTAATGTATTGTTGACTTCAGCCAGCCAGTGCGAGAGCTCCGGAGGATTAGGTCTCATCCAGGCCCTAGCAATGACTTTTCGAGCAGAGAAGAGTGTTTCGTGCACGAAGATCTTTTGGAATTTATTTATTTCGGGGTCTGATAAAATACCCAATAGGCAGAGTTTGGGCTGCAGTGTTACGGGGGAGCCCATTGTGTCATGAAGGAATCTCACCACTTGTGCCCAATATGCCTGTATTTGGGGGCACTGCCACAATAAATGAAAAAAGGTTCCGGTAGTTTGGTTGCAATTGTGCACATTGTGGATTGATCCCCCCTGTATTTGGACAGTCTTAATGGCGTGAGGTATGCTCTGTGGATAATGAACAGTTGGGTCAAACGGTCTGACAGTCTGGGGGACACTAGTTTGCATGCGTCTAGAGCATCGCTCCATTCGTCATCTGCCAGTGTGCCTACCTCTCCTTCCCACCTTGTTTTCAGGGCGTAGGCTGATGAAGTAGCCTGTGGTGTCGTTAGCATTGAGTAAAACTGGGAGATTAGTTTTTTTGGGTCAGGGCATTTCACTGCTTCCATTAATGGGTTGCTTACCATGTGACATTCCCCCAAAGGGAACTGTGTATAAAAGGCATGACGCAATTGCATGTACCTAAAAAGCATTTGGTTTGGGAGCATGTATTCTATTTTTAGCCTATCGAACGTTTTTAGCTTGTCTTGGTGTACGATGTGTAGTAGATAAATGATCCCTCTGGAGCTCCATAGTTCACTGCCCGGTAGCAAATCAAATTCAGGGAGGTTTGAATTGTGCCACAGAGGAGTGAATTCATTAATCGTCGGTAGTTGGAGTCTATGCATGGACAGGTTCCATATTTTGGTATAGTGGTAGGGCAGTGTTTTGTGGTTGGTGTTCCTGTCTGCCCCTGTGGCTTTCCCCGTTATTACAGTTAGTGGATCTTGTGATGCCTGGGACCTCTTTGGGCACACTAGGTGCAGGAATCTTTCCCTATCTGTCTTATCCACATGAAATAGCTGGGATAGCTGCGCTGCTATGTAATAAACATTAAAGTCTGGCACAGCCATTCCCGCCAGGTCCGTGGGGTTTTTAAGTTTCTGCCAAGCTATTTTATGTCTTTTATTGCCCCATACGAACGGTTTTATGATGGCTTCCATCAGCTTGAAATGTCTAAGCACTAGGTATATTGGCGAGTGCCAAATCATATAGAGAATTTTAGGTAGGAGGACCATTTTGGTCAGGTTGATTCGTCCCATTACTCCCAGTGGAAGGCGGGCCCACACCTGTGTTTTGTGCTTAAGCATTGCAAACAGTGGGGTTATGTTGAGTGTCTCGTAGTCTGCTGGGTCTTTTGTGGTTTTTATGCCCAAGTATTTTATAGTGTCTACTCTCTGCAGGGGTAGTTCGGCCCTGTCCTTGGGTTGCGGGAAGCTGTCAAGGGGTAATATCTGGGATTTGTCCCAGTTGATCCGGAGGCCGGAGAACCTGCCGAATCGTTCTATAAGGTCCAGTGCAAGGGGCAAGGAGCTCTCAGAGTCATCCAGGTATAACAGGGTGTCGTCTGCGTAGGTGCTGATTTTTTCGGTCACATCTCCCCGGCTGAGCCCTTTAATTTCGGGGTGTGCCCGGATGGCCACGGCCAGGGGTTCTGCCGCCAATGCATACAGCAGAGGCGACAGAGGGCACCCCTGTCTCGTGCCCCTAGATAACAGGAACTGGTCAGATGGCCATCCGTTCGCTAGTACCCTCGCCGATGGAGATTGGTACAAGAGTTGCACCCATTTTATAAATTTTGGGCCGAATCCGAATCTGCCCAGGCACCTCCACAAATACACCCATTCCACTGAATCGAACGCCTTGGCTGTATCCAAGGCGACGATTATTCTAGACCCTATATTGTCATGTGCGGCTTGTAGGTTCATGAACAGTCTTCTAAGGTTGAAGGATGTATTTCTGCCCGGCATAAACCCCGCTTGGTCACTGTGTATTAGGGAGAGGATTACTTTGTTGAGGCGGATGGCTAGGATTTTTGCAAGAATTTTGATATCTACTTGGAGTAGAGATATGGGGCGGTAGGACTCGGGAATAAGTGGGTCCTTCCCAGGTTTGGGGATCAATACTATGGTGGCCTCTCTCATGGATGCTGGTAGTCTAGAGTCCTTAAATATGGCCTCGTACAACTGTAGCAGTCTGGGGATCAGTACTTCCGAATATGTGGAGTAGAACTCCACTGGTAGGCCGTCCGAGCCCGGGGACTTCGAGGCCGGGAGTTCCGCCAGGGCTCCCGATACCTCGTCTATTGTCAGTGGGGCTTCTAGTTCCTCAACTTGTTCTGCAGAGAGCTGGGGAATTGTCAGCTCTCCTAGGAATGTTTCCATTGGGGTGGTATCGGGTGAGGCTGTTGCTGTGTAGAGTTTGTGGAAGAATTTTCTGAAGATATCTGTAACTCTATGTGGTTCTGTTTCTATAGCTCCACTGGATGAACGCAGTGAGATTACCACAGGGGGTCTGTCCTCGCTGTGTATCAAGTATGCGAGGAGTTTTCCCGCCCGTTCCCCATGTTCGAATGACCTCTGTCTATGGAAAAAAAGTTTTCTTTTGGACTTTTCATAGTGTAGCTGGGTCAACACCCTTGAACAAAGTTTGAGGCTGTCAGCTCTGTCTGCAGTGGGGGCCTCGAGAAATGTTTTTTCAGCGTCTCGGAGGCTCTCCTCCGCCTTAATTATGGCCGATTCTGACACTCTTTTAAGGTTATTAATTCTGTTAGTTAGTATCATACGTGCGTGTTTCTTGAAAGCCTCCCACACTATCTGAACTGAGGCAGACCCCTCATTGAGATGAAAATAGTTTCCCCACTCCGTCGAGAGGTCATCCTCCTCCGGCAATAATGTCAGCCAGAAAGGGTTTAACCTCCACGACATCGGGGGGCGGCTGTGGGGGACGGTAAGTATGGCCCAGTAAGGGCAGTGATCTGATAGGGACCTAGGAGAGAAGCCCGCGTCTGACAGTCTAGGGAGGAGCACTTTAGATACCAGTATTAGGTCTATTCGGGACATGGCTCGGTGGGACGTGGAGAAGCAGGAAAACCGCCTGTCTACAGGGTTCCTGAACCTCCACGTATCCACTAGATTAAAATCAGATAGTAGTCTGGCGAATCTTGTGGGGTGTGACGCCACTGGTTCTGTAGTTGACGTGTTGAGTCTGTCTATGGCTGGATCTAGAACGTTATTGAAGTCACCAAGCCACACAGCAGGGATGTCAGGATGCAAGGCCATGAAATCGAATCCAGCAGCAATGACACCCGCGCTGAACGGTGGTGGCACATAGAACGCCATAAGGAGAATCATGTCCCCGTGTATCTTAGCTTTCAGTAGAACATACCTGCCCAATGAGTCGACTACTGAATCCTGGAGCTCGAAGTGAGTGCTTTTAGCGATTAAAATTGAGACTCCCCTAGATAGTGTAGTGTGTGTTGAATGGTACGCCCATCCAATCCACGGTCTCTTGAGCACTCTATGTGCGAGGCCTTCAGCGTGCGTCTCTACCAGAGCCACCACATCAGCTCTCTGTTTTTTTAGGATTGAAAACACCGCCGACCTTTTTATGGGCTCCCTGAGCCCGCAGATATTCCACGTTATAAATTTTAAGTTAGTCATTTGAAAATGTACATGTGGTATTGAGCCCCAGGATTCAGATCTCCCCCCCTCCCCCCCCAAATAGCCTAGCACATACACCGAAAAACATGACCGTTAGCAAGAATACCATGAGGTTATTGTGATAGCAATTAAATGGTTTAGACATTGGGTATAGTAGTAGAACGTTCAAAAATCTGAAAACCCCTTCCCCCCTCCCCGCTCTGCACCTTCCAAACCTGGTGCGAGCTTCAATCCCGAACTGCCAACTGGGCATAAACATTGTCCCACCTGTGGAGAAAAGGTTAGAGCTTGAGCATGTGTAAATGGCAGTTGCTATACTAGGGTTACCGACAGTCTCAGAAGTCCCGAATCGCATGTATAGCGTTGCCGAGGATGATTTGCTCCATTTCAGGTGGTGAACTGTGTTGCGTGGGGCGAAAATACGCTGCGTGTCGTTGCGCATTTTAGGACTTTACTCACCACTCTTGGTGAGTACTTTGTAGGCGTTGTCTAGCTCCGTCGGTTGCCTGTGTGGACACTGTTGGGGTGAGTATAGGTAAGTAGCTGAGGTGGCGTGGGGCTGCAAGATGTCCATTGAACAGTTGCACTAGGTGGTATATGGTAGAAGTTCTCACGGTTTGTTGTCATCTGGATGCTCTTGAAGGGGTGTATTGCTGCGGTATTGGTTAAAGTCCGGTCGTGGTCCATAGTGTGTAGGAGTATATTCAGATCCTGTAGAGTTGAAAAGAAATATGTCCGTCGCTGGAGAGTAGGAGGGGGAATAGGAAGGGAGTGTGGGGACGGACAGTCCATCCTATGTTTTTTGCGTGGAGTTTCAAGCTTGTATTCAATCCGTGGAAAGGAGCTGAGTACAGGAGAATGGAGGATCTACAGGAGTCACATAAGCATATAGGTGAGTATAAGTGAGGCTGAGACTTATCCGTGGTTTTCCCTCTGTTCCAGCCAGGTAATGGCGGCTTCCGGATCCTCAAAAAAGTGTGCTCTGTCCTCGCCCTCTACACGGAGGCGGGCCGGGAAAAGCATGGCGTACTTGATGTTTTTGATGCGGAGGCGCCTTTTGACCTCCATGAATGTGCGCCTTTTCCGCTGCACCTCTGCAGAAAAGTCCGGATAGATCGCTATCATTTTGTTTCCCAGAGGAATGTTCCCTTTCAGTCTGCTGAGGCGAAGTATGGCATCCCTATCCCTGTAGTTCAGGAACTTCGCAATAAACGTGCGTGGGGGGGCTCCAGGTGGTGGTGGCCTGCCCGACATGCGGTGTGCACGCTCTACCACAAATGTAGGGGAAAAGGAATCTCTGCCGTATGTATCGCAGAGCAGATTTTCAAGAAACGTGGGGGGGTCTCTCCCCTCTGACCCCTCAGGGAGACCCACAAATCTGAGGTTGCATCTCCTGAGGCGGTTCTCAATGTCATCTTGTTTCTGAATCAATTGATTCACTTGGTGCTGCAGTGACCCTGCCTTTTAGTTTTTGAAAGTCTTGCCTTACCAGTGAAATGTCCACCTTGACCTCTTCTATCCGCGCTGTGAGGGATGTCTGGCATATTATTACGGCTTCCTGGCATGATGAGATCGCCTCCAGCACCCTCGCTGTGTCAGTCCCAGCAGGAGATTCGTCATCCAGCGCGGCGGCGCCATCTTGGCTGGAGGGGTCTGTGCCTAGCCGGCGGTATTGCTCGAGTTTTGCGGCTGCTGCAGATGCCTTTTTGGTAGGTGACATGACCCCTGCAAGTTGCCGGTTCGGCGGCGGTATTTTGAGGGCTGAAGTAAGTCGTTTGACGGTCTCAGGATGTGAAAAACGGATCAATGGCCGGCGGAGCTCTGTCTAGTTGCGTCCTACTGCATGCCGCTCCAGGCCACGCCCCGACACTATCCAATGCTTTACTTACACCATCCACTGCCTTACTGACACCTTCCTCTGCCCCACTGATACTGTCCTCTGCCCCACTGACACCATCCACTGCCCCACTGACACCGTCCCCTACCCTACAGACAGCTGTACACTGCAATACATCCCACTGAACTCTGTTACTGAAGCTCATTTTTAAGGTGGACTAAGTTTATATTTTACAGTGACATCTGTTTTATTATAAGTTTTTAAGTTTTCATTAGCCTGTCCATACTTTTTATTGGGGCCTTGATAGTTAAGGGCCTGTTCACACTGATCGCACACTAAACCGTAGCGGTTTAGTGTGTGGGCAGCTGTCGTTTCAGCGAGCCGGCGATAGGGGGAAGTGTGATGCAATGTGATGCACTTTTAAGCATATCAAATGGTGCCCTTTTTTTGTGTCCCTGCACAAAGTGACACTTCATTCATGTCACCGCATGGCAGCATGGTGCATTGCATTTGCTGTGCGGTGACATGCAGACACATCCAGTGAGATATTCAGAGACAATATCCAGTGAGATGCAATATTATACAAATGTAGTGCACCCCCCCTAAGGAGCCACAAGTAGAAAGGGATTCCCCACCCTGCACAGTCAGGCACACTGCATCTTCACAGCACACTTAATTCAGAAGAACAGTCCAGTGCTTTGTTTTTATATTTCATTGAGGGGAATAAACTTGGATATGGATAGGGTTATTATGGCATGCCCACTTGCACAAAGTAGTAGAACTCTTCAGGGACACAACTATATACAGTCCAAATATACACTTCCCCTCTACCTCCAGCACAAATCTTGCTTGTAGAACTACAACTCCCAGGACCAGCTGGTACTGTTTGGATGATCTGACAAAGGCTCAGTCAGACCTGTAGAAAATTCCGTTTATAGGCAAGGACTGCGGGCTCCTTGTTTGTGTAGCAAAGTCCTAGTGCCCAGCTGTCCTCCTCCTGTGGCTACTAATCCCAGCACCACCTTTTCAGGCACTGCCAGCCCACCTGGCTGCCGCTGCCCCATTCTCTAGCCCTCCTGGCTATTTCTCCACAATCCTCCCAGACTGACTCTGCATCCATCCCAGACTGCTCTCTTCCAGTCCTCTCAGGCATGCCTCTCAGTCCTCTTTGACTGAAACACTCACCAGCCCTCCTGGCTGTCTTCCTCCCTGGAGATTTTCCTGGCAGCGTTCTCCTGCTGTCCTTCTCCTGCTCCCATTCCTCTGGCCAGGACACCCCTCTGTGTCGTGAAGAGGGTCCCTTCCACATGAGCCCAACCCCGAGGACAGCTGCCCCCAGAATAGGGGGCTACCCCCAAGGGACACCAACAGCCAAACACTCCATCTCCAGCTTCCACCTGAGCTCCACTGCCCCAGCTGGGCTGACCCTGAGTCTTTGAGGGGGCCTGCCCCCTGCCAAACCATCTGTTGGGGATTGGTCAGGACCCTCAGAATACTCCAGGCAGCATCTCCTCACCCCCACTCCCATTCTTCTAGACTCTTCTGCAAGGTTCTAGAAGTAGGAGGAGGTCTCAGAGATGCTGACTGTGAGTCATGCAGCCCTTCCTGAGTCACTCACCCAACCCAGATTAAAACAGCTAAGAACTCAGGGAGAAAGAGAAGTCTTAAAGTATCCTGACTTAATCTGGGTTTTACGAGAAGAGGAGGCCATGCTGGAAAGCAAAAAGATCCAAAAATCAGAGCCTCTTGCTGGGGTTAGAGTGGCTGGTGCGACGGATGGCAGCACAGCCATAGAGCTTTTGAAAACACAGGTGTCATAATTGATGGAGATGATGGCTATACTGACAACCAGGATCACTGTCTCTGCTGATGAGGAATTCTTGGAGTCCAAGCAGTCCTCAAACCCTATAGTTGTCCAAGTCGAGAAGCCAGTAAATCAAGAGGTTTGCTTCAACTGTTAAGGAGTGGGGCATTATTAGTGTGTTTGTCCAAGTCCACCGAAGTCTGAAACCCAACATCCAAAGCTAGTGGGAAACTTCAGAGGGCCCCAGTGAATGAGCCAACCGGGTGCCCCTTTATAGCAGATAGTTCCAAAGTCAAAGACGCAGGAGACCACTGTGGAAGCCCAAACCCTTGCAGAGGGGCCTCACTGTTGCCTCTGAGTGACCCAAGGTCCCGCTCTCTTCAACCTTTGGTGCCCGGCCTCGGAAAGTCAGTGCACACCAGCCCTCCGGGGCTCGACTGAGACACAAGCAAAATCAGAATACTTGCAGGAAGGGAGAATGGATGCAGGCCACTGGACAGACTAATTCTACTACTTCTTGTAAATTCCCTTTCGAGCTGGTGGGACCTTCTCCTGTTGTGCCCAGTCAAGTGTAAGGCATGTATGCAAAGGCCCTTCTGGACACAAGGGGCACAAGTGACCCTTCTATACTGAGACTTCTATGACAACCACCTCAAACATTTGCCCTTAAGTTGCAGGAATTAGAAATACAGGGCCTTGGAACACAGAACTTCCCTTATGATGGCTAGTTAGCAATCAGGTTAACCTTTGACCCCTCTGGGGCTGGGCAATCAGAGACATTCAATATACTAGCAGTTGTTTGTCCTCGCCCACCAAGAGCCAACAAGAGTTCCCTGATCATTGGGACCAACACTGACCTCATCAGGAGACTGCTTACTCCTCTTATCTCGAAGCCCGACACTCAAGCCGAGGGTATACACCCCAATCTGCGACAAGTATACCAATGCTTAGTTCAAGAACAGAAAACCCCAGCTGAAGGAGCAGGGAATATATGGCGACTAGACAGAAGTGAGAAGATACTACAACCTGAAGAGGTGGCATGTCTACAGGCTTCAGTCAAGTTCAATTGGGAGCAACCGGGCCCCTTGTCCTTAAATCTGACTGTCAGGGAGAGGAAAGAGGGGTGGAAGTAATCCCAGAGTGATATCAACTAGGGTGTTGCAACAAAGCCATGGGAAGATTCCAGTCAGTGTCTGAAATGTTACGGCCTCACTATTGAAATTGCGGGCCCAAATGCGTATAGTACAAGTATATCCAGCCACCCCAGTCTCACCATCTGATTTGGTGGGGGAAGGAATCCCTATAGAAAATTTCTACCCACAAAAAAAGAAAAGAAAGAGTCAAAGCCCAGCTTCTGAGATGGCAGGATATGTTTTTGAAGAATGAGTTCAATGCCCAAGCCATTTAGGAAGATTCTCACGAATCCCATTGGGGACCTAGAAGATCTATGTGAACAGCTGGCAGAATTGAAGAGAGCAGGAATCATCCAGGAGTCTAGGAGCCCTTATGCCTCCACCATAATTGTGGTGTGGAATAAGAATGGTTCCCAGAGGATGTGCATCAACTACTGACCACCAGAAGATGGAAGCTATCACTTCCTGGCCAAAACCCACTAATGCGACTGAGCTTAGGTCATTCCAGGGGTTTTGCTCATATCACAGAAGGTCCGTCAAAAGGTTTGCTGAAATAGCTCAGCCCCTCAATAAGTTATTGAAGAATGAGGATGATGATGATGATGACCCCGTTTCGGCGAAATCAACTAGGCGGATCAAAGGGCCCAGGAGTCAATCCAAGCCCAGTGGACTAACTCATGTGAGCAACCTTTTCGACAGTTGAAGTGAAGCTTAACGACTGCTCCTGTTCTGGCCTATGCTGATCCAGCCAAAACATATGAGTTACATGTCGATGCCAGCCGAGATGGGTTAGGTGGGGCGTTATATCAAGAACAAGATGGACACCTGCTCCCTGTCGCTTATGTGAGCGCAAGTCTTACACTCGCTGAGAAAAACTACCCTACCCACAAGTTAGAATTCTTTGCTCTGAAGTGGGCAGTGTTGGACAAGCTGAAAGACTACTTGTATGGAGCAGACTTCATAGTCAAGACTGACAACAACCTGCTCACATATATCCTTGCCACCTCCAAGCTGGATGCCACGAGGCACAGTTGGTTGGTTGGCTGCCCTATCAGGGTTATAGTTCAGCTCAAAGTACTGCCTAGCGGTTGGAAACAGGGATGCTGATGCCTTGTCAAGTTGACCCTATGACGACCCTATGACCCAAGTTGTCCCCTCTTCAGAGGGGGCTCCCTCTGAAGAGTAGACTCAACTAACATCAGAAGGGATACAAGCCATATGCCATGGGGCAGAATATCAAGCCAGAGACAGGCCAGGGCCTGAAGCCATTGGAGTCTTAGTGGCAGGTTTTCCCAAATACTACTGTGACCTTTCTCAAGTCAGGGATGAAGACCTACCTAAGCTTTCAAACAAAGATTTAAGGAAGGACCAGATGAATGATCCCCTCTGCAGTTTAGTGTTGAAGGCTTTGGAGAATCAATGCCTAGATCTCTTGCCAGTGGCAGCCCATCCATAGGGGGCGCCTGGGCGCCGCTAACCCCCCCCCCCGCTGTAGTACCAAAAAATAAATAAATCATTTTTTTAAAACGGCCCCTTTAAGAAAAAAAAATGAAAAAAAATGCACTAAGTGCACTGTGTTCGGGCACCGGACACAGTGCACTATGGGAACCGCCACGTCAATGCAATCACGAGATTGCAAACGCGGCGATTCATTGGTGGGGTTTGGAGATGCTTTGCGGCGCAATCGATCGCGCTGTCCAGCATCCGCCCGGCAGGGTGCTTTGTTCTCAGTGTGAGAACAAAGTCATTTCCGGCGGGCTAGAAAAAGATGGCCACCGTGAGGACTAATCCCCTTGTGTTCAGTGGAGAGGGGAGGCCCCTCCTCACTGAACACACGGAGAAAACCAGGAAGAAATGGATGGGCCGCCACTGATACCTGGTATGGAGAAAACACATGTACCTCTGTTGTAATGGATGTCGTTTCTGTCTGTTGTGTACAGGTGAAGTCTGAGCTTTATGCAGGAGTTGCTAGCTGTAATAAGATTTTTTGCTATTGTTGTGTATTAAAGCCCTCCCTATACCCTTTGTGTTTGAAATAAACACATTCAAGGACTTCAGACCACCAGTATTGCAAGAAGTGTCCTAAAATCCCATCTTGCAGAGGCTCAGCTTTCAGTTAACACCCAGCTGCATGTTATTTTAGTAAACTGATTAGAGAGACATGCAAAAGTGTATATTAAATGCTCTACTCATGTACACTTGCCTGAGACAACAAGCGAACATATCACATTGGCACAGTTACTAAGTCAGTATTGTATCACTATTAGTAAACCGATCCTGGGCAAAGGTGTTCAGCTGCTGCTAGAGCAAATGAATGTAGGCAAAAAGAGGCTTAAAAAGGCTGGTGGACATCAGTAGTGCTAAATTGCAAGAAGAAAAACAATGTAAAAACTCAAATTTAGTAAGAAAAAAAAAAAAAGCATGGGAATTGTTTACAGTGCAACCTTAGAAAACAAAATGCCATCCAGTTAGGGCATAAACTGCCAGTGATTCCAACAACTAATCTAGTTGAGCTGTGTAATGTTTTATAGCCAGTTTCCACAGGTGAAATTAAAGGGCAAATATCCATGGGTTCTGTCTGCTGCCATGTTACTCACATTTCTAAAACTGCATTGCTTATTATTTTAAAATTTCGATAGTCTGCTTTTTTTTCTAGCTTTGTAGTAATGTAAAATGTGTCTTTTATATATCAGCCACTTTTCATGGTGTTTTATATTTTGTGATTATTTACTTAGTAATAATGCTGTATTTAATTTTATATTACAAAGTGTACAAAAAATATAGATTGCTGCAGACAGACCTTTTGGTAAAATCTAAAGATCTCTCTCTCTCTCTCTTGGCATACTAGAATAAGTCAAATCCGCTGGGGACACAGATGTAAGGAGGGGCTCCGCTGATGGGGACACAGATGTAAGGAGGGGCTCCGCTGATGGGGACACAGATGTAAGGAGGGACTCCGCTGACGGGGACACAGATGTAAGGAGGGACTCCGCTGGGGGCACCTGATGTAAGGAGGGACTCCACTGGGTGCAGCTGATGTAAGAACGGACTACGTTGGGGGCACCTGATGTAAGGACGGACTCCACTGGGGACACCTGATGGCATCTGGTGGCAGGCAACGTGGCAAGGGCTCAGGGCTCCCACTGATTCTACATTATGGTGAGTTGAATATTTTCATTTTATATTACAATGTGATAAAAGAAATATTGCGCTTCAATCAACCTGACACCATAACAACCATGGTGCCGGGATGATTGAAGTGCTAACACCAGGAGTTTGGAGTATCTTTATCTGCTGATTGTTAAACTTTCTAGAATACACATATTTCTATTGTTGTGTAGGATCTGGGCCTGCTGTCCCTCCCTCCATCCCTCCATCCCTCGTTCATCTCAGATGCTAACCACATCACCTTAGAGCCACGCCCACTATTTTGCTGAAACACGCCCATTTTACCAAGTGGGAGGGTTCAAAAAGGAAGGGCGGAGTCTGGCCCCCCCATCCTAAAACTTCACCAGCCACCACTGTCTACTGCTGACAGACTCTCCAAAAGAACCACGTCTGGTACACAAAGAATGGGATCGGTTGCAGCTGTGCAACAGGGTGGTCTACCGAAGGGTCCCTCAGACGATCCTGAAGAAAAGTGACAGCTATTCTTGCCAAGAAAGCACAGAGAGATTGTCCTGGCTGCCTTACATGACAATCATGACCACCTAGGGCCTGAGAGAACATTCAATCTGGTGAGAGATCATTTCTATTGGCTTTCTATGCAGGCTGAAGTTGAGGGATACCGTCACGCTTGCATACGATGTATATAGAGTAAGACTTTACCCTGCAGAGCTGCCCCCATGGGCCATCTTCAAAGTCGGGAGCCAATGGAATTGGTGTGCATTGACTTTCTATGCCTGGAGCCTGACTCAAATGGACAGGGAAATGTACTGGTGGTAACCGACCACTTCACCTGGTATGCTCAGTCATTCCCAACCAAGGACCAGCAAGCATCTATGGTGGCCAAAATTCTAGTAGAAAAGTTCTTCGTCCACTACCACCTCCCTTAATGTATTCACTCTGACCAGGGGAGAGACTTTAAGAGTAGACTCATCAGGAGACTCTTATGCCGCATACACACAGTCGGAATTTACGACAACAAATGTTTGAGAGCTGGTTCTCAAATTTTCCGACAACAAAACCTGTTGTCGGAATTTCAGAGCGTGTGTACACAATTCCGACGCACAAAAGTCCACGCATGCTCGGAATCAAGCAGAAGAGCCACACCGGCTATTGAACTTCATTTTTCTCGGCTCGTCGTACGTGCTGTATGTCACCGCGTTCTTGACGTTTGGAATTTCCGACAACATTTGTGCGACCGTGTGTATGCAAGACAAGTTTGAGCCAACATCCGTTGGAAATAAATCCAAGGTTTTGTTGTCAGAATGTGCGATCGTGTGTACGCGGCAACAGACCTTTTGGGCATTCAGAAATCAAGAACAACTCCCTACCAGTCTTATGTGGGCCCTCAGCTGGAAAGGTTTAATCACCCCCTTCTAGATATGTTTGAGACTCTTACTTCAGAGCAGAAGCACCATTGAAGTGGGCACATTGCAGCCATCGTACATGCCTACGAAATTGGAGCATGCTTTGCTGGGGTTTTTTGCCTTCCTCTGGATCAACTGTGGGTGAAAGATTGTGTATGTGGGATTTTATTTTTTTATTTTTTTTTTGTTTAACTGGATGGACTTGTGTCTTTTTTCAGCCTGGCTAACTATGTAACTATATAGCCTACAATAGCATTGAAAATGATGCCACAGGCTATTCAGCATACTGGCCTGAGAGAGAAGCTTGATTGCCAGTTGACTTAGCATTTAGCACATCCCTGGACCATACCGCGATGATGTCCCACAGAGGATATGTGGACCGCTTGAGGAAGAGTCTAAAAACAGCTTACAAGAAAGCTCAGGCTGCTTCAGATGCCTGAGGGCAGTGAAACAAAAGAAACTTTGACTTGAAGGTGAGGGTACATGATCTGCAGCCTTGTGACTGAGAAACTTGGGTGTCCCTGGAAAACACAAGTTGGCTGATCGTTGGGTGTCACAGTCTATCATCTGTAAGCAGCTGCCAGGGGCTGCCAGTGTACCAGATCCGCCCAAAAGAAAGCACAGGCCCACTAAAGACTTGGCACTGTAATCACCTACTGCCCCTATCAGAAGCAGTTCATGTGCTGCAACAGCCAGATTCGTGGTTTACCCGAACAACCTCTCAGAGATCCTGTCCAGTAACCAGGTCTCAGTCTGTGCCACTGAACACAGATGAAGAGGACATTGAGGATGAAGAACTGGACATGGACTGGCTGTGGCCGTCTCCAATGTCAGAAACTGTCACCCCCTATTCTCCTCCTAGAGAGACAGATACTGGGATCCTCGGCCTGAGGCTAAAGAGTTCATACCCCAAACCCAAAGAGTCTCTTAAGCCCCCCTGACTGCAGAGGAGGCAGAAACTTTTCAGCCTTCTATAGTGGAAGAGGAACAATCATTTGTACAAGAAGAAGAGTTCATGAGTTGGCTCTGAGGAAGAGAGAAACCTCTCAAAACGCATTACCTGTTAGACTCATGATATCCTTGTACGATTTATGAAGTAACGTGGGCACGATGCTGTTTTTGTAGCATGACAAGCTTCTATACACCTGTTGGTTTGTGAGTATTATACGTACGGAGTTTAAAAATAAAATATACTGTATGTTTTGAGGATAATGTGCTAGGCTGGTGCGCCCTCTGTTTTGTTTTATGGCACAGCATGTCCATTTAAGCCAAAATGGGAATCTAGACAACTGGCATCCCCACTCTCAAGCGCAGGAGGTTTTACATGTGTACAAGATGAAGAGCCTGTTGTACCTGAAACACCTGAGCAGAGAGAGAAGTGTACATTTCTCCCACCTAAAAGACTGACTTATGATACTTTAGGTCAGGGGTGCCCAACCAGTGGCCTGGGGGCAACATGTGGCCCGCGGAGCCCTCTGATGTGGCCCGCGACCTCCTGTTTTGGGATGGTGGGTTACAGATCGCGGGTTGCCGACCCTCAGAGCATCAGTGTTGTGAATGAAGCTGCTCATAGAGAAAGCAAGTGGCTGTGGGGGGAGCAGAGCCGCATAAGCTGTTGCTTCCTGTATAGCACCGGCTCCTGTCACAGGTGGAGTGAAATGCACTCTGCCAGGGACAGCAACTGCTGGTGATACTAGAATGGAAGCCTGTTAAATAAAGGCAAGTATAGTACTAAAATCACAATGTATATATGGACGTATCTGCAGGTTACCTGCACTGTGCCATAGACTTCTGTTATTAGCTGCGGGTTTGGTGCACTTTCACATGATCAGTCCAACCCAATCGGACCCTCCATTCACCTCTATGGAGCGTCAGATGTATCTGTCTCCTTCCGTCTGGGCAGATCGGATGGTCCATAGAGTAGATTGGGCTGTGTCCATGTTTGCTCTGCATATGCAATGTGGACATGGGCCTGTCATCTTCTCGCTCTGCTCATTGTGGCCCATGACTGGTTGCCAAGTCGCTTAAGTGGCCTTCGCTCTTCAAAAGGTTGGGCACCCCTGCTTTAGGTGAAAGTTCTGAAGAAACTGTCCTCACCTCTCAAAGAACTCTCAACATGCTGACCCTTCCCATTACAGATTCAGTGGAAGGCGACTCCAACTCACCCCCTGGCAAATCTAGATGGGCCATCCTAAAATCGGTGGCTTGTGGGTGAGACAAATGGTGGGAGGTTCCTCTGCCAGAATCAAATGTACATGCTAAGGCCTCTTGCACACTGCAGCTTGAAAATGCTCAGTACAGCTTATTTTTTTACTGAGCTAAAATACAGCCCATTAATTGTAACGTGCCTATGCACACAGGCATGTAAACAAGCGCCGTATATTCTTCAGTAAAAAAAAATTGAAAAATCTGCATTTTTGGTCAGTAATTTACGCCTCATGCGCGCAAATGCGAGCATTCGCACATGTTTACACTCAAATGCACACAGATTTGTCCACTGACATTGTCAATCCGGAAACAAGCTTCCGCGCATTCGCAAAAATGTGCGCAAATTTGGTCGAAAATTGCACGAATGCATATGCGCGAAAATACATTAATAAAAAGTCTGAAAAAGTAGATGCTCAAGCAGGAGTATTGTGTGAAAGAGGTCTAATTGTTTGTTTTCTTACATGTACTAACTTGCTTATGCCTCCCGATGTACCTTTTAAAGCATGTAACAGGTTACCAACATTATGTGTCAATGGACTCTTTCCCTCCTTTGGGGACCAAAGGTTCTTTGGTGGGGGGAGTGTGTAGCGGGTGCCAAATCCCCCCAGCTCAGCCAGCCGCCACTGTGTACTGCAGGAAGAGCAGCTCTCTGTTGCTTTCCCATCCCCCTCCTTCCTCCTGTCAGTGGAGGAAAGCCGAACAGTGGGAGACCGGAGCAGCTATAGGCTTCCCCCCTTCTCATGCTGCTACACAAGAGAGCGGCGCTTGCTGGGATCGCTGCCCAGCCAGCTGTTTCTTTCCCCTCCCTCACCATTGGCTATGAAAAAAAAGACCAATCAAGGGAAGGCAAAATAGAAGATCGTGGACATGTAGTCCCAAAGGACAAACGGCCCCACTGTGGACCACAGGGGCAGACTACAGCCCCAGCACGCCAAGCAGCAGAAGGAGGAGAAAGAGCTAGGAACTCACAAAGGAGAGGGAAGAGTTAACCAGGAAGGAAAGAGGACACAAGGTGGCCGTGGATTATTGCATTATTTACATACATTTACACATGTTTTATAAATTGTGCTATTTACTGTCTGGGCCCGTGGCATTAAGATTTTAGGGGAGCAGTTTGACATAGAAAGGTCATTCTCTTCCCTTTTATATTTGGAGTCATAGCTTCTTCCAGGGTCTACTGGTAATACTGTTTGATTTACAACGATCTTCCTTTGTGTTGTATACCTTTTTGTATATTTGCTAAGACCGAAGTTTGAGATTGAATATATCTGCATTAACGTTCCTTTCTTTTTGTTGCCTTAAACATCCTTAGTAAAATACTAATTTGCTTTGCTACAGTCTGGTGTCCTTTGCACTTGTGTTTGCAGTGATTTTATTTAACCAGGTGTGCCAGAGAGGCTGAGGTTGTTGTTGTTGGGGTTGAGGCACAGAACAGAGAACCCAAAATTACCAAGCGGCTCCTTCGGGGTTGGCGCTACATGAATAACACTGATTATCTTGTGACAATGGCACCTAAAGGTGGGTGAGATGTGTATCTGCTCCTTAGGGTGCATTTCACACCTGCTAGACTGTACTGTATGGGAAGGAGGGAAATCCCCATCTGCGCAAGGTGCAGCAGAGATCACAGTGATTTAATCCACCTTATGTGGTGGTGCTCAAAGCTACATTTCTATTGTAAGGGAGTTAACACTGCATAAATAAGGTATTTCAGGTCCAGCTGCCTGAGGAACTCAAACAATGTTTGTTGGGAATTTTGTGTGATCTCCCAGGAGAGGATATTCCAAAACAGGCTATAGCCAGGGTGCTGTTTGTGACGGAATGTCCCACACTCCGCTTGAGTGCTTCAGTCAGGATATCGCTTCCTAAGTCCTGGAACACGAGTCCAATGGATCTGGCTATAGGAACCCCCAAGAACCAGACAACACCAGTCTTGAAGTACATCAGGAATGGCCCTTTTATTTGAGATCTCACACAATTATATACAGCAGGATGACTAAAACCTAACCTAATTAACATGATCTAATTATCCAATCCTTTAGACAGCCTAGGTGACTAAGAGACATAACCTTTAGGCAGACTTGTGGTCACCGAGCCTCACACAGTAGCAGAGTTAATTAACACAAACAACAATGGGTGAAAAGACTCTTAGAGCCCACACTAGCCTTATTTACAATAGCACATTATAGCAGACAACAGACAGGGTAGTGGAGTTGATGACATTAGCATCTAACAGTATGAGTCCCAACAGTATGAATCAGTCACTATTCTAATATGGCATATAAAGGGTTCCTAGAGTCTGTGTGTCTTGGGGGGACATGGACCTGAATTCAAAGTAACACCAACTCCAGGGTCCCCAGGCATACAGCTCACAGAGAGCACCATTCCCCCAAATGCCAGGGCCCATAATTGGTGGCCAAGAGGCTTGCATTCAGTCCCCTCCAAAAGCCTCTGTCCTGGCTAGGTCTGTCACATTTCTCCCCTTTCGGCAGAAGACTAACACAGGAGGAGACCCCGGACGGGTTGACTCCGAAGTTAGTCCAAAGTTCCAGTCCTCTAATGCCTGTACCCACACAGTACCCCAAACAAATTGTTCCAAACAAAGCATTACTCACCCAGCCAACTTCTGCCTCTCTCATAGAACATACCCACTGCTGGGGGGAAGTTCAGACTGGTCCTTCCCCCTGGAGTCCCTTTAGCCACAGGAGAGAAGACAGGGTGGCCGGGCTCAATCTGTCATGCTGCTGGGCATCTGGGCATCTGGGACTGCCCAGCATGCCTGGGGTATACAGGTGGAGACTGAAGTCCCATCCACCTTTACAGGAAATCTCGACCCCTGTTAGTTGTGGGCAGAGGCCAGCAGCACTCTGCCCTGTTGCCAGCCCTTCTGCTGGAAACTACACAACCTTCGCTCTGGCTAACCGTTGGGGCAGGAGGCTGGCTTCCTCCACTCCCAAACTGTGTAGCTGCCATTGGGGAGGTGAGCTGGCTGCTTCCTTTTCTGTTCCCTCATCTGGCTGCTGGGACGACAGGTCTATGGTACTGTCTCCCAGGTGCAGGGATCTTTGCTGGGGAGGAAAGACCGCTTCCTCCACCATGGCCAACTGTTGGGGAGGGACGACGAACACCTCCTCTCCCTTCTCCCCCTGTATCTGTTGCTGGGAAGTGATTGCCACCTTCTCACCCTGAGCCTCCGAAACTGCCACAAGTGTGGGGCAGAGGTCTTGGACCCTCTGTCCGGTGACCAGCACTTCAGCTGGGGAAGTTCCTTGTAACGCCACAGAACTTTGGCCCTGATACCAGCTCTTCTGCTGGAGGCTCATCAGGTTGTTCTTCCTCAGCAGAAAAGTCTATCAAATCCCCTGTCTCTGCAACTGATGTCTGGTGATAGAGGTTCACCATCTCCTGTCCATGGAACCCAGAAGATGCTATCGGTGCTGAGCAGAGCACAGTGAAGTTTGGCCCTAATACCAGCTCTTCTGCTGGGGGCTCACCAGATTGTTCTTCCTCAGCAGAAAAGTCTATCAAATCCTCTGTCTCTGCAACTGGTGACTGGGGAAAAAGGTTCACCATCTCCTGTCCATGGAACTCAGAAGATGCTATCAGTGCTGGACAGAGGTTAGCAGAGCTCTGCCCTGTTGTCAGCACTTCAGCTTTGGGGATGGCAATCTCCAGATTTTCCACTGCCGATTCTCTGGCATGCTGCTGAACGTGTTCTAGCAGTTTCCTGTATGCTCTTTCAAGATGCTGTTCCTTCCTTAGCAAATGGTCCAGATCAGGTTTAAGCTCTGAGACCCCTGCAAGACTGAGCATAGCCTCTCTATATTCTCGCAGGTCCTCAAGGGTAGGTTCTCCTTCATCGCCAAACACAAAACGATCTGTAAGGCTCTCCCACAGCAATCCAGGGCCTCCAAAGTAATATCCCTCCGGAGAGTATTCTGTTGTCTCCCCTAAATATCCCTGCTCTGCTTGCCATTGCAGAGCCCGATAATGATTGTCCAGCTCTATCTCCTGCTGGACCAGCCTGTCCAACTCAGTCACCCATTGCTCCTGGGGCCGCTCTCCCAGGAATGCCATCCGTAATGCCCGTTGGTGACTGACCCGTTGCTCTTGGGTTGGAAAGCACTTACCCTGTTTTATACCAGCGAGCTGGAGGGCTCCAATCCAGAGCTCCACCCGAATTTGCTGCCTAAGCTCCGGGTATTCATCCTCAGACACAGTCCTAGTGTATGCTGAAAGGACGATGCGCAGCAGCCCTGGGAACTCTGATGCCAGGTCCATATCTCCGCTGGGGTGACCGAAGTCTGCTATCCTGATCTTGGATCCAGGTGGAGGTTTGAATGTCCCAGACTGCAGGAAGCATCCCACAGCTTGCCACCAATGTCACAGAACATCCCACACTCCTCTTGAGTGCTTCTGTCAGGATATCGCTTCCTAAGTCCTAGAACACAAGTCCAATGGATCTGGCTATAGGAACCCCCAAGAACCAGATAACACCAGTCTTGGAGTACATCAGGAATGGCCCTTTTATTTGAGATCTCACACAAATATATACAGCAGGACGACTAAAACCTAACCTAATTAACATGAGCTAATTATCTAATCCTTTAGACAGCCTAGGTGACTAAGAGACATAACCTTTAGGCAGACTTGTGGTCACCGAGCTTCACACAGTAGCGTAATTACAGGTAATTAACACCTATGCGAATTAGATGCGGCTTACACCGCATCTAATTCACAGGACATTTTAAAATACATTCATATGAATGCATCTGGTTCACATATGTGCGTTGCATTCGCACTGCGCATTACACAAAAAATGTGTGCGTTTTCTGGGCATTGCGGTGCGAATTACGAGCCCCTTATCTTCTATGGGAACGTATCTGCTTCGCAGATACATTGCGTTCTGAACATGGATTTTCTACTTCTCCTCACTACACCTCCCCCTCTCCCCCCCTTCTCCCTCCCCCTCTCCCTGCTCACTGATCCTGAGCTAAAAGGCAGATGAGCCTTTGAACAGGAGATTTTTATCTCCCCAGTGAAACCTGAGCTTCAATTCGCACCGCACATGTGTGAACCCAGGCTTAGAGCCCACACTAGCCTTATTTACAATAGCACATTATAGCAAACAACAGACAGGTGAGTGGAGTTGATGACATTAGCATCTAACAGTATGAGTCCCAACGGTATGAATCAGTCACTATTCTAATATGGCATATAAAGGGTTCTCAGAGTCTGTGTGTCTTGGGGGGACATGGACCTGAATTCAAAGTAACACCAACTCCAGGGTCCCCAGGCATACAGCTCACAGAGAGCACCATTCCCCCAAATGCCAGGGCCCATAATTGGTGGCCAAGAGGCTTGCATTCAGTCCCCTCCAAAAGCCTCTGTCCTGGCTAGGTCTGTCACACTGTTCCAGGCCTGCAAGCATATATTAAGACACTGGACATCCACTGACCCCCCTACAGTGAAGGAGTGGATAGCTCAAAAGGGAGATACCCTTAGACTAGAAAAGTATTTATTCCAGCATAGGGGGAGCTCTGGTAAATTTGATAAACTTTGGGCCCCGTGGTTGAATACACCAGATCTGGCGCCAGTGGACCTGATCATGGATGGATTGACTGCTGATTGGTAGGGGTGAAGATTTGTTCATCTTGTCGCTGTATTGGTAAGGAGCAACACAATTGGATGTATTATCAAATGTGGGTTTCTGCATACTCTGGTGAATGACTGCATTGTATTGCTGTTGATCTAGCATTCTTTGAGTGTTGTACAGATTATTTTGTACTGCTGGTATGCATATGCTCTGGAATTTGTGCTGTTTGTACTGTTTGTGCACAATGTTTAATAAAGTTCTTTGATATATAAAAAAAGAAAAAAAAGAAAAAAAGCTAGGATTTGAATGATATTGACAAGGGGAAGCTGTAATGGCTAGATAACTGGGGTCAGAGCAACTCCAAAATTTGAGCCCTTGTGGGATGTCCCCAGTTTGCATAGGTGAAGACTTACCAAAGGAAAACTGATGAACCGGTGACACGGTCATAAGCAGCCAAGACTCATCGATGCACGTGGGGAAGCGAAGGCTGGCCCATGTTGATCCTATCCAATAGAAGAGCTACTGCCTTATTGTTAGATTCTTCACATGGCCGCAGTCTCCGCCTGGTACTGGGCATTGATTTGCATTCTCTGCGCAAAAAGGTACCCCTGCATGTATTGCAGGTGACCCTGCCCACACTGCCTGGCAAAGCCCAACAACCCAATCGACTTACAGCTCCGAGGAGTCAGCAAGGATGTGCCAGCTCCGAACCACCCACATATATACAGTGCCTTGAAAAGGTATTCAAACCCCTTCTCTGATTAATGCTCTCCTTGCCTGGCCTGTCAGTTTAGGTGGACAGCCATGTCTGGGTGGGTTTGGATTGAACAGTGCTCCGTCAGATGTTCAAAGCTTGGGATATTTTTTTATAATCTAACCAGGTTTTAACTTGTCCACAACTTTATCCCTGACCTGTCTGGTGTGTTGCTTGGCCTTCATGATGCTGTTTGTTCACTAAGGTTCTCTAACAAACCTCTGAGGGCTTCACAGAACAGCTGTATTTATATTGAGATTAATTTACACACGGGTGGACTATTTACTACATAGGTGACTTCTGAAGCAGTTAGTTCCACTAGATTTTAGTTAGGGGTATCAGAGTAAAGGGGGCTGAATACAAATGCATGCCACACTTTTCAGATATTTATTTGTAAAAAAAATGTGAAAACCATTTATCATTTTCCCTCCACTTCACAATTACGTGCCACTTTGTGTTGGTCTATCACATAAAATCCCAATAAAATACATTTACGTTTTTGGTTGTAACATGAAAAAATGTGGAAAATTGCAAGGGGTATGAACATTTTTTCAAGGCACTGTATATTTAATGTAACACCATAGTATGTAAAAGTGTCTGGTTTTCTTTATTATTAGTATTCTTTATTATTGAAATGTTAAAGTTGGGGAATGGTATAAGAACGTTTCCCTAAAAATACATTGGAATACAGTATATAAATAAAGTTATATTAATCTTTAACCACTTGACGACCGCCTCACGCCGATGTACGTCGGCAAAGTGGCACGGACAGGCAAAATCACGTACATGGTACGTGATTTGCCTTCCGCGGGTGGGGGGTCCGATCGGACCCCCCCCCCCGGTGCCCGAGGCGGTCGTATTTTGTCCAGCGGCGATCGGTGGTGAGGGGGAGACCATCCGTTCGTGGCCCCCCCCTCGCGATCGCCGCCGGCCAATCGAATCATTCCTTTGCTGCTGTATGCTAAACAGCAGCAAAGGAAATGATGTCATCTCTCCTCGGCTCGGTAATTTCCGTTCCGGTCCGAGGAGAGAAGACATCAATGTGAGTGCACAACACTACACACACACAGTAGAACATGCCAGGCACACAAAACACCCCGATCCCCCCCCCCGATCGCCCCCCGATCCCCCCCCAATCACCCCCCCCCCCCTGTCACAAACTGACACCAGCAGTTTTTTTTTTTTTTTTCTGATTACTGCATAGTGTCAGTTTGTGACAGTTACAGTGTTGGGACAGTTACTGTTACCCCCCTTTAGGTCTAGGGTACCCCCCTAACCCCCCCTAATAAAGTTTTAACCCCTTGATCACCCCCTGTCACCAGTGTCACTAAGCGATCATTTTTCTGATCGCTGTATTAGTGTCGCTGGTGACGCTAGTTAGGGACATAAATATTTAGGTTCGCCGTCAGCGTTTTATAGCGTCAGGGACCCCCATATACTACCGAATAAATGTTTTAACCCCTTGATTGCCCCCTAGTTAACCCTTTCACCACTGATCACCGTATAACCGTTACGGTTGACGCTGGTTAGTTTGATTATTTTTTATAGTGTCAGGGCACCCGCCGTTTATTACCGAATAAAGGTTTAGCCCCCTGATCGCCCGGCGGTGATATGCGTCGCCCCAGGCAGCGTCAGATTAGCGCCAGTACCGCTAACACCCACGCACGCAGCATACACCTCCCTTAGTGGTATAGTATCTGAACGCATCAATATCTGATCCGATCAGATCTATACTAGCGTCCCCAGCAGTTTAGGGTTCCCAAAAACGCAGTGTTAGCGGAATCAGCCCAGATACCTGCTAGCACCTGCGTTTTGCCCCTCCACCCGGCCCAGCCCAGCCCACCCAAGTGCAGTATCGATCGATCACTGTCACTTACAAAAGACTAAACGCATAACTGCAGCGTTCGCAGAGTCAGGCCTGATCCCTGCGATCGCTAACAGTTTTTTTGGTAGTATTTTGGTGAACTGGCAAGCACCAGCCCCAGGCAGGGTCAGGTTAGCGCCAGTACCGCTAACACCCACGCACGCAGCATACGCCTCCCTTAGTGGTATAGTATCTGAACGGATCAATATCTGATCCGATCAGATCTATACTAGTGTCCCCAGCAGTTTAGGGTTCCCAAAAACGCAGTGTTAGCGGAATCAGCCCAGATACCTGCTAGCACCTGCGTTTTGCCCCTCCGCCCGGCCCAGCCCACCCCACCCAAGTGCAGTATCGATCGATCACTGACACTTACAAAACACTAAATGCATAACTGCAGCGTTCGCAGAGTCAGGCCTGATCCCTGCGATCGCTAACAGTTTTTTTGATAGTATTTTGGTGAACTGGCAAGCACCAGCCCCAGGCAGCGTCAGGTTAGCGCCAGTACCGCTAACACCCACGCACGCACTGTACACCACCCTTAGTGGTATAGTATCTGAACGGATCAATATCTGATCCGATCAGATCTATACTAGCATCCCCAGCAGTTTAGGGTTCTCACAAACGCAGTGTTAGCGGGATCAGCCCAGATACCTGCTAGCACCTGCGTTTTGCCCCTCCGCCCGGCCCAGCCCAGCCCACCCAAGTGCAGTATCGATCGATCACTGTCACTTACAAAAGACTAAAACGCATAACTGCAGCGTTCGCAGAGTCAGGCCTGATCCCTGCGATCGCCAACAGATTTTTTGGTAGCGTTTTGGTGAACTGGCAAGCGCCAGCGGCCTAGTACACCCCGGTCGTAGTCAAACCAGCACTGCAGTAACACTTGGTGACGTGGCGAGTCCCATAAGTGCAGTTCAAGCTGGTGAGGTGGCAAGCACAAGTAGTGTCCCGCTGCCACCAAAAAGACAAACACAGGCCCGTCGTGCCCATAATGCCCTTCCTGCTGCATTCGCCAATCCTAATTGGGAACCCACCGCTTCTGCAGCGCCCGTACTTCCCCCATTCACATCCCCAACCAAATGCAGTCGGCTGCATGAGAGGCATTTTCTTTATGTCCTCCCGAGTACCCCTACCCAGCGAACCCCCCCAAAAAAGATATTGTGTCTGCAGCTAGCGCGGATATAGGCGTGACACCCGCTATTATTGTCCCTCCTGTCCTGACAATCCTGGTCTTTGCATTGGTGAATGTTTTGAACGCTACCATGCACTAGTTGAGTATTAGCGTAGGGTACAGCATTGCACAGACTAGGCACACTTTCACAGGGTCTCCCAAGATGCCATCGCATTTTGAGAGACCCGAACCTGGAACCGGTTACAGTTATAAAAGTTAGTTACAAAAAAAGTGTAAAAAAAAAAAAATATATATATATATAAAATAAAAAAAAATAGTTGTCGTTTTATTGTTCTCTCTCTCTCTATTCTCTCTATTGTTCTGCTCTTTTTTACTGTATTCTATTCTACAATGTTTTATTGTTATTATGTTTTATCATGTTTGCTTTTCAGGTATGCAATTTTTTATACTTTACCGTTTACTGTGCTTTATTGTTAACCATTTTTTTTGTCTTCAGGTACACCATTCACAACTTTGAGTGGTTATACCAGAATGATGCCTGCAGGTTTAGGTATCATCTTGGTATCACTCTTTTCAGCCAGCGGTCGGCTTTCATGTAAAAGCAATCCTAGCGGCTAATTAGCCTCTAGACTGCTTTTACAAGCCGTGGGAGGGAATGCCCCCCCCCCACCGTCTTCCGTGTTTTTCTCTGGCTCTCCTGTCTCAACAGGGAACCTGAAAATGCAGCTGGTGATTCAGCCAGCTGACCATAGAGCTGATCAGAGACCAGAGTGGCTCCAAACATCTCTATGGCCTAAGAAACCGGAAGCTACGAGCATTTTATGACTTAGATTTCGCCGGATGTAAATAGCGCCATTGGGAAATTGGGGAAGCATTTTATCACACCGATCTTGGTGTGGTCAGATGCTTTGAGGGCAGAGGAGAGATCTAGGGTCTAATAGACCCCAATTTTTTCAAAAAAGAGTACCTGTCACTACCTATTGCTATCATAGGGGATATTTACATTCCCCGAGATAACAATAAAAATGATTAAAAAAAAATAAAAATGAAAGGAACAGTTTAAAAATAAGATAAAAAAGCAAAAAAATAATAAAGAAATAATAAAGAAAAAAAAAAGCACCCCTGTCGCCCCCTGCTCTCGCACTAAGGCGAACGCAAGCGGCGGTCTGTCGTCAAACGTAAACAGCAATTGCATCATGCATGTGAGGTATCACCGCGAAGGTTAGATCGAGGGCAGTAATTTTTGCAGTAGACCTCCTCTGTAAATCTAAAGTGGTAACCTGTAAAGGCTTTTAAAGGCTTTTAAAAATGTATTTATTTTGTTGCCACTGCACGTTTGTGCGCAATTGTAAAGCATGTCATGTTTGGTATCCATGTACTCGGCCTAAGATCATCTTTTTTATTTCATCAAACATTTGGGCAATATAGTGTGTTTTAGTGCATTAAAATTTAAAAAAGTGTGTTTTTTCCCCAAAAAATGCGTTTGAAAAATCGCTGCACAAATACTGTGTGAAAAAAAAAAATGAAACACCCACCATTTTAATCTGTAGGGCATTTTCTTTAAAAAAATATATAATGTTTGGGGGTTCAAAGTAATTTTCTTGCAAAAAAAAAAAACTTTTTCATGTAAACAATAAGTGTCAGAAAGGGCTTTGTCTTCAAGTGGTTAGAAGAGTGGGTGATGTGTGACATAAGCTTCTAAATGTTGTGCATAAAATGCCAGGACAGTTCAAAACCCCCCCAAATGACCCCATTTTGGAAAGTAGACACCCCAAGCTATTTGCTGAGAGGCATGTCGAGTCCATGGAATATTTTATATTGCGACACAAGTTGCGGGAAAGAGACAATTTTTTTTTTTTTTGCACAAAATTGTCACTAAATGATATATTGCTCAAACATGCCATGGGAATATGTGAAATTACACCACAAAATACATTCTGCTGCTTCTCCTGAGTACGGGGATACCACATGTGTAAGACTTTTTGGGAGCCTAGCCGCGTACGGAACCCCGAAAACCAAGCACCGCCTTCAGGCTTTCTAAGGGCGTGAATTTTTGATTTCTCTCTTGACTGCTTATCACAGTTTCGGAGACCATGGAATGCCCAGGTGGCACAACCCCCCCCCAAATGACCCCATTTTGGAAAGTAGACACCCCAAGCTATTTGATGAGAGGTATAGTGAGTATTTTGCAGACCTCACTTTTTGTCACAAAGTTTTGAAAATTGAAAAAAGAAAAAAAAAAAAGTTTTTTCTTGTCTTTCTTCATTTTCAAAAACAAATGAGAGCTGCAAAATACTCACCATGCCTCTCAGCAAATAGCTTGGGGTGTCTACTTTCCAAAATGGGGTCATTTGGGGGGGTTTTGTGCCACCTGGGCATTCCATGGCCTCCGAAACTGTGATAGGCAGTGAAGAGTGAAATCAAAAATTTTCACCCTTAGAAATCCTGAAGGCGGTGATTGGTTTTCGGGGTCCCGTACACGGCTAGGCTCCCAAAAAGTCCCACACATGTGGTATCCCCGTACTCAGGAGAAGTAGCTAAATGTATTTTGGGGTGCAATTCCACATATGCCCATGGCCTGTGTGAGCAATATATCATTTAGTGACAACTTTGTGCAAAAAAAAAAAAAAAATGTGTCACTTTCCCGCAACTTGTGTCAAAATATAAAATATTCCATGGACTCAATATGCCTCTCTGGAAATAGCTTGGGGTGTCTACTTTCCAAAATGGGGTCATTTGGGGGGGCTTTGTGCCATCTGGGCATTCCATGGCCTCCGAAACTGTGATAGGCAGTAAAGAGTGAAATCATAAATTTACGCCCTTAGAAATCCTGAAGGCGGTGATTGGATTTCGGGGCCCCGTACGCGGCTAGGCTCCCAAAAAGTCCCACACATGTGGTATCCCCATATTCAGGAGAAGCAGCAGAATGTATTTTGGGGTGCAATTCCACATAGGCCCATGGCCTGTGTGAGCAATATATCATTTAGTGACAACTTTTTGTAAATATTTTTTTTTTTTTTGTCATTATTCAATCACTTGGGACAAAAAAAATAAATATTCAATGGGTTCAACATGCCTCTCAGCAATTTCCTTGGGGTGTCTACTTTCCAAAATGGGGTCATTTGGGGGGGTTTTGTACTGCCCTGCCATTTTAGCACCTCAAGAAATGACATAGGCAGTCATAAACTAAAAGCTGTGTAAATTACAGAAAATGTACCCTAGTTTGTAGACGCTATAACTTTTGCGCAAACCAATAAATATACGCTTATTGACATTTTTTTTACCAAAAACATGTGGCCGAATACATTTTGGCCTAAATGTATGACTAAAATTGAGTTTATTGGATTTTTTTTATAACAAAAAGTAGAAAATATCATTTTTTTTTCAAAATTTTCGGTCTTTTTCCATTTATAGCGCAAAAAATAAAAGCCGCAGAGGTGATCAAATACCATCAAAAGAAAGCTCTATTTGTGGGAAGAAAAGGACGCAAATTTCGTTTGGGTACAGCATTGCATGACCGCGCAATTAGCAGTTAAAGCGACGCAGTGCCAAATTGGAAAAAGACCTCTGGTCCTTAGGCAGCATAATGGTCCGGGGCTCAAGTGGTTAAGGGGTAACTCTAAAAAAAATTCCCCCCTGGATGATCTATGTACATTGCAAGGATTATAACAACCTTTGTTGCAGATTCCTACCTTTTTGTTATTCTGAAGAAATCCCTGTGTGCTTGTCTGTGCCTCTGTACTGAGTGGGTCTAATGAGAGTGGTTTCATAATTAACTATCAGGTGTGCAGCTGTAGGGCACTATTGAGGAAATCTGCTGGGCCTGCATCCCTTTAGACGTGCTCCTATTGAAAGTATCTCTACAAAAAATGAAGATTTTGTTGCAGGGGATGCCTGAAATCTGACTTGTATCTTAGGCAGACTTCTGGGAAAATTGGTGAGCCAATCACACAAGCAGGAAATTATGTTTCTGGGCAGTGGTCAGTACACGCTCTGTGTACAGAACAACTCCAGGTAGCCATATTGCAATGCTTTCTCAGAAAATTACAGTGGCTGCAGATTAAAAAGGAAAGGTAATTTTTAATAACATTCAATTACAATAGGATTAGTGTCACAATTATATGTGCTATATTATTTTTTCTTTATTTGCTATTTTTGTTCCCCACGAAAGGGGAGTTACCCTTTAAGAATAGAGTATGACACAGCTGCATATCTGCCAAAAAACGTACGATAAAATCAGTCTAGTAAGGTAGGCCACCATCAACAGACCTATGACAGCTCTGAGGGAGTTAAGCCTCATTGACCGAGACTGGAGAGACTATACATACACTGGTTCTCTAATTTACCTAGCCACAATTTTACGAGAGAGTGGTATGAATAAGGCCGCTGTAAATTAAACCTTGCATGAAATCAGCTAAAAGTAGGTTCTGTAGTCTGATGGGACCATAATAGACCAGAAACTTTTCATCATAAACATACAATCCCTGCCATGCCATTTGTTATGGCAGCAGCTATGTTCTGTAGCAGGCTTGTGACTGTAGAGGGTAGAATGAATGCAACACTGTATAGGATATCACGGAGGAAAATCTGAAGTGGTCAACATGAAACATAAACCTTGGGAGACGTCTTCCAGTAAAAATAAAGCCAAAACAAAATAAAAGTTGCTTTTCTTGATAGACTCCATGGCAGCATACGTGTGGGTTAGCCCCGCCTCCATAACTACCTTATAGGACACCTTTCCCATAAATCTTTCCTCCAGACTATAGGCCGTGTTCCTTTTTTGTCCTCCTCCGTAGCATGCGCGCAAACTCCTCGGTTCCGACGTTGGCGATGATGTCATACGGCGCCGCTTTTAAATCCTGGGGGAAGCCTGCTAAACCTCGGGAATGATCGTGGGCATATGCGGCGACTTCCCCAGGCTTCTGCAAAGGCTCCCCAAAGTAAGTTTCCACTCTGTGAGGGATTACATGGGCCTTGCCCGACAGCTAACCTATGGATTCCCCTGCAGTAACCTACCTTGGAGACCATGGATCCTCCCATAGCAGGTATGCATTAGGATTTTGTTTTTCCTGTGTTAGGCCTGCTGGGGGGGGGGGGGGGAGGAGTGTGGACAAGGAAAACATTCTTATTTTCCTTTCTCCTTCTCTTTCTTTTTCTTCCACAGCCCTTCGAGGTCTAATCCACAGCACGGTTCCCGCAGAGGAACAGGTTCTTCAAAATCAATCTGCCGGCACTCCTCCTCCAGGTCCAGGCACTGAGAATCTCCCTCTAATTCCAGACACCGCAATAAAGATCCTCCCTCATCTCGCCCCAGCAGGGGAACATAAAAATCCTGCTGGGGGTGTAGTGCCCGGACCCGTTCTGGCAAGTCCCTCTGTGACCACTGTTTCTCAAAAGCAGCAGACGAGAGGGAAGGTGCAGACCAGCACCTTGAATCTTTAGTCAAGCAGGTCATGAGAGAATCCCTGCAGGAGAGAGAGGCTCGTCAGCCTCGTGACCCCCCCGCCGGAGCCATTATGCTCACCAACGGGAGAGGGACAAGCCCACAATACTTGGGAATCTTCCCAGGCAAGCCATCCATCTGCTCCTCCCTCGGACAGCGAGTCAGAAGAAGAGGATCCCGGGATAGGCTCTGAGTATGCCCTAGTTCTCTCTTTGGTAAAAGGAGTGAGGGAAGCCCTGAATTGGGAAGATCTAGTAACTTCTCTCAAAGCAGAGGAAATTCATCAAGCAGCTCATCAAGAAGCGTCAATATTTTCCCTTTCTCACTGAATTGGGTAATATCATCTCTAATGAGTGGGGCAAAATGGATAAGCGTTCCATGCAGTCTAAAATCCTAAAACTGGTGGATGCAGCGCTGATGAGGCTGGTCAGATATGTCACCCTCCCTTGGAAAGGCGGATCAATTCCTATCTGAAGCGGATCTACCTAACAGCAGGCATGGCCTGCAAGCCCATCCTTGCCTTAGCCGCAGTATCCAAAGCCATGGAAACCTGGGTGGACAGCATTGACAAGACTCTTAGAGGCATCTCCAGTGAAGTGATCGGAAGCTCACCTATCCAGGAACTCAGGCTGGCCTCCGCCTTTCTGGGGGAGGCTTACATTGATGTCATCTGCCTGGTGGCTCGGGTTATGCTGTGGTCAGTCACAGCCCGACGTGCCTTATGGCTCCAACCATGGTTGGCTGATCCAGCTTCCAAGCAGGTTTGGTGCCGAATTCCTTTTGAGGGTACTTCCGTCTTCGGCAACAAGCTAGACAGCGCCAAATTCCAGGCCAAGGGGGGCAAGTCTTGGTTCCACCCTCAGGATCAGTGCTTACAGGGCCAGCGACAGGCCTTTCTGAGGAAACAGAATACCGAGCGGGCCAGGGAAGCTACAGAGTAGCTACAGGCCTGTCCGGGAGTTTACAAGATCCTGGAGAGCCAGACAGTCTTCATTCAAGAAACCTGCAAAGGGTGGTTCCTCCAGCAACTGGGAATCCACAAAGTCTTTTTGAGATTGGGCCCATTCAGGCATGCAAGGTGGGGGCTCTTCTTCTCCACTTTCGGCATGTCTGGGCGGCCTCAATCCAGAACTTCTGGACCATCAAAACGGTCTCCTCGGGTCACGCGTGGGTCTTCAACAGCACGCCTGGGATCAGATTCAATCCTACGTTCCTTCCACATTCAGAAGAGAAAAAGCAGAACCCTCACAGTCCCTCATGATTTTTGGAGCCCTCTTCAACACAGTAGAGGGCACCATCTCGCTGCCCGAGGAGAAGATTGTGGTGGTCCGAGACAGAATCCGTTCAGCTCTCGTTTCATCTCACCTCTTGGCCCTCCAGTGTCTGAAAATCATTGGCACCATGGCAGCCACAATTTCCATGGTGAAGTGGGCACAGTTGTGGACACGACCTTTCCAGAAAGGTTTTCTCAAGCAATGGAGATCAGACAGCAAGAGCCAACGCATCTACCTTACCCCGACTATGAGGGTGTCTTTTCTTTTGTGGCTTCGGCAGGAAGACAGAAATCAACCAGAAATCAACCTTTTTGCCTCCCCATGCAACAACAAATTGGCCAAGTACTACTCAAGGTTCCGAGACCCTCAGGCCTATGGGATAGATGTCCTCACAGATCAGTGGAGGTTCCAAAAAACGTATGCCTTTCTTCCGATGCCTGTGATACTCCAGTTCTTTCGGAGGCTCAGAACAGAGAAGGTGGAAGTGAAATCGATAATCCCTTTCTGGCCTAACAGGCCATGGTTCCCTTTCTTGAAACTCCTCAGTTATCGGGACCCAGTTCCCTGGACCTATTGTCTCAGGGCACAACACTGCACCTTCGTCCTTCCCACCTGCACCTCAGGGCTTGGTTCTTGAGAGGGAAAGGTTCAAAGCTCTAGGCTGGTCCTCCTTAACTCCAGAAAAAGAAGCACCAAAAGGGTCTATGAACGAATATGGGCCAGGTTCACGGATCACATGTCCTCCAGGTCCAACTTGTGTAGTGATGCTTTATCTGTGTGTTTATACATTTAAGGTATCCTTTTTTTTTTAATGATGTGTCGTTAGAGGTAATGAGTTTATCAACTTCAATGAAAGCAATGTTTTTAAATTAAATGATTTAGGTGTATATCACCACAATAAAATTTGATACAAAACTTTTTTATATACAACCGTGTAGAGTGCCCTTTCTGACCAGAATAGCTGTCTGTTTTATCCCTGGGATGCCTACTTTATAGACCATCCGAGGGATAGATTCTTTTTTATACAAGTATATGCAATTGGCTACGGCCAGAACCTCAAATTTGGAGGAGAGGCAGTAAACAAATAGTTCTGCTACCTTACTACTAATAAAGAGTGAATGACTTTATGGCCACTTTAGCAGCTTTGCAGTTTCTAGCTAATGTTTATTTTGGGATTCTAGTTGATCCAATCTGACCATACTTCACCTCTAGCTAATAAATACCTCTGACACACCTTATGTTTAATCTATGTTTAAATATTTAATTAACGCTATACTAATAACAAGAGAACCCCTTTGAGAAATGGCTTTTATTCTGGGTGAGGATATTGATAGAGAAATAAAGGAAACTTTTGAAGGGAACACATCACAACTTCTGAATAACACTGAGGAAATTAGGGAAGGATTTAAGGAACATAAAAAACTTTTGATAAAGCATCTGAACAGAAAATGGGAGGTCTCATTTTTAGAAACATACATTCAACACAAAATAGTCCCAAGAGGACTAAGAGACAAGACCATCCCAGCTGAACATTTGCATAATGATAGATTCCTTCCGAAATGGAAGGAACTATGTATCAACCATGGTATAGCAGTTATGACACTAATAGTGGAAGAGGAAAAAATCCAAATGACAGAACTTAAGAATAAAATAGAGGAAAGTGCCAAGGGGTTAGACCTATTAAAAGAAGAGGAGGAATTTTCAAAGCAAAATGAATTATTAAAAAAAGAAATAGAGAAAGTACAACAAAATTTGAAGGCAACTAAACAATCAAAATATAGAAGAGACACTCAGGATTTTGAGAGAGATCAGGCCTTTGACCTAACGATTAGAAGAGGGAGCAGTGGCTCAACTCGAAGAGGATCTAGATCTCAGTCACATAATAGACAAGATAGATCCCCTTCCACAGTAGAAGAAAACGGTAATAATAAAACAGTGACTTTTTTAGAGGAGGAGGGGGTGGGAGAAAAAGTAACAAACACCCCCTCAACGAGCAACTCATCCGAAAAGAAACAAAACAAAAACAAAAAACGAGAGAACTACCCAAGGCAACAAAGGGGCGGCTCACAGACAAGAAGCCAAAACCGTTAAAAGCTTTATCTAGTGACGTCATGTCAGGAGAGGACAGGACTGTCATCAATTTATCCTCATTTCCTCTAGCAGAAAGACACATTCGGTTATTACAACATGGAATGTCTTTTTCACCAGTAAGCTCCATGGATGAATTTACTGTTTACAAAGACGTAGTATTATTTCTAAGAAAAGTTTTTTTCAGATCACTATATGAACAAAACGGACCCATGGAGCCTAATAATGGTGATCTCGATGAGGATGATCAAAATGCAATTGACATCCTCAATTCTTTATTAGAGGAAAATGAAAATCCACAAATAGATTCCCCAACTAGAAGATCAGCAAATCTTAATATAAGATCTACAAAAATGCCATCACTGGGAAAAAAAAAATGTCTGAGTATTTTCTTAGAAACGGTCCAGGTAGATTTAATAGAAATCCCTTGGAAACAGATAGGTCATGACAACCTCACCCCAACAGAACGGAAAGCACTAAAGGAACTCAAAGAGGAAAAACAAGTCATAATTAAAAGAAGCGACAAGGGCGGTAACATCGTCCTTATGGACGATGAAGACTATGAAAAAGAAGCCAAGCGCCTCTTAGGAGACCTGAATACTTATCAAAAACTAGATTATGACCCCTTTCCGGGAGTGGTACGAGAACTGAACAGTAGATTGGATGATGCAGTGGAGGTGGGTCTATTAACAAAAAAGGAATTTGAATATCTCTCAGTAGATGACTACAATATTCCCACCTTCTACTGCATCCCAAAAGTTCACAAATCCCTGGAAAAACCCCCAGGGAGACCAATCGTGTCCGCTATCCGAGGACCCCTAGACAGAGTAGGAAAATACTTGGATTCCTTATTAAAAACTATGGTAAACGAATTAAAATCGTTCGTACAGGACACACGGCACGTATTAGCCAAAGTCGCAGACCTGAGAATCACAGAAGAAGCATGGTTAGTAAGTATCGATGTAGAGTCATTATATACATCGATACCACATGACTGGGGAATAGCAGCAGTTAAAGGATTTCTGGAAAAAAGTTTTCCAGAATTCGGGCCTCAAAATGAATTTCTCATTGAACTTCTGGAATTTGCGCTACATCACAACTTCTTTCAGTTCTCAAGGAAATTTTATCAACAGATCAAAGGCACCTCAATGGGGGCAGCATGGGCACCAGCCTACGCGTGCCTCCATTTGGGATGCTGGGAGGAAGAGGAAGTATATATCCACCCGCTGTACCTCAGCCACGTACATACGTGGCTGAGGTACATCGATGACGTGCTGGTCGTGTCGGTGGGTGGCATTGTTTCTCTGCATGAGTTCGTTGCAGAACTCAATGTCAATCAGCGTAACATACGGCTGACCTACGCATACGACCGGCACAAACTCTCATTTTTAGATCTGACCATCAGACTTGAAGATGGCAGGGTGAGCACCTGCACCTACCGTAAACAAACGCCAGCAAACACACTACTCAGGGCAGACAGCCACCACCCCCCCTGGCTTAAAATTGGAATCCCCATAGGACAGTTCATAAGAATAAAGCGAAACTGTTCTGACACTAAAGATCTAATCAGGGAGTCAAAAGAACTATATAAAAGATTCAGGGAAAGGGGTTACTCCCATCGTCAGATCCGTAGAGCAAAACAAAAAGCAGCAACACGAACTAGAGGAAGCCTACTAACTATAAGCCAAAAACCTATACCATCAAAAACAACAGAATCTAGCCCCGTAAGACTCATCACTACTTATGGAGCACAATGGGGCTCCGTACGTAAAGTATTGGAAGAAAACTGGAATGTATTGCTAAAAAATAAAAATATAGCAAAAATAGTAGGGGAAAGACCCAAGATGGTAGCCCGAAGATCCAAAAGTATAGGGGACATTCTTATACACTCAGAATTCACTAAACACCATAACCCCACTTGGTTGTGTAGATTTCCACGCAGTAGGGGTATGTTTCTATGTACGAAATGCCAGATATGCCCACATGTAGAAAGAACAGACACGTTCAGAGATGCAAAAGGTGAAAAAGAATTTGAAATTAGGGAGCTAATAAATTGTTCCACCTCTAAGGTGATATATATGATCACTTGTCCGTGCCTAGGGATGAGCCGAACACCCCCCGGTTCGGTTTGCACCAGAACCCGCGAACGGACCGAAAGTTCGCACAAACGTTAGAACCCCATTGACGTCTATGGGACTCGAACGTTCGAAATCAAAAGTGCTCATTTTAAAGGCTAATTTGCATGGTATTGTCCTAAAAAGGGTTTGGGGACCCGGGTCCTACCCCAGGGGACATGTATCAATGCAAAAAAAACTTTTAAAAACGGCCGTTTTTTCGGGAGCAGTGATTTTAATGATGCTTAAAGTAAAAAAAAAAAGTGAAATATTCCTTTAAATATCGTACCTGGGGGGTGTCTATAGTATGCCTGTAAAGTGACGCGTGTTTCCCATGTTTAGAACAGTCCCTGCACCAAATGTCATTTTTAAAGGAAAAAATCTCATTTAAGACTGCTTGCGGGTTTAATGTCATGTCGGGTCATGGCAATATGGATGAAAATCAGTGAGACAAACGGCATGGGTACCCCCCAGTCCATTACCAGGCCCTTTGGGTCTTGTATGGATATTAAGGGGAACCCCGCACCCAAATTAAAATAAGGAAAGGTGTGGGGCCACCAGGCCCTATATACTCTGAACAGCAGTATACAGGCGGTGCAAACAAGACAGGGACTGTAGGTTTGTTGTTAAGTAGAATCTGTTTGTATTTTTGAACATTTTTAACGTGTTTAGCTCCAGCCAAAAAATCTTTTCTAAGCTTTTTGGAAAACATAGGGAAGGGTTATCACCCCTGTGACATTTGTTTTGCTGTCTTTCCTCCTCTTCAGAAGATTTCACCTCACTTTTTTGTCCCAATGAAAAATGTTTTTTGAAATTTTGGGTTTTTTTGTGGAACAAGGATTGGAAAGCATCAGTGGAAAGGAGAAATTGTTTTCCCATATTAACTCTTACAGGAGAGAATTTCCCTTCCTAGGGGTAGATTTCATCTCACTTCCTGTTGTCTCCTTCCGTTTGCAAGTAGGAGTCGTTTGTAAGTTAGATGTTTGAAAGTAGGGTCCTGCCCTATATACTCAGCAGAAATTTGGGCCTTAGGTGTTGCTGTGGCCACAACACTGTAAGCCCTCACAGGGCCCTGCTGTGAAATATTAGATCAAGAATTGTAATTACATGCCCCTGTTAAACAGGAGCTGAAAAATTAGGCCTTAGGCACTGGTGCTGGTGCCACAACACTGCAACCCCTCACAGACACTCTAGTTGGAACGCAGGAACGAGCCCTGCTGCAAAGTATTGCTTCAAAAATTGTAATTACACGCCCCTGTTAGACAGGGGCAGAAAAATTGGGCCTTAGGCACTGGTGCTGGTGCCACAACACTGCAACCCCTCACAGACACTCTAGTTGGAATGCAGGAACGAGCCCTGCTGCAAAGTATTGCATCAAAAATTGTAATTACACGCCCCTGTTAGACAGGGGCAGAAAAATTGGGCCTTAGGCACTGGTGCTGGTGCCACAAAACTGCAACCCCTCACAGACACTCTAGTTGGAACGCAGGAACGAGCCCTGCTGCAAAGTATTGCATCAAAAATTGTAATTACACGCCCCTGTTAGACAGGGGCAGAAAAATTGGGCCTTAGGCACTGGTGCTGGTGCCACAACACTGCAACCCCTCACAGACACTCTAGTTGGAATGCAGGAACGAGCCCTGCTGCAAAGTATTACATCAAAAATTGTAATTACACGCCCCTGTTAAACAGGGGCTGAAAAATTGTGCCTTAGGCACTGGTGGTGGCGCCCAGAACCAAAAATGTTCTTACAAGCTATCAGCGTGATGATTGAGGAGGAAGAGGATAATTACTCAGGGATAGTCACTCAGCATCAGCATAGGCAGTCTTTGAAGGGATCTGAGATTTCAAAAAAAATTATTCGGTTACATCAGCATCAGGTGCTTGGTAGCTGGTGGTGATCCAAGACTGATTCATTTTTATGAAGGTCAGCCGATCGACCGAGTCGGTGGACAGACGCACCCTGTGATCGGTTACCACGCCTCCAGCAGCACTGAATGTGCGTTCCAAAAGAACGCTGGATGCAGGACAGGCCAGTAGCTCAATTGCATACTGTGCAAGCTCTGGCCAGTGATCCATCCTCAAGACCCAGTAACCCAGAGGATTTTCGGTGGGAAAGGTGTCCAAGTCTGATCTTGCCCCTAGGTATTCCTGCACCATGTAAAACAGACGCTGGCGATGGTTGCTGGAACCGATCATACCTTGGGGCTGCGGACCAAAAAATTGTCTGAACGCATCGGTCAGACGGCCACCTTCTCCACCGCTCCTTCTTTGACTGACCGAAGCCTCAGCAACACGTTGTCCAGAAACAGGAGTTTGTAACCTCCCAGTCTCTGGGAACGCGTTGCACAGACCTTTCTGCAAGGCCTCCCGAAGATGTTTCATCCTCTGCTCCCTCTGCGATGGCAAGATAAGGTCTGCAACCTTACCCTTGTAACGTGGATCAAGGAGGGTTGCCAGCCAGTATTGGTCCTTCTCCTTGATACCACGAATACGAGGATCCTTACGCAGGCTTTGCAGGATCAGGGAGGCCATGCAGCGTAGGTTTGCTGAGGCATTCGGTCCGGAGTCCTCTGGGTCACTAAGGACAACAACGTCACCTCCTCCCAGCCACGTACAAGTCCATGTGTTCCTTGGGACTGATCCCTTAAAGACTGCTGCTGATGCTGAGTGCCAGGCTCCACCTCCATACTGACACAATCTTCCTCCTCCTCCTCCTCGTCCTCTTCCTGTGTGATCGGCGGGCACGCAGGAACACTGTCTGGATAAAGGGGGCCTTGAGAGCTAAGGAAGTCCTCCTCTTCCTGCCTCTGTTCTGCCTCAAGTGCCCTGTCCATTATTCCATGCAGCGTGTGCTCCAACAGGTGGACAAGGGGGACAGTGTCACTGATGCATGCACTGTCAGTGCTCACCATCCTCGTGGCCTCCTCGAATGGTGACAGGACAGTGCATGCATCCCTGATCATGGCCCACTGGTGTGGGGAAAAAAAACCAAGCTCCCCTGACCCTGTCCTGGTGCCATAGTCGCACAGGTACTCATTGATGGCCCTCTGCTGCATGTGCAGCCGCTGCAGCATGGCCAACGTTGAGTTCCACCTGGTGGGCATGTCACAGATTAGGCGGTTCTTGGGCAGGTTAAACTCCTTTTGGAGGTCCGTCAGCCGAGCACTGGCATTATATGACCGGCGGAAATGCACACAGACTTTCCTGGCCTGCCTCAGGACATCCTGTAAGCCCGGGTACCTGCCCAAGAACCGCTGCACCACCAAGTTAAGGACGTGAGCCAAACAGGGTACATGGGTCATTTGTCCCTGTCGGAGGGCAGAGAGGAGGTTGGTGCCATTGTCGCAAACCACCATTCCTGCCTTAAGTTGGCGTGGCGTCAACCACCTCTGAACCTGCCCCTGCAGAGCTGACAGAACCTCTGCCCCAGTGTGGCTCCTGTCCCCCAAGCACACCAGCTCAAGCACCGCATGGCATCTTTTGGCCTGCGTACTTGCGTAGCCCCTTGAACGCCTACGGAGCACCGCTGGTTCCAAGGAAGAGGCCATGGAGGAAGAAGAAGAGGAGGGGGTGGAGGAGAGAGGTGTGTCACAATCAGCATTTTGGAGGCGTGGTGGCGGAACAACCTCCAACACTACTGCACCTTGTCCTGCATCCTTCCCAGCTGCCAGCAGAGTCACCCAATGCGCCGTGAAACTTAGGTAACGTCCCTGTCCATGCCTGCTGGACCATGAGTCAGCGGTAATATGCACCTTACCGCTGACCGCCCTGTCCAGCGAGGCAAGGACATTGCCTTCCACATGCCGGTAGAGAGCCGGAATCGCCTTCCGTGAGAAAAAGTGGCGTTTGGGTACCTGCCACTGAGGAACCGCACATTCCACAAACTCACGGAAGGGGGCAGAGTCTACCAACTGAAAAGGCAGCAGTTGAAGTGCTAGCAATTTTGCCAAGCTAGCATTCAACCGCTGGGCATGTGGATGGCTGGGAGCAAACTTCTTTCGGCGGTGCAGCAGCTGGGGCAGGGAAATTTGCCTGGTACAATCTGACGTTGGTGTACCAAAAGCAGATTGCCCACAAGTACTTGGCTGTGACACACCTAATTCTACACCTTCATTCCTCTCACTGCAGGTCTCAGAGAGGACTGAAGGTCTAGTGGGGTTGGAAATCTCAGCTGATGAGGAGCAAGGAGAGATCCTCTTTGTTCTTTGGTGTGGGTCTTTTAGATACGCTTGCCAACGAACTGCATGGCAGGTCAACATATGTCTGGTCAAGCATGTGGTACCCAAGCGGGAGATGTTTTGGCCACGCGAGATACGCTTGAGACATATGTTGCAAATAGCAGCGGTGCGATCTGATGCACTCGTCTCAAAAAAGGCCCACACCAAAGAACTTTTTGAATAACGCGCAGAGACTGCAGCGCCCTGCACATGTGGAGCTTTGGGGTGTGATGCAGTCAATGTGCTGCCCTTAGGCTGGCCCCTGGAGGGCATCCTGCCTCGTTGGTGATGTGCCGCCTCCTCCTCCTCCTCCTCCTCTCTCCTATCAGGCACCCACGTTGAGTCAGTGACCTCATCATCCCCTCCCTCCTCATCACTGGAGCAAACCTGGCAGTATGCTGCAGCAGGGGGAGCATGACTGCCAGATTGCTGTCCTTCTTGGGCACCCCCTCTGTCCGTGCTCATGTTACTGCCTTCATCGAGCTCAGTATCATCATCAGAGCCTTCCAAACGCTGGGCATCCTCCTGGAGCATGTACCCAACACTGTGGTCAAACAGTTCGAGGGAATCCTCAGGAGGACATGGTGGAGCTAGGGAAGGAGTCACTGATGACATTGAGCTGAGGGAAGAGGCCGCTGCTTTGCCAGACAAAGCACCCTGGGCATGGGTGAGAGAGGATGAGGAGGATGAGGACGGCTTGGCATGTTGCGGCTCAACACGGCCAGCTGCCGAAAAAAAGGCCAAGCGTGTCCCATGGCCACGTGCTGATGAGGATGCACCGTCTCCACGACCAGCACTAGACACAGAGCCTGCTTGCCCTCTCTTATTGGCTTGTGACTGTCTGCCTCTCCTTCTTGGCCTTCCAGACATACTAATGGCCTGTAGCTGCACTAAGCTGGGATAGAACACCTGTAATTTTCTTCAGGTAGCTTTATATACTGTAACCAGACAAGCCTGCCTGTCAGTAGGAAGATAACAGGAACGGATCTAGCTGAACACTGTGAGCAGGACGCACTGTACTAAATGTAAATAGTCTAGCTGCCTGACCGTGGTACTAATAGGATCAAGTAGAACACCTGTAATTTTCTTCAGGTAGCTTTATATACTGTAACCAGACAAGCCTGCCTGTCAGTAGGAAGATAACAGGAACGGATCTAGCTGAACACTGTGAGCAGGACGCACTGTACTAAATGTAAATAGTCTAGCTGCCTGACCGTGGTACTAATAGGATCAAATAGAACACCTGTAATTTTCTTCAGGTAGCTTTATATACTGTAACCAGACAAGCCTGCCTGTCAGTAGGAAGATAACAGGAACGGATCTAGCTGAACACTGTGAGCAGGATGCACTGCACTAAATGTAAATAGTCTAGCTGCCTGACCGTGGTACTAATAGGATCAAATAGAACACCTGTAATTTTCTTCAGGTAGCTTTATATACTGTAACCAGACAAGCCTGCCTGTCAGTAGGAAGATAACAGGAACGGATCTAGCTGAACACTGTGAGCAGGACGCACTGCAATCAATGTAAATAGTCTAGAAGATAACAGGAACGGATCTAGCTGAACACTGTGAGCAGGACGCACAGCACTAAATGTAAATAGCAGGAACGGATCTAGCTGAACACTGTGAGCAGGACGCACTGCACTAAATGTAAATAGCAGGAACGGATCTAGCTGAACACTGTGAGCAGGACGCACTGCACTAAATGTAAATAGCAGGAACGGATCTAGCTGAACACTGTGAGCAGGACGCACTGCACTAAATGTAAATAGCAGGAACGGATCTAGCTGAACACTGTGAGCAGGACGCACTGCACTAAATGTAAATAACAGGAACGGATCTAGCTGAACACTGTGAGCAGGACGCACTGCACTAAATGTAAATAACAGGAACGGATCTAGCTGAACACTGTGAGCAGGACGCACTGCACTAAATGTAAATAGTCTAGAAGATAACAGGAACAGATCTAGCTGAACACTGTGAGCAGGACGCACTGCACTAAATGTAAATAGCAGGAACGGATCTAGCTGAACACTGTGAGCAGGACGCACTGCACTAAATGTAAATAGCAGGAACGGATCTAGCTGAACACTGTGAGCAGGACGCACTGCACTAAATGTAAATAGCAGGAACGGATCTAGCTGAACACTGTGAGCAGGACGCACTGCACTAAATGTAAATAACAGGAACGGATCTAGCTGAACACTGTGAGCAGGACGCACTGCACTAAATGTAAATAGCAGGAACGGATCTAGCTGAACACTGTGAGCAGGACGCACTGCACTAAATGTAAATAGCAGGAACGGATCTAGCTGAACACTGTGAGCAGGACGCACTGCACTAAATGTAAATAGCAGGAACGGATCTAGCTGAACACTGTGAGCAGGACGCACTGCACTAAATGTAAATAACAGGAACGGATCTAGCTGAACACTGTGAGCAGGACGCACTGCACTAAATGTAAATAGCAGGAACGGATCTAGCTGAACACTGTGAGCAGGACGCACTGCACTAAATGTAAATAGCAGGAACGGATCTAGCTGAACACTGTGAGCAGGACGCACTGCACTAAATGTAAATAGTCTAGAAGATAACAGGAACGGATCTAGCTGAACACTGTGAGCAGGACGCACTGCACTAAATGTAAATAGTCTAGATAGAAGATAACAGGAACAGATCTAGCTAAACTGAATACAGTGTATATATATATATGCAACACCTGGGATGCATATATATACACAATACACTGTAAGTGCAGCTAACTGACTGACTGTTCTGCCTAATCTATCTAACTCAAATGAAATGACACTGTCTCTCTCTCTCTCTATCTCTCAGCACACCGGAACACACACTACACAGGGCCGCCGTGCAGGCGGCCTTATATAGTGTGGGGCGTGTACTAAATCCCCTGAGCCATAATTGGCCAAAGCCACCCTGGCTTTGGCCAATTACAGCTCTCTCTACTGACGCTGTGATTGGCCAAGCATGCGGGTCATAGTGCATGCTTGGCCAATCATCAGCCAGCAATGCACTGCGATGCCGCAGTGAATTATGGGCCGTGACGCGCCACACAAATTTGGCGCGAACGGCCCATATCGTTCGCAATTCGGCGAACGGTCGAACAGCCGATGTTCGAGTCGAACATGGGTTCGACTCGAACACGAAGCTCATCCCTATCCGTGCCCTAAAATCTATATCGGGAAGACCAAGAGGCCCCTCAAGGTCAGAATAGGGGAACATTTGAGAGACATCAAAAAGGAAAGAGAGAGAATACTGAAGGGGGAACTTAAAGAGAAAAAAGAAGAACGACCAGTAGCCAAACATTTCGCACGACACCATCATGGCGAAATTGAAGGCCTGAAAGTAAAAGGTATATATGTTTTGAAGTTACCAGAGAGAAAAGGGGATTTTGATTGTATTCTATTACAAAAAGAAAAATGGTGGATCTATACCCTGAAATCTTTAGCACCCCTCGGTATGAACACTGAGCTAAATCTACAGCCTTTTTTTAAACCAATAAAGTAGTTCTGAATTAAAACAATAGGTCCCGGTGCTGTATATATTTGATATATTTGATATATTAATTTTCCCTCCCCCCCCTCCCTTCCCCATCCCCCCCCAACCCTCTCCCTCCCTCTCCCCTCTCTTCTCTCTCCCCCTATTTCTCTCTTCCCTCTTCCCCTTGTCCATCTATTCCTGTTAAGATTTATTTCTTAAGGACTCGCTGACCAATATTGAGCCCACTTAGACTGCCATCAGTTCCCCCCTAAAAATAAATGATAATGACCACAAGTAAGGGATTGGCTTAATCCCAAGGTTTATTTTCCTCTGTGTTATTTGTTGGTGTTTTCCGTCTGTTTGTGTGATTTCCCCTAATTATAAAGTACCAATTGTACAAGACCCTCTACCAAATCCCCAATACATGAATCGTAAAGAATTGCTAATTACAAATAAATAAGAAAAATACAGCAATAGTAGCGAAATGCAAAGTAAACATAGAAATGTTACAGATGAATAAAAGACAACCACCCAAGCTGTCATTTAAGTTTGTCCTTAACTGTTTTTGAATAAAAATAAGAAAAGGAGGAGCGACCACACCCGTATTTACTATAAAGGAGAGGTGGGGGTCAGCCCTCTGAACGTCCAGTTGAAGCTACTTAACCCACCTGTTGCGAAACGCGTCAATGTTAACTACAAGCAGGGTAGCCGTGGAAAGTGATCCCCGAAGTATCCCATAATAGCGGAGGAGCGGTCTGGCTGAGACCTACCGCACTTGAGATGACTATGTGAGAGGAGCTGACAGTGAGCTTGCTCTAAGCCAAAACCGAACGGAAGCATTGTGGAAACTAGGAGCGACTAATTGCCAGATGATCATTTGATCTGTGAGCATATGATCAGCTATACAGCACAGCAGGACAAGTCACGATCGTGCTACCGTGATCCAACACTCATCAGCAGCTGCTTGACTACCTAAGGGCTAACAGCCGGACAAGCATCCCGCCTCCAGCAATGTGACAGATGAGCGGCTAATCGCCAGAAGATCATCCGATCTACTTGTGGACGATCAGTCACACAGTGCAGCGGGACAAGCGAAGAACTGACCTCTGTGACCTAACATTCACTAGCAGCTGCTTCGCAATCCAAGCGCGAGTAGCTGGGAAAGGCAAGGAGCTCACTTCACCAGAGTCCACACAAGAAAGGGAACTGGTAAAGTAACAACAAATATTTACTTTATATAATCCACAGCATTCCGGTTTTGCAAATATAACTGATAGATATGTAATAATACCCTGCATGACCCATGGGTTGTGCTAAATGTTTGATTGATCAGAGGGATAAGAGACTAATGACATAACGCTCTTACTATCACTGAACACTCTCATGGACATAAATGCTTATCATGGCTATCTATTTTAAAATGTGATTTGAATCTAGAGTAAATTCCCTATATTCCTACATCTAAATTACATCAATGGATCAGCTTAAAGAGGACTTTCTAATACATCTCTGAGGACTCACTACAAATTAAAGCACTTTGGCTTCATTTTTGCCTCATTTACCGCCCCAATTACCGCCCCCCCCCCCCCCCCCCCCGCTCCATGATTAAACCCTAGCCATTTTTGCTAATATAAAATAAATTATATCCCCGGGGACCACCTCTGCACGGTGCTCCCATAATAGATTATATAATCAGATTTGATTCATTAATAAATGGAATAATTATAGAGGCAATTAGCCTACTGGAACTGCCAGGCAGAAGTGGATCACTTCAGGCGCCTGCATTATATGTTATTTGTTAGTTGTTATATGTGAGTATCGTCTGTCTGAATGTTAGTCATGTGTAACATTGATGCTTTATCTGTGTGTTTATACATTTAAGGTATCCTTTTTTTTTTTTATGATGTGTCGTTAGAGGTAATGAGTTTATCAACTTCAATGAAAGCAATATAATGTTTTTAAATTAAATGATTTAGGTGTATATCACCACAATAAAATTTGACACAAAACTTTTTTATATACAACCGTGTAGAGTGCCCTTTCTGACCAGAAGTAGCTGTCTGTTTTATCCCTGGGATGCCTACTTTATAGACCATCCGAGGGATAGATTCTTTTTTATACAAGTATATGCAATTGGCTACGGCCAGAACCTCAAATTTGGAGGAGAGGCAGTGAACAAATAGTTCTGCTACCTTACTACTAATAGAGAGTGAATGACTTTATAGTCACTTTAGCAGCTTTGCAGTTTCTAGCTAATGTTTATTTTGGGATTCTAGTTGATCCAATCTGACCATACTTCACCTCTAGCTAATAAATACCTCTGACACACCTTATGTTTAAACTATGTTTAAATATTTAATTAACTCTATACTAATAACAAGAGAACCCCTTTGAGAAATGGCTTTTATTCTGGGTGAGGATATTGATAGAGAAATAAAGGAAACTTTTGAAGGGAACACATCACAACTTCTGAATAACACTGAGGAAATTAGGGAAGGATTTAAAGAACATAAAAAACTTTTGATAAAGCACCTGAACAGAAAATGGGACGTCTCATTTTTAGAAACATACATTCAACACAAAATAGTCCCAAGAGGACTAAGAGACAAGACCATCCCAGCTGAACATTTGCATAATGATAGATTCCTTCTGAAATGGAAGGAACTATGTATCAACCATGGTATAGCAGTTATGACACTAATAGTGGAAGAGGAAAAAATCCAAATGACAGAACTTAAGAATAAAATAGAGGAAAGTGCCAAGGGGTTAGACCTATTAAAAGAAGAGGAGGAATTTTCAAAGCAAAATGAATTATTAAAAAAAGAAATAGAGAAAGTACAACAAAATTTGAAGGCAACTAAACAATCAAAATATAGAAGAGACACTCAGGATTTTGAGAGAGATCAGGCCTTTGACCTAACGATTAGAAGAGGGAGAAGTGGCTCAACTCGAAGAGGATCTAGATCTCAGTCACATAATAGACGAGATAGATCCCCTTCCACAGTAGAAGAAAACGGTAATAATAAAACAGTGACTTTTTTAGAGGAGGAGGGGGTGGGAGAAAAAGTAACAAACACCCCCTCAACGAGCAACTCATCCGAAAAGAAACAAAACGAAAACAAAAAACGAGAGAACTACCCAAGGCAACAAAGGGGCGGCTCACGGACAAGAAGCCAAAACCGGTAAAAGCTTTATCTAATGACGTCATGTCAGGAGAGGACAGGACTGTCATCAATTTATCCTCATTTCCTCTAACAGAAAGACACATTCAGTTATTACAACATGGAATGTCTTTTTCACCAGTAAGCTCCATGGATGAATTTACCGTTTACAAAGACATAGTATTATTTCTAAGAAAAGTTTTTTTCAGATCACTATATGAACAAAACGGACCCATGGACCCTAATAATGGTGATCTCGATGAGGATGATCAAAAGGCAATTGACATCCTCAATTCTTTACTAGAGGAAAATGAAAATCCACAAATAGATTCCCCAACTAGAAGATCAGCAAATCTTAATATAAGATCTACAAAAATGCCATCACTGGGAAAAAATAAATGGCTGAGTATTTTCTTAGAAATGGTCCAGGTAGATTTATAGGGCGTACACACGGTCGGACTTTCTTCGGACATTCCGACAACAAAATCCTAGGATTTTTTCCGACGGATGTTGGCTCAAACTTGTCTTGCATACACACGGTCACACAAAGTTGTCGAAAAATCCGATCGTTCTAAACGCGGTGACGTAAAAGACGTACATCGGGACTATAAACGGGGCTGTGGCCAATAGCTTTCATCTCTTTATTTATTCTGAGCATGCGTGGCACTTTGTTCGTCGGATTTGTGTACACACGATCGGAATTTCTGACAACGGATTTTGTTGTCGGAAAATTTTATCTCCTGCTCTCCAACTTTGTGTGTTGGAAAATCCGATGGAAAATGTCCGATGGAGCCCACGCGCGGTCGGAATTTCCGACAACGCGCTCCGATCGGACATTTTCCATCGGAAAATCCGACCGTGTGTACGGGGCATTAGAAGAAATCCCTTGGAAACAGATAGTTCATGAAAACCTCACCCCAACAGAACGGAAAGCACTAAAGGAACTCAAAGAGGCAAAGCAAGTCATAATTAATAGAAGCGACAAGGGCGGTAACATCGTCCTTGTGGACGATGAAGACTATGAAAAAGAAGCCAAGCGCCTCTTAGGAGACCTGAATACTTATCAAAAACTAGATTATGACCCCTTTCTGGGAGTGGTACGAGAACTGAACAGTAGATTGGATGATGCAGTGGAGGTGGGTCTATTAACAAAAAAGGAATTTGAATATCTCTCAGTAGATGACTACAATATTCCCACCTTCTACTGCTTCCCAAAAGTTCCCAAATCCCTGGAAAAACCTCCAGGGAGACCAATCGTGTCCGCTATCCGAGGACCCCTAGACAGAGTAGGAAAATACTTGGATTCCTTATTAAAAACTATGGTAAAAGAATTAAAATCGTTCGTACAGGACACACGGCACGTATTAGCCAAAGTCGCAGACCTGAGAATCACAGAAGAAGCATGGTTTGTAGTACCCTAACCCCACTTAGTTGTGTAAATTTCCAAACAGTAGGGGTATGTTTCCATGTACGAAATGCCAGATATGCCCACATGTAGAAAGAACAGACACGTTCAGAGATGCAAAAGGTGAAAAAGAATTTGAAATTTAGGAGCTAATAAATTGTTCCACCTTTAAGGTGATATATATGATCACTTGTCCGTGCCCTAAAATCTATATTGGGAAGACCAAGAGGCCCCTCAAGGTCAGAATAGGGGAACATTTGAGAGACATCAAAAAGGAAAGAGAGAGAATACTGAAGGGGGAACTTAAAGAGAAAAAAGAAGAACGACCAGTAGCCAAACATTTTGCACGACACCATCATGGCGAAATAGAAGGCCTGAAAGTAAAAGGTATATATGTTTTAAAGTTACCAGAGAGAAGAGGGGATTTTGATTGTATTATTTTACAAAAGAAAAATGGTGGATCTATACCCTGAAATCTTTAGCACCCCTCGGTATGAACACTGAGCTAAATCTACAGCCTTTTTTTAACCAATAAAGTAGTTCTAAATTAAAACAATAGGTCCCGGTGCTGTATATGATTGATATATTTGATATAATAATTTCCCCCCCTCCCTTCCCCACCCCCCACCCCCCTTCCCCCCAACCCTCTCCCTCCCTCTTCCCTCTCTTCTCTCTCCCCCTATTTCTCTCTTCCCTCTTCCCCTTGTCCATCTATTCCTGTTAAGATTTATTTCTTAAGGACCTGCTGACCAACATTGAGCCCACTTAGACTGCCATCAGTTTCCCCCTAAAAATAAATGATAATGACCACAAGTAAGGGATTGGCTTAATCCCAAGGTTTATTTTCCTCTGTGTTATTTGTTGGTGTTCCGTCTGTTTGTGTGATTTCCCCTAATTATAAAGTACTAATTGTACAAGACCCTCTACCAAATCCCCAATACATGAATCGTAAAGAATTACTAATTACAAATAAATAAGAAAAATACAGCAATAGTAGCGAAATACAAAGTAAACATAGAAATGTTACAGATGAATAATCTTTATTTATCAAAACAATTTTACAATTTTTTACATATATAGCAAAACATATACACATCCAAAACAATTAAAAGAACCCATTTTTCAAACTCGGAATCCTCTTCCTGTCTCTATATAGGTCGTTACAAAATTACTTCATGGATGTGTATCCCATATACTTAACCAACCATACCATAACCCATCCCCCCGTCATGCACAACAAAAAAAAAAAAACCAGAGAAAAAAAAAAAAGAAAAAAGAATCCATCCCTCCCTCTCTCCCAAAAGGTCTTGTCCTATTATGTTTCATTAGGCTCCTCAGTCACTCTGAGGAGCTGTGAGGAGGCTCTAAACTCTTTCCATCTAGACCATGTACTTAATATCTGCTTACTTAACCCTTCTTCTAACACTTTTCTCTCTTCTAGAGCACGCATCTCCGCCATCTCCCATTCCCACTCTACCATGGAAGGCACACTTGTGCTTTTCCAATTTCTTGCTATAATAGTTTGTGCTGCCGTCAAGAAATATTTCAATAATCCTTTCTTTATATTTTTCAGTGATCCTGGGATCATAGATAATACAGCCACTTGTATATCCGGATATACATCGATCCCAGTCATAACACTATAAATCTCAAAAATTTTTTGCCAAAATGGTTGGATTTTAGAGCAATAGAACCAGATATGTGACAATGTGCCCTGAGCTTTAAGACACCTCCAGCATTCTTCCCCGTTAACGGGATTTATCTTATGCATATCCACAGGGCATTTATACCATCTGGCTAAGATTTTATAATTCCTTGGTGTTTGGTAGATAATGAGAGTTTATGAGTTACCATAATAGCCTTTTCCCATTTTTTCCTTGGGATATCTATCCCAAGCTCTACCTCCCACTTCTTAATATATGGTAACTCCTGAATTTTATTTTCTGAATTCAAATATTTGTAAATCTTAGATAAGACATGGAGAGGTCTATGTTCTTGTATAAAAACTTTCTCTAGTGTTGTCAGGGGCCTGTCCAATTCGGATTCTTTTATCAGAGATGAGATATACCGTTGGAGTAGTCCATATTGCATCCATTCCTTCTTATATTCTCCTCCCATAGCCTCCAGTGGAAGGATTCTATTTCCTTCCATTGTTTCTACTATTCTGGTATCTTCACATCTTCTCCATTTAAGGAATGACTTGGCTTCTAGTGCCATTGGAAATTCTGGGTTACTAAATAGTGGGGTCATAGGACCTCTGTAGGTAGATCCCAACCCTCCCTTTATCATAATATCCCATACTTTCAATGTTGATACGACTAAAGAGGGCATAGTGCCCTCCGGCGGTCTCTGCTCTCTTTTAATCCAAGGCAGTGATTTCAATTTAAGGCCTGTAATCTCTTCCTCAAGTTTTATCCATTGTTTACTATCCCTGTTGTGGAACCAATCTACTATTCTAGTTATAAATATTGCTCTAAGGTACATTATTATGTCTGGGAGGGCAAGACCACCATCTTTCTTGGTCTTATTTAGCACTATTCTACTGATTCTGGGTGTCTTGCCCGCCCAGACAAACTGCCCAATCGCTCTACGTAATTTTTTCAGGATCGTTGTTGCAGGAAAAATGGGAATTGTTTGTAGAATATATAATATTTTAGGGAGTATATCCATTTTTATGATGTTGATTCTACCTATCCAGGAAAATGTTCCTTTTTCATATTTTTGTAATGTATTTATTATTTTTTGTACCATCGGGACGTAATTATATTCCTGTAATTTGTTCAACTCAGTGGGAATATATGTACCAAGATATTTAATTGTATTAACCTGCCATTTAAAGGAGAAATCCTTTCTGAGCAGTTCCACCATGGTATTTGACAGATTAATATTCAATGCTTCAGATTTATTGTAATTTACCTTAAAATTACTCACTATCCCAAATCGTTTAAATTCTGATATCAGGTTTGGTAACGATATCAGGGGGTTTGTAATATATAGCAATATGTCGTCAGCATACACCGACATCTTATACTCTATATCACCCACTTTAATTCCTTGTATGTCTTTATTTTCCCGGACCGCAATTATTAGATGTTCCATCACTAGTATATATAATATTGGGGATAGTGGACATCCCTGTCGGGTTCCATTCGTTATAGCAATTTCCTCCGATATGCCACCATTCGCCCGAATCTTAGCCGTTGGGTTCTGATATAGGGCCATTATTTTGTCCAACAGTACAGGACCCAACCCCCACTGTACCAATGTCTCTTTAAGGAAGCTCCATCCCACCCTATCGAATGCTTTCTCAGCATCTATTGCGAGTAAACAGGATGGGATGGAGCCTCTCTGTGCATATTCCATCAGTGTGAGTGTTTTCAATGTATTGTCTCTTGCCTCTCTTCCCTTTACAAAACCCACCTGATCTAGATGTATATATGCGGGCATCATGGGGGTGAGTCTATTCGCGATTATTTTAGAATATAATCTTAAATCAATGTTTGTTAAGGATATTGGTCTATAGTTGCCACATAAAGTGAGATCTTTCTCAGGTTTTGGTATGAGTGAGATGTATGCTTGCAAACTTTGTGGGACAAGAGGCACCGATGTGGACACTACATTAAAAGTCCGTTTAATAATGGGAATAAGCTCTTCTTTAAATATTTTATAGAATCTTGGGGTAAAACCTGTGGCCTGGGCTCTTCCCCGGTACTAATGAATCAATTACCCTTTGTATTTCACCTTCTGAAAATTCCTGTTCTAATTGCGTTACTTCTAATGATGTTAATACAGGAAGTGCAGTTTCTTTAATGTATTGGTGGATATCTTGTTGCAAACCCTCTGGATTATCATTAGCCTTATGATTAGATATATTATATAGTTTCGTATAAAATGTCGAATTCTTTTAGAATCCCCTTCGGGTCATATCTCATATCACCTGCTTCTGTCTTAATCTTAACTATAGGCGAGGTCTTACACCGATTTTGTAGGGCTCTTGCCAGAAGTTTACCTGGCTTATTGCCCTGTTGATAGTATAGAGAATGATTATTATCTCTTATACGTAGTGTATGCACATTCAGCAGAGTTTGCAACTCTGTCTTCCTATCCGTTAATTCTAACAAAATTTCACGTGTTAAACTTTGTTTATGTTGAGCTTCTATTTCCGGTATTTCCTTTAATAATTGAGTTATTCTATTGTTTTTAATTTTTTTCAGTCTGGCCCCATGTTTTATGAATAGTCCTCGAATTACACATTTTAATGCCTCCCATTGAATCGGTAGAGAAGTAGTGTCTCCAATATGGTCCTGTGGGAAATTCATTATTGCCTTCCTTATCTCTAGTACACACGCCTCATCGTATAGCAGATTATCATTAAGCTTCCAGTTTCCTCTAGTATTTTCGCCTTTGAGTAAGTCAAGTGTCAGAAATATTGGCGTGTGATCTGACCATATAGCACTACCTATTTCAGCTGATGAAGTAATTGTCACTCCCAACTGATTAATCAGAAAGTAATCGATTCGATGATAAGACCCATGGACATTTGAATGGAATGTGAAATCCTTCTCCCCTGGGTGCAACGCCCGCCAGATGTCAACCAGTTGGTATTTTGCCATAAGTTCTTTAAATTTCTTCTTTTCTTTACTCGTCTGTACAATCGAGGGTGCTGTGGTATCTATACTCTTGTCCAACACAAAATTAAAATCCCCACCAATTATTGTTATCCCCTCCACTTTTTCCATGAGCTCACTAATCAATTGTGACCCTATTTTAAGCTGATTTTGATTGGGTAGGTATAAATTAATAAAAGTAAATTTTTTACCATATATATTAAGTTTAAGTAATATTGCTCTTCCATCCCTATTACACCATTTTTCAAGCACTTGATGTGGTATTGTCTTATGTATTGCAATAGATACACCTTTCGACTTGGAGTAAGTATAAGAATCATGATACCATGTAGTGTAGTATCTATTTTGAAGATTGGGAACGTGATCCGTGCGGAAATGCGTCTCCTGAAAAAAGACAATCCCTACCTTCTGTTTATGGAGAGAGTATAGAACCTGAGACCTCTTTGATGCTGAGTTAAGACCTCTAATGTTATAAGAACATATTTTCATTGTTTTTCAATACCAAGAGAGAGGGAAGAAGGGAGAAAAAGGAGAAAAAAAAAAAAAAAAACAAAAAAAAACCAACCCCCGCACTCACACACACAAAAACCCTAAACTATTGACTTATATAAAGTCTATCTTACAAACAGCGTAAGTTCCCTCTACTGGGGGAATCTGACACTGATGACCAAAATCTGTCGCTCAGTCAATGACCGCAATGACCGCACGCTGCATTTTAAATTCTATTAACTTAAATCTTTAATCTCTTATTTTCCTTCTATCCCCTCTCTTCTCATTGCTCCCCTCCAAAAAACAAAAAAAAAAAAAAAGAAAAAGGGAGGGGGGGGGGGGGCATATGGGTAGGAGGGGGGTGGGGGAGACATCTTGGAGGTAAAGATTTCCGCTCCTGTCATATATAATGTTTGCTTATAATTGCTTTATCTCGGGAAGAGGTGTAGAGGGAGGGGGAGAGGAGGGGGAAAAAAAAAAGGAGGAAAACCCTCCCGGGTCCCATCGCCTATCTTTGTACACATGCATCTAGTCACACCGCTCTAATTGTTGCCTCTAATCTCTAAGTCATAAATAATGAGGAAACAAAAAAAAAAAAAAAAAAAATTTAAAACACCTCCCATCTTTACGCCCAGAGAAGATCATATGTTGTATTACTATACATTGCAACAATCTTGTTATCATCCCCAATATCTATACCTTATTGTGTGAGATATTTCGTGCATCAAATTATACAATAACAACCAAAAACCAAAATCTATTCCTCACTATTCTATACATCTTATAGTTTACCAAAAAAAAAAAAAAAAGAGAAAAACCCTCACGGGTCCCATCGCCTATCATTGTACACATTATAACATAAACGTTGCCTCTAACCTCCATGTCATAAATAGAAAACAAAAAAAACAAAAAAAAAAAACATCTCCCATCTTTACGCCCATAGTAAATCATAAATTGTATTACCATATATTGCAAAACAATCTTGCTAACCTCCCCAATATCTATACCTTGTTATGTGATATATTTCGTGCATCAAATTATACAATAACAACCATAAACCAAAATCTATTCCTCATTATTCCATATTTCTTGTAATTTATCAAAAAAAAAAAAAACAAAAAAAAAAAAAAGGGTGGTCCTTGTTATCATCCCCAGTGGCTAATCTTTGTTGTGTAATATATTTTGTGAATCAACTTAACAATGATATGAAACTAAAATCTGTTCCTCCCTAATCCGTGTTTATTGCTTACCGATATCTCTTACTCCCCTTCTTCATTCCCCCAACTATGTGCACATATCCAAACCCCAATATAACCAATAACCTATACCCAATGTTTGTGCCCTTTATAACATGATGTGTCAAAAACCATTCACAAGTGATGTGCCCAAAAAAAAAAAAAAAAAAGAAAAAAAAAAAAGAAAAAAAACCCCCCACTACCCCATTTTATCATTTCCCTTATTGGTGTTGAACATTCTTTATCTGAACCAGTTATTATGCTAATGTTAAAGTAGTAAGTCAGATCTAAGAATTACAAAAAATAAAAAAAATTTTAAAAAAAGGGGGTAAATTAGTAGCCACCTCTCCCCCTTGCTCCACAATCTCTATCTACCCACTATCTTCATCTCACCGAGTTAATTAAGTCCTCCTCCTGTGAATAACGTAATATTATATACTAAAAATACCACCCCAGCCCCATTTTATCTACAAGTGACTTATCAGGACTTTCTGAATCTTTTTATGAACGAAATAGGCCAGTCTGGTAATTCTACTACTGGTAACTTAAGAGTTGCCAGAAACTGCGGTAAATCTTCCAAATCACTAAATACAGCCGTTAGTCCCTCTTTCTGTGCCTGTAATTGAAATGGAAATTTCCATCTATATTGTAAGTTATTTCTTCTTAGTTGTTCCACTAGGGGCTTTAATGCTCTTCTTCGGTCCAATGTAAATTTTGATAGATCTTGAAATAGTAGCAATGGATCTCCCTCATGCTGGATATTTTTATTTTGACGTGCTGCAAACATGATTCTATCCTTTATATGAGCGTAGTGCATTTTGCAGATGACATCCCGTGGTCTACTCGGATCTATTCTCCTTTTCCCCGCTACTCTATGAGCACGGTCAATTATTAGGTCTTTTACTTCTATATCCTGGATTAATTCCTGAAAATTTTTTTGCAGTGTTGTTATCAGTTCTTTTACGCTCACATCTTCTTTTAACCCTCTAATTCTGATGTTAGATCTTCTATTTCTATTTTCTTGCTCATCCAAGCAGTTACTTTGTTGATTTATTTGCTTTCCTTGATCTTGAGCTCTATCCTTTATGTTAATTAGTTCTTGTTCTGCTTTTGATATTCTGGTATCTAATATAGCTGTTTTTTCTTGTGTGATTTTTGTGGATATCTTCAGTTCTTGTATCTCTACTTTATATGAATTTTCCAATCTTTGCACATATTGGTCCATATCCGTCCTAGTTGGGAGAGATTGAATGTATTTTCTCAAGTCCCAATTTTCTTTACCCACTTCTTCTCTTGGGTCGCTCAATGAGCCTGTTGTGTCTATTGGTGAGCTGTTTCTAGGGTGATCCATCTGCTCTTCCTCTGATGATCTAGATGCCCCTGAGACTTCCACAATGTTTGAAATTTCTTGTGATGTATGTAAAGCTTGAGTTATTCGGGGGGATTGCAGCTGCAATTGTTGAAAAATCTCCTTTATATCAGATGTTTGTGTAGTTTGTGCCCCTGTAGGGTTTTTATTTTTGATTTTTGTTTTATCTTTCTTTTCCTTTTGAGATTGTGGTGTTTTGTTTCCTTTCTTGGGTGCCATGCTTCTGATAGATCTTGTTCCTCCTCTCTTCTCCTTTTCTAGGATAATTCCTTATAAATTTATGTTTTTTTTATCAGCTTATTAACCTTTTAGTGTCCTTTTTAGATGTCCATACTATACAGGGTAGTATGTATCACCTTTTTACATCCTATGTTCACCCTTTAGATTGAAATTAGAGATGCTTAACAATTCTATTGGGTAAACTCTCTTATTAATAATCACACTGTAGAATATTATTTAACCAGCTCTTATTCCAGGACTACAATCACTTGCACCAATCCGTTTAATTCATTCAGCATCTCTCTTTAAAAAAGAAGCTAATAGTGTTATCTCAGTCCACAGTATTTGTGATTTTTATGCAGTCTCTATGCCACTTTCAACATTCCTTTGTAAGACCTTGTGTATCTTTAATCATACCTGGTCTCTGGCATCTCTGGTCTCCTTACTTCTTCCCTGTAGCCCAGCAACTGTGTGTTATAGGAAGGTAGATCTCCCGGTCCTCCTGATCACTGCTGTTTGAGACCCTCGAACCGCCGCCGGAGTGTGCGTCTCACGAGTGAGCCGCCCCTGCCGCCTGCATGAGCAGACACGCCGAGGCACTCGCTTGTCTCCGCGCTATCTCCTGGCTTCGTCCTCGGTCCCGCTCCCAGCACTCCACAGGTATCGTTTCCTCCCGGGGCTCTCGATCTCTCAACCACCTCCTGCTTCAGCTGTTTTTGCTACTGTTTGACAAGTCACTCCAGTGTCGGGGATAGCATTCGGCTGTTTAACTTAGGTGTCTAGGCATTTGAATCAGCCGCCCAGACCATCCTGATCTACAGCGTCTCCAGTCAGTGCAGCGTGTCAGTCACTCGACCTCCCTAAGCGGCCATCTTGGGCGTCAGCTCCTCCCCTCGTTACAGATGAATAAAAGACAACCACCCAAGCTGTCATTTAAGTTTGTCCTTAACTGTTTTTTAATGAAAATAAGAAAAGGAGGAGCGACCACACCCAGATTAACTATAAAGGAGAGGTGGGGGTCAGCCCTCTGAACGTCCAGTTGAAGCTACTTAACCCACCTGTTGCGAAATGCGTTGACGTTAACTACATGCAGGGTAGCCGTGGAAAGTGATCCCCAAAGTATCCCATGATAGCGGAGGAGCGGTGTGGCTGAGACCTACCGCACTTGAGATGACTATGTGAGAGGAGCTGACAGTGAGCTTGCTCTAAGCCAAAACCGAACGGAAGCATTGTGGAAACTAGGAGCGACTAATTGCCAGATGATCATTTGATCTGTGAGCATATGATCAGCTATATAGCACAGCTGGACAAGTCACGATCGTGCTACCGTGATCCAACACTCATCAGCAGCTGCTTGACTACCTAAGGGCTAACAGCCGGACAAGCATCCCGCCTCCAGCAATGTGACAGATGAGCGGCTAATCGCCAGAAGATCATCCGATCTACTTGTGGACGATCAGTCACACAGTGCAGCGGGACAAGCGAAGAACTGACCTCTGTGATCTAACACTCACTAGCAGCTGCTTCGCAATTCAAGTGCGAGTAGCTGGGAAAGGCAGGGAGCTCACTTCACCAGAGTCCACACAAGAAAGGGAACTGGTAAAGTAACAACAAACATTTACTTTATATAATCCACAGCATTCCGGTTTTGCAAATATAACTGATAGATATGTAATAATACCCTGCATGACCCATGGGTTGTGCTAAATGTTTGATTGATCAGAGGGATAAGAGACTAATGACATAACGCTCTTACTATCACTGAACACTCTCATGGACATAAATGCTTATCATGGCTATCTATTTTAAAATGTGATTTGAATCTAGAGTAAATTCCCTATATTCCTACATCTAAATTACATCAATGGATCAGCTTAAAGAGGACTTTCTAATACATCTCTTAGGACTCACTACAAATTAAAGCACTTTGGCTTCATTTTTGCCTCATTTACCGCCCCAATTACCGCCCCCCGCTCCATGAATAGCTGTCTGTTTTATCCCTGGGATGCCTACTTTTATAGACCATCCGAGGGATAGATTCTTTTTTATACAAGTATATGCAATTGGCTACGGCCAGAACCTCAAATTTGGAGGAGAGGCAGTGAACAAATAGTTCTGCTACCTTACTACTAATAGAGAGTGAATGACTTTATGGTCACTTTAGCAGTTTTGCAGTTTCTAGCTAATGTTTATTTTGGGATTCTAGTTGATCCAATCTGACCATACTTCACCTCTAGCTAATAAATACCTCTGACACACCTTATGTTTAAGCTATGTTTAAATATTTAATTAACTCTATACTAATAACAAGAGAACTCCTTTGAGAAATGGCTTTTATTCTGGGTGAGGATATTGATAGAGAAATAAAGGAAACTTTTGAAGGGAACACATCACAACTTCTGAATAACACTGAGGAAATTAGGGAAGGATTTAAGGAACATAAAAAACTTTTGATAAAGCACCTGAACAGAAAATGGGACGTCTCATTTTTAGAAACATACATTCAACACAAAATAGTCCCAAGAGGACTAAGAGACAAGACCATCCCAGCTGAACATTTGCATAATGATAGATTCCTTCCGAAATAGAAGGAACTATGTATCAACCATGGTATAGCAGTTATGACACTAATAGTGGAAGAGGAAAAAATCCAAATGACAGAACTTAAGAATAAAATAGAGGAAAGTGCCAAGGGGTTAGACCTATTAAAAGAAGAGGAGGAATTTTCAAAGCAAAATGAATTATTAAAAAAAGAAATAGAGAAAGTACAACAAAATTTGAAGGCAACTAAACAATCAAAATATAGAAGAGACACTCAGGATTTTGAGAGAGATCAGGCCTTTGGCCTAACGATTAGAAGAGGGAGAAGTGGCTCAACTCGAAGAGGATCTAGATCTCAGTCACATAATAGACGAGGTAGATCCCCTTCCACAGTAGAAGAAAACGGTAATAATAAAACAGTGACTTTTTTAGAGGAGGAGGGGGTGGGAGAAAAAGTAACAAACACCCCCTCAACGAGCAACTCATCCGAAAAGAAACAAAAGGAAAACAAAAAATGAGAGAACTACCCAAGGCAACAAAGGGGCGGCTCACGGACAAGAAGCCAAAACCGTTAAAAGCTTTATCTAATGACGTCATGTCAGGAGAGGACAGGACTGTCATCAATTTATCCTCATTTCCTCTAGCAGAAAGACACATTCGGTTATTACAACATGGAATGTCTTTTTCACCAGTAAGCTCCATGGATGAATTTACCGTTTACAAAGACGTAGTATTATTTCTAAGAAAAGTTTTTTTCAGATCACTATATGAACAAAACGGACCCATGGAGCCTAATAATGGTGATCTCGATGAGGATGATCAAAATGCAATTGACATCCTCAATTCTTTACAAGAGGAAAATGAAAATCCACAAATAGATTCCCCAACGAGAAGATCAGCAAAACTTAATATAAGATCTACAAAAATGCCATCACTGGGAAAAAATAAATGGCCCAGGTAGATTTAGAAGAAATCCCTTGGAAACAGATAGGTCATGACAACCTCACCCCAACAGAACGGAAAGCACTAAAGGAACTCAAAGAGGCAAAACAAGTCATAATTAAAAGAAGCGACAAGGGCGGTAACATCGTCCTTATGGACGATGAAGACTATGAAACAGAAGCCAAGCGCCTCTTAGGAGACCTGAATACTTATCAAAAACTAGATTATGACCCCTTTCCGGGAGTGGTACGAGAACTGAACAGTAGATTGGATGATGCAGTGGAGGTGGGTCTATTAACAAAAAAGGAATTTGAATATCTCTCAGTAGATGACTACAATATTCCCACCTTCTACTGCATCCCAAAAGTTCACAAATCCCTGGAAAAACCTCCAGGGAGACCAATCGTGTCTGCTATCCGAGGACCCCTAGACAGAGTAGGAAAATACTTGGATTCCTTATTAAAAACTATGGAAAACGAATTAAAATCGTTCGTACAGGACACACGGCACGTATTAGCCAAAGTCGCAGACCTGAGAATCACAGAAGAAGCATGGTTAGTAAGAATCGATGTAGAGTCATTATGTTCATCGATACCACATGACTGGGGAATAGCAGCAGTTAAAGGATTTCTGGAAAAAAAGTTTTACAGAATTCAGGCCTCAAAATGAATTTCTCATTGAACTTCTGGAATTTGCGCTACATCACAACTTCTTTCAGTTCTCAAGGAAATTTTATCAACAGATCAAAGGCACCTCAATGGGGGCAGCATGGGCACCAGCCTACGCGTGCCTCCATTTGGGATGCTGGGAGGAAGAGGAAGTATATATCCATCCGCTGTACCTCGGCCACGTACATACGTGGCTGAGGTACATCGATGACGTGCTGGTCGTGTGGGTGGGTGACATTGTTTCTCTGCATGAGTTAGTTGCAAAACTCAATGTCAATCAGCGTAACATACGGTTGACCTACGGATACGACCGGCACAAACTGTCATTTTTAGATCTGACCATCAGACTTGAAGATGGCAGGGTGAGCACCTGCACCTACCGTAAACAAACGGCAGCAAACACACTACTCAGGGCAGACAGCCACCACCCCCCCGGCTTAAAAATGGAATCCCCACAGGATAGTTCATAAGAATAAAGCGAAACTGTTCTGACACTAAAGATCTAATCAGGGAGTCAAAAGAACTATATAAAAGATTCAGGGAAAGGGGGTACTCCCATCGTCAGATCCGTAGAGCAAAACAAAAAGCAGCAACACGAACTAGAGAAAGCCTACTAACTATAAACCAAAAACCTATACCATCAAAAACAACAGAATCTAGCCCCGTAAGACTCATCACTACTTATGGAGCACAATGGGGCTCCGTACGTAAAGTATTGGAAAAAAACTGGAATGTCCTGCTAAAAAATAAAAATATAGCAAAAATAGTGGGGGAAAGACCCAAGATGGTAGCCCGAAGATCCAAAAGTATAGGGGACATTCTTATACACTCAGAATTCACTAAACACCATAACCCCACTTGGTTGTGTAAATTTCCAAACAGTAGGGGTATGTTTCCATGTACGAAATGCCAGATATGCCCACATGTAGAAAGAACAGACACATTCAGAGATGCAAAAGGTGAAAAAGAATTTGAAATTAGGGAGCTAATAAATTGTTCCACCTCTATGGTGATATATATGATCACTTGTCCGTGCCCTAAAATTTATATTGGGAAGACCAAGAGGCCCCTCAAGGTCAGAATAGGGGAACATTTGAGAGACATCAAAAAGGAAAGAGAGAGAATACTGAAGGGGGAACTTAAAGAGAAAAATGAAGAACGACCAGTAGCCAAACATTTCGCACGACACCATCATGGCGAAATAGAAGGCCTGAAAGTAAAAGGTTTATATGTTTTGAAGTTACCAGAGAGAAGAGGGGATTTTTTTTTTTCTGTCACTTCAGTCGACCAATTTGAGAGGCTTAAATCAACTTTGCAGTTCATTTCTCTTTAATCCCTCTCTCTTTTGTCTCATCATTGTGACATTTTGCCATATCAAAAATGTTTAAAACCAAGATTGTAACAAATCTAATAAGGTGATACATCCCCACAGGGGGTTACACAGGATCCTTTAACCGTATTACATTCATCTCTATATTCCCCAAACACCCCCCCCTACCCGCCCCCCTCCCTTTCCCCATCTCTCCAAGGTCTAATTTTTCCAACTCTCCTATACTTTTACCAGGCTTTCAGTTCCTTTACGTAACACCACGTTTTTTTAAATTTTCCCACCGTTCCCATACCTCTAAGTTTGCGTTTCTTGTTTCTTCTGCCAAACTTGCCCTATTCTCCATTTTATATGTTCCCTCTACTGCGTCTATCCACTCCCATATTTCAGGGCTCTCCCTCCTCTGCCAGGTCTTTGGTATTATTCTCTTCGCAGCATTCAGAAGGTGGGGGACCAATGATCGTTTATATTTGTTTATGTCTCCTTCTCCCCCATGGAACAGAACCTCCCAGGGATCTTCCGCTACTTCTATTCCTGTTATTTTCTTAATTAAGGCCAGCACCTTCCTCCAGAAGCTTTTTATTTTCGGGGCATTTCCACCATAAATGCCCCATTGTTCCTACCTCTTGACAGCCCCGCCAACAATATGCCGACCCAGTTTGATATTTACTTGTTATCTCTGGAGTTAGATAACTTCTGCTTATACATTTATAATTCATTTCTGCCGTTCGAACGTCTATTGCTGAGTTGCAAATCATTTTCAAAATTCGCTTTATTGTGTTTACATCTCTCTTTGTGCCTAATTCACTCTCCCATTTACCTATAAATGGAGGTATCTCCAGCTGCTCCGTTGTCATCAAAATTTTATAAATTTTTGAAACTATATTTCTGGGGTCTTCTATGTCACAAAGCCTCTCAAAATCCGTCAGTTTGTCCCCTGTCCTAATCGGTTGTGGTAGTTTGCTCACAAAATGGCACAGCTGGAGGTACCGCCACTCATCTATCCCCCGTGATTCCCTACCCAATCTAAGTTCTTGAAGTGTCATAATTTTGCCCTGCTTAGTAATGTGTCTTAGTTGTGTCTTTCCCCACAATGTGTCTTTTCCTCCTATGCTTTCTAATCCTGGTGCAAAAAAAATATTATCCTTTAGTGCCAATAAAGGTGAGTTATGTTTCCCATTAACTTTCTTATATACCCCGTCCCAGATTTTAAATACATTACGTGTTATTACATGTGTATTTTTATCTAAAATTCTAGCGTGTGGAGGATTCCAAATCATACTTCCCAAACGTGCTTTGCAGAGGTTTTCCTCTATTTTTACCCATCTTTTTTCACTTGCTCTCTTTGCCCATTCGATTGTTCTTGACAGAACAACAGCCTTGCAATAATTCTGGATATCCGGCACAGCCAGACCGCCATTTGTTTTTTTTTGTTTTAAGATCCTGAAGGAGACCCTCGGTTTTTTATTTTTCCATATGAAACTCATTATTATCTTTTTTAGCTTTCTTAAGTAATATATAGGTAGGGGTAACGGTATCAACTGAAATAGGTATGTAATTTTAGGGAGCAGGACCATTTTAATAACATTAATGCGGCCTATCCATGAGAGGGCCTTACGGGCAAAGTATTTACAGTCAGATCTTACTACATCTAACAGGGGCAGATAGTTTATTGTAAATATCTTCTCCATAGAGTTAGCCAGTTTGATTCCTAGGTACCTTAATTCTTTAGTCCATCTAAAGCTATACTCTTTTTTCAATCTCTCCGTTTCTATTTTATTCAAATTTACGTTTAATATTTCTGATTTTACCAAATTAATTTGAAAATTAGACACCTCCCCATACTCCCTCAGGGCTTTTAGTAATTTGGGCATAGTGGTCCCCGGGTCCGATACAAAAAACAGCACGTCGTCAGCATAAGCTGCAACTTTATGTTCGTCTTCACCCACCTTAATACCTCTTATGTCTGGGTCTGCACGTATTGTTGCCAAGAGAGGTTCCATGGTAAGGACAAAGAGCAACGGGGACAGGGGGCACCCCTGTCTCGTACCATTTTCCATCTCAAATGGCTGAGACAATACTCCATTTACTCCCACCATTGCCGTAGGATAATGGTACAGGGTTTTAATCCTCTGGATCATGTTGGGTCCAAGTCCCATAGTCTCCAGGGTCTGGAACATGAACCCCCAGTCTACCCTTTTGAAAGTCTTCTCGGCGTCAATCGACAGTAGCAGCCCTGGGGGTCCACTCTCCCTCATTTTTTGCAACAGGAGTAGTGACCTGACCCCGTTGTCCCTCCCCTCTCTTTTAGGGACGAAACCTACCTGGTCTGGTTTAACCAGTCCATTCATTGACCCCTTTAACCTCTCTGCCAATACCTTTGCATAAAGTTTTGTGTCAATATTGAGGAGGGATATGGGACGGTAGCTTGAGCATGGTGTTTTCTCTTTGCCCTCTTTCAATATAATCGTAATAGAAGACTTTAAAGCCTCTCTGCTCATCTTGTAACCGTCTCCCAACCCATTAAAATAATGACACAACCTGGGGGCCAATATTTCTTTAAATGTTTTGTAGTAAGTTAGTGTGAATCCGTCCGGGCCTGGGCTTTTCACCGTGGCCATACCTGCTATTGCTTTCCTGACTTCTTCTTCGGAGATTGGCGCTTCCATAAGGTCTCCTTCCTCATCTGTGATTCTAGGGAGCATCGCCATTTTTAGAAACTTATTGTTTCTCTCTCTTTTATTATTTAGCTGGAAACCCTGTTTAGAGACTGAGTATAACTCCTGATAATAATTCTTAAAAACCTCCGCTACTTTTCTAGAGGAATACTCTATATGGCCCTCTTTGGTCTGGATTTTTTCTATAAAGTTCCTGGCTTTACGCTTTTGTACCATTTTCGCTAGATGTTTGCTTGGTTTATTACCCCATCGATATCTATCCCCTATTATCTTACTGTGTATTGCTCTAACTTCTTGCTCCATTGTTGTTTTCAGCTCTGCCCTTTTAATTACCATAAGTTTACAAGTCTCTTGAGGGGGTTGTCCTACGTGAGTCTTGTGTTCCTGTTCTAATCTGGCTAGTTCCTCCGTTAATTTTTGGATTTTCTCCCGTCTCTCTTTTTTCTTCCTTGCCCCCATCTCCATTAGAACCCCTCTTATGTAAACTTTATGGGCCTCCCACAAGGTGGACCCTGATACATCTCCCATGTCATCTACAGCAAAGTAGTCCTCCAGTTCCTTACTGATTCTATTGAGCCCTTCTTTCCCCTTTATCAGCTCTTCGTTTAGGCGCCATTGCCCTGAGAAGCCCAGTTCTTTGCCTATTATTATTTCCATGGTCATTGGAGCACGGTCTGAGTAAGTTATATTCCCTATCTTGGAGTCTGCCACCTTGTCAATTTCCCCATGGTCTACCAATCCATAGTCGATCCAGGAGTATGACCCGTGCACAGGAGAGTAAAGCGTATAGTCCCTTTTCTGCGGATGTTGAACTCTCCATATATCCACCAGCTGAAGGCTGGCGAGCTTTTGCTTTATCTTTCTTAATTGTACGCTATTCCTCTCCTGTGCTCGGGCCGTACTATCCCGTCCCGGGTCCATACAAAAATTAAAGTCCCCCATTAATAACAGATGCCCTTTCCTAAACTCCATTAGTTTCTCCAACATTTTTGCCACATATTTCATCGAGCTTTTACTTGGTGCGTAGATATTAGCTAGTGTATAATATCTTTCGTTCAGTCTACCTCTAAGGAACAGGTATCTACCTTCTACATCTACCAACCTCTCCTCCAACACGAACCTGATTTTTTTTGCAAATCCAATGGCCACCCCACGTGTTCTATTTGAGATAGTGTCTCCTTGGTACCAGGTCGGGTATTCCCCTGAAAACAATCTTAATCTTGACTGATGTGATATATGTGTTTCCTGGAGGAATACCACCTCTGATCCAAGTAACCTAAGCTTGTTAAAGATATTTCGTCTTTTGTTGGCCATATTTAGGCCTTTGACATTGTACGTTGTACATTTTATTGTGGTTAATGTCATTTTTCTACCCTCCAGCCAGCCCCTCTGCATTAGACCTTGGAGAGATGTCCCACTTACTCGTTAATAAGATTGAGATATATCCCCTCCCCCCCCGCCCACCCCCCTCTGGTCTTCACTAGACCCTTAGGCCAGTGTGGGTCACATATATCGTAACCCTCCATTGGTCTCCACCTCTAAAAGTGGAGCTATTGGTATGCCAGGTCACTGGTCGACATTACCCTGGCGACCGAGTGTACTAATCTTCTCCAAGCGGCTGCATCTTTTCTAATATCTTTACTAATTTTCCCTTCCACCCCTCCCTCCCAAATCCCCCCACTTCCCCCTTTTCCTTTTACACTGATCCTATTTCTAATTCTATCCACCGTTCATTGGACCAGTCCATCGTCTCAGGCACCTGAATACCCAATTTCCTACAGAATTCCTCTAACTCCCCGGGGAATCTTAGCCTGGCTGTTCTGCCATCTTTACTTCCCAGTAGGCATGCAGGAAATCCCCATGTGTATTTTATATTTTGATTTGTCATTTGTTCCAGAAGGGGCTTCAGGAGGCGTCTTCTCGCTAATGTGTCTTTGGCTAGGTCTGCGAACACTTGAATCCTTGCCTCTTCGAATTGGGGTGGTGTATTCCCTCTCAGTTTTACCCATATGTTTTCCTTATCTGCGTAAAATCTAAACCTCACGATTATATTGCGGCTTCTTTCTGTTCGACTAGTATCCAGCCTGCCTATCCGATGCACCCGCTTGATTTTTGGGAAATCCTCTCCTCCTACTTCCAATAAGGGGGAGAAGATGTCCGCTACTGTCTTCTTTAGGTCTTCACCCCTCTTTTCCGGGACTCCACGGATTCTCAGATTTTGTCTGCGACTTCTGTTCTCCTGATCCTCTATTCTATAACATATTTTTATCTGATTTTGTTGAGTTATTTTAATTTGTTCTTTTAAGTGAGAGATTTCTCGCTCCTGTTGCTCCATTATGTCTTCTGCTCTCTTGACTCTGGCCAATAGGTTGCCTAGATCTGTCCTCAGCATACCTATCTCCGATTTGATTGAGGTTTCAAGTGCTTTGAACATCTCTGCCATTTCGTTTTTTGAGGGGAGTTCTAGGTCTTGTCTGTGTTCCACCGTTCTGGACATTTCAGGTGCGCTTTCGATTAGTGATGACTCTCTTGATTGATCGGGGGTCTGGTCTCCCTTCCCGTTTTGTCCTTTTTTCCTTTTGTCCACCGTAGTTGACGTTAGAGCTTCTTGGTGGATACTCCCCGGGCTCCCCCCCTGGCTAGGTATTGTTTAATTGAGCTCCCGTTGGCACTTCCGGTGAGGTTGTCCTTTGGTCCCCCTTTCCCAGCTTTGGTTGTATTTTTACTCATTTTTTGTTCCAATAAGTTGGGTCTGTAGGGTTTTAGTCAGTTTATCTTAATATATATGGATAATTATTCGTTGTTAATATACTATTACAACTTTATGTTCTTTTTTGTGCACGTTTTTGTCTCCTATTGCCTTCTATTACCTCTTACATCAGAGTGCATTGTACTTCTTAAGTTCACATTCTACTCTATAGGGTTAGAATCTTTTCCTCTGTATATTAAGTATACTGAACCCCCAGGTTAAATTTTTAATGAGGGACAGAGTAGGTAGCCTGCTTTCTGTGCTAAAGTACTAGAAGGGAGCTGTTATCAGTCACCCCGTCTTCGCCCCGCTGCTCTCTCTTGGGGGTTTATTACATTTTGTTTTCCTTTTCCAATAGATATTAATGAGGTAGTGATGGTTATAGGCAATACCAGTGTTTCTGATAACCAGAAACAGTGTCAGCAGTACCGAAGCAAATGTACTTTTATGAGCATGGCTAGGTATCCTGACATCAAATTTAACGTGCCCTGTTCTTCTTATGAGGGGGTGTGCTGATAATGCCCAAGTTATCAGTAACTTACACTATTAGGTTTGGCCCTGTGCTCATTGACTTGTGCCCCTTATCCCTTCCAACACCAGGAGAACGGTAAGATAGTGATGTTGGCATCAATGATCCTTGGCGATAACTTCAGGTATTGGGTTACTATGATACTATCAATATTCTACTATAGTATCTATTGTTATGTTTTAATCTGTGCCTCCAAGACCGTCTTCTTTCCTGGTTGTTACCAGTTGTATCCGTGATATAAAAATTTGGTATCACAGGCAGTAACGAAAATACTACAGATACTGGCGATCCTTTACAGTAATTTATTTAACCACACTTTATATCCTGCCTCACAGTCCCCCCGATGCACCCAATGCGATAAAGTTACGGCTGGTAATCCTGATATTTCTGGGACAGATATTTATGATGCAGAAGTATTATCGAGGAAAAAAAAAAAATTTACACACACATGTATTTGTCCGTATGCCTCAGTACCTTGCGTATCTTGCCTCGATAGATTCAATCATACCAGGAGAATGTCCACGTATCAGAAATACTTAGCCAAGACGTGTACTACCACCACTGTATGAACCTGCATCTCATCCTCTAGGTTTCATCAGTATGCAGTAGTACAAGGCGGTTATAGCAATATCAGCGCGGATGTAAGCAAGGATATGTTGATCTACATCTATAGTGTCTCGCCCCTCAGCACACTTATATTTGCCTTATACGTGATATCACAGCAATTGCTGTAGTGGCTGTAATTAACACTAAGGTACAGCTCCAGGCATGTTGATGAATTTATGATGCATTATGTATAGACATTTAACTTAATTCCCAGCCTTCCCGTATCCGCAATATGGTGAGTTATTGTGTCCAGGAATGGTCTAGCCACAATCTCAATCTCCAATTGAGAATTTGAGGCTGGACTTGCAAAAGACCATTTTTCCACAATCTCCATGTAACCTGAGGAAGCTTGAGTATTTTTGTAAACAGGAATAGCAAAAAACAAATGATCAAAGGAATGTACAGGAAGTTATTGGCAGGATCTACATATTTTTTTTATTTTTTTTTAATAGAACGCTTTCAATAGTTGATTTAACAGCAAATAAGATAAGCTGGTTAGCTTAAGGGGAAATTTTACCCACCTATTTTCCTCTGTGTTCATTTTTTTTCTTGAGTTTCTTCTTTCTTTTATCCTAATTTCATATAGTTACCCACCCAGCAAATCCCTGCAGTAATAAGCCATTTTTCTACCACACTCTGGATCTTGCAGTGTTATTTTCCTCTATGACATCATTGGGAGCTGGTTGTCTCTTTCTGGTTCTTGCAGCCAACTCCCTGGCGACATGCCACCAGGTCCTTCCTCCTCCAGCTGTTGTGTAAAAGCTGGCGCCCCCTGGGATATGTGATGTGCATGCTCACTTTACTGTATGTATAAAGAAGCAGTGTCCTCACCCTAGGCAGCTCGCTCCTGCTCTGAAATATACAACACTGTCCCCGCTCCTCATTTCCATAACACAGGGAAGAAGTGTTTTCACTTTTACAAAGGTGAATTGAGTAGGGCTAATAGCACTGCTTGGTGTTTCATGCATCAGAGACATAGTATACAGGAAGTTACAAGCCCACTGTTTTTTCAACAGTATCAGCAGGTATTTTTTTTTTCTTATAGAACATATATAACAACATTTTTTTTCAGTGGTATATTTAGCAGACCCAAAAGAGAGTAAAGAACAAGTTATCTTGGGTTGATGATGTTTTTGCCTAATAGTCAAAGTGATACTAAAGGTTAGTTTTTCTTTCTTTAAAAAAAAAAAAAAAAACACACATGTTATACTTACCTGCTTTGTGCAATGACTTTGCACAGAGCAGCCTGATCCTCCTCTACTGGGGTCCTCCACCAGTGCTCTTGGCTCCTCGTCTTTTCCATGTGCCACCATAGAAAGCTGCTTTTTATGGTGGCACACATACGGGCTCAATCATGAGTCTCCTAACAAAATTTAATTGACAGCAGCAGGAGCTAATGGGTCTCAGCCAAAGTGTTGGATCGAGATTGGGCTCAGATAAGTATTCAGAGGGGGGCTGGGGGAGCTTGAAGTTTTTTGTACTTTAACGCAGAGAATGCATTAACCGCTTGCCGACCAGCCGTCGCAGTTGTACTGCGGCAACATGGCTCGGCTGCGCGAATCGCCGTCATGTCGCTTCTATTTGTGGCCACTAGGTGAGCCGATGCGAGTGCCCGGCGGTTGCGATGAAAGCCAGGCTCACGCGATCACTCGTGACCCGGCGAGAAACAGGATCTCTGTGTGTAAACACAGAGATCCCGGTTCTCTGAGGGGAGAAGAGACAGATCATGTGTTCATACAAAGTACGAACACCGATCTATCTCTTCCCCTAGCTAATCCCATCCTCCTTTCAGTTAGAACACACAATAGGGAACACAGTTAACCCCTTGATCGCCCCCTAGAGTTAACCCCTTTACTGTCAGTGACATTTTTCCAGTAATCAATGCATTTTTATAGCACTGATCGCTGTATAAATGCCAATGTTTCCAAAAATGTGTCAAAATTGTCCGATGTGTCCACCATAATGTCGCAGTCATGATAAAAATCGCAGATTGCCGCCATTACTATTAAAAAAAAAATAATAATAAAAATGCCATAAATCTATCCCCTATTTTGTAGACGCTATAACTTTTGCACAAACCAATCAATATACGCTTTTTGCGATTTCTTATTACCAAAAATATGTAGAAGAATACATATCGGCCTAAACTGAGAAAAAATTTGCTTTTTTTTAATGGGGATATTTCCCCTGTGTTGTTTACAAGGCTTAGTGACCAAAGATCTGTCAAATACAATACATTACAGTACATTGCACATGCAAATTCATTGCTATGTTGATGTGCTCATTGCCATTGCATCAACCTGGAAAAGCTGCAATACTGGACACATCCCTAGTTGGTGGGTTGACAGTTCCTGATTCTGGAATCACTGGGCAGCTAAGAAAATTAAGAGATGTTCCATGTTGTTGTGTTTAAGATGGAGGGGGGGGGTCACACATAAATTGTACATTTGTATTTAAACTGGGGTTTAAATTTAACGAGAATAACAGTTTGTAATCAATCTTAGAATCCGAATGCTGAGCAATTTTTATTGATATGACAACACTATACTGATGAATGCTTATCTCCATTTTTTTACAACATCTGTTCTGTATTTCACATTGTGTTATACTCCTTTGTGTGAAATCCCTGGTGTACCTGCCAGTCCCTCTGCTTTCCTTTTAAAAACTAACCACGCTAGGCACAAGAGCACAACGTGGTCCATCCCCTAGCCGTGCTGGGAACTCAGTCTGCTCTCCTGCAATGACCAGACTTGTCCTGACACCCCCCCCCCCCCCACAGCCGCCATTCACTGGGAAGCTGCTGCTTCTCCTCCCCCAGCTCTTATGCAGCTGAGAACAGAGGGAATGTGATCACTTATAAAAAAGGGGATTTTTTTTTTGCGATTTCTTATTACCAAAAATATGTAGAAGAATACATATCGGCCTAAACTGAGAAAAAATTTGCTTTTTTTTAATGGGGATATTTATTATAGCAAAAAGTACAAAATATTGTGCTTTTTTTCAAAATTGTTGCTCTTTTTTTGTTTATAGCGCAAAAAAAAAAAGCACAGAGGCGATTAAATGCCACCAAAAGAAAGCTCTATTTGTGGGAAAAAAGGGACATCAATTTTGTTTGGGTACAGCGTCGCACGACCACACAATTGTCAGTTAAAGCGGCGAAGTGCCGAATCGCAAAAGATGCTCTGGTCATTCAGCAGCCAAATCTTCAGGGGCTGAAGTGGTAAAGGCAAAAAAAAACCTTAAAGCGGAGGTTCACACAAATTTTTAACTTAATCTTACCCCCTTCAGTCAATTGCATAGATATTCAAATGCTGCATGAAATTTTTTTATCGCTGTAATTACCTTTATATTGAACTTTATTGTGGCACTTCCTGTCTCTCCTGCCATGGGAGTAGGCGTGTTTATTGCCTTTCCCCGGCGCCGCACTGTCTCCTGGGAGCTTAGTGCCAGGCTTCCCAAGATTTAGTGTGGAACCCCGCCATGCTAAAATCTCGAGAGATCCGAGTGGAAATTTCCGGCGCTGCTCGCTGTAACCAATGAGCATGCGCAGGAAAGAGCGGTGTATGCTGGGAGCAGCATTCACCGCATCCCGGAAATCAATGCTTGTGGGCTTCACATGCCCACATGCAAGATGAAAACAGCCAGCATTTATAAGTTATTCCTCAGTGCGAAATCATCCAAACTGTGAGTATTATTTTGGGATTAGCAAAGTTTCCCAATGACCTAAAAAAAAAAAGGATTGGTTACCGGACTCCCGATTTAAGTCAAACCTGTGCCCAGAATAAACCAAAAAAATGTTACCAGTATTGTGAAAAAGGCACCTCCAGCTGCCACAAGAGGGTGCTTGTAGCAGCATTTTCCCCAGCAAAAGTATGTATACCAGACCTTCTACTGCTCAAAGACATACCTCCCAACTGTCCTTATTTTGAAAACAAATCCCTTGGGTCCCTTTTTTTTCTCAGTTGTCCCTCTTTGTGGCCTAATGTAAAAAGTTTCATAAAACTATCAAAAGTGTTTTACTGCACTAAACTGCAAAAATCTTTTATCCGAAATTTTAATTTTTTAATTTGTTATTTTGAAGAGCCAAAATAAAAGGAAAAGTAGTGATTTAAAAAAAAAGTTGTTAAACCAATTATTTTTGTGCATTCATCCTCACAGTCCCTAATACTAAAAAATCGAAGGAGTGTGTCCTTTACCTGTATACTTTGTAATTAAGGCTAGGTTCATACTGGTGCAATGCAGGAACCACAGCAATTCCTGTGCGGGTTCCTGCATCGCATCTGAATCGGCAAACCGATGCGGCTGTCAATATAAAGTTAATGACACCCCCAAATCGGTTTTCAGAATGCAGTGAACTGTGGAATCAGATGGAATCGGATCGCATGGGTCTGAAAACCCATGCAAATCTGATTCCAGCACGGACAAAAAAAAAGGGTCTTGCACCATTTTGGTGTGAAAGTGATGCGATAAATTTGCATTGCACAGACATCGCAAGTGATGTGCACAGAAATGCAGTGCGAATCACATGCAATGTCTGCAATCGCAAAAGTGTGAACCCAGCCTTAATGTATTAAAATGTATACACTAATCCACACCCTGTTTTCCATCCCACAAAGTTGAAACGTGTGTAATAACTTATTTTGTGTTACCATTTTAGTATAGGCTTATAGGAATAATATTTTTTGCACTTGGCACATACAAGATTATCTGAGATACCAAACAATAAACAACTAAGCATTCCTAATTAGGAATACATTTTTTAATTTGTTTTGATCATACATAGGCAAGCCAAAGCATCTACACAGTGACTATACAATTAAGATACAATAAAACTTTATTACAATGACCAACAATCCTTCCAAGACTGACAATTCAGTGTAAAGGGTATTAAACATAGTTACTTAAAGAGGATGTACAGTTTAAGTGAAAAACAGACTCATAAGTCTAATGACAGAGTAGTTTATTTGTTTCACAGTGACATTATAAAGAACAGGAGGACGTCTTTCCCCTGTGTTGTTTACAAGGCTTAGTGACCAAAGATCTGTCAAATACAATACATTACAGTACATTGCACATGCAAATTCATTGCTATGTTGATGTGCTCATTGCCATTGCATCAACCTGGAAAAGCTGCAATACTGGACACATCCCTAGTTGGTGGGTTGACAGTTCCTGATTCTGGAATCACTGGGCAGCTAAGAAAATTAAGAGATGTTCCATGTTGTTGTGTTTAAGATGGAGGGGGGGGTCACACATAAATTGTACATTTGTATTTAAACTGGGGTTTAAATTTAACGAGAATAACAGTTTGTAATCAATCTTAGAATCCGAATGCTGAGCAATTTTTATTGATATGACAACACTATACTGATGAATGCTTATCTCCATTTTTTTACAACATCTGTTCTGTATTTCACATTGTGTTATACTCCTTTGTGTGAAATCCCTGGTGTACCTGCCAGTCCCTCTGCTTTCCTTTTAAAAACTAACCACGCTAGGCACGAGAGCACAACGTGGTCCATCCCCTAGCCGTGCTGGGAACTCAGTCTGCTCTCCTGCAATGACCAGACTTGTCCTGACACCCCCCCCCCCCGCACAGCCGCCATTCACTGGGAAGCTGCTGCTTCTCCTCCCCCAGCTCTTATGCAGCTGAGAACAGAGGGAATGTGATCACTTATAAAAAAGGGGATTTTTTTTATATCTGTACATAAATGTTTTGCCTTTCATATTAATTTTAAACTGAATGGGTTGTTTTACAAAGTGAAAGGTTACAATCACATTAATGTATGTCAGTGACCTGGAACAAGTATGCAGATTTAGAGTTTAAACTTCACCATGAACTGCTAAAGCAAGTAAGTAGTAGAATTGCAAATATACAATTTGTGATCTATCCATCTTAAAAATTTATATAAGTTCAATTTGTTATATCAAATGATCAACCTTATTTAAATTTACTTGAAAACAGGAAAACAGCTATAGTCAAGTTACCCTCACAAGGAATAGGGGAACCAACATTGTTGTTCTTTGCTAAATGGCTTGTTGCTTTTTTAACGTTATAATGCTGTTATGATATGGCCATATTAGAAATGGTACTTAGAGTTACTCTAATGGATTTCTTATTGAAACTCTCCAGTTAAATACGGTACTGGGTAGTCCAGTTTGTCAAACCCCAGCACTGAGCATACCCCAAGAAGTTTTTGTCTTGCTTCCTTCTGATTCTTTCCCTCACAAGCCACATTGCAGAAAGGTTCCTGATCTGGTCCATGCACTGAGCTACCCTCCAGGCGGTTGAAGCGGATGTGCCCAGCATTATGAAGCTCTACCAACCTCTGTGGGTTTGCTGTGCTACTTAAAGCTTCCTCATGAGAGTCCCCTGTACACATCAGCCCAACAAGTACTGTAGACTCTAGAGCACCCTTTTCAGGCAATGCTGGCTCTATACCACAAGACAGTGCCAGAGCCACAAGCACTAGGTCAGTGCCGTAAATATGGCGAATCCAGTCTCGTAAATAAAACCCACCCATGCGAGGATTAATTTCTAGTAACCTTGGACCAGATTCAGTCAGTTTAAGTTCTACATTAAAAACCCCAGGGTAAAGGTTTAGTGCCTGGCAACTGCGCAAAGCAGCCTGAACTAATTGGCAGCGTCTTTCTTCATTTAGACGGGAGGGAAGTGCTGCTGCTGTTTCAGTAAAACCAGGAAGGAGTGTTGGCCCATTATCGGACACATATGCAGCCAAAAGACGGCCATTAGGACCTAAAACCAGATCCACATCATGCTCAGTGCCAGTAATGTACTCAGCAAGAAGAGGCAGGGGTGTAGTTTGAATAATATCTCTGGCAGGCTCGTTTTGGTTAAAATTGGTTTCTCCATTCTGTACTACTACATCAGCCATTTTTTGTCTCAAACTTAACCCCACTTCACCATTACAGATTTTACTTTCATCTATTCCAACATCTGTTTCATTTTTTGGCTTGCAAGTCTCAGGATCCACTCCCATTTTTTTAACTAGTTTTCTACACTCTTCTGCACCCTGCACTAAGCGTACACCAACAGCACCTGCACCAGATTCTGGTTTTATAACCAAAGGGTAGGAAAGAACAGATTCCGCAGCTTCTATTCCACCAGTTCCTGGACCCAGAGGGAAACAGGGCACAGCGAATGCCTTAGCATATGGATATGGTGGCAACTTTGGGGCCATGTTGAGGAGACATAGTTGTGTTTGTGTCTTGCGTTTGGCAAGTCTCACTGCGCTTGGAGGAGGACCAGGAAGACCTAGTAAGCGGCATAGTATGGCAGCGAGGATAGTGCATTCATCCCAGAATGCCATACAGCCAGAAAAATGTAGAGCTCTCTCCTTAACTATGGTCAAGATATTCTGAGCATGTTCCTCATCTTCATAGGAGCGGTCATCATAGTCATAGTGGATGAATGAGGTCACAAGAGAAGAGGCAAAATGGTTTGGATTTGACTCCACTAAATGGATCTGAAAGAAACAGGGGTGTGAAAAGAAGTAACAGGTTTATAAAAACATCATTAAAAACAAAGGAATCAAAACAATCAGTATACCAGTACACACAATAAAATTACATTTGTATGTCCATTACTGGCAGATGCAACCATTGTCAAGAACATCGAACAAATATAAATATAGGGACTTCAAACATCTGTGTGCCTGTGATGTTCTAGAGACTAAAGCCTGGTACACACCGTCCAAACATCAGCAGGTTCAACAGAAACCGGCCAATATTCGGCCTGTATGTACATCAGCCTGTTCGACAGAAGCCAGCTGAACGGCTGGCTTCTGTTGAATGGGCATGCTGGAAAACCAGCATCTGATCAGCATCCTATCAGCACTGGCAGCCAATGGCGCTGACTGATGTGTTCTGTTGGGGGGGGGGGGCAGTCCTCTGTCAAAGCACAATAGCTCAGTGGGGAGATTGCTGTACTAACATTGCATAGTTAGTACAGCCAGTTCCTCCCGTGCTCCTCCGTTTTCTTGGTTGAAAAAAAAAAAAAGGTAAAGTGTGTACCGGGCCTAACCCTGGCCTACTGTAAAATAACAGATGACCTAAGACCATTGGAAAGTGCATTGCTTTGCTCTACAACTTTGTAATTGTTTTTGTAAAGACCTAACTGAATGTTCAAACTCTGCCCTGAAACTAGTATGTCATTTGTTAGATGGGGAACAGCTACTTCCATGAGAGATATCATGAATGGGTGTTTTTCTTTCTGACAGAGTCCTTAAATCCACCAGAAATTTATATTTTAGGTATAGGTGGACGTAAATGGACCACTCATGCTGGTATGCACTGCTGTATTTCTCAAGGACCCTAGGAGAGTGGAACTCTCTGCAGAGTTTCTTCGCCCTGTTATGACTATTCTAAAACCAAGATCCCAAAGATCCTAAAGTCCTTCTGATCATTAAAACTGTACTAAGAAGAATTAATAATTTGGAGTTTAACTGAAACAGTTTATTGTTTAATATATTTAAAAAAAACTCCAGGTATGGCATTTTATTAATAGCACATTGGTTCAACTTGGATCAATGTACTTATGCATATACCATACCGTGAGATCCCTCTGGAAGCTGGATATCACTGTAGTAGGCAGCGCTACTCCAGTGATCTCAACTAGCTGCTGGGTCCCATGCCAAACGGTTGCCCTGTTGCAATCTGAACAAAGGTGGTTGGTTGCCCGACACTGGCTCTATTCGGAGAATACTTTGCAATTTCTTAATGAATGCAAAATGTTTTCTGATTGGACGAGGTCGAGAGGCAAGGCTGTGACAGAAACATTGGAGACAGGTGGTCCCACACCACAGAAAAAATAAACAAAAGTGTAGGAGTCTTAAATCAAATAGAATGTTGTATTTACAGTATAAAGACAGTAACATCTTTACACACCTTTATTCCATAGTCACGAGCTGCTTGCCAGATAAATCCTTTACTAATGCCACCAGCTCCAATCACCAGGACCTCTTTCCCTTCCATCATATAGGTCATGGAGCGTCTCAGCATGGTCTCTATCAAAGGACTTGATGCAGACCTAACAGTTATAGATTTGGCTGCAGCCAAGCTTCCCAGAAGACACTCATGTATTCCACAGCTCTCCAGGCAGAGGGCAGTGGTGATGCCAAGAACCACTGGGGTTACCATGTAGTCCATGCAAGTAAGCAGAAGATCAACTCCTAGAGTTCAAATAAAGAGATAAATATAGTTTTATTCTGGAGAGGTTAACAGTATCTGGTCAGTAGGCATTCAGAAGTTTCCCTGTTTTCTGCACATGGCCATTCTTAAAAAACTAAGTTAGTTTAACCTTTGTTTTACCGGAGTAGCCTAAAATGTAATACCTAAGAAGAGTTTTAAACTTAGCATCCATTGGGTGGGTCATGGTGGTGTTAGGATCTATTATTTATTATTAGGAAGTGTACAGTCTGCCACTGTCTCCAAAGTATTTAAGAGCACTATGCTCATATTAGCAATGGCCGTAGCTGATAAAAGTTTTTCAGTGGGTATGCAATTGCATATCCGTGATCCACATGAACTAGGCCATTTAAGCTTTCATTTACCAACACAGTCTAATTCTTCAGGGATGCCATGGACAATACTGGTGAGTACAATAAACATGATTTATTGTTAGTATTTTAAAATTAAAAACTGGTGTTCAGGGAGAATGGTAGATCTGATTGAGAAGCAACAAAATTGGTCTACCTTCAAATACATTTAAAATTAAAGACTGTTTTCTGATCTTTGTAAAACGGTCTTCTATCTTTTAATGCTACATGCTACATTTTTTAAGAACATTTGTAATTCTTACCAAGTACATCAGTTTGCACCTTGCTCCCTCCTCTTATTTTTGGGCTCAGCTTTTTCTCTTCCTCTATTATCGCTTTCATGACCTTTTCTGAGGTCTCTTTGAGTTGGACCCGAATATTGTTCTTCTGTCCCTCATCCTGTATTCCCCATAATTCCAAGGTTGTGTCCAGTGACTGGGGAAGAGCCGATCGATGGCAGAGAGGTTTTTCTGCCCGGCCCACAGAACATACCACCTAGAACCGAAGCACCAAAACCCTTCTCAATAACAGAAAAGATAAGACCAGCAGCACAAGATAAAACAATTGCTGATTAGCCAAAAATACACTATTTGCTCATGAAATTTGAGATAGTGATTTTCCATTATGAGAAAATCTAAAAGAACTCTTGTCTTCAGGGGCCCAGGATAAGGGTTTGTAGATTGGAGGGGTTACAAGCCCCAGGAGAATAGGGGGCAGCCCCGTTACCTTGCTTAGAATTGGTTGGTCTCCGCGAGATCGGCAGACAACGGCACAGAGACGAATCGCCAGCTCTGGGGGGCGCACGGAGCAGCCTGGGGGGTGGGGCAGAGACAGTAATACAGGAAGAAAGAGTGGGGAGAAAGGAAGGGGAGGCAGAAGTCGAAGAAAGTGGAGAATGATAGAAGTAAAGATGTACAAGGAAGAGAGAAAGAAAGAACTGACCCTCCTTCAATACAGAAGCAATATATCTCACAATAAAAAAAATATTTGGGATAAGAAGAGGGAAGCCTCTTCTCAGATTTCTATGAAGCTGCTGTCCTGTGCTGGAAAAAATGTCACCTCTATATACCTAGAAAAGATGTGAAATCTTACCCAGCACAGGAGACAGGCCTTATGATTGAGTAAGGGCCCAGCGAGATACAGAGGAGGTCAAAAAGGACAAGTGTGACAGGGTGTGCAATAAGAGAGGAACATGTTTAATACAGAACATGAAAAAAATGCAGATTGAGTATAAAGCAAGAACAGGAAAACAGGAAATCAAGGTAAAGATGAAAGGTGTCAAGAAAAAAAAAAACAAAAGCAGTAAAAATAAATAAATAAATAATGAGACAAAATGTAGAGAGAGAGAGAGATGGGAAGGAAGAGACAGAAGGAAAGGGGTATCAGGAGAGGATGCTGCAGAGTATCACTCTCTCTTTGCCCCTCCCATAAAGAAGCAAATAGATTTACCCTCCCATTACATCCCCATGCTTACGCGGTATACAGGCAGGAGGCTGTGGTGGCTTGAGTCTGCGTGGGGGCACCGTGGTTATAAACCCCTCAAGCAGAACTGCTTGACCCTCTGGATACTTAGATAGAATGTCCAGCACAGCATCAGACACAGGACTTGGGTCATGAGTGGAATAGAAGGTTGGTGAAGAAGAAGGGTTTGGACTAGGCCAGCAAGTCTTCACCACAACCTGAGATAAAATAAAACAATTTATAGAATCTGCATAAGCAAACTACATAGCTGAGTCATAAAATTGAGAGACATGTCTTTTCTACCTTATGATGACCCTTTAATTTCAGTGATGTAAGAAATGCAGAGATCTCTTGCTGTACCCTTCGTTCTCGACCTTCCTTTTGAAAGAGCTCCACCACTTTTGTGGATTTAGCCTCCCCATTATGTGGTTCCCAAGGGTCTAACTGGTGAGAAGAATTAAGAATCAGGGCAGGAGGAAGTGGGATTTCTTTGTGATCTAGCAACAGTCGCACCCCCAACGTATCAGCAAGGATGCAGGAAAGCTGGGGAGATCCTCCCATCGGGCAGTCCCACTGGTCCTCCAGCAAGAACTGCTCTCCTAACCAGGAGAGATATGTAACTTTTCGAGGAGGATAGAAGGTATCCAAGTAGGTTTGACCCCCATGATCAAAAGTTATAGCCTGTCTGATGAAGACAGGAGGTGGGCACGCTGAGGCAGGAGGCCGTGGGCAGAACCACGAAGAGGACAGACAGAGGAATATTTTGCCTGTAATAAAAAGAAAAGTCTGTAAGAGAAAACCTGTAAATTTCATTAAAGAGGAACTGCAGTCTGCTCACATAATTTGTAATAAAAACATATTTGCCATTCTGAAGCTTCCCTTCAACCACTTTGCATATTATTTTATATATACTGTGATTCTGCACTTGCCAAATATGCTGCAGAAATCTCCCTCTACTGAGTCTGGCTGCATCCATTTTAAATGTGGGCAGCTGAAGCTGCTGCCTGTTCACCTCCTCCTCCACATTTTGTACATTTTTGACCATTCAGATTTGTATTTCTACACGCATAGTATCTTCTACAGGGGAATAAACCTTTTCCTTGAAAAAAAGTGAATTGTTGTGATTTTATCGGTGGATCCGGAACATTTTTAGCAATTAGGTCTCCTAATATGGGTACTCTTCTGTACACAAACTTCGGTTGTTGCGGTAAGATATTCCGCAATTGTCTATCCGCTCTGAGAATTGACCAATATTTTTAAAATATTTTTTCTACCTGCTTATGTTGAATATTGTAATTTAAAATCATAGGTACTCGTTGGTATTGCGTCTCATTTGTTTCCTTATCCTTAATTAGATCTTCACTTGGTAGTCTTGATACTTCCTAAATCTTTTCCATTGTAAACTCTTCATTATAACCCCTATGGATACATTTCTTTCCTATCAATTGTGCTTGTTCTATAAAATCACTCTGACTACTACAGTTTCTTCTCAGACGTATCAGTTGTCCCTTTGGAATATTGCTAAGCCATGGATCATAATGGCAGCTATCCACTGGTATATAACTATTTCTCTCAACCGGTTTAAAAAAATGTTTTTGTAATTATTGAGTTTTCTCCTAATATAATACGTGTATCAGGATCCAAAAAAGGGATAGCTTTTTCATAATATTCATAAGTTAGATTAATATTTTTCTGATTAGTATTACGTTTCTGAAAAAAAATTGAATCAAACTCTCCTGGTCGCCATTCCATATTATTATAAGATCGTCTATAAATCTTTTGTACAACACCAGTTGGGTAGGCATATTAGAAAAAATCTATACAGAATATTAGAAATGGTTTTCCGAAACATAGTGTCTCTAGACACTTTGCTCAGTGTCATAGTTACATAATAGGTGAGGTTGAAAAAAGACACAAGTCCATCAAGTCCAACCTATGTGTGTGATTATATGTCAGTATTACATTGTATATCCCTATATGTTGCGGTCGTTCAGGTGCTTAGCTAATAGTTTTTTTAAACTATTGATGCTCCCCACTGAAACCACCGCCTGTGGAAGGGAATTCCACATCCTTGCCGCTCTTACAGTAAAGAACCCTCTATGTAGTTTAAGGTTTAACTTCTTTTCTTCTAATTTTAATGTGTGGCCACAAGTCTTGTTAGACTCCCTTCCACGAAAAAGTTTTATCACTATTGTGGGGTCACCAGTACGGTATTTTATAAATTGAAATCATATCCCCTCTCAAGCGTCTCTTCTCCAGAGAGAATAAGTTCAGTGCTCGCAACCTTTCCTCATAATTAATATCCTCCAGACCCTTTATAAGCTTAGTTGCCCTTCTTTGTACTCCATTTCCAGTACATCCTTCCTGAGGACTGGTGCCCAGAACTGGACAGCATACTCTAGGTGCGGCCGGACCAGAGTCTTGGAGAGCGGGAGAATTATCGTTTTATCTCTGGAGTTGATCCCCTTTTTAATGCCAATATTCTGTTTGCTTTGTTAGCAGCAGCTTGGCATTGCATGCCATTGCTGAGCCTATCATCTACTAGGACCCCCAGGTCCTTTTCCATCCTAGATTCCCCCAGAGGTTCTCCCCCAAGTGTATAGATTGCATTCATATTTTTACCACCCAAATGCATTATTTTACATTTTTCTACATTAACCACTTGCCAACCAGCCACCGTCATTATACTGCGGCAGGTCGGCACGATCCCACAAATCGCCGTAGCTATATGGTGGTCCCTTTAAGTGGGATAGCAGGTGCACGCACCCACTGCACAGCGGGGGGTGCCAATGCTCATTACTGGCGGTAGCGATGACCGCCGGCCACGAGCGATCACAGCAGGAGAGGAAAAACAGGGACGAGTGTGTGTAAACACACACATCCCAGCTCTGTGAGGAGAGAGAAATCGTGAGTTCCTACAAGCTGGGAACCACGATCTCTCATCTTCTATTGTCAGTCCCATCCCCCACAGTTAGAACACACACATAGGGAACACAGTTAACCCCTTGATCGCCCCCTAGTGTTAACCCCTTCCCTGCCAGTGACATTTATACAGTAATCAGTGCATTTTTATATCACTGATCACTGTATAATTGTGAATCGTCCCAAAAATGTGTCAAAAGTGTCCAATGTGTCCGCCATAATGTCGCAGACTCAATAAAAATTGCAGAAAGCCGCCATTACTAGTAAAAAAAAAATAATAATAAAAATGCCATAAATCTATCCCCTATTTTTCAGACGCTATAACTTTTGCACAAAACCAATCAATATACGCTTTTTGCGATTTCTTATTACCAAAAATATGTAGAATACATATCGGCCTAAACTGAGGAAAAACGTAGCTTCTCTTCAAACGTAGTTTTTTTTCAAAATTGTCGCTCTTTTTTTGTTTATAGCGCAAAAAAACGCAGAGGTGATCAAATACCACCAAAAGAAAGCTCTATTTGTGGGGAAAAAAGGACGTCAATTTTGTTTGGGTACAACGTCGCATGACTGAGCAATTGTCAGTTAAAGCCACGCAGTGCCGTATCGCAAAAAATGGCCTGGTCAGGAAGGAGCTAAATTCTTCCGGGGCTAAGGTGTATAAATAAATTAGGCATTATATACAATCTTGTGCGATGATGATCTTTTCGTTTGCTTTAAGAATTTATATTTGGGAATTTTGATTCCATCATTTGGGGAGAGAGAAGTTTGCTAGATGCTGAATCGAACAGCTGACATCTGTCGCTCCTTGTTTGGCTGATTATCTTGATTATTACTAAAAAAGCATGACTAGACACAAGGTGGCCCATAAAATAACTGTACAAAGTTTAATAGAATCCATTCATATAACGTCTACCCAGAACGAGAGCCACACCGTCCCTCCGTCATTTGACGGTGGGCTGGCGGCAAGTGGTTAAAGCCTTGTTTCTTTCTGTTTAAAAAACTAACCTCTTATACTTACTTGCATTATGCAGTGGTTTTGCCCAGAGCGGCCCGGGTCCTCCTCTTCCCGGGTCCCTCGGTGATGCTCCTTGTCCCTCCCTCCTCCCGAGTGCACCAACAGCTAGCAGCTTGCTATGGGGGCATCTGAGCAAAACCGATGCTCCGTGTGTCCATTCAGACATGAAGCTGCAGCTTGCCCCCCCCTCCTCATTGGCTCACTGACTTTGTTTCCCGGACAGCTGAGAGTCCCGGACAGCTGAGTCTCTCCTGCAACATCACTGGATCAAGATGGGGTTTAGGTAAGTATTAGGGGGGCTGAGGGGGCTGGTGCACACAGAAGTTTTTTTATCTTAATGCATAGAATGCATTAAGATAAAAAACATTCTGCCTTTAAAACCACTTTATTTTCTTATAGCCAGTATTTAAAGTATATATAGATGGGTAGACCCAACAGCCCCTTTAAGTGTGAAACACTTAAAAGCAGGCGCTAGCCCTTCAATACATAATACTCCCATGTCCTGTGATACAATGTTTCAAAATATTCTAAAAAAATTAACATAAAAATATATGTATATATGAAGTCCAAAACACATAAAATGATGAAAGGTCCCCAGTCACCATGCTCTGTGTTAAATAGTGTGAGAACTGTCTCTTCTTTAGATGTGAAAAGGTGTTTATCCACGTGCCCAGGTGAAGTGTACACTCACCAGAAGTATGCGGCTGACAAAGTAGCCTACATGCCTTTTGGGGGAAACCCTGTAGCCGTGTTATCAGATCTTCTCCATAAGGATTCCAATGTCTCCCAGCTTGAAGATGTCACTGTTGTAAATTCTCATTCACCCATATGAGTAAATAAGAAACCCAGAGATAGATCATAGCATAATACGTTTATTTAAAAGGTAAACAGATAATGTAATAAAAGTTCCTCACATTCTGTAGGTGCCAATAGGGGACCCACACAATCAGCTTGACTGCTATGTACTCCTGTACTGCTGCTCGTATTCCCAGAGATGGTATGCATTCCAAAGGGTGAAAAACCAGGATGTGGAGAGTGCGGCTCAGCCTCTATGCATTTCGCGCAGCGAGTCTTCAGGAAGCTCAACCGGCGCCATTTTGTTGGAGCCTTATATAACCCAAGATTAAAGCCGATTGGTGGGATCATAGTTTACTACCCAAAAAGAGGGAATCTTCTAGAATATTGGATATTACTCAGCAGGAGCTGCATGTGTCGGTGCTTTATTCCCTTCATGGGACCCCAACTATTTAAATAAGACAAATTTTATATTATTTTAAAACACTGATGATACAATACAAATAAATTCTGTTAAACCTTGTATATCGCTCTTGTTCATACTAATATGCCCCATATCCTTGTTTTTATTTAATCATTGTTTAAACAACATTGACATCTCTGTACTTTGTAAAAATAGAAAATACATAAATACGAGCAGTGGTGCAGGAGTACATAGCAGTGGAGCTGATTGTGTTGGTGCCCTATTGGCACCTACAGAATCTGAGTGACTTTTATTACATTATCTGTTTACCTTTTAAAGAGGAACTTCAGTCATTTTTCATCTTTCCATCTATTAAATCTTCTACCCTTGTTGTTTTAACTTTGGATAGTGAAACATTTTATTTACAAAGTTACATAGTTACATAGTAGGTGAGGTTGAAAAAAAGACAGTCATTCAGGTGCTTATCTAATAGTTTCTTGAAGCTATCGATGCTCCCCGCTGAGACCACCGCCTGTGGAAGGGAATTCCACATCCTTGCCGCTCTTGCAGTAAAGAACCCTCTACGTAGTTTAAGGTTAAACCTCTTTTCTTCTAATTTTAATGAGTGGCCACGAGTCTTGTTAAACTCTCTTCTGCGAAAAATTTTAATTTCTGCCAGTAAATACCTTATACAGCCCACTTCCTGTTTCATGTCTGGTAAAAAGCCTAGGCTTATGACATCATGCACAGCTCTCTCTCACTCACTCTCGTGAGAGTTTGCCAGGAAGGGAGGGGGGATCAGTCATAAGGGCCAATGAGCACTGCAGAGCTGGAGGTATGCCTCTATGTGTCTGTATATATCCTGGAAGTGAACAGGCAGCAGCTTCAGCTGCCCACAGTTAAAATGGTTGCAACCAGACTCAGTGGAGGGAGATTTCTGCAGCATATTTGGCAAGTACAGAATCACAGTGTATATAGAATAATATGCAAAGTGGTTGGAGGAAAGCTTCAGAATGGCAAAGATGTTTTTATTACAAATTATGTGAGCAGACTGCAGTACCTCTTTAAATAAACGTATTACACTATGATCTATCTCTGGGTTTCTTATTTACTCATATGAGTGAATGAGAATTTACAACAGTCACATCATCAATCTGGGAGACATTGGAATCGTTATGGAAAAGATCAGATAATACAGTTGCAGGGTTTACCCCACAAGGCGCGTGGGCTGCTTTGTTAGCCACATACATCTGGTAAGTGTACACCTAATCTGGGCACGTGGATAAACACCTTTTCACATTTAAAGAAGAGACAGTTATCACACTATTTATCACAAGAGCACAGTGACTTGGGACTGTTCATCATTTTATGTGTTTTGAATTTCATATACAGTATACTGTACATATATTTTTATGTTAAAACATTTTTTTTAGAATATTTTGGAACATTGTATCAAAGGACATTGGAAATAATATTTATTGAAGGACTAGCACCTGCTAGCAACATAAAGCCTAAATAGGCACATATCAGAATTATATATATATATATAAAAAAAAAAAAGGCTGCACCAAATAGAAGAAACCTTAAACTTTCATCTACTCAAAAATATTCTTAAATTCACCACATTTTTGGACAAATACCAAAACTGTTAGAACATCATTCCAGACCCTTTTTTTAAGTATAATTTTATAGAATTGTTGTTTTTAATGATCTGAGGACTCCAGGATTAATTAGGGAACTCCACAATAATTCTGTTCCCACAAAAATATTTTAATATTCTGCCTTTCAGGAAGTTCACTTTCAAACTTTCATCTCTTCCCATGGCCCAATGATTTTTTTTTTTTATAGAGATATCATCCTACCTGGACACTGTCTCACACCTTCCAGAAGGATGGATATAGTAAAGCTTGGAGCCCCAGCAACACAAATTGTGGTGGTGTCCTCTTTATGGCCTGGATAGAAAACAAAATATTATTGATTGACTTTACTAGTCTAGTATAAGTTAAGTAGAGAATCGTTTCTATGTTTTAATATATATGGTACATGTGGAAGACATTAACAAATTAGAATTTTTCAAATATGAACGCAAACATACATATGCAGGCTCTGCTTCCTGCTTAGTAGTGCTGTACAGTAGATGTGCATTTTTAATAATTTTTTCTTACTTAATAGCTATTTTATAGCCTATTTTTTTTTAAATGCTAGTTGAAGTAGATCATTGTTTTTAACCTACGGGGTCAATTCACTAATGTTTACCGAATGTGATAACGCAGTCACATGACTCATTTGCATACATTATAGCATGCGGTAAATTATCCCTTTCATGACTAAGCCTATTTTTGAAATGTGGTGTTTACAAGTTAAAATCTGTATTTTTTGCTAGAAAGTTACTTAGAACCCCCAAACATTATATATATATTTTTAGCAGAGAATCTAGAGAACAAAATGGAGATTGTTGCAATATTTTATATCACACGGTATTTGTGCAGCGGTGTTTTAAACGCAAATTTTTGGGAAAAGGGACACTTTCATGAATTTAAAAAAAAACAAACAGTAAAGTTACCCCAATTTTTTTGTATAATGTGAAAGATGATGTTACGCCGAGTAAATAGATACCAAACATGTCACACTTTATAATTGCACGCACTCGTGGAATGGCGACAAACTACGGTACCTAAGAATTTCCATAGGCGACGCTTTAAATTTTTTTTACGGTTACCAGGTTAGAGTTACAGAGGAGGTCTAGTGCTAGAATTATTGCTCTCACTCTGACTATCGCAGGGATACCTCACATGTGTGATTTGAACACCGTTTACATATGCGGGCGCGACTTCCGTATGCGTTTTCTTTGCTGCGCGAGCTTGCGGGAACGGGGACGCTTTAAAAAAACAGTTTTTTCTTATTTATTTTATATTTATAAATTGTGTTAAAAAAAACATTTTTTGATGACTTTTATTGCTGTCACAAGGAATGTAAACATCCCTTGTGACAGTAATAGGTGGTGACAGGTACTCTTTATGGAGGGATCGGGGGTCTAAAAGACCCCTGATCCCTACTTTGCACTTCAAAGTATTCAGATCGTCATTTTCGGCGATTCTGAATACTGTGTATTTTTTTAAAACTGGCGCCATTGTCAGCCGAGTAAACGGGAAGTGACGACATGACGTTGCTTTCGTGTTTACGATTAGGAGGCTGGAACAAAGCCGCCCACGGCTTTGTTCCAGCCTGCCCCCAGCCGCCGGAGGCATCCGATTGGTCATCGGCCTCCCGATGGAACTGGAGGCCCGGAAAGAGCGGCGGGAGGCGGCGAGAGGGGGACGTCCCCTCCCGCTCCTCCGGTATAACAGCCGAGCGGCTTTTAGCTGCATCGGTTGTTATACCAGGAAAGCCGATCGCCCGCTGTAAAAAACAGTACTGGGATGATGCTTGCAGCTGCGGGCATCATCCCGGTATAACCCCGGAAAGCCGAGTACGCACATCTGCGTACACTCGGCGGGAAGGGGTTAAATCCAATTCATAACAAAAAAAATAATGAATATGCGGTATTTACCAAAAAGAAAAAATGTGCCGGTAAATATCGCTTTTAAAAACTCTTCTTAAAGGGGTTGTAAAGGTTCAGTTTAAAATAAAAAAAACAAACAAACATGTCATACTTACCTCCGCTGTGCAGTTGGTTTTGCACAGAGTGGCCCTAATCCTCCTCTTCTGGGGTCCCTCAGCGGCGCTCCTGGCTCCTCCTCTACTCGAGTGCCCCATTGGAGAAGCGCTTTCGTTCGTGGACACCCGTATCCTGCTTCTGTGTCTATTCACACAGAACCAGGACTCAGCCCCATCCTCCTGCGCCTGCATTATTGGATTTGATTGACAGCAGCGGGAGCCAATGGCTGCGCTGTTATCAATCTATCCAATCAGGACACGAGACACTGGCCGGAGCTGGTGTGCTCGTGCCCGTTGTGAGAAAAACAGGGCTCAGGTAAGTATAACGGGGGCTTGGGGGGGCTGCTGAGTGACAGAAGGCTTTTCACCGTAATGCATAGAATGCATTAAGGTGAAAAAACACGAGGGTTTACAACCCCTTTAAGCCCAATTCACAATCGAACCAGAGAGTAAAAAATCATGCAATATTTACCACCAGAGTTTTGCTGGCGGTATCACATGTGGTATTTGTAAAAAAAAAAACCACACTGTTTTTTGACAAATAATTGGTTGCCAAGGAGCAGGCCGGGAAGCCGGCCACTGTGTTCTTAACAATGGATGACTCAACAGCTGTCAGCTGACAGCTGAATTTATTTTAAAAAAGCAGACAATTAAAAATGATTAAAATAGCGTGGGGTTCCCCCCCCCCCCCATGCATACCAGGCCCTTCGGGGGAACCCCATGCCAAAATGTTTAAAAAGAGGGCAAAAACGGGCAAAGGGCCTGGTATGCATTGGAAGGGGGGGGGGGGGACCCCACGCTGTTTTTTTTTTCATTATTTTTAATTGTCTGCTTTTTTTTTTACATTCAGCTGATAAATCATCCATTGTTAAGAACGAGGTGGCCGGCTTCCCAGGCTGCTCAGTAGTAACCAGCTCAATGTGGTAAATTACCGCATTAAATAATGCGGTAATAACCGCAAAGTTGAATAACTATATAAACTAAATAACACATTTGGTATTTAACGCAAAATTCTTAATGAATTGAACACTTGCACAATTGTTACCGTATTTTACTAGTTTATTAGCTGTTATTTAACTCTTAGTGAATTGACCCATATGTAACTATGGCAGTTCCAGCTGCAAAATGTATTCATTTTAACAGAACCAGTCTATTAAAACCTGAGGCTATATTTCCAATTTAATTTTGAAAAACTTACCAGACCTCCATTTTCAGCCTAATGGTATGCTTTCAAAGTTAACATCTGCTTGTAGATTTCTAGTACAAGGTGATAGCTAGGTAAGATAATTATTACTTTTTTATTACTTTTTCTACAATTGAGCCCAGGGCTCAGATATTTGTTCATCATGCTATTTTTGTTGCTAGTTAGGTCATTCTGTTTGACTAAACTTGTCCTGAATATGGTTTAACATACCTGTGCGTGGTTGCTTGGTCCTGTCTTCTGTCTCTGGCAATCCTGCATTAATAAGAATTCTCTGTAGCTCCTTATACCACTCAGTGACATTTAGTTGATGGTCCATTCCATTGCTGCTATTCTTCAGGTCTTGTGAATTGGCAGATGAGCCTTTTTCCCATGGTGGACCATCAGGAGCAACTCCTGGAGCCCACCCCTTATTTATGTCTCCATCTTTGGAGTACATGGGGTGATCCAGTATAAGTTGATCAAGTGACAGCTGGAATAATTAAAAAACACAACAGAACAAAAACAGTTTTATTTTGCCAAGACGGCTTAACAATCTTAGAAGCCCAGTAACCAAAGCAAATAAAACATTCAACTGGTAAGCAACTTTTGGAAATCTACCATATATACTCGAGTATAAGCCGACTTTTTCAGCACATTTTTTCGCTTATACTCGAGTCAAGCACTTATCTGGTGCAAAGAATGACATTTTCCGAACCGACTTTGGGGCACCGTATCTCGGGACCACTTGGTGCTAGGAACTTCAAATTTGGTGTGCAAACCCAGTGGAACTAGCACTACAACATATCCAAAGTTCCTAGTTCCACCGGGTTTGCACACCAAATTTGGAGTTCCTAGCACCAAGTGGCGCCGAGATATGGGGCCCCAAAGTCGGTTCAGAAAATGTCATTCTCTGCTGCAGAAAAGTGCTTGACATTTTCCGAACTGACTTTGGGGCCCCGTATCTCGGGGTCACTTGGTGTTAGGAACCCCAGCTTGTAGTGCTAGTTCCACTGGGTTTGCACACCAAATTTGGGGTTTCTAGCACCAAGTGGTCCCGAGATACGGGGCCCCAAAATTGGTCAACTGTGTCCATCTGCAGCAATGTCATTTCGAGACCCTTTGGGTCCAGAGACCCCAAATCTTGGCTGCAGCTAGAGGGCATCTAGGAACCCTTAACTACTGAGTTTGAAGTTTGGGGGACCTATGGCTGCAAATGGGCACAGTAAGGCATGCAAATGGGCACAGTGAGGCTGCAAATGGGCACTGTTGACCCTCTTTTCCACTTACAGTAGCTGCGCATTTCTCACCCTAGGCTTATACTCAAATCAATAAGTTTTCCCAGTTTTTTGTGGTAAAATTAGGTGCCTCGGCTTATATTCGGGTCGACTTATACTCGAGTATATACGGTAGTTTATGGTTAATAATGGAAGCACATGTTACTTGTGTAGCACCCTCTAGTGCTAGACGTGTACAGTACCTGACCGCGAGATTGTGTTTCCAGCGCGATCCCATTCTCTCGGCGACAGGGTACTGTGCATGTCGCGCTGGCTCACTGATCGGGAAAGGAAAACTTTTTTTTTCCTTTCGCGATGAGTGACGGGCAGTGCTGACAGCTGTCTGGTATGAATCATGAGGGGGAACGCCGCGCCAAATTTTGAATGAAAAAAACGGCGTGCGTTCCCCCCCAAGGGGCATACCAGGCCCTTAGGTCGGCGTGGGGGTCCCCCCAAAATCCATACCAGACCTTTATCCGAGCACGCAGCCCGGCCGGTCAGAAAAGGGGGTGGGGATGAGAGAGCGCCCCCCTCCTGAACCGTACCAGGCCGCATGCCCTCAACATGGGGGTGGGTGCTTTGGGGGAGGGGGGCGCCCTGCGGCTCCCCCACCCCAAAGCACCTTTTCCCCATGTTGATGAGGACAAGGGCCTCTTCCCGACAACCCTGGCCATTGGTTGTCGGGGTATGCAGGAGGGGGGCTTATCGGAATCCGGGAGCCCCCTTTAATAAGGGAGCCCCCAGATCCCGGCCCCCCACCCTATGTGAATGAGTATGGGGTACATGGTACCCCTATCCAATCACCTAGGGAAGAAAGTGTCAATAAAAAAACACAGTACACAGGTTTTAAAAGTAATTTATTAGGCGACTTCGGGGGTCTTCTTCCGACTTCGGGGTCTTCTTCTGACCTCTCCTCCCGGTGTTCGGCTTCTTCTCCCGGGCTCCTCCGCTATCTTCTTCCAGCTCTTTTGCTAGCAGGGGCCCGGTCTGCTGCCGCTGTCTTGTCCCCTCTTCTCCTCTTCTCTTCTTCTCTTCTTCCGATGTTGACACGACACTCTCCTGCTTGAATGCTGTGTGTGAGCTGCGCAGCCATTAATATAAGTGGTGACCCCGCCCCCTTGTGACGTCACAGTCCCAGCATGCGCAGGGACTCTGGGGTCACGCCCCCTTATGACGCCAGAGTCCCTGCGCATGCTGGGACTGTGACGTCACAAGGGGGCGGGGTCACCGCTTATATAAATGGCTGCGCAGCTCGCACACAGCATTCCAGCAGGAGAGAGCGTCGTGTCAACATTGGAAGAAGAGTAGAAGAGAAGAGGGGACAAGACAGCGGCAGCAGACCGGGCCCCCGCTAGCAAAAGAGCTGGAAGAAGATAGCAGAGGGGCCCGGGAGAAGAGGCCGAACACCGGGAGAAGAGGCCGAACACCTCAAAATCGGAAGAAGACCCCCGGAGCGGCCTAATAAATTACTTTTAAAACCTGTGTACTGTGTTTTTTTATTGACACTTTTTTCCCTAGGTGATTGGGTAGGGGTACCATATACCACATACTCATTCACATAGGGTGGGGGGCCGGGATCTCGGGGCCCCCTTATTAAAGGGGGCTCCCGGATTCCGATAAGCCCCCCCGCCCACAGACCCCGACAACCAACGGCCAGGGTTGTCGGGAAGAGGCCCTTGTCCTCATCAACATGGGGACAAGGTGCTTTGAGGTGGGGGGGCCGCAGGGCGCCCTCCTCCCCCAAAGCACCCACCCCCTATGTTGAGGGCATGCGGCCTGGTACAGTTCAGGAGGGAGGGGGGCGCTCGCTCGTCCCCACCCCCTTTCCTGACAGGCAGGGCTGCGTGCTCGGATAAGGGTCTGGTATGGATTTTGGGGGGGTTCCCCTTATAATCCATACCAGACCTAAGGGCCTGGTATGCCCCTGGGGGGGAACCCACGCCGGGTTTAAAATTTGGCACGGCGTTCCCCCTCATGATTCATACCAGACAGCTGTCAGCACTGCCTGTCACTCATCGCGAAAGGAAAAAAGTTTTCCTTTCCCGATCAGCGAGCCATCTCGGCGCTGGCTCCCGCGACGGGGCTCGCAGGTGTCAAATCTCGCCGATAAAAGCGGCGAGATTGACACAATATCGCAGTCACCTACTGTAGATGGTTTTTGTGTGTTTAAGAATAGGTAAATTTGTGCAGGCTTGGCTGGCAGCAGGGGTGTTGCTAGGTCTACAAAATATCTGGGGCTAGAGCCCATAGCAGCAAAGTAAAGAAAGTCATACGCTTGGGCGGGCATACACATATATATAATATACGTGTGTGTGTGTGTGTGTGTGTGTGTATATATATATATATATATATATATATATATATATATATATATATATACACAAAACATTATATTGTATCATTACATCAGGGTCCCCAAAGCCCCCCTCATTACATCCGGGTCCTCAGAGAGCCTCCCCCTTACTTCAGGGTCCGCAGAGAGCTTGTCACGTCACCTGCCACCAGATGTGGATTGTTACATACAGAAAGGCTAGGGTATATAGAAGACAGGCTAGTGTATATAGAGAGGCTAGTGTATACAGAGAGGCTAGTGTATACAGAGAGGCTGGGTATACAGAGATGTTCAAAAATGGGGGGAAAAAAAGGGGAAAGGGTGAGGAGTGAGTGAGTGCAGATGGTCCGATCAGTTAATTACTGGTCAGATCTTGACCATGCACCTGTAGGGTGTAATTGCTGTAACCGATAATTAGCATATGTAAAAAAGGGGAGGGGAAGGGGGGTCAACGGTATAGATTTACCGGTGGGAAAGGTGGTTACCTTAGCAATTAATGGTCAGTGCGTACAAGGTAGATGCATCCCCAAGTGCCATAACTACATGTCTGTATGTTTACCTCACCCAGGTGTCTTATTATGATATAATAAACTGGTACCTTTAATACTACCTTGTACGCACTGATCATTAATTGCTAAGGTAACCACCTTTCCCACCGGTAAATCTATACCGTTGACCCCCCTTCCCCTCCCCTTTTTTTTACATATGGGTATACAGAGAGGCTAGTGTATACAGAGAGGCTGGGGTATACAGAGAGGCTGAGTTATATACAGAGAGGCTGAGTTATATACAGAGACGCTGGTGTATACAGAGACGCTGGTGTATATACAGAGAGGCTGGGTATACAGAGAGGCTGGTGTATATACAGAGAGGCTGGGGTATACAGAGAGGCTGGGGTATACAGAGAGGCTGGTGTATATACAGAGAGGCTGGGTATACAGAGAGTAGGTGTATACACAGAGAGGCTAGTGTATACAGAGAGGCTGGTGTATATACAGAGAGGCAGGTGTATATACAGAGAGGCTAGTGTATACAGAGAGGCTGGTGTATATACAGAGAGGCTGGGTATACAGAGTGGCTGGTGTATATACAGAGAGGCTAGTGTATACAGAGAGGCTGGTGTATATACAGAGAGGCTGGTGTATATACAGAGAAGCTGGGTATACAGAGAGGCTGGTGTATATACAGAGAGGCCGGTGTATATAGAGAGAGGCTGGTGTATATATAGAGAGGCTGGTGCATATACAGAAAGGCTGGTGTATACAGAGTGGCTGGTGTATATACAGAGACGCTGGGTATACAGAGAGGCTGGTGTATATACAGGGAGTCTGGTGTATATACAGAGAGGCTGGTGTATACAGAGTGGCTGGTGTATATACAGAGAGGCCAGTGTATATAGTTCCCCCCCCCCCATGGTCTGCACTCACCTGCTCGGGAGCTCATGTGAGAAAGTTCCTCCCGAATCTATGCTATGGGAGGAGCAAGGGAGGAGACTCACTCTCAAACACACTGATCTCCTGGCTCTGGCTGTCAGTGAAGCACGGAGTGCAGACTGAGAGTGCCACAGCTGTGTGGAACAGTGCTGTGTCAGGCAGCCCGCAACACTCTCATGGTAGGGCTAACCCTGGTCTTGGGGGTATGGGCCCCAGCTTCTGGGCTCCAGCCTCAATAGCCACCCCCTAGTGATGCCACTGGCAGGTAGCCAAGCCTGTCTGTGTTTTTCCTGGGTTAGGCAGAGATCCAGGGAGAGCTGGATGACTAACAGACAGCATCACTGAGACTTCCCCTCTTTTTTTAGAATGTACTGGAACCTTCTAGAAAGATGGGAGGGGAAGTAAGATGGAGCTGCCTGGAGTATTCTGAGGGCCCTGACCAATCTCCAACTTGGGTCAAATATTCTGGGTCAGTCTAGCTAGGGAGGAGAGTTTGGGTGTTAGGCTGTCGTGGCCTTTGAGAGAGCTCCCCAGTCTGGGGGGGTGCCCTTGGGCCTGAGCTCGGGTACGGATGGGACCACAGAGGTGTCTTGGCCAGGAAGCACTGGGAGCAAGGAGAGGACAGCAGGAGAACACTACCAGGCAAGTCTCCAGGAGGATCAGGAACAACCAAGAGGGCTGGTGAGAATGGCATCCCAGTCTTATTCTGTAAGGTTCAATATTGAGTGCCTTTGCAGCTATAACAGCTTCAACTCTTCTGAGAAGGCTGCCCACAAGGTTTAGAATTCATTGCCTTGAATTCAGTAAGCGATTTTATTGCAGGCAAGTTTGTTCAACTTATGTGGCTGTGATGTGTGTGCACCTTTATTAGACCCCTTGGCAATCTTGTTGACATACAGGCTCCCTGTATGTCTTTCAACACAGATTTAAGAAGTGAGTGCTCATTACTGATTAATTTGGCAAACACAGGAACTTATGCTTGTAGTATCATATAATAGAAAAAATACTAGAACTCTTTTGGGAAATGTATTATGAGGTGTTTGTTATTGCATCTAGATCCATATTAAAATCATTGCAGTTCTATGCTCTTCTCTGCGGGAAGTCCAGCTGTTGGGCTTTGGCCCCACCTGGTGGATACACGTTTGCACTCCTGGACATCTCATATTTACATTTGTTACAATACCTCCTTGCCTCTTCATCATTTGGAGGTAGGGATCCTGTTTTGGGAAACTATTTTTTAATAGGTGGACGTAGCCTTTATTGTCACACAGGTATAGTAAACAAATTATGTGGATATAACAATGTTTGTGTGATTATGTTTTGATTTATATTTGTTTATTTTGCCAGTAGTATCATCACGCATTTTCCTGAAGAAGCCTGAAGAGGAGAAACATGTTGAATAACATGTGTGATGAATGACATTATTTGACTGTACAGTATGTTTTTAATCTAAAAATTTTTGTCACTTTGTAACAAATTTTTATATAAAATATTCCTCTGTGTATTTATGTGTCCATGCACCCAAAAAGTCCCATATTCTCCCTATTTGCCTCAAGACTCAGGAGTGTGTCTATGGGAATGTTTGACCATTCTTCTAGAAGCGCATTTGTGAGGTCAGGCCCTAATGTGGATGAGAAGGCCTGGCTCGCTGTCTCCGCTCTAATTCATCCCAAAGGTGTTCTTAGTGGTTGAGGTGAGGCCTCTGTGCAGGCCAGTCAAGTTCCTCCACCCCAAACTCGCTCATCCATGTGTTTATGGACCTTGCTTTGTGCACTGGTCCAAATCATTTGGTCGATGGGGATTATGGATTGGTGTTTTTTTTTTTTCAGGGGCTGGACTTGGCCCCTTAGTTCCAGTGAAGGGAACTCTTAAGGGATCAGCATACCAAAACATTTTGGACAATTTCATGCTCCCAACTTCGTGGGAACAGTTTGGGGATGGCCCCTTCCTGTTCCAACATGACTGCGCACCAGTGCATAAACAAAGTCCATAAAGAGGTGGATGAGCGAGTTTGGGGTGGAGGAACTTGACTGGCCTGCACAGAGTCCTGACCTCAACCTGATAGAACACATTTGGGATGAATTAAAGCGGAGACTGTGAGCCAGACCTTCTCGTCCACATCAGTGCCTGATCTCACAAATGTGCTTCTGGAAGAATGTTCAAACATTCCCATAGACACACTCCCAAACCTTGTGGACAGCCTTCCCAGAAGAGTTGAAGCTGTTATAGCTGCAAAGGGTGGGCCAACTCAATATTAAACCCAACGGGGACTAAGACTGGGATGCCATTAAAGTTCATGTGCATGTAAAGGCAGGCATCCCAATACTTTTAGTAATATAGTGTAGTTTTAATCTAACCCCACTCTACTCAAAGCTAGAATGTTTTTGGCTTGACATAGACTTTTAAGAACAAACTGATATACGAACTGCAACTCTGAGCTCTGTCTCTTCCCCTTAAATGTGATCCACCAACATGTTAGAGAGACTGCATGTATTGCGCTGATGAAACTGGATAGTTAAATAAACTCAGCACATATTTCAGTGATTTCTGGGGTGCTTAGGAATGACATTCAGGCAAATCTCAGTGCTTTTATACCCTGTTTATAGATTTAGCTCAGTTTGATTGGAAGTACTTTAGATAGAGCCAAAAGAATAGTGCCACAGAGCACTGACACCTGTTTTCACTGTATTTGAAAGAACGGACACATTCAACATTGCCTTTCTATGACATAGGACATGCCCCTTTCTGAGAAGTATTTATGTCGAAGAAGATGACACAGTAACATTACCAGATAATCAGCTTAAGAGAGAGAAGACAGATAGAGGAAAGCAAACACAAGCTGACAAGTGTGAGAAAGAGTCGGACAAAGTAAGACAGGCATAGGACGATTAGGCATTATACTCTACTTACCATTGCTAGTCTTGTCCTGAAAAACAAACACACATTACAGTTAATGTTACATTACATACAGAACCTTGTTATTGAAAATATATCTAAGATTCAATACCAATAATGAAAATCAGACAATTAAAATTAATTATTTTTCACATTTTCATCAACTTATACACGGTAAAACAATAAACCTAGGTTGCCCTTACTAGATACTTGGTACTATTAACTGCAGACCATGCTGTTCGTTGATTTCATAATTAAAACCATAAATCGTAATTTACCCCTAATGTGATCAGGTATTGGTCAACTTTGCAAAAAGTATAAATCATTTGCCTACTTCCATTATGATTCTACAGAAGACATCTCAAGTTTGAGTTTTTCCTTGTCAAAAGTATTATTTTTAAGTACAAAGATAAAGCACAATTAACATAGAGTGAATATCATACATTCGATGTGAGGAAGCTCGTTTGCATTTATACAAAAGTAAAATCATTTATAGTAAAATAGAACAAGACAATTTATAATGAAAAAAAAAACTTTGGATACTATTTCCATTTAGAATTAAGAGATTTAAAAAAAATATTGTAAATTCTACAAAAACAATTGCCTTGTTTTATTTCTAGACAACAAAAGAGATTAGTATCTAGATAAAGATTGGAGCTTCAAACTCATAAAAGAGGGTAGTACACAGAAAAAGAATGGAAAAGAAGAATAGTAGGAAAAAGGGAAAGAAAAAGTAAAGAAGTCCGCGAGGCCAGGCCGAGAGCCACCGCTACAACTAGAGCTAAAATAGTTTAAAACTTATGTCTTATTGTTAGAGCTACCATGGCAGTAGCACATTATTGTCAAGGGTTGGCATGGTATATGTAATCCAAGGCTGCCATATCGCTTCAAATCTAGGGATCGCATTCATTTCAATAGCTATGATCTTGGCATGGGTTATAAAATAATTCATCTTATCTTTTGCTTCGTTTATAACTAATGTTCGTGATCTCCAAGCCTTTGCTAAAGTCTGTTTAGCTGCTGTGAAGAGTTGCGCTAACAATTTAAATTGGGTATGCGTTATAAATTCAGGTTTCAAGTTGAGAAGGGCCGTTGCTGGATCAAAAGAAATTGTTTTCCCAAGCAGTTTAGTTGCCATTTTAAATATTCCCTTCCAAAATGTTTGAGCTAATGGACATGGACACCAGATGTGAAAATATGTGCCCAAGTCTGAACATCCTCGAAAACAGTGTGCCGAATAGTTCTGTACACAAGTTTGAGTTTTTCAAGGCTGTATGAAGCCTTACAATTTTTTGTGCCCTTTGGCCGTTTTGTGAATTTTAATTGTGCCAAGGTCTATGCTATGCATTTTTACTTTTGGAGAGAGTCAGGAAAGATTAGAACCCATCAGATTTTTAGTGCTGTCTATGTTCCCTCTCAATGAATCTAGGTGACCATTATCACAGAGACAGGAAAGTGATTGAAAATGGAAAATTTTAGAGTTGTCAAAAAACTAAGAGACAAGGGCAACTCCTCCACTGGTTACGGCTATTTCAGCAACATGAATCTGACAAACAAATTCCTCTTTTTTGTACAAATTGTTTCTTACTTCCTGTTACGCCTCCAAGGAAAGAAGTCTTCCCAACACGGGCAGCAAAAAAGAAACTGACCGGGATTTTAACCATGGATAAAATACTGCAGCTACGTTTTCTTATATTATCATCGCTAAAACTGTGTCCTTTATAATCAGGTAAGTACGACCCACTGTAAGTATTATGCTACTACATGTAACAAACTGTTCCGATTTTTTATGCATCACACAAATTGTAGTTCTATAATAAAATTGTGGACATTATTGGTAAGTTCAAACATGGTAGGAAATAGATTATGCAATTTTCTTTCTCTCCACCAAGGGTGGAAGGTAAGACAACTGCACGATTCCCCCATCAACACTAACTGCTTGCCAATCTTTAACATTTCTATTACATGCAATATTAGAACTACAAGGGCCACAGTCTGGTTCAAAGGTGGGTTTGAAAGTGCAGTAGCCTCTGGCAACTGTTTTCAAATTATCTTTTGTCCTGTTAGGTCTGGAGTTCTATTATAATTTATTTTAATTAAGGTTTTAAAGTTCATTTACAATTATTATGTTTTTGTTTTAGAAGTCAGTAGCCCTGCACCAAGAAAAAATAGAAAAAAAATTATTGTGCTTTAACTGTAGCAGAAATTTTGCAGAAGAAAGAGAAACACACATCAGACTTTAGAATCACAGCAATTTTTCGAACCATAGGCAAAATGACCTAGGGCTGCCTAAATGAACTCCACTTTCATAACATGTATAGCTGCTACACCACCCACTCTTTCGTTTGCAGAAGATATGATTTAATAAAATTGGCGAAAATATTCCAATTTCTGGCTGTCAGGCTCTGCAATAGCATATTTCCGATGCAAGAAAAGATCTCCTTTAGAGCGCAAAGAATTTCCGCATAAAATAATCCAGACAAGGTGGTGGAGCAGCACCTCGTAAAAAACACAGTTCCATTGGTTCCAAAAAAACATATCCAGGTAGGGGCTATATCTGGGAGCACACGTGCTGGTTAAAAAGAGGAGTGAAAGAAAAAAAATGTGCTCACCTTTTACATAGGATGTACAGTACCATATAATATATAACAGCTACATGCACTTGTTCCCATCAGATGCGAGTATTGAGGATTCACAGTGGAGATGGAGGCAACTGATATCCACTGGAAACTCATGGTTATGTAAAAATTCCAGATCCTGTGAAGCCTATATATGGAGTGTTGTAAAGCTTCTAACAGGGGGTCATTTGGAAGCTTATAACACTCCATAAATAGGCCTTGTAGGATGTGGAATTTTCACATAACCAGGAGTTGCTTATACTTAATAAGGAAAAAAGCTGGATCATATAGTACATCGGTTTGAAAGCAGTTCAACAAGGTAGCTTTCTCTGCAACATAACTTTTGAAAAAGTCTAGGGACCAAATAAGTGCACAAATTGAAAAAAAGGTCAGAGTATGTTCTTGTTTTAACATATATTTTATTTTGTTTAGTAAAAATTTTGTTTTAACTTTATCCAGAAGACTTTGGCGATGATATCTAATACAATACGTATATATTACATATATATTACTGTTGTAACTTCTTCCTTGAACATGCTTAGAATTGAATTATAATATCTTAAATTATAGTATAGTATGCAAACAAAGCTTAGATTTTTTGTTTTTCTGCTATGAGCACAATGCTGTAAACTAGCTGGCTGTTGAACTAGCAAGGCTAAAGCTAGCCACACACTGATTGAAATTAGACCTGTTTGACAATGATCAGTGTGTGGCAATCCCTGCTTAACAGCTGTTGTTCAGTTGATCCAATGAAGAAAAAAAACACCCTAGAAGCACAGAGACTTTGGTGTGAGTTCATAAAAAGTAGTGAATGGACAAAAACTTTTGGAGAGCTCATTGGCTCACAACAATCAGGGCTATATACGAGTACATATACGTGCATACAAAAATACAAATAGAGGTTGATTTACTAAAACTGGAGAGTGCAAACTCTGATGCAGCTGTACACTGTAGCCAATCAGCTTCTAACTTCAGCTTATTAAATTTACGGTTGACAAAAAAACCTGGAAGTTGATTGGTTTCTATGCAGAGCTGCACCAGATTTTGCACCCTCCAGTTTTAGTAAATCAACCCCATACATGTGCACATGCACTCATATTTGATGTATTTGTATTTGTTGTAGCCCTGATGAAGAGGGCGTTGTTTACTGACCCCTGAAACGCGTTAGCTGTTTTTTAGTGTAAACCAATTAATGGATTTAGTCTTTCTTATCCTGGTCTGGTGCTCTTTCCATTGATGCGTGTTTTTTTCTGGATGTTTATTTGCTCGATTTTGGTCTGCAGCCATTGATCAGTGTATTCTCACAGCTGTAGGTCCAGCTGTGAGAATACAATGTCCCGGTGGGGGAAGATTCTGCCATCTACCTTGTTTGTATAGATGGAGGAACCTGCTAGTTTTTTTTTTTTCGGTTCCCTGGCTGAACAGAAAAAAAAAACGAACAGTGTATGGCCAGCTTTATAAAGATACGAGAGGGTCTGCAGGGTTCTTTTCCAGAAATGTGGACTGGATTCAGATGGGATAACGTTGTTTAAATCTCTTTGTGTATTTATCTCCTGCTCATTAATGACAGCAATTGCATCAATAAAGTGGTTCTAAAGGGTCAAAAGTCTTCTGTGTACATGTGTTCTGTGTTGCTCAAATGCCTGATATTCTTTGGGCCAAGGGAAAATATGATGTAGGACTTCTACAAGTCCCTCAGGTTAAAGTTTTTTAATAAAGGACTTGCCCCAAAGTGTCTCCTGTCTTTTTTACTATTTGTGGCACTTTTTTTTGTGAAATGGTAGGGGTACAATGTACCTGTTACCAATTCACATAGGGGGGCCAGGATCTGGGGGTCCCCTTGTTAAAGGGGGCTTCCAGATTCCGATAAGCCTCCTGCCCGCAGACCCTCATAACCACCGGGCAAGGGTTGTGGGGATGAGGCCTTTGTCCCCATCAACATGGAGACAAGGTGTTTTGGGGACCCAAAAGCATCCTCCCCATGTTGAGGGCATGTGGCCTGGTATGGTTCAGGAGGGGGGTGCTCTATCACCCCCCTCTTTTCCTGCGGCCTGCCAGGTTGTGTGCTCGGATAAGGGTCTGGTATGTATTTTGGGGGGACCCCTATGCCATTTTTTTTAAATTTTGGTGCAGGGTTCCCCTTAAAATCTATACCAGACCTGAAAGGTCTGGTATGGATTTGGGGGGGGGGGGGGCCTACGCCATTTTTTTTTAAAATTTGGCACAGGGTTCCCCTTAATATCCATACCAGACCTGAAGGGCCTGGTATGATTTTGGGGGGACCCCCACGCAATTTTTTTTAAATTTTTGGTTTAGGGTTCCCCTTAATATTCATACCAGACTCAAAGGGCCTGGTAATGGACTGGGGGGGGGGGGGGGGATGCCATTTTTTTAATTAGTTTTTTTCATTTTGCTGTGGTACTGTTCCAAACACAGGAAAAATGTGCCACTTTACAGGCATACTATAGAAAAACCCCAGGCACGATATTTAAAGGAATATTTCATTTTTATTGTTTCACTTTAACTGCTTGCCGACCAGCCGGCGTCATTATACTGCGGCAGGTTTGCACGATCCCATGAGCCGTCGTAGCTATACGTCGGCTCCTTTAAGCGGGATAGCAGGCGCGTGTGCGCCCACTGCACTGCTGGGGTGCCGATGCTCATGGCAGAAGGTTGCGATGACCGCTGGCCGCGAGCGATCGTGGGCATGAAAGGCAGAACAGGGACATGTGTATGTAAACACACAAATACCTGTTCTGTGAGGAGAGACAGATCGTGAGTTCCTAATAGCTAGGAACCACGATGTGTAATTTCCTCTAGGTCAGGCCCCTCCCCCTACAGTTAGAAACACACACAGGGAACACAGTTAACCCCTTGATCGCCCCTAGTGTTAACCCCTTCCCTGCCAGTGACATTTTTACAGTAATCAGTGCATTTTTTAATAGCACTGATTGCTGTATAAATGCCAATGGTCCCAAAAATGTGTCCGATGTGTCCGCCATAATGTCGCAGTCCTGAAAAAAAAATCGCAGATCGCTGCCATTGCTAGTAAAAAAAAAAAAATAATAATAAAAATGTTATAAATCGATCCCCTATTTTGTAGACGCTATAACTTTTGCGCAAACCAATCAATATATGCTTATTGCGTTTTTTTTTACCAAAAATATGTAGAAGAATACATATCAGCCTAAACTGAGAAAAAATTTGCTTTTAAAAAAAAAAAGGGGATATTTATTATAGCCAAAAGTACAAAATATTGTTTTTTTCAAAATTGTCGCTCCTTTTTTGTTTATAGCGCAAAAAATAAAAACCGCAGAGATGATCAAATACCACGAAAAAAAAGCTCTATTTGTGGGAAGAAAAGGACATCAATTTTGTTTGGGTGCAGCGCTGTACGACCGCGCAATTGTCAGTTAAAACGATGCAGTGCCGAATCGCAAAAAATGGCCTGGTCATTCAGCAGCCAAATCTTCCGGGCTGAAGTGGTTAAGCATTATTAAAATCACTGCTCCCAAAAAAACTGACGTTTTTAAAACTTTTTTTTGCATCGATACATGTCCCCTGGGGCAGGACCCGGGTCCCCAAACACTTTTTATGACAATAACTTGCATATAAGCCTTTGAAATGAGCACTTTTGGATTTTCATGTTAGTGTCCCATAGACGTTAACAGGGTTCCGCGGCTTTCGAATTTGCCGCGAATACTGCATAATGTTCGTTGTTCACAGAACGTCCGAACAACAAAAGTTCAGTCCCAACTTATGCTCGGGCCCAACCGTTCGCCCATCCCTAATCACAGCCAGTGAGCCAACCAATCAGGAGTGGGAGGGGCCAAGCAGAGCTGCTGCTCAGTGTGTGAATGGACACGCAGAGCGCGGTTCAGAAGCGAGCCTGCTTGGGTGCACTTGGCAGAAGGGAGGGGCTAGGAGTGCTGGCAGGGGCCCAGAGAAGAGGAGGAGCCAGGCTGCTCTGTGCAAAACCACTGCACAGAGCAGGTAAGTATAACATGTTTGTTATTAAAAAACAAAACAAAAAAAACAAGACTTTAATAGCACTTTAAAGGCTCATACGGCCTCTTTCTCTCTTAGAACGTGTGACTCAAGCAATAATGATAGTAATTGACTGTTGGTCTAGAATAAAAATTACAAATACCCCTTGTTGTCATCTTTTATTGCATTTGTACTCTGCCCCCTGGATGTGTCTTTGGAAAAATCGTTATCTTTGCTTTCATATATGAGGCAGTCGGGTCAATGGCATTATCACAGCAGTTTTTCATTTTCTGAGCCCACCCTGAAGTTTTATTACCTGTTTGTCAGTAAATCGATTCCTACTTCCCTTAACAAGCTAAGCTGTCCAGCAAAAGTGGCAGTTACTAATTTAAAAGCGTTAGCAAAAGTTTTTTCTCAAAAAAAAACCTAAACTAACCAATGTAGAATTTTTTAGCAAAAGAAAGCTGGGGTTACACATGTTTAATAAATGGTAACCAATAAGTTCACTGCATACACTTTCATTTTATAGCATCAGCATTGTATTAGCAATACAAACAATAGTTATACACTATTGTACAAAAGTTTTAGGCAGGTGTGAAAACTGCTGGAAATTAAAAATGAAATAGAAGTGTTAATAGTTTATTTTTATCAATTAACAAAATGGAAAGTAAATGAACAGAAGAAAAATCCAAATAAAATCAATATTTGATGTGACCACCCTTTTCCTTCAAAACAGCATCAATTCTTCTAGGTACACTTGCACACAGTTGTTGAAGGAACTTTGCAGGTAGGTTTTTCCAAACATGTTGGAGAACTAACCATATGTAGATCTGTTGTGGATGTAGGCTGCCTCAAATCCTTCTGTCTCTTCATGTAATCCCAGACAGATTCAAAGATGTTAATATCAGGGTTCTATGGGGCCATCTACCACTTCCAGGACCCCTTGTTCTTTTTTATGCTGAAGCTGTATGGGGTCCTTGTCCTGCTGCAGAATACATTTGGGGCCAATCACAGGCCTCCCTGATGGTATGGCATGATGGATAAGTATCTGCCTGTATTTATTAGCATTGAGGACACCATTGATCCTGACCAGACCTCCAACTCCATTTGCAAAAATGCACCCCCAAACTTGCAAGGAACCTCCACCATGCTTCACTGTTGCCTGCAGACACTATTATTTTACCACTCTCCAGCCCTACGGCCAACAAATTACCTCCTGCTACAGCCAAATATTTAAAATTTTGACTCATCAGTCCACAGCACCTGCTGCCATTTTTCTGCACCCCAGTTCCTATGTTTTTGCGTGTAGTTGAATCGCTTAGCCTTGATTCTGCGTGGGAAGTATAGCTTTTTGGCCACAATTCCTTCATGAAGACCACTTCTGGCCAGACTTCTCCAGACAGAAGATGGGTGTACCTGGGTCTGACTGGTTTTCACCAGTTTTGTTCTGATGGCACTGTTGGGACATCTACTGATGTCAAAGGGAAGTAAGTATGATGTGCCTTTCATCTATAATTCTCAGCATTGCTTGTTTCTTTGTCCTTGTTCAAAAGAGCTTGAACAGCACATCTTGAAACCCCAGTCTGCTTTAAAATCTATACCTTGGAGAGATCTCGCTGATACAGTATACCTATCTTGTGTTTTGTTGCTGTGCTTAGTCTTGCCATGGTGCATGACCTGTGACATGAAACTGTCTTCCACACTCTAACCTTAGCAGCAGAGTTTGGCAGTTCCTTACCCAGTTTTAAGCCTCCTACACAGCTGTTTCTGTTTCAGTTAATGCCTGTGTTTCAACCTACATATAAAATTGATAATCATTAGCACCTGCTTGGTTTAATTGATTAATCATACACCTCACTTTAATCCTACAAAATCCCTGACTTTGTGCAAGTGTACAAAGTGTGCAAGTGTAAGAATTAATGCTGGTTTGAAGCCAAAGAATGGTCACACCAAATATTGATTTGATTTAGATTTTCTTCTGTTCGCTCACTTTGCATTTTGTAAATTGATAAAAATAAACAATTAAAAGAGAAGTATATATATATATATATATATATATATATATATATATATATATATATATATATATATATATATATATATATATATATATATATATATATATATATATATATATATATTCATACTTACCTAGGTGGATGCAGCCTGTCAGTCAGCATCTCTCCTGCTCTGATACTCCATCAGTCAAGGCCATCATGTTGAAAGTATTCTTACAATACAACGTTTCTTCACACCTGCCTAAAACGTCTGCACAGTACTGTATTTGACAATCCAATAAAAGCTTACTTGAAATATCTCATCTGATGTTATGAGCACTGCCTGTCTGCTGGCCATCTCTTTCTACAACAATCTGGATTCTGTGCATGTTTTGCAGCATCTGCTCTGCTGTTAACTGTTTACTTTCCAAGCAGTACATATCCCATGGTACCTTGCTGCCTGCAAGCAGCGATTCCTATATACTGACTCCATCTCCTGAAACTCCTCCTCTCAACATCTCTGTAGTTCAGAATGCAGGCTCTGTGAAATGTGTGACACACCACTTACAGGACATATTTAAATACGTGTCACAGAATTTAACCACTTCAGCCTCAGAAGAATTTACCTCCTTCCTGACAAGGCCATTTTTTGCGATACAGCACTGCGTCACTTTAACTGACAATTGTCCGGTCGTGCGACGTTGTACCCAAACAAAATTGAGGTCCTTTTTTTCCCAAAAATAGAGCTTTCTTTTGGTGGCATTTGATCACCTCTGCAATTTTTATTTTTTGTGCTATAAACAAAAAAAGAGTGACGATTTTGATAAAAAAAGCAATATTTTTTACTTTTTGCTATAATAAATATGTCACGGCCTGGGGGAGGAGACCGATTGTTGTTCCTAAGCATTAGGAACAACAGATCGCTCTCCTCACCCCTGACAGAATGGAGATCTGTCTGTTTACATTGATAGATCTCCGTTCTATCCTTCCTGAGAGCAATCGCAGGTAGCTCAACCGGAGAGGTGGGTTAAAATATCACTGCCACGAGGACAATGCTAGGTGGGGGATTGGAGGGGTAACTTTCACTGCCACTGACTCCCTCCATCCCCCACTTGCATCGGTGGACAGGGCAATGTTAACCCCTTCCTCACTTCCAGCCTGCTGCAGTCCCATTCGCCTAGTGCTCTGGCAATTAGGTACAGTCAGCTGAGCTTACCTCAGCACACACTTGCTCCTGGTCGGCTAACATCTCCCTCTGAGTGCCGGCGGAGGGCCATGCAGGCGGACGGTTCAAACATGTAGGCGGAGGGCTAGACAGGCGAGCGGTTCAGATATGTAGGCGGAGGGCAGGTGGTTTAGGCGGGCGAGTCACACATGTAAGCGTGTGGGCGGCAGGCAGATCAGGCAGGCGAGATCTCCAAAGCTGGCCACATCCCCATCCCGCCCACAAAACAAGACCCAAAGGCAGAGGAGATCCAGTCCCACAGCTGGAGAAAGGGGGGGTAGAAAAATCCTCCCTCCAGCAGCCATTTCAGCCTGCACTGTGTTCGGAGTGATAGGAAGTCCCCTTTCCTTCTCCCTTTCCCTTTCCAAACCTGCACAGCTGGCCAGTAAGGAGGAGGCACTACCGGCGCCCCCGACTGATATGCGTTCTAGGCCGGTGCCTACCTTGCCTGTAGGTAGTGCTGGTCCTGCCACTTGACAGAGCCAGCAGCACGTCTCAGTGATCTTTTTTAGCTGTCTGTAAGGGTGGCACTCTGAACACCAATGTTAGGGCTGCATTATTCCTACCGAACACCAACGTAAGGGGAGTTTTCCCATTGATCCCTTTTGAATTGGTTTTAGTAGGGGTTCTCCAAGACCTAAAAAAATATTTAGGGGTTCCTCTGGAGTTGAGAAAGGCTGCTCTATATGTTATATCAATAGCTGTCTTGCTGAACTGGATATACCTCCAATTATCCAATATAAAATAAATATACAAATAATATTTCAGCTAGCGCTTGCCCTCTTCACAGGAGAAAGCAACCCGATATTATTTGTAGATTCAGTAATATTTAGCCTAAAAGTGCATGGGCAGTGCATACTACATTCAAGGCATGTCTCTGGTGATAACACTCAGTATGTCAGTTCTCAACTGTCATTTTAAGCTGATGTCTTAGCAGATCACATGTGCCGATGGCACCATCTTGTTCTTTAAAAAATCTTTTATTTTTGAGCCTTCAACACCATCAATCTGGTAGTAGAAATGCAGATTTTTGTCTTATTGCTGCAAAGTATAAGAGCGTTTATTTAAACTTTAAACTCAGTTTAAAACTACCGTATTTATCGGCGTATAACACGCACTTTTTTCCCCTTAAAATCAGGGGAAAGTCGCAGGTGCGTGTTATACGCCGATCCCCTGCGATCCCGAGTTGTCACAACTTCAAAATCGCCAACCGCCATTTGAAAATGACGCCGCCGGCGCCGAAATACACAGAGCCGGTCCTCGGCTCTTTCCGGCGGCTCTCGTTCACTTTCGGCTCCACTCGTAGTCCCGAGCGGAGCTATCCGAACCTACTCGGCTAGGTTCGGATAGCTCCGCTCGGGACTACGAGTGGAGCCGAAAGTGAACGAGAGCCGCCGGAAAGAGCCGAGGACCGGCTCTGTGGATTTCGGCGCCGGCGGCGCCATTTTCAAATCGCGGTCGGCGATTTTGAAGCCCAGGATGGCAGGGACAGGGGATCGAAGGCTGCACTGACAAGGCTGCACTGAGGGAGGCTGCACTGACAAGGCTGCATTGACAAGGCTGCACTGACATGGCTGCACTGACATGGCTGCACTGACATGGCTGCACTGACAAGGCTGCACTGACATGGCTGCACTGAGAAGGCTGCACTGACATGGCTGCACTGACAAGGCTGCACTGACATGGCTGCACTGAGAAGGCTGCACTGACATGGCTGCACTGAGATGGCTGCACTGACAAGGCTGCACTGACATGGCTGCACTGAGAAGGCTGCACTGACATGGCTGCACTGACAAGGCTGCACTGGGGAAGGCTGCACTGACATGGCTGCACTGACATGGCTGCACTGACAAGGCTGCACTGACATGGCTGCACTGAGAAGGCTGCACTGACATGGCTGCACTGAGATGGCTGCACTGACAAGGCTGCACTGACATGGCTGCACTGAGAAGGCTGCACTGACAAGGCTGCACTGACATGGCTGCACTGAGAAGGCTGCACTGACATGGCTGCACTGACATGGCTGCACTGACATGGCTGCACTGAGAAGGCTGCACTGACATGGCTGCACTGACAAGGCTGCACTGAGAAGGCTGCACTGACATGGCTGCACTGACAAGGCTGCACTGGGGAAGGCTGCACTGACATGGCTGCACTGGGGCAAGGCTGCACTGAGAAGGCTGCAATGATGGGCATTTAAATGTAAGTTTTTTTACCTTCAACTTCCCTCCTAAAAGTTTTTTTTCCTTAAAATTCCCTCCTAAATTGGGGTGCGTGTTATATGCCGGTGCGTGTTATACGCCGATAAATACGGTATATATCCATCCAAGACAACCCTGTACACAGGGTGACAGTGCTCGTTGGCATCAGCGTTGTCACCCTATTACAGGAAGTAGGAAAATAACAGATCTACTGGAAGAATGAATAGATTATAAAGTTATGTTTCAGGGGACTGAAAGAAAATAAATCCTGCTAGCAACAGACTGCATCATGGCATATGTTAGTTTATTTTTTGCCCATAGTTTCACTTAAACTGTGTTTTGTGAGTTTTGCCTGGGATTTTGTCAAATAATCTTTGGTGAACACTTCAACTCTCTTTGATATCAGTAGCTGAGTGTGTGTTACATTTGCATGGGAGGAGTGTTCTGCAGTTGAACTGTTACAGTATGTGTGAATTAATATGGTATGTGTGACTTCTTGAAAATGGTCTACTGCCTGAATCATCATCTCACCGTGCAATGGATTAGAGAAATCATCTAGTTAGCTACAATGAAAATTACATATCTCTTAAAAATTAAAACAAACTTCACAAATTCCAAGAAAGTGATTTACACATTCTGTCACCTGAAATTAGTAGGTAATCAGCAATAGATAGTGACACATGCAATACCATAAATCCTGCAATTTGTGTTTGTCTTTAACTGTTCCCAAAGGAATATTATCTTGTACTTCTTTTATGATTTGTGGCCCTATTGCCTTTCATAGTTACTTGCAACCTTGTGCATGCTTTAGAAATTAACTTACAGTGCCGTGAAAAAGTATTCATGCCCCTTGACATTTTCCACATTTTGTCATGTTACCACCAAAATTTTTTATTTTATTTGGATTTTTTGTGATAGACCAACACAAAGTGGAACAAAATTATGAAGTTGGAGAAAAATGATTTTCAATTTTTTTTACAAATAAGTATGTGAAAAGTGTGACGTGCATTTGTATTCAGCCCCCCCTGAGTGAATACTTTGTAGAACCACCTTTCCCCCGCAATTACAGCTGCAAGTCTTTTTGGGGATGTCTCTACCACCTTTGCATATCTAGAGAGTGACATTTTTACCCATTCTTCTTTTGAGAAATAGCTCAAGCTCTGTCAGTTCGGGTGGAGAGCGTCTGTGAACAGCAATTTTCAAGTCTTTCCACAGATTCTCAATTGGATTTAGGTCTGGAATTTGACTGGGTCATTCTAACACATGAATATGCTTTAATCTAAACTATTCCATTGTAGCTCTGGCTGTATGTTTAGGGTTGTTGTCCTGCTGGAAGGTGAACCTCCACCCCAGTCTCAAGCCTTTTGCAGACTCTAATGGTGCGTACACACAGTCGGAATTTCGGCCAGCAAAAGACAGATGAGAGTTTTTCGACGGAAAATGTGACCGTGTGTATGCTCCATCATTTTTTTGCTGGCAGAATTCCAGCCAGCAAAAGATTGTGAGCATGCTCCCAATTTTTCAGTCAGGAAAAGTTTCTATCCGAAAATGCGATCGCTTGTGGCAATTCCAACGCACAAAATCCCTACGCATGCTCGGAAGCATTTTAACGTCATTTTCTCGGCTCATCGTAGTGTTGTATGTCACCGCGTTCTTGACGGTCGTAATTTCAGCAAACTTTTGCATGACCGTGTGTATGCAAGGCAAACATAAGCGGAATTCCGTCGGAAAAGCCATCATATCTTTTTCAGACGAGAAAACTGATCGTGTGTACGCGTGTGTACGCGGCATTACGCGGTTTTCTTCTAAGATTGCTCTGTATTTGGCTCCTTCTATCTTCCCATCAACTTTGACCAGCTTCCCTGTCCCTACTGAAGAAAAACATCTCCACAACATGATGCTGCCCCCCGCCATGTTTCACAGTGGGGATGGTGTGTTCGGGGTGATGTGCAGTGTTCGTTTTCCACCACACATAGCGTTTTTCTTTTAGGCCAAAAAGTTAAATTTTGGTCTCATCTGAGCAAAGCACCTTCTTCCATATGTTTGCTGTGTCCCCCACATGGCTCCTCGCAAACTGCAAATTGGAATTTGGCTTTCTTTCAGCAATGGCTTTCCTCTTGCCAATCTTCCATAAATGCCAGATTTGTGGAGTGCACCACTAATAGTTGTCCTGTGGACAGATTGTCCCACCTGAGCTTTAGATCTTTGCAGCTCCTCCAGAGTTACCATGGGCCTCTTGGCTGCTTTCCTGATTAATGCTCTCCTTGCCTGGCCTGTCAGTTTAGGTTGACAGCCATGTCTTGGTAGGTTTGCAGTTGTGCCATACTTTTTCCATTTTCGGATGATGGATTGAACAGTGCTCCGTGAGATGTTCAAAGCTTGGGATATTTTTTTTTATAAGGTAGCCCTGCTTTAAACTTCTCCATAACGTTATCCCTGACCTGTCTGGTGTGTTCCTTGGCTTTTGTGATGCTGTTTGTTCACTAAGGCTTTCTAACTAACCTCTGAGGGCTTCACAGAACAGCTGTATTTATACTGAGAATAAATCACACACAGGTGGACTCTGTTTACTAATTAGGTCACTTCTGAAAGCAATTGGTTCCACTAGATTTAGGAGTATCAAAGTAAAGGGGGCTGAATACAAATGCACGCCACACTTTTCAGATATTTATTTGTAAAAAAATCTGGAAAACCATTTATCATTTTCCTTCCACTTCACAATTATGTGCAACTTTGTGTTGGTCTATCACATAAAATCCCAATAAAATACATTTACCTTTTTGGTTGTAACATGACAAAATGAGGAAAATTTCAAGGGATATGAATACTTTTTCAAGGCACTGTAATTTCATCATATAATACTAACACTGTGGCCTTCTAGGTAGTAAATTACTTCTAATTGGTATCACATTAACCTCTGGTCCAGTATGTAGCTTAAAGAAAATATGTTAAAGTGGTTGTAAACCTCTGAAATGAAAAACAAAGTGTATCCTTCTATAGTGTGTACTTGCCTCAACCAAAAGAACCTAGTGTGATTTCTAGCTGCTTTTTCATTCCTCTGCTATCTGGCTAAGTTCCCCTTTTTGAAAAAAATAAATAAATAAATTCAAATATTTTGCAGGGAAAAAATGTGCATCTATTATTTTTTTTTACTGGAGTCTGCAGAGCACTGCACCCGTGATCAGTAGATCATGGGTGCAATGTCAGGCTCCTGTAGACACTGCCTCCAGCTTGGCTGTCAGTTTGAAAGTTGGAGGAAGTGTCAATGGAGGGAGTTTATCAGTGTCCTCATAGTTCATTAAGAACTACAAACCATCTGCCGTGCTGGCAGATGGGACCTGTAGTTTCTTCATTCACAGTCACACAAATTTTGAAATGTGACAGTGGGTGCTGAGGAGAAGATCCCCCACCCTCTGTCATGGAGGGTGCAAGGGGGTGCGGAGGCAGAAGCTGGAGCATGTTACATGTTACACCTTAAATATGGGTGTAACATTTAACATGCTTCAAAAAGTAAGCCTTTGAGGCCGACACCAAGCAATTCTGGGAGACGCCCCCCATCCAGCACACAGCAAGTGATTGGCAGCCTCAGCTGTGCATGTTTCTCTAGGAGACTGTGTCAAGGGGGGTGTGTGTCCATTTCCTCCACTTAAGTCTCAGATTACACTCAGCTCTCCTCTGTGTTTCATGCAGTGTGTGACATCAGGTTCCAACCCCCTTTAACCACTTGTCGACCATTATACTGCAGCAGGTCAGCACGATCCCCCAAACCATCGTAGCTGTACGTCGGCTCCTTTAAGTGGGATAGCAGGTACCCGCGCGCTGCTGGAGATGCGCGGACGTGGCACTGTAGGGGTGTCGATGCTCGTGGCGGGCGGTCGCTATGACCGCCGGCCACGTGTTATCACGGGAACGAGAGGCAGAACAGGGACGTGTGTGTGTGTGTAAACACACAAATCCCTGTTCTGTGAGGAGAGGAGAGGCAGATAATGAGTTCCTAATAGCTAGGAACCAGGATCTGTCATCTCCTATAGTCAGTCCCCTCCCCCCACAGTTAGAGCAAACAGGGAACACAGTTAACCCCTTGATCGCCCCCTAGTGTTAACCCCTTCCCTGTCAGTGACATTTACACAGTAATCAGTGCATTTTTATAGCACTGATTGCTGTATAATTGTCAATGGTTTCAAAAATGTGTCAAAGGTGTCTGATGTGTCCACCATAATGTCGCAGTCTCGATAAAAATTGCAGATCGCCACCATTACTAGTAAAGAATAATAATAAAAATGCCATAAATCTACCCCTATTTTGTAGACGCTATAACTTTTGCGCAAACCAATCAATATACGCTTTTTGAGATTTTTATTACCAAAAATATGTAGAAGAATACATATCGGCCTAAACTGAGGAAAAAATTCGCTTTTTAAAAAAAAAATAAAATGGGGCTATTTATCATAGCAAAAAGTACAAAATATTGTGTTTTTTTTCAAAATTGTCACTCTTTTTTTGCTTATAGCGCAAAATATAAAAACCGCAGAGATGATCAAATACCACCAAAAGAAAGCTCTATTTTTGGGAAAAAAACAGACGTCAATTTTGTTTGGATACAGCGCCGCACGACCGCGCAATTGTCAGTTAAAGCGACGCAGTGCCGAATCGCAAAAGTGATTGTAAAGTCTTGGTTTTTTAAAAATAACAAACATGTTATACTTTCCTGCTCTGTTGCAGTGGATTTGCACAGAGCAGCCTGGATCCTCCTCTTCTCGGGTCCCTCTTCGTTGCTCCTGGCCCCTCCCTTCTGTTGAGTGCCTCCACAGTAAGCATATTGCTATGGGGGCACCTGAGCCAAGTCTCAGCTTCCTGTGTCCATTCAGACCCCACCCCTTCTCTCTCCTGATTGGCTAACTGACTTTGATTGGCAGTCATGGGAGCCAATGGTGCCACTGCTGTGTCTCAGCAAATCAGTCTTGGACAGTCGAGGGACTCGTGGACATCGCTGGAGATGGGGCTCCGGTAAAGTATTAGGGGGTGCTGCTGCACATAGAAGGCTTTTTATCTTAATGCATAGAATGCAATAAAATAAAAAACCTTTTGCCTTTACAACTCCTTTAAGCTCAGAAATACTGTGTAAAATGTGTGCTTTAGAAGGCTGTAGAGGAGACAGGGCTGCAGACAAACAGGTCCAACCTATGTAGGAGGAATTGATTAGTTTCATTTCTGTGTATCACCTGAGGCCAGTCACATCATTGGGTATAGGTAAGGGTTTAAAACTATTTTAAAGAAAATCCAAAATGGCTGCAGATATAAACCTATAGGTGCGTGCATTTACCTGCAGCATCCTCCAAAAACCTGAAATTATTGACACTCCCTGAAAGCTTGCTGGACTATTCCTGCTTTCTGCACAATCCTATTTCCTCCACACTTACAAAATGTTCCTGTGTAAGCTGAGCATTGTATTGGCTTATGCCTTTTGTTACCGATTTCTAAAATGGTGGTCTGCAGGTCTAGTCCTCTTAATAAATACTTTGGGCATTTGCATTCACTGAAACAATCTACTCTAGGGGGTGTATTAATAAAAAACTGCATAACAGTTCGTTATTTCATTAGGCTATTTACGGTGTTGCTCAAATGTTTTTATTGGATTAAGCCCTGGTTCACACCAGTAAAGCTTTGCAATCGCACTACTTCAGTGCGATTTCAAAGCCGCAGATCAGTGCGATTTGCACCTCTGATTTCATTGCGGCTTGCGACTTCATTTAACCTTTTGCCGACCGCCCTATAGCACGTTTACTGCTACAGGGCGCCTGCGCTGCATAGGATCACCTGTATATTTAAGTGATCTTGCACGTCTGGGTATCAGGCGTGAGTGCATGCCAGTGGGGGTTTGCTCCCGCTGTAAATCTACACAGTGGGAGCTGATCAGCAGCTCCCGTGGACCCGATGCCCGCCGACACCCGCTGATCGTTCTGTACACAGGCAGAACGGTAATCTGCTTATGTAAACAAGGCAGATTGCTGTTCTATCAGTACAGAAGGCATGGATCCTGTGTTCCTGTAAAGCAGGAACACCAATCCATACCTTCCACTAGTAAAAGCACCTCCCCCACTACACTGAAACACCAACTAGGCACACAGTTAACCCTTTGTTTGCCCCTGATGTTAACCCCTTCCCAGCCAGTGTCATTAGCACAGTGACAGTGCATATTTTTAGCACTGATCACTGTATTAGTGTCACTGGTTCCCAAAAAGTGTCAAAAGTGCCAGTTTGTGTCCGATTTGTCCATCGCAATATCGCAGTCCCGCTACAAGCCGCTAATTTCCGCCATTACTAGTAAAACAAAATTCAAAAAATAAAAATTTCACAAATATATCCCATAGTTTTTAGACGCTATAACTTTTGTGCAAACCAATCAATATACGTCTTTTGGGATTTTTTTTTTTGTAGCAGAATACATATTGACCTAAACTGGTGAAGAAATTTTGATTTTTGCATTTTTTTATTGGATATGTTTTAGAGCAGAAAGTAAAAAATATTTATTTTTCAAAATTGAAAATGTTTGTTTTTTGTTTATAGCGCAAAAAATAAAAAACGCAGAGGTGATCAAATACCACCAAAAGAAAGCTCTATTTGTAGGGGAAAAAAAGGACATCAATTTTATTTGGGTACAGTGTCACACGACTGCACAATTGTCAGTTAAAATAATGCAGCGCCGTATCACAAAAAATGGCCTGGTCATGAAGGGGGGGTAAATCTTCCAGAGGGGTCAACAGAAGTCTATGCAAGTCACAATGAAATTAATAAAATGAGGTGCACAAACCTTTTTCAAAGTTGCTGCGACATGAGTCGTCATGATTTGAACAGTTCCATTGCCGGCAATGGGCTGCAACTTGTCATGCGATTTGGAATAAAAAAGAACTATATCATATTTGGCCACTAGAGGGCACTGTTTTTTTTATGCTACCTAGTGCTATCTAGTGGCCGATTGCAGTATTTCAATTTTAAATAAATGAAAAACATTTAACAGGACAGGAAATAACCTAATAATTCATTTTGCACAGAATGAATGTACAGGCACTTTTGCTGGGTAAATTGCTATACAGATATTTTATAAAGACACCCATAGTGTAAACCGTACTCATAACTTCAATTATACTCGAATCGGATGACCCAACACTCTCTGTTGTTATACTAGGGACAGCTAGGTTTGGTCATGCTTAAAATATTTTATCTCTAGCCTTGAGATCCTTACTGTAAAATCCACAATTTTTAGCAGTTTTCATTTTGTCAAATATGTGTCTGTGACCCCAAGATCAGACTTTGGGTGAACTCAAGACTGTTATCTTTGATTTCACTAGTTTTTAAAATATATAAAACCCGCTTTATCCTTCCAGAGAACAGATGGTGCTGTAACTGCATCATTGAACAGACAAATCATGACTCATGTACTTACAACTGAACTATTATATTAGTTCTTTACTATTATGCAAAAATGTAAATGCAACTCTCAGCAGATGCGAATACCACAGCAATATTGCAACTATGGATTTATGGAATTTAGCACTATCTGAGACCCTATGTGGCAAAACAATACAGTACTGAGAAATTCACAGCAATCTCAACGCATTTCTTACCAGATTAGACTACAGTATACTATAAGCTAAACGGTTCTTAGGCATTACAGCACTTTGTTGATTACCGTTGCTTTTAAGCTAGTTAATAAATGTATAATTATTATTGTAATATTAATAATACAATAAAAATTACTCAAATCAACACCAAGATGCTTTGGCTGAACGCAATGCTATTATAAATTTAAACACAAAACAATAAAAATAATTAAAATAAAATAAATAAAAAAGTAGCGCAAATGGCCACTGCAAGGGTACCTAATAAAAAAACAAATTATGTATGTTGATCTCAGGGTACAATAAGTGTGGCCCTATTTGAACCCATTCCTTCTTTACATGACCTTCTGCTATGCCATAGTTGTCCCTCCATTTTACTAGCTCCAACTCTACCACACAAATTCATGATAAAATGGCACTGGGCTCTTAAATTTGCAGTTTAGAGGGTATGTAACAACAACACTTACTAAAGATCACAAAAACAATCTAGAGCCAGCTATAGACAAAATTGGGTTAATGCTAGTGGTACAAACAGCTTAAGACATTACTAAATATTCCACATATTAAAAAAAAAACAATCATTCCTTTTCCCATGCTGCAAATTAAGATAATCTAATCTAGGGTAATGTAAATGTAGTCTACAAATTTCGAGCCATTTGAGTATCGCTATAGATTTATAGATGTTGTAATATAACAAGCAGCAACAATGAGCATTTATAAGTGATGAAATTTATCAGCATCAAGTTATCAACATGTTTGACATTTTTTTTTTTATAACAGACAAAAAAAAATTTCACTGTATATGCCTAAGACAGAAACATTTATGCCCCGTACACACGGTCGGACTTTGTTCGGACGTTCCGACAACAAAATCCTAGGATTTTTTCAGACGGATGTTGGCTCAAAAGTTGTCGGAAAATCCGATCATTCTGAACTCGGTGACGTAAAACATGTACGTCGGGACTATAAACGGGGCAGTAGCCAATAGCTTTCATCTCTTTATTTATTCTGAGCATGCGTGGCACTTTGTGCATCGGATTTGTGTACACACGATCGGAATTTCCGACAACGGATTTTGTTGTCAGAAAATTTTATATCCTGCTCTCAAACTTTGTGTGTCGGAAAATCCGATGGAAAATGTGTGATGGAGCCTACACACGGTCCGAATTTCCGACAACAAGGTCCTATCACGCATTTTCCATCGGAAAATCCGACCGTGTGTACGAGGCATTAGTCATTTTCTGAGATGTGATTGTAGCACAAACATACAGCTCTTTTTTCAAATTTAATGAAAAACTTGCCCAATTATTGCAAGCCCACGGGCCACCAAGGTATGTTTGCTAGTGATGCAACTAGTCCAAGCACCACTTGCGATAGGCTACATAGGAGTTAATTGTTGAGTGGTAACAAGTACCAGCAGAATTGCTCATAACTGAATAAAAGTCCACATAGAACCACACATGCATCACTGACAAACTTCAACGAAGTTGGGGAAAAAAAAGTTGCAACAGACCCTCATCATTTCAACATTTGAAAGAACATGGAGAGATCTCTACCCACTTGTTCTTGCTACAAGATCTGCCTATATATTGTATTCTAAAAAAAGAAGCAGAGGGTAAAATAAGCAATGTAGGCATATTCGATTTAAAAAGCTCCCGTGATTGCCTTTTTCATTCTGCAATGAGGGTTAAGGGTACATTATGTCTAGGAAGATCAGTTCTCACCTCTAAATGTCCTCGCAGAAGGAACGACAGGTAAAGAGGGACCTCACGAGACAGACCAGCACACAGAGAGCTCTGAGGGATTAGGGCGTCTCTTTAAATCCTACTCTCCCCCCTCGCCTTCCCCCTCCCTGCTAGGCTTTACTTGAGCTGCTCCCAGCTGTCACTCAGCCAGACCCATATCAGTGGGTCAACATCACAGCAGTGCCCGTCAATCACTCTGATGTGATATTGGCAACTTATTCCATTACACCCAGTGCTGTGCCCTGCTCTTTCTGCTATTTCTGTACAAAACACACTCAGCTGTTAGTGAACAAGGCAGCATTCAAAACCACACTACTCATTCTTATACTTCTACTTTTCACAACTGCCTCTCATTAGCAGGGGTCACACTTACTCTTTATAGTAGTATTGCACCTTACTACAATTGTACTGTAAAATTAACTCCACATTAACTGTAGAGCAGGAATTACACATGGCGTACGGAAACTATATTTTGTGTGTTTTTCTTGCTTCATTTTAAGAGAAACTATGGACACATAGGGGTAAAATGTTGCCTTGTATAATAACCTCTTATACCTGCAAACCTTAAAAAAAATTCTAAAAAATAGGTGGTATAAAGGTGATCCGCCCGCGCTTATAATACCAACACTGCGCTCCTGGAAGACTCAAACCTGGATACCTAAAGCAGCCACTTGGTGTGAGCAAATGTGTGGACAAAAATTTGATTCACCGTAAAACGACACCCCCCCCCCAAAAAAAAGTGAAACAAATACCGTAGTGGCGCTCAAATAAATAAGCAAAGAAAAAACAAAAATACAACAAAAGTGCATCAAGAAAATGACTACAACATTGTGAAAATTAATGATGTCAAGGTGAGTGACACCTATTAAGAAATACACCAAATAATGATAAATGTCCTGATGGGTATGAATATGGTGAAATAGTGATCAGATGAATAGTTATAATAAGTGATCCAAAAGAATGAAAATGGTTGGGTGATCCTCGATGTGATACGGCACCTTATCCCAATAAGTTAAAAAATCAAACTGAGAGGAGGAAGTACAGGGATTATAACGGTGCCAAAAGATACACGTTGCACTTGAGTAAAAATCAAGAGTATTTTATTACCAAAAATTCTTAAAAGATTCACAAAAGCAAGGTGTGCATCATAGCTAGTATATTTAAAAACAGTTATGTAGCAAATTTTTTTTCGAGACTTGGCCTGAGGGGCGTAGCGGCCAGTTCCGTAGATAGGTATTTAGATGTCCGACATGTTTCCCCAGTGATGGCTTCCTCAGGGACAGATGTTTGATACCTATAGCGCTACGATTCAATCTAGAGAAGAAAATTAACAATCAGGCAAAATTCTATAATAAAAGGTTTAAACAAGAATACATGTAATATAAATGGATACTTAAATATGTTTGCGGGCTGTCAGACATGAACCAACTGCACACACCCAAAGTGAACACCTTTGGGTGTGTGCAGTTGGTTCATGTCTGACAGCCCGCAAACATATTTAAGTATCCATTTATATTACATGTATTCTTGTTTAAACCTTTTATTATCGAATTTTGCCTGATTGTTAATTTTCCTCTATAGATTGAATTGTAGCGCTATAGGTATCAAACATCTGTCCCTGAGGAAGCCATCACTGGCGAAACATGTCGGACATCTTAATACCTATCTACGGAACTGGCCAAGTCTCGAAAAAAATTTCGCTACATAACTGTTTTTAAATATACTAGCTATGATGCACACCTTGCTTTTGTGAATCTTTTAAGAATTTTTGGTAATAAAATACTCTTGATTTTTACTCAAGTGCAACGTGTATCTTTTGGCACCATTATAATCCCTGTACTTCCTCCTCTGAGTTTGATTTTTTGATCCAAAAGAAGGAATTTAAAGGAATTTAAATTTAATTATTTCTTTTGGATTACTTGTGATCAGATGAATAGTTATAACTATTTCACCATATTCATACCCATCAGGACATTTATCATTATTTGGTGTATTTCTTAATAGGTGTCACTCACCTTGACATCATTAATTTTCACAATGTTGTAGTCATTTGCTTGATGTACTTTGTTGTATTTTTGTTTTTTCTTTGTTTATTTAGTTGAGCGCCACTGTTTGTTTCACTTTTTTTGGGGGGTGTCGTTTTACGGTGAATCTAAAAAAAAATCTGCCTACCTTTGCCCTCTTATAGTCAGAAGCTTGAATGATGCTGGTTTCAGGATTGGACAGAGTGACCTACCTAATGACAAAGCACCAATGGTGCAAAATATACCTCCCAGCAGTCTCTTGGGCTCAAATGGCAGCTTGTGTAGACATCAATGCCAGTGGTGTGAAAGAAGAGGCAACTGGGTGGATCCAAAGTCTTCATGGATCCACCTAGCCCAAGGCTGTTCTGATGGATTGGCCAAACTCAAATTAAGGGACAAGATCACATGACTAAATACAGTAAGTGGGTGGCACCAGAGGGGTGATTGTTTTCTGCCATGTTTTTTTCTGCCAGCTGAAATAAAGCCTGTTTAAGGACATGCAAAAGCCACTTCTTTATTTTTTTTTATTTTTTTTATGGTTTATAGATATTTATGCCTAATTTAAAAGCTTGCTGCTATACTTTATTTTTAATGAGCATCCAAACTTCCAACAAAAGCTAGGAACAAATGTCCTATAATAATTTTCAAATATGTATGGTTTTCACAAATATGTTACTTTAAAAAAAGCTGAGATCCACAAATCCTAAAAAGCAAATTGCAAGGAGACAGGGAGTAATTACAAAGGTTTATGCATGTTATTTTCACATAAACAGCTGGGCATGTGGCTTCTGTCATCACTCGGGAACTGACAGCACCCTATTTTGCCAGCACAATGCACGGGGTGATAGTAACAAGGACTTTAATTCACTTTTAAAGTAATACAAAAAGTTGATTTACTCACATGCAAAAGTGTTGATGCTTAAAGTATAACTAAAGGAAAATCTTTTTTTAGTTTTGGATGGAGTGGAGACTGACGCTTGTCAGTTTTTATTGCTGTCTGTGCCCCCCAATATTAAGATTCACCCTCTCTATTTGCCCTGTTTATAATTAAGTTAAATAAAATCCCAAATTTTGGGTTGTCGCCAGAAAAGTAATAGATGAGACATCTTCCAATGAGGACACTAGTTCTGGTGACCTGGGGGTCCCCAAGGAATTCCCTTAATTTGCAGGGATTTCCTCTCACTTCCTGTTTGGGAATGGGAAAGGAAGTGAAGGGAAATCTCTGCAATGGGACATAGATAGCGAAACAAAATCTGACAGGGGTTATAACCCTCCCTTGCTCTATCCCAGTGTTTCTCAACTCCAGTCCTCAAGGCGCCCCAACAGGTCATGTTTTCAGGATTTCCCTCAGATGAAACGGCTGTGGTAATTACTAAGGAAGTGAAACTGATCAACTCACCTGTGCAAAATAATGAAAATCCTGAAAACATGACCTGTTGGGGCGCCTTGAGGACTGGAGTTGAGAAACACTGCTCTATCCAAAATGAGAAAAAAAAATGTTGCCTATAGTTCCACTTTAACTTTAAGGCGTACATGCACTTCTGTCTTAAACGTGTTGTAAAGTATTTGCACTTTTCCATTAACCCTAAACTACAGATATTTTTCAGCTATGGAATCAAAAGCTTTCCAGTTAATAATTTGCCTGAAGTGATAAAATGGTATTTAGACAGAGCTGCATCTTTTCTACAACATCAATAGTTCCATTTTTGTTCAGGTATCAGAGGCAACACAGTCATATAAATTCGGATATCTGTACAGTTCTTAGCTATGTTCAGAAATGTCTGACACAGATCAGCTCTGGAGTTGATTGTAAAATTCAGATGGCGTTCAATTCAGACCGAATTTCATGAATTCAGATATCCCAAGCTGAATCTGAATTTTAGTGTTATATTTTAAATTTTGGATTTCAAACAAGGCCTCTAGGAAGACCAACGGCTGCTCCAAAGGCTATTCTGGCTTATGCCTGCTTCTGATTTTGTCTAGGCACCCCAAGCTTGACTTCAAATGCCACCAGACCCCACCCTTCTTTTTTAAAATGAAGTGGCTTCGGTTTTGGCCCCCTCATGTCATCAGGCAAGGCAGCCAGGAGCACTATTTTGTATAATTTGCTGCTTTGTTACACATCCTTACACACCCTTTTTTGGAGCCTAGTTCAGATTCCCATTGATTTCAGTGAGATTTTCTAATCAGAAATTCAGAATTTTGGAGGGTTGAAATATTTCAAAAAGATTTGGCCAAGGCAAAACTGGTGAAACGTTTGAGAATCTCACTGATCTCTTATCAGCCTCTACTGTGGCTTTTCACTTTATGACTTGCTACAAAGTTACAGCATTGAAGTTTGATAACCTGGGGAGAGGAAAATGAGGAAATGCTCCCTTCTTTTACTAGCAGACTAAGCTCAGCAGCCCAGCCAAGACAAAGTCTTCTGACTGCAGATTAAAGCTGAACTCTAGGCGTGGTTTTGATTGCATAGTTGAATGTATCCGGCTTGGAATAATGAAGGTATACATATCTCATACCTGAGTGATTTCTGTGGAACCTGCAAATCAATATAGTAGTCAGTGCTGGTACAGTGATAGCAGCGACCTCCCAGGGCCCATGCCGAACAGTTCCTCTTGTGCACTGCAGCCATTCACAGAATGCCTTGTATTTAGTTTGAATGCATACAATGTGTCTTCTTAGACAAGGGGGCTAGAAGTGGGGCTGACATCACAATCTCCATCTCCTCCATCAAAGAACGCTTTAAATTCATTAAAAAGGGAGGGGGGGGGGGGGATTTTTGGCACAGGACCCAGAAGTGCTGCTATCACTGTAGTAGTGCGGATTAACACATTAGTTTGCAATTTCCACAGTTGTCCCTCAGATATGAATTATGCATACTTACATTGGTCTAAGCTGGGCCCATGTAATTATGCAATAGAAATCATACCTAAAGTTCAGCTTTGACCTCTTGCCTACCATGTGGGCCTATGTATGTTGGTAATGGTGGTGGGCCTTTATGCCCACATGCCACACATACAGTAAGTATCTATTGTGGCTGAGGTTTCTGTGCTGAAACAGTGCTTCCAGTACAGCGACCGAGCTGTCACCGACAACTACCCACCTCTAGTTATGATCAGGAGCCGTTGAGATGGGCTCCCAAACATGTGACCACACCGTTGCAGCCAATCACAGTGCGAATACACTGATAGTCAGAACCCACACTCTGAAATCCACCACATTATGTATCTTTATTCGACCACAAACAGCATGACAACATGCAAAACATCATTTGTGGTCAAATAAAGGCACATGATGGAGTAGATTTCAGAGTGCAGCTTATGATTATCGGTGTCTTTGGGTTGTGAGCACAGATGGGCTCTTGTGCCAGCACCAATACTGTCCAAAGCAGAGGAGAGGCGCAGTTCTTAGTCAGTACTGTCTACCTTGGATGCTTTAACAGCCAAACACAATTATCACTTGGTCAGCAAGTCCATTCCACCTACCCCACATTCTGACCCAGTTAAAAAGGGTTGTGGCAGGCATGTGGGAAGGGGTTAAGAACAGCTTTTTGTCAATAGCTGCAGTATATGTTGTATCCTTTAAGTGGAATTACAAAAAAACACACTTACCTTACTTCCAATGGTCCAAAGCTTGTAAGGTCCCTCACTAGCATCTTCTCTCCAACTTCTTCCTCAAGTCCCGGTCTTCAGCCATTTTGATTTGCTGGCATGGGATAACGTCACTCCCACGCTTGCATGGGAGTGTAGTCATCCCAACACACTGGCAGTGTTCTGGAATGTAAAATGTGCTGTGCACATGCAGCTCAGTGTACATTCTGCAGATGTTTGTGAAAAGACAGTTACGTGTATTTTATTGTAGAAGAGACATTGCGTTTCTCTTCTGCAATAAAAAGCCAGCCTGTTTGCAATTTTTTTTTGCAAATATAATTTTTATTGATATTTTATAAAAGAAAGAAGGGGCAAAGCCCCGAACATACCAGAGCGGTATATAACAGTTCAAGGGGGTCGCAGCCTCCCGATAGTATAGCATTACATAAGATAACATATATATATATAGAAAGACTTAGGAGATCCAATCCGTTAACATGTGATTGCTACTAAAAGGTATATTTTCCTGTGAAGACATGTAGGAGTCTTCTAAGTAGGTTTTCTAGCTGAATTCCAAGTCTTTTTTAGATATTCATTTATTTTAATCAGAAGGTAGCTACCCAAAAGGAAGGCAGAAAAGTAGAGAAGTTAGTAGTAGATAAGAAAGAGGAAAAAAATAGATAGGAGTGAGAGGGTAGGGAAGGGGAAGTGTGGAAGGAAATAGGGGAAAGTATTGAGGGATATTGGGGGATGGGATGGGGGGGAGAGTATCGGCGGAAACCTATATTTCAATAGATCTTTTATGTCGGAGATGTTATGTGATTCTTTAATGGTCTGGATTACCGAAAAGTGTTTTCCCTTCCTCAGAATATTTAAACATATTCCACAATGTCCAAGTTTTTGTATAACTTGCTTGTCTGTTTTGAGCTGTCAATATGAGGTCTTCCATCTTGTTAATGTCTTCTACTTTCTGTAACCACATTGAGGTGGTCGGTGGGGTTTGCTGTTTCCAGAGCATGGGGATGCAGGCTTTGGCTGCATTTATTAAGTGACGTAGAATGGACTTTTTAAGTTTTAAGTGGTATGGGGGATATATGGAGTAGGAAAAATGCTGGGTCATTTGGAATCTGAAAGTCTGTGAACTTTTGGGAGATAAAGCGGACCTTGGACCAGAAATCTGTCAATTTAGAACAGGACCAGAACATGTGAAGTATCGTTCCCACCTCTTTGTGACACCTCCAGCAAATATTTGACGTATTGGGAAACATCAAGTGCAGGCGACTGGGTGTTAAATACCACCTAGTCAGGATCTTATAGTTTGATTCCTGCAGTTTAGTACATATTGAGGATTTAAAGGAGAGAGCAATCATGTTCTGCTTCTGTACTGTCGTAAAAGAGCGTTGAAGGTCAGTTTCCCATTTAGTAATGCATGCCAAGTTAGGCAGTTGTGGGGGTGTGTTTAACAAGGTATACATCTTAGATAGGATCTGTGGTAATGGTTCTGTGTCTACGCAAATTTCTTCAAACGTAGTCAAAGGTCTAGAGTAAGATTTAGGGTTTGGAATGGTCTGAAGAAAATGGTGTACCGCACTCCAAAAAGGCAGATTAAACGGACCCGTCGAGTCTACTAATTCTGAAATGGAGGGCCATTTGTCTTGGATCACAAAATGTGAAGCACTAGTACAATTAGAGCTCTTTAATGATTGGAATTGTCCAGGTGTGAGTCCCGAGGGAAATTTGGGGTTCCCCAGAATTGGGGTCAGGGGAAACTCTTTAGTCGTTAAAGAAGCCTGTAACATGGCATGTAGTCCTTGCTTAATAGTGTTGCCTATGAGGGGGTGAAATCTCAACTCCAACGCAAGGAGGTCCCAACACCACATTGCTGTCCGTAAAGGTATTTTGGTTTGATGTTGCTCTATTTGTGCCCATAATTTAGTTTCCTTATGTCTATTCCAATCAACTACTCTGCCCAAGTGAGCTGCCAGATAATATTTCTTTATATCCGGAAGTGCAACACCTACATAATGTTTTGGTAGGAATAACTGTGATCTCAGGATGCGCGTTTTTTTATGTGCCCAGATAAATTGCATAAAGAGATTTTGCACTCGTTTAAAGTATGTGGTGGGTATCTTAATGGGTAAGGTTTGGAATAAATATAAAAATTTGGGTAATATACTCATCTTGATTAAGTTACACCTCCCAAACCACGAATGTACCCAGTATCCCAGTTATCCATTAATTTTTTGATCTTATCTAGTAAGGGGGGGAAATTGTTGGTAAATAGTAGGGACAGATCTGACGGTATTTTCGTACCTAGGTCTGTTTGCAATTTTTAACTTTTTACATTTAGTTCTGCTTAAAGGAATATATTCATAGAGACTAGTAAAGCGACAGAAAGGTCCAGTTTAATAAACTAAACTAAATACCGTAGATAAATTAAACTGCCATCATTCTCCTCAGTTACTTAGCTAAATTTAAATTTAATTTAAACAGGCAAATTCTTAACTTGACAAGCAAATATTCCTCTCAGTACAGGTTTTAAACCGAACATTTGTATATCTAAATAGTATTTCATCATAGAAAACATGCTTGTAGGCTTAATAGTGTTATGCAGGCCTTTGTTGCCTAGGTGATGCCTCAGGAAGAGAGCTTATCTCCACAAGTACGCTTGGTCCCCGTTTGTCTTCCTCTCACTATTTCTCTCATTTAGCCCCCCCCCACGCAGGTCAGGGCAGAATGGAAGCTTCCAGCCTAACCTTAAATAGGATCCTAATAATTAATCCCATGTACACCCCATTAACTATACTCACCAGCAACAATAAGTTAAACAAGGATTCCCCTTGGCTTGCTTCTAGTTTACAAATGGTCTTGATGTGCTGTCCTTGCTCCATTATATAGACTTTACACCTGTGACAGTGTCAGCATGCCATACACCGCCAACAAAAGCAGGATCCCTGGCTTCACCAAGTGCTGCCCACACACGGTGATTCTGGTCAAACGAATACATAAAATAAATGCCTTTATAGCATTGGGAGGCAGAAAGGAAGATGAGCAATGAGCGGTAGGATTACAACAAGCATACATAATTTTCAGAACCAGCAACTTTATGTAAAGCCAATCATCGACGCTCTCTTTCAAACTGCTTCAACGTTTTGCAGAGAGTGAGAAGATACTGTAAATGGCTATTTGAAGGTCTGCAGATGTACTTGTAGGCAGGTTGCCTGCAGTGTTGTGTGATAGTTAGATGGTTGGCTTGCCCAGGCTGGGGAAGGGGTTGACTGTCAGCACTTCAGTTCCCAGGCTTTTTGTCGTAGGCTAGCCTTCCACACTGTGTTTGATTAAATAGGGGGAAGGTCTGGTTCGGGCATGTTGGGGAGAGCTGAGAGTCCATTGGTAGCTAAGAGAACGAATAAACACCACAGTTCTCGGAAGCCTTTGGTGGTGCTTTTCCCCTCCTGTGTTCCCACACTCACCAACAGCTGTAGACTCTTACATATGAAAAAAATAGTCATAAATGCTTGGAGTGCTGGTGCCTTGGTATTGCTGGGGGCCTGTATTCCTTCTCTGCAATCGCTGTTTCAATGTAGTGACAGGGCTCAAATAATGATGTACTCTCACGTGCAAAAGGAATGGCAACAGGAGCTCACATAACGTGATTCTATTTTATTAAAATTTTACTCAAAATTGGTTACACTCACTGTTAAGGATATTTGTAAGTTCTGTATATAATTGTATTCTATTTTATATGTATTGCACACTGCCCTCACTGTGCACACAGCTCTAATAATGTTTTCAGTCCATGTTTGCATTCTTTCGAGTCCTGATTAGAATTAGCCTGCCTATGTTACGTCCCTTGTTACCATAAACGTACAATTGTAATATTAATGTGATACCTATGTAATCATGTGTATAAAAACCTTCAATTGCGTCATAATAAAGCAGAACAGTTATTTGAAAAGATGCGGAGTGTATCTTTTGTGTCTGTTCCCTACTGCAGTAGTTATTATTAATTTGGAACCACTAATCAATATGAGGATAGGAGTTGCCTATCTATAAAATGTCCAGGTCAATCACTTAAAAACAAAAAGTAAAAAAAGGACAGTATTGCCGGACCAGAAGTACAGCATCGGCGCACGTTCCACTGACCAGATGTGACACGTTTCGCCCCTCCCACTGGCCATCTTCAGAAGCACTGAGCTACAGTATGTTTGTGTAGCATAATGAAGATGAACTGGGACACTGATTATTCCTGAACTTTCATGTTTAGCACACATTGTATTTATTTTAAATAGGCAGTGGTTTGATTCTCTATACTAACGTGAGGCTGTAGAACCTTATTACAATGTCTTGAAAAAGTATTCATACCCCTTGAAATTTTTCACATTTTGTCATGTTACAAACAAAAAAATGAATGTGTTTTCATGGTTTTTCTGCTAGATCAACACAAAGTGGCACATAATTGTGAAGTGGAAGGAGAATGATACAAGGTTTTCATTTTTTTCTTTACAAATAAATATGTGAAAAGAGTGGCGTGCATTTTTATTCATCCCCCCTGAGTCAATACTTTGTAGAACCACCTTTCGCTGCAATTACAGCTGCAAGTCTTTTTGGGGATGTCTCTACCAGCTTTGCACATCTAGAGAGTAACATTTTTGCCCATTCTTTGCAAAATAGCTCAAGCTCTGTCAGATTGGATGGAGAGAGTCTGTGAACAGCAATTTTAATGTCTTGCCACAGATTCTTAATTGGACTTAGGTCTGGACTTTGGCTGGGCCATTCAAACACATAAATATGCTTTGATTTAAACCATTCCATTGTATCTCTGGCTGTATGTTTAGGGTCGCTGTCCTGCTGGAAGGTGAACCTTCGCCTCATTCTCAATTTTTTTTCAGACTCTAACAGGTTTTCTTCTAATGCCCCGTACATGCGTTCGGACTTTCCGACAACAAAACCGTGGAATTTTGTTTGAAGGTTGTTGGCTCCAACTTGTCTTGCATTCACACGGTCACACAAATGTTGGCCAACAATTACGAACGTAGTGAAGTACTAGATGTACTACATAGTTTTTCAGCTCTTTAGCGCCACCCTTTTGGCTCCTTCTACTAATTTCGTGTTTGTAGAAGTTTGGTGAGTATTGAATTGCGCTTTTCTTTTTACATTTTTCATTTAGCACCATTATTATTATTATTATTATTATTATTATTCTTGATATCACTTGAAAAAAAAGCCTTTGAAAATTTGTTTGCAATAACTCCATCAATATCACCAGCAAAGCAGCTTCATTATTATCCCATTAAAGAAGAAGAGAATTGTGCGCTGCATTTGGAAATTTCCTAATTTGCCACGTCACAAATGTTAATTCTCCATTACGAACGCTAGTTTACATAACCGGCCGCTTCTGCTTCTGAGCATAGTGGACTTTTGTGACGGACTCGTGTACACACGATCGGAAAGTCCGACAACAAAAATTTGTTGGCGGAAAATTTGAGAACCTGCTAGCCAAACATTTGTTGGCGGAAAGTCCGCCAACAAATGTTCGATGGAGCATACACACGTTCGGACTTTCCTCCAACAAGCTCACATCCAACATTTGTTGTCGGAAAATCCGATCGTGGCATACGGGGCATAGGATTGGCCTGTATTTCGCTCCATCGATCCTCCCATCAACCCTGACCAGCTTCCCTGTCCCTGCTGAAGAAAAGCATCCCCACAACATAATACTGCCACCATGCTTCATGGTTGGGATGCTGTGTTCAGGGTGATGTGCAGTGTTAGTTTTACACCACACATAGCGTTTTGCTTTTAGGCCAAAAAGTTCAATTTTGGTCTCATCTGAGCAGAGCACCTTCTTCCACATGTTTGCTGTGTCCCCCACATGGCTTCTCGCAATTTGCAAATGGGACTTCTTATGGCTTTCTTTCAACAATGGCTTTCTTCTGGCTGCTCTTTCATAAAGGCCAGATCTGTGGAGTGCACAGCTAATAGTTGTCCTGTGGACAGATTCTCCCACCTGAGCTGTGGATCTCTGCAGCTTCTCCAGTTACCATGGGACTCTTGGCTGCTTCTCTGATTAATGCTCTCCTTGCCCAGACTGTCAGTTTAGGTGGATGGCCTTGTCTTGGTAAGTTTTCAGTTGTGCCATACCCTTTCAATTTTCAGATGATGGATTGAACAGTGCTCCGTGAGATGTTCAAAGCTTGGGATATTTTTTTATAACCTAACTCTGCTTTAAAATTCTCCACAACTTTATCCCTGACCTGTCTGGTGTGTTCCTTGGATTCTGAGCGCTTCACAGAACAGCTGTATTTATATTGAGATTAAATTACACACAGGAGGACTCTATTTACTAATTAGGTGACTTCTGGTTTCACTAGATGTTAGTTAGGGGTATCAGCAAAGGGGGCTGAATACAAATGCACGCCACACTTTTCAGATATTTATTTGTAAAAAAAAAAAGGAAACCATTTATCATTTTCCTTCCACTTCACAATTATGTGCCACTTTGTGTTGGTCTATCACATAAAATCCCAATTAAATACATTTACATTTTTGGTCGTAACATGATAAAATGTGGAAAATTTCAAGGGGTATGAATACTTTTTCAAGGCACTGTATAACTGCAGCCTTCATAATAATTCTTTATGAAATTTTTTTGGTTGAATTGATTTTTTAATTGTAATCACAATAGCGGAGAGTGGATTTTCCTAAATCAGTTAAATATTAACTATTTCACCTTTAAATGCATGCCTGGGCAGCCACCTCCGTTTGTCAGTTTAGGTTCTAGGCTTGTTATGCTCACTGTTTGTTCTGCCATGGGAAATACAGAAAAAGTTGTCAAATTGTTCTAAGCCTGGTCTGAAGTAATTTAAAGGGTTAGAATCCCAGGGATATGCAATTAGCGGACAACCAGCTGTTGCTGAACTACAAGTCCCATGAGGCATAGCAAGACTCTGACAGCCACAAGCATGACACCCAGAGGCAGAGGCATGATGATACTTGTAGTTTTGCAACAGCTGGAGGTCCACTAATTGCATATCCCTAGGTTAGAAGATGGTTTCTGGCGTATGAAAAACAGGGTCAGTAAAGCACATGTTGGGTATGAAACAAAGCCACTACAAAAGGTTAATTCAGCAAGACAAGTAGGAGAAGGAATGCAGTTGCTATGGGTCAAGGAAAGAAAACTGCGCTATATGAGACCATATACGTGGTAATAATTCACTGCAAATGATGCAATGACCTAATCCTGTAAGGGACATATTTATTCCCTAGCAATAGTACAATTCTAATACCTGGAGAAAATCAATTTACATCACAGTAATCGATCCGAAATGTATTATGCAAATAATCACATAAAAAGGCAAATGAAGATATTAATGCTCACAAAATTGTCTGAACTGGTATTGTTGCTGGTCACTGAATGGTCACATTAGAGGGATGTCTCTCCTTCATAAATAATAGTGACTTTAAACAGGAAAACACCATAGGAAAAAGTGATATGGGATTTTCCACCTGGAAAATAACTGCCTCTTACCAGCTGCTCAGATCTCTTTTTTAAGGAGATCAGTTCTGCTTGTAGGCTTATAACCCAGCCACAGTCTCTCTGTGTAACCGTCAGATGGCAGCTCTCCTCCTCTCTGGTTTGTCCTGAATATCTCCCGGTCAGCAGTTAACTCAATGAAAAGGAGAAAACTACCATAATGTAAAACTGTAAAACGTCTTTATTAATAAAAAGTATTGCACTTACAGAATATGCGAAAAAGAGTGGCATCTAGTAAAACATCCGAGCCGGTCGGCTCATTCAGAAGATCGGCCGTAGCTTCCGGGACTACACGTTGTATTGGTGGCGTCAACACGCCGGCCGACGTGTTAGTGGCGTCAGCCATGGTTTTCTGGGTCACTGAGGAAGCATCCCCAGTAATATAACCCAGCAGGGACATGCGGTGAGGTCAGTGGCTGGTGAGATACTGCCAAGTGTCAGAGCCAGATACACACAGGTTATATATTCACAAGTTATGTATTCGATTCTCAATATGTAGGCGATTGCAGTTCTACTAGTTATACTCATTTAACAAAAATATTTACAAATGCTGTCTCTTAGATGTAATTTTTGCAAAAAAAATATGATTTTTACATGTAGGTGAGAAGTGTCAGAATGGGATGAGCTCGATGTTCGGGTCGAACATAAGTTCAACTTAAACATCGGTTGTTCACCATTTGCCGAACAGCGGATATTATGGGACGTTCGCGGGAAATTTGAGCGCCATGGAATGCCCCATAATGCACGAGATCGCAGTGCATTGCTGTATGATGATTGGCTGAAGCATGCACCTGACCTGCATGCTTTGGCCAATCACAGAGCGCTCTGCTGAGAGAGCCATAATTGGCCAAATGCAGGGTGCCTTTGGCCAATCATGGCTCAGGGGGACTAAGTCCATGCCCCACACTATATAAGGCTGCTTACATAGTGGCCGTGTGTAGTGTTGTTGGCGTGGACAGAGAGATAGCTTTAGTTAGATTAAGCAGGCAGGTTATTCAGTTAGTGGCAATGTATTTGATATATATACTCTGCATTTAGCAATTTAGCATAGAATATATATTCAGTGTTTACCCTATATTCAGTCAGTGAAGGCAGTGTATTAATATATATATATATATACAGTCTAGTATATATATATATATATATATATATATATATATATATATATATATAAAAAAATACTCTGCATTCAGTGTAGCCTATATCTACAGTGCATTCCATGGTGTACTGTTTCTAATACATTTCAGACGGTGTATTAATATATATATATATATATACAGTCTAGTATATATATATATATATATATATATATATATATATATATATATATATATATATTTACAGTGCATTCAGTGGTGTACTGTTTCTAATACACTTTAGGCAGTGTGCATAGTATCTAATACAGTGTGCACAGTTTCTACTACACTTCGGGAGGGGTACTCAGTATACAATACAGTGCAGCCATTGTACAGTTTCTAATACAGTGCAGGCGGTGTACACAGTATCTAAAACAGTGTGTACAGTTTCTAATTCGAAAAGTTTAGGTTGCGCTGATTAATAATAATTAAAGTGAAAATGCCATTTGAGTAAAACAAAAGAGTGAACAGTCTTGTGAACAAAAGGTGATGCAAAATGGTGCATTTACTTAAAAAAAAAAAACACTATTGAGTCCTTGATGGAAAAAAGAGAGTCAAGAAAGTTCATATGCTAAAAATGGTGGCTTATTACCCCGCCTCGGGTCTCTATACAGTGCGCCAATGCTCCCCATGTCATCACCATATATAAAGCCTCATGTACAGATGCATTCCATAGATCCTCATTAAAAGACAATAAAGGTTGTCTTATAGTCCAGAGGGATTTGTATATCTGTGATGTCTCCAAAGGGGATGAAGGCTTCAGCCTTCATCCCCTTTGGAGACATCACAGAGACATCACAGACATACAGATCCCTCTCGACTATGAGACAGCCTTCATTGTCTTTTCATGAGGATCTATGGAATGCATCTGTACATGAGGCTTTATTTATGGTGATGGCGTTGGGAGCATTGGTGCACTGTATAGAGACCCGAGGCGGGGGAATAAGCCACAAGCGCATTTGTGGAGATCACTTACAGCTGGTAAGCGGCAGTGTGTACAGAAGTGGAGGCGCTATCCTATTTCCTATTGTGCACTTTTCTTGTGGTGTTATGCTTGTGTACCACCGTGAAGGAACATAATGATGCAACATTTTCAGCATATGAACTTTCTTGGCTCTCTTTTTTCCATCAAGGACTCAATAGTGTTTTTTTAAGTAAATGCACCATTTTGCATCACCTTTTGTTCACAAGACTGTTCACTCTTTTGTTTTTGTTTCACTCAAATGGCATTTTCACTTTAATTATTATAAATCAACGCAACCTAAACTTTTCGAATTGTATACTATTGTGTGTGTCTCACAAGAAGTTGCAGCGGTTTCTCATGCCGTGTACACACGGTCGGACTTTACGGCAGACTTTGCCCGGCTGACTTTTCAACGTACTTTACGATGGACTTTCTGAATGAACGGACTTGCCTACACACAATCCACCAAAGTCCATCAACTTCGTACGTGATGACGTACGACCGGACTAAAACAAGGAAGTTCATAGCCAGTAGCCAATAGCTGCCCTAGCGTGGCTTTTTGTCCGTCGAACTAGCATACAGACGAGCGGACTTTTCGACCGGACTCGATTTCGACGGATTGATTCAAAACATGTTTCAAATCTAAGTCCATCCAACTTTTGAGAAAACAAAGTCCGCTGGAGCCCACACATGATCGAATTGTCCGACTAAATCCCGTCTGCCGGGCAAAGTCTGCCGTAAAGTCCGCTCGTATGTACGCGGCACAAGATTCACATGTATGTACTTCATTCGTTTCTACACAGATAGCGCAGTAGTTATATTTTTTTGTTCTAATACACTTCTGGTGGTGTACACAGTATATAATACAGTGCAGCCATTGTACAGTTTCTAATACAGTGCAGGCGGTGTACACAGTATATAATACAGTGTGTACAGTTTCTACTACACTTCTGGTGGTGTACACAGTATACAATACAGTGCAGCCGTTGTACAGTTTCGAATGCAGTGCAGGCAGTGTACACAGTGTTTAATATAGTGTGTACAGTTTCAACTACACTTCTGGTGGTGTACACAGTATACAATACAGTGCAGCCGTTGTACAGTTTCTAATACAGTGCAGGCGGTGTACACAGTATCTAATACAGTGTGTACAGTTTCTAATACACTTCAGGCGGTATACACAGTATACAATACAGTGCAGCCATTGTTCAGTTTCTAAGAAAGTGCAGGTGGTGTACACAGTATCTCATACAGTGTGTACAGTTTCAACTACACTTCTGGTGGTGTACACAGTATACAATACAGTGCAGCCGTTGTACAGTTTCTAATACAGTGCAGGCGGTGTACACAGTATCTAATACAGTGTGTACAGTTTCTAATACACTTCAGGCGGTATACACAGTATACAATACAGTGCAGCCATTGTTCAGTTTCTAATGCCGCGTACACACGGTCGTACTTTTCGTCTACAAAAGTCGGACAGCCTGTCCGACAGACTTCCGGCAGACTTTCGGTGGACTTGCGGCGGACTTGCGGCCTACTTTCTAACGAACGGACTTGCCTACACACGACCACACAAAAGTCTAACGGATTCGTACGTGATGACGTACACCGGACTAAAATAAGGAAGTTCATAGCCAGTAGCCAATAGGTGCCCTAGCGTGGCTTTTTGTCCGTCGGACTAGCACACAGACGAGCGGATTTCGGGGTCCGTCGTAGTTACGAAGTAAAGTTTTAAAACATGTTTCAAATCTAAAGTACGTCGGATTTGAGGCTAAAAAAGTCAGTTGAAAGTCCGGAGAAGCCCACACACGATCGGATTACCAGCCAGCTTTAGTCCATCAGCGTCCGTTGGACTTTTGTAGACGAAAAGTAGGACCGTGTGTACGCGGCATAAAAGTATCCAAGCAAGAGACTGAGCGAATGTGTCGAAGAGCCAAGGGCTGCTCTTCGAACCGAACGTCAGTTCCGTGGCCAAACAATATGCCTCCTTCCACTTGACGCCATGCCAGCACCAAAGGGATGGACGGATAGGCAGGAGCCTAATGCCGCGTACACACGGTCCTACTTTTCGTCTACAAAAGTCCAACGGACGCTGATGGACTAAAGCTGGCTGGTAATACGATCGTGTGTGGGCTTCTCCGGACTTTCAACTGACTTTTTTAGCCTCAAATCCGACGTACTTTAGATTTGAAACATGTTTTAAAACTTTACTTCGTAACTACGACGGACCCCGAAATCCGCTCGTCTGTGTGCTAGTCCGACGGACAAAAAGCCACGCTAGGGCACCTATTGGCTACTGGCTATGAACTTCCTTATTTTAGTCCGGTGTACGTCATCACGTACGAATCCGTTAGACTTTTGTGTGGTCGTGTGTAGGCAAGTCCGTTCGTTAGAAAGTAGGCCGCAAGTCCGCCGCAAGTCCACCGAAAGTCTGCCGGAAGTCTGTCGGACAGGCTGTCCGACTTTTGTAGACGAAAAGTACGACCGTGTGTACGCGGCATAAGGCATCCGAGATGTCGGCTCTGGAAAGCCAGGCACCTGTACCTGCTTTGATGACTGCTTGTATCGGCATGTCTACGGAGGAATATTTAGGGAGAATTCTTCGGAGGGAATCAGGGAATTGAGACTGGGGATGTGGGAAGAATGAGGCGCAGACAGGTGGTACCCCAAACGTAATTTATCTGTGAATTTGCCCTTGACAAGCCCCACATAGGGCTGACTCTCCAAGTGCTGAAAGGGGGCTGAGTGAAAGGCCTATAACGTACTCTCGGTCTAGTTCTGTTTGTAAGAGCCGATCTATGGTTTGTTCGTCGATGGCTGCTGAACGAATATTCCCATATTCGTACGTACTGTGAGGTAGTGAAATGAGGCCTGTGTGAAAGCCGACAGAGGGGCCGTGAAGTCTTCGCTGCCGGCCTGTGACATGATTTGATCTGATGAGAATATCCTGTTTTTGAGCTCGTATATATTTTTTTTTTTTTTTTTGTGAGAACGAAATGATTCGAAATGTTTGCCTTGATGTTTGTAATGACTGAACTGCATGACAAAGGTCCGGCCTGGTCGTGTCGTGACTGATGCGACCGTGAACCAGGCTCTGGAGCATGTACTGAAATGAGGCAACAGAAGAAACATTGGTGCACACCGGGACGAATCGGTGCTTGTTTGATGCATCTGGATTCGAATCGGAGCGCAGCATGAAATGAAATGAGAGAAATGTTTACCTTGACCGAGGCTTGAATTGGTTGTGCCGTGTTTTGCGACTGGCAACCGACCGAGCTTTGGTATAGGTATGGATTTTTTTTTTTTTTTTTTTTTTGAGGAAAATGAAAAGGTGACAATTCATGAAGGGATTGCTAAGTAACTTGAAGCAATGATTTGTATGATGCTTGCAATCTTGTGATAATGAAATGATTCGAAATGTTTGCTTTGATTTTGAAATGAATGAACTGCATGACAGAGGTGCGGCCTGGTCGTGTCAAGATTTGTTCGACCGTGAACCGAGCTCTGGAGCATGTATTGAAATGGGGCAATTGAAAATATTGGTGCTCCTGGGACGAATCGGTGCTTGTTTGATGCATCTGGATTCGAATAGGAGTGCAGTATTAAATGAAATGAGAGAAATGATTGTTTTGACCGCGGCTCGAATTGGTTGTGCCGTGTTAGCGACTGGCAACTAACCGAGCTCTGGTATAGGTATGAAATGCGATCGGAACCAGTGATGCATGCCGTGACGAATCGGTGCACCTCAGATGCGACTGGTTTCGAAACGGTGATGCGTTGTGGGAGTGAAATGGTAGAAATTGCATGACAGAGATACGGGTCAATCCCTGGTGTCTGCGATTCAGCTATGATCCGGATTTCTGGAGCATGTATCAGAAATGTGGCCAATCCTGGGCACGCCGAGACGAATCGGTGCATTTTCATGCGACTGAATTCCTGTCGGAACGTGATACGTGGGAATGAAATGATAACCATGACAGAGGTACAATTGACTGATAAACGCAACTCTGGAGCATGTATAGAAATGAGGCCAATCCTGGGCACGCCGAGACGAATCGGTGCATTTTCATGCGACTGAATTCCTGTCGGAACGTGATACGTGGGAATGAAATGATAACCATGACAGAGGTACAATTGACTGATAAACGCAACTCTGGAGCATGTATAGAAATGAGGCCAATCCTGGGGCATGCCGAGATGAATCGGTGCATTTTCATGCGACTAAATTCATGTCGGAACGTGATACATGGAAATGAAATGATAACCATGACAGAGATACAATTGATTGATAAACGTAACTCTGGAGCATGTATAGAAATGAGGCCAATCCTGGGGCACGCCGAGACGAATCGGTGCATTTTTCATGCGACTGAATTCATGTCGGGACGTGATATATGGAATGAAATGATAACCATGACAGAGATACAATTGACTGATAAACGTAACTCTGGAGCATGTATAGAAATGAGGCCAATCCTGGGGCACGCCGAGACGAATCGGTGCATTTTTCATGCGACTGAATTCATGTCGGGGCGTGATACATGGAAATGAAATGATAACCATGACAGAGATACAATTGACTGATAAACGTAACTCTGGAGCATGTATAGAAATGAGGCCAATCCTGGGGCACGCCGAGACGAATCGGTGCATTTTCCATGCGACTAAATTCATGTCGGAACGTGATACGTGGAATGAAATGATAACCATGACAGAGGTATAGTTGACTGACAATAACGTAACTCTGGAGCATGTATAGAAATGAGGCCGTAATAACTGGGGCACACCGGAACGAATCGGCGCACCTTTTTGGTGCGATTGGATTCAAATCGGAGCGCGGTAGGTGACTGAAATGAGAAATGATTTGAAATGTCAGAAATGAGTTTTAGAAATGTTTTCAGAAATGAGAAATGATTTGAAATGTCCGAAATGAGTTTTCTGAAATGTTTTCAGAAAAGAGAAATGATTTGAAATGTCCGAATGAGTTTTTGAAATGGGTTTGATAATTTGCAATTTGCGACTGGCTATGGCTGTTTAGTAATACCGACATGCTAGAAATGAAGCGGCGTCAGCGTCGCTGTGCTATCGAATTGTGACATATCGAAAGTACGAGCGATATACATTGCAGTTTGTGCGATGCGGGTGAAACGAAATTTAGAACTCACGGTTTAGTGACATGATATGAAAACGAAAAGTCCGACGGGACCTTACCTGCGACAGCCAAGCCAGACGCGTGGTACAACTATAACGAAAACGCGGACTTCGAAAGTTTTGAGTACGGAGTATCGAATACGGGAACTGCGAGGCAAGAACTTGCGGACGCTGGTATGTCGAATAGTCGGCTTAGTGACGTATATCGCGCACAGGAAACCGACAAGCACCACAGGTGAGCGGGCTGCTTAAGTACCCACCGGGCTCCTCCCATAAATTCAGGCCACCATACTGGCCTTCCTACATATATATATATATATATATATATACATACATATATATATATATATATATATATATATATATATATATATATATATATACATATACATACATATATATATATATATATATATATATATATATATACATATATATATACTCTGCATTCAGTGTAGCCTATATGTAAAGTGCATTCGGTGGTGTATACTTTCTAATACACTTCAGGCGGTGTACACAGTATCTAATACAGTGTAGTGTGGTGTTGCAAAACAAAAAATACATCATGTCCGGAAGGCCACCAAGGAGAGGCAGACACTCACAGGCCACTAAAAGAGGGCAAGCAGCCTCTGTGTCTACAGTCAACAGTGGTGGTCCTAGACAAGGTGCATCCTCTGCAGGGGCCGTTTAGCACGTTTGTCCTTTTTTGCTGCTGGCTGTGTTTTTGAGCCACAACATGCAGAAGAGTTGGTGGAGTGGATAACGAAGCTGTCCTCATCCTCCTCATCTTTTGTCACCCAGGCTCAGAGTAGTTTGCCTTCCAACGCAGCTGCCAAAGCGGCTTATTCCACTGGCTCCTTCTCCACAGTCACTTTCCGTAGCCCCACCATCATGCACAGAGGAGTCCCTAGAATTATTCGACCACAGTGTTGGTTATATGCTGCTGGAGGATGCGCAGCGATTTGAAGAATCCAATGTTGGTTCATAGGTTGAGGAAGGGAGTAACGCGAGCCTAGAGAGAGGGGGTGCCCAAGAAGGACAAGAAACTGGCAGTCATGTTCCCCCAGCTGCAGCATACTGCTAAGTTTGCTCCAGTGACGGGGAGGGATGATGAGGTCGCTGACTGTACTTGGGTGCCTGAGAGAAGAGAGGAGGAAAGTGAGGATGAGGAAGAGGAGGCACAACTCCAATGAGGGAGGATGTCCTCTAGGGGGCAGCCACCCTATTGCATCACACCTCAGAGCTCTGCAGGTGCAGGGCGCTGCTGACTCCCTGCTGACTTTTAAAAGCTCCTTGGTGTGGGCCTTTTTCTGACACGTGTGCAGCAGATCGCACCGTTGCTGTTTGCAACATATGTCTGAAATGGATCAAGCATGGCCAGAACAACAGCCGTTTGGGCACCACATGCTTGACCAGACGTATGACGACCTGCCATGCAGTCCATTGGCAACAGCACTTGAAAGACCCACATCATAGAAAAAGGCAGACTTCTCCTTGCTCCTCATCTGGGATCAACAACCCTACTATACCACCAATTGATTTTAGCAGGCAAATTTCCCTACCCCAGTTGCTGAACTGTAAAAAGAAGTTCGGTCCCAGCCATCCACATGCTCAGCGTGTAAATGCTACCTTGGCCAAATTGCTAGCACTGCAACTTCTGCCTTTTCAGCTGGTAGACTCTGCCCCCTTTCGTGAATTTGTGGAATGTGCTGTACCTCAGTGGCAGGTTCTAAAACGCCATTTCTTTTTTTACGGAAGGCCATTGCGGCTCTCCACCGGCATGTGGAAGGCAATGTTTTGGCCTTGTTGGACAGGGCGGCCAGCAGTAAGGTTCATATTACCACTGACACATGGTCCAGCAGGGACGTTACCTTTCCTTCACGGCGCACTGGGTAACTCTGCTGGCAGCTGGGAAGGATGCAGGACAGGGTTCAGTGTTGTTGGAGCTTGTTCCGCCACCACGCCACCAAAATGCTACTGGTGATTCTGCCACAGCTCTCTCCTCCACCCCCCTTCTTCCTTCTCTATGGCCTCTTCTGCAGATTTGTCCTCTGAACCAGCAGTGCTCCGTAAACGTTCAAGGGGCTACGCAAAAAGTCAGGCTAAAAGATGCCATGCGGTGCTTAAGTTAGTCTGCCTGGGGACAGGAGCTACACTGGGGCAGAGATTCTGTCAGCTATGCAAGGGCAGGCTCAAAGGTGGCTGATGCCACGCCAGCTTCAGCCAGGAGTGGTTGTATGCGACAATGGCACCAACCTTCTCTCCGCCCTCCGACAGGGACACTTGACCCATGTTCCATGTTTGGCACATGTCCTGAATTTGGTGGTGCAGCGGTTCTTGACCAGATACCCAGGCTTACAAGATCTCCTGAGGCAGGCCAGAAAGGCCTGTGGTCATCTCTGCCAGTCATACAATGCCAGTGCAGGAGGTCAGACCAAGCACAGATACCAGTGGAAGTATGCCTTCTGAAGGGAGACTGATCCACAGCCCGGTATACTCCAACGATTGATCATATGTTAAAAGATAACAAAAAGAAGGGGCTCCTCATTGCGTAGTAGAAAAAAAAATCCCTTTATTCCATACGAGGCATCGGCATAAAACATATTAAAAACACTATGCCCAAATCAAAAAATGTGCAGGTATGCACATTTGCATTCCACCTGCGTTCCAAGTAGTGGAAATGATGCATCACGTGCCATACGACCTGATGTGTTTCGTCAGTAACGTCATGACGTCATCGGGAGTCATGTGGTCAGTATTAACTAAGGCAGATGGGTATATTACCACAAAAACATTCTTTAAAGAAACTGATAGGAATGGTTATATCCCTATGGCCAGTTGCCACCACCCTAAGTGGTTGAGAGCGATTCCGAAGGGACAACTAATGCGTATTCGTCGTAATTGTGCCAAAATAGAGGATTACGTGGAACAGTCTGAATTGCTGATCAATAGGTTTAAAGAAAAAGGCTACCTGGACACTACGTTGGTGCCTGTTCAAACACAGGTTTTAAATATGAATCGACAGGACCTGTTAACTGATAAACTAAAAAAGTCTAATTTAAATAGGAACAATATTGCGAACAGAATCTAATAGAGATTATAGATCTTTAGAAAGCATTGGCCTATCCTTTTGAGGAATAATACTTTGGTAGACCTTCTCCCAAAACAACCTACTTCAGTTATCGCCGAGCTCCTATTTTGAGAAACAGAATCTCACCTAATATTTATAATCCTTCCTGGATTCAACTGGTTTCTTCCACTGCAAGAGGTGTAAGGCTTGTAGGACAACCAAAGTAACAAAGAAAAAGATAGAGTCCTTCACCTCCTCGAGCACTGGGAGATAATATGATATAGATAAGTTCATCTCTTGTGACTCTTTGTCACCTACCTGATTTCCTGTCCGTGCGGGCTCCAACACGTGGGACGCACAACTAGGAAGTTGGGAATTAGAATTAATGAACACCTCAACATTATTAAGATTGGGTTTCCGAAACACAGTCTTTCTAACCATTTCAGAACCCACCACAATCAGGATCCTAGTGTGGCTTCTTTTTGTGGAATTGACAGAGTTGTACCACACTGGCGGGTGGGTAATATGCAACAAAAGGTTTTAAAAAATGAAACAGAATGGATTTACGAACTCAATACTTTACAATCTGCTGGTATTAATGTAGACATTGACTTGAATTTGGGGCTGGTGCAAGGATTTTTGACACCCTAGGTGAAACCTAATTTTGCTGTCCTCATTGGCTCCACCCCTGACTCCACCCCCTTTGCCCTGCCCATGTGACAGAAGGTGCTGCTATAGAGGAAGCATTGGCTCTGCTTCCTCTAGCGCTGGCTCCAGTGCTGCGCTGCGCCTCTAATTACACTACCGGTCAGACGGAGCAGCTGCCTGAGACTGAGTTAGTTACATGCTGCAGCCTGCAGAGCATGCAGACGCAGAGGGAAACCAGCGCCGGGCGCCCCTAGGCATATAGGTGTATATATAAAGGAAGTGACACATCCAACCACATGACTCCTGATTACGTCAGACGTTACTGAAGAAATGCGTCAGATCATAGGGCATGTAATACGTCATTTCCACTAGTTGGAACGCAGGTGGAATGCAAATGGCGTACCTGTATTTTTTTGGATCCGGGCAAAGTGTTTTTACTATGTTTTATGCCGATGCCTCGTATGAAATAAAGGGATTTTTTTATACTACGCAATGAGGAGCCCCTTATTTTTATTATCTTTTAACATATGATTAATCGTTGGAGTATACTGGGCTGATCGATCATTGGAGTATATCGGGCCGTGGATCAGTCTCCCTTTAGAAGGCACACTTCCATTGGTATCTGCGCTTGGTTTGACCACCTGTAATGGGTGTCAATTCCTTCTGGTGAGTAGATTGTTTGCCTGGTGATGGTGGAAGACATTTTCTGACCCAGATTGCAAGGATTCTCATCACTCACATTGATAGAAGATTATTGTGGTGGTTCACGGACACTTAATTTGATTTAATTTTCTTTCGAAATTATATGGACATTTTCCTTAGTGCTTCAGCATATGTACTTTTTTATGAATTTCACTTATAATTTTTGGCATCTTTATTTATGTATGCATATTTGAGTACTTATGGTGCAGGAATATCTAGGGGCAAGAGCAGACTTGGAGACCTTTCCAACAGAGCATCCTCTGGGTTACTGAGTCTTGAGGATGGACCACTGGCCAGAACTTGCTCAATATGCAATCAAGCTACTGGCCTGTCCTGCATCCAGCATGCTTTCTGAATGCACATTTAGTGCTGCTGGAGGGTTTGTAATGGATCAAAGAGTGCGCCTGTCCACAGACTCTGTTGAGAGGCTCACATTCATAAAAATGAATCAGTCTTGGATCAGCAGCCATCAAGCATTTTTATTGCTGCATTATTAAAATCACTGCTCCCAAAAAAAGTGCATTTTTGAAACTTTTTTGCATGGATACATGTCCCCTGGGGCACATTTTATGGCAATAACATGCATATAACCCTTTAAAATTAGCACTTTTGATTTTTCATGTTCGTGTCCCATAGACTTTAATGGTGTTCGCACAAATGTTTTGCCTGTTTGCAGGTTCTAGTGCGAACCGAACGGGGGGTGTTCAGCTCATCCCTAGTTATAACATATAGCATAATAATATATTATTTAGCTTGATTAAAAAAGTACCCTTTCAGCAGCAGATTCTCCCTCCTAACTGTGATTATGGGTAAACCGTATACATGGGATTATGGGTAAACCGTATACCCATAAACCAATATTTTTTCCTTGTAGCTAAGAGGACTGGGCTGCAAGGGATCATGTGTCTTTTAGACACATGCCCACTTCTATGACACTGCAGTGAGAGGAGAGCCTTCACTGCAGCATTTTTATTGGACAGCTTGGACCAATGGGGCTTTACTATTGGTCGAAGGCTCCAAGCTGTCCATTAAGCTCAGTGCCTCTGACAAGATGTCAGAGGCAGTGTAAGATCATCCTTTCAGTCTGTTGTAAACAGCATGTGCCAGCTTGAATTCAAACTGGCCGCACTGTATGTAGCATCTCACAGGCTGCGCAAGGAGCCCCATATCTCCAGGACCATATGTGCTAAGAGCCCCAAATTTTGACCAGTGGTGGGGTAGGACTTTGGCTACCAACCTTTTACAGTGCAAGGGAGAACTCTGCTCCCCCTGATGTAAAAGGGAAATGTGTGGACTCTGATGTAAAGGAGAACTCTGAGGACTCTGCTGTAAGGGGGGATGCTGCAGACTCTGATGTAAATGGAAACTCTGATGTAAGGGGGTCTCTGACCACCAGAGCCCCCCTTTACATAAAAGTTCACAGAGCTCCCCTTAACATCAGACTCCACACAGTTCCCCTTTACATCACAGTCCACAAAGTTTTCCCTTTCATCAGGGTCCACTGTGTTTCCCTTTACATCAGGGTCTGCAGAGCTCCCCCTTACACTGTAAGGGGGAACCCTAAGGACTCTGATGTAAAAGGGAACTCTGAATATTACAAGCTCAGTTTTAGAAAGATTGAGTTTGAGGAAGTGGTGTGACGTCCATGCTGATATGTCCGTTAATAAGTTAGTAATGCCAGAGTAAACTGAAGGAGTGAGGTGAGGATGGAGTAGAGAGTAGACGGAGTAGAGAGATAGATTTGTGTGTCATCAGCATAGAGATGGTACTGGAAGCCATGGGAGTTTACCAATTGACTAAGTTGGGAGAAGAAGAGGAGGGGTCTGAGGACAGAACCTTGGGGGACCCCTACAGAAAGAGGAGAGGAGGAGACAGAGTTATAGGTAACACTGAAGGAGCGCTGTGATAGGTAGGGGGAGAACCAGTGGAGAGCAGAGTCTTGAAGGCCAAGAGAGTGGAGATTTTTGAGGAGGAGATTAACACTATCAAAGGCCGCAGAGAGGTCTAGTAGTATGAGTATGGAGTAGTGGCCATTAGTTTTAGCCATTAGTAAATCATTAGTGATGTTTTAATTGGGCAGTTTCAGTGGAGTATAGTAAGCAAAAGCCAGACTGTAAGGGTTCAAGAAGGTTGTTGTCAGTGAGGTAGAAGCTCAGGCGGTTGTAGAATAAGTGTCATAAAAGTCTAGAGGTAAACAGGAGCAAGGAGATGGCTCTTAAGTTGTTCAGGCTGGTGGGGTCCAGTTAGGAGTTTTTAAGTATAGGGGGGGGGGGGCAGCGCATGTTTTAGATGGGAGGGGAAGGTGCCACTAGAGAGGGAGAGATTGAAGATAAGAGTCAGGGAGTATAGGATAGCAAAAGGTGACCAGGGTCCAGCAGATAGATAATAAGACGAGCTTCTGAGAAAACTTTAATTGCCATAGTCCATCCCATACACGCTGGGGAATGCACCGCCCATCCGACAGCAGTGCCATCACCCCAGCATTGTGCAAGGAGGTTAAGGCGTTATGCAGGTGTGGTCTATTTAACACAGTTCCTCTAGGGTTTCTTGGGTCACTGGGGAAGCATCCAATTGGATGCTGCCATCCCATGTGACTCTTGCAGCCATCTTAGGTCAGGCAGAAGCTATTTAATGCACTGGCTCCCAAGTTTGGTGTACATTTGCGAGTTGGTAGAGTAAGGACAGGTACCTTGCCTGTTAGGGACAGGACAGGCAGCAGGGTCCTGACGAGGAGGGAAAGCGTAGGACTCGCAACCTCTTTGGACACCTGCCGGTTGGGCACAGATTCTTCCCCTCTCTATAGAAGCTGACAGTTTGGTTACATTCTGCTCACTACATGCTGTTGGAACTTTGAGTGTTCCAGGTTGGGCTGCCTTCCCACAGGGTTGTTTGTGAACTGTTTCTGAATTTTTTCAATACAAATTCTTTCATTGCACTCAGACTGAGCGTATTATTCAGCTGCACCGTGCTGCACCCCACCTACATGTATGTTTTCTACTGTTGTTCTAATAAACTATCCGCTTGCCAACTGAGCACTGTACATATACTGCGACAGCGAGAGCGGGCTGTGCAGAATCACGTGTATATATATATGGTTGTATATATATATATATATATATATATATATATATATATATATATATATATATATATATATATATAATGTTAATTGTCACAGCACATGCCGATCACCGGGTTCTGGCCAGTGATTGACCTCTGCCGCCTGGCGTCTCACGGAACACAACTCTGTGAGTATAAACTCACAGTAGGGAAGGAAAGCAACTAGATCCCTAGTAAAAGCAGCACACAGTACACACATAAACACTTGTTAAGCACATATTTAACCTGTAGATTGCCCTAGATGTTAACCCATTGTGTCCCGCCCAGTGTAATTAGTACAGTGACAGTGCATGTTATTAGCGCTGATCACTGTAATAATGTCACTGGTGATGTCAGTGGCAGTTAGTTAGTTCCAACAAAGTGTCAGCTAGTGTCAGATTGCATGCCGACCCACTATAAGTCGTTGATCACTGCCATTACTAGTATAAAATAAATATTCCAGTATATATCACATAGTTTGTAGACGCTATAACTTTCATGCAATCATCAATATACATTTATTGGGATCTTTTTTTAGCAGAATACATGTTGGCCAAAATGTATTAAGAGATTTGATTTGATTTTTTTTTTATGGGATATGTTTCATAGCAGAAAGTACAAATTTTGTATTTTATTTTTTTCAAAATAGTCTTTTTTTTGTTTATACCCAGTGGTGATCAAATACCACCAAACGAAAGCTCTATTTGTATAGTGCCTCAAAAAAGCGGCTCCTTTCACTCCAGTGTGAAAGCCCGAGGGCTTTCACACTGGAGCAGTGCGCTGGCAGGGCATCACAAAAAGTCCTGCCAGCAGCTTCTTTGGAGCGGTGAAGGAGCGGTGAACTCACCGCTCCTCCACCGCTGCGATACCACAGGTGGATTTAACCCCTTTTTGGCTGCTAGCGGGGGGGTTACCCCAGCGCGACTTCGACACGACCTGCATGCGACTTCTTTAACAGAACAGAAGTCAATGCAAGTCGTACCAAAGTTGGACCAAAAGTAGTGCAGGGACCTTTTCTAAGTCTGAGCGACTCAAGTCGCACCAATTAGAACGGTTCCATTGCACAGAATGGGGTCAGACTGGGGTCCGACTTCTGATGCGACAAGTGCTCCAAAGTCAGAGCAGTTGTCACATCAGTGTGAACTGGACCTTAGTGTAAAACTTTCAGGCAAAAGACATATCCTTACCATGAAGCAAACAGAGTGATCATTCTAATAGTTATTAGGGTTAAATAAATGATTGTTTTTGGCTGCAATGATGAAAAAATCAAACGAGCAAGATGGAAAAATTATCTTGAATAAACAGGATTCTAACAATCAATGCAGGTTTTTATTTGGGAAATTCTTCCATTCATTCCAAAACTGCTTTCCAACAACATTCGTCAAGTCTCTGCTGACATAATTGAATGTACGGATGACATTTTTTGCATGAACATTCATACAAAAATCTACCAATGTATGGCCAGCTTTACTTCATAAAATGCCGGCTGTGGTGTGGAGCATCATGCAGCAGGAGAACTCCGTAACTAGAGGGGAGGTCGATCACATGATTTTTATGGCCATGGGACTGGGCTCTTTTCCAGGCTTTTTTTTTTTAAAACTTCATTAATTTGTACAGCTCTCTGCTTGCTTGCCTTGAAATCCAGAAGTGAGCACAGTCGTAAGAACATTTGTGAAGCATACAAATGCGCTTCATACATGTGCTATTTGGTTGTTTTTTTAAATCAGAAGTATGACTGTGATGAGGCCCTACTGTTGCTTTATAACTGTAGAAAACGTTAAAGCAAAATTCCAGCCAAAACCATTAACCACCTCAATACTGGGCACTTTCGCCCCCTTCCTTCCCAGACCAATTTTCAGCTTGCAGCGCTCTCGCACTTTTAATGACAATTACTCGGTCATGCTACACTGTACCCAAATGAAATTTTTATCATTTTGTTCGCACAAATAGAGCTTTCTTTTGGTGGTATTTATTCACGACTCCATTTTTTTTTTTTTTTGCGATATAAGCGCAAAAATAGTGGAAATTTGGAAAAAAAACAATATTTTCTTTTTTCTGTTTTAAAAGAAATCCAGTAAAATCAAATTTTGTCATAAATTTAAGCCAAAATGTATTCTGCTACATGTTTTTGATAAAAAAAATCCTGTTAAGTGTATAATAATTGGTTTGTGTGATCACGGACATATGTACGCAAATGATCATGTACAGATGTGTGCAGGTGATCACGTACATATGTGTGCAGATTACCATTGGGACATGTGATTTTAGTGTGACATATGTGGGGGACAGCTTTTTTTATTATTTGGGGACATGTGTTTTGGGGACATGTGTGTTTTACATTATGTGGGGACATGTGTGTGTGTTTTACATTATGTGGGGACATGTGTGTGTTTTACATGTATGTATTTACATGTGTGTTGACACTAGGTTGGTGATCAGTGAGTAAAAAGCTGTAAAAAACAGCTCATACTCACTGATCATCAGCCGGCTGCAGCGATCCCCTCTCCTCTCCTCCTCAGCGACAACTTCCGTGTGAGGAGAGGAGAGCTGATCGCCTAGCAACCGGCTGTGTTTACATCACATGACGGCTGTGATTGGACACGGCCGTCATGTGATCAGGAGGGCCAATCACAGAGCCCTCCTGCCGATCCGAGATGCGCCGTGTCCGGGGGACACGAGCGCATTGGGATCGCGCCGCTGCGCGGGCACGCGCGCGCGCGATCCCGCTCCTTCTGAGGGACATTCCTGAACGTCCACTCAGAAGGAGAGAGCGCCCACCCGGCCGTTTATGTACATTGGCCGGGTGGGAAGTAGTTAAGATAAAAATGAATTGCTCAAAAGCTAAAACAAAACCAGTTTTTTCTGCAAAATTGAACTTCAATCCAGGGATTTCCCTTGCAGTATTTTTTTTCTGTCACTAGATATTCTCAGTCTGATAGTAACCAACATCATTCAAACCACTTCAACAGAGCTCAGGTCAGCCTGGATCCACCCAGCTTGTGACTGGACAGTAAAAAGAGAAGCAGTACAGTGACCCTATCACTCTGCAGACAACTATTATCAGTATGCTTCTTGTCATCACATTAACGTATTAGCTCCTTGTACTGCTTCATCCTCCAACACTCCAGGTCAACTGTACAAGGACTAAAAGAGGCAGACATAAGGTCAAATTCAGGTAATTATACTGCTTGCATTAAAAAATACATTTAACCATTTGTCTACTAAGGTACTTTATAAAACGTCATGGTAGACAAGTGCCAAGCTCACAGCTGTTGCTTCAACTGTGAGCTTGATACCAACTTTAAGAGCCAGCGCAGGGCTTTCCGGTAAAATTGATTGGGTGGCTTTAGACCCATCCAATCACTTTTATGGGGCTCTCAAAAAACCCACCTCCCCCATGGGCAGTACTCAAACTGGTTCTTGGGCTCCCCAGTTCCACTGGGGAGCCCAAGACTGCAGGAAACTGCTTCCTCTAAGTAAGTTGCATTGGAGGGCAAAGGAGACTTTGGAGGTCCCCATAAAGAGTACCTGTCACCTGACCATGCTATCATATAGGGTGATTGTTTGCCTCCTTGTGATGGCAATAAAGTAAATAAAAATAAAAGGGTAAAAAGAATTGCATAAAATAAATAGAAATAATTAAAAAAAAATGAAGTACCCCTGTCACCTAATCACACCCTATATAAAAAGTGTAGAATAAGGTGAGCATGTGTATGCAAACCTCAATTGTAACAAACATGTGAAGTATAGTTGCAAATGTCTGAGTGAGTGCAATAATTCTAGTGCCATAATTTATGGTTAACTCTAAACTGATAACCTGTAAAGATTTTTAAAGCCTTTGCAGAGCTGGGTTTATTTGTGTCTTTTATAGCTGTCTAGAGTTCAGCTTTATTTTTTTCCTTCACTTCCAAACATTTTTTTTACTTCTTATTCTGTATTTAAAACACTTATTCAGCATCGTTTGTAATATCCTTGCCCATTCTATAAGCAGACTATAGGCAGCTGATGATAGATAATTAACCACTTCAGCCACGGAAGGATTTACCCCCTTCCTGGCCAAGCCCTTTTTTGCGATACAGCCGCTTTAACTGACAATTGCGCAGTCATGTAACATTGTACCCAAACAAAATTGACGTCCCTTTTTTCCCACAAATAGAGCTTTCTTTTGGTGGTATTTGATCACCTCTGCAGTTTTTATTTTTTGCACTATAAACAAAAAAAGAGCGTAAATTTTGAAAAAAAAAGCAATATTTTTTACTTTTTGCTATAATAAATATCCCAAAAAAGTATATAAAAAAACAAATTTCTTCCTCAGTTTAGGCCAATATGTATTCTTCTACATATTTTTGGTAAAAAAAAATCGCAATATTGGTTTGCGCAAAAGCTATCGCGTCTACAAAATAGGGGATAGATTTATGGCATTTGTATTATTCATTTTTTTTTATTAGTAATAATGGCTGCAATCTGCAATTTTTATCATGACTGCGACATTGCGGCAGACAGATTGGACACTTTTGGCACTATTTTGGGACCATTGGCCTTTATACAGCGAACAGTGCTATAAAAATGCTCTAATTACTGTGAAAATGTCACTGGCAGGGAAGGGGTCAAACACTAGGTAGCGATCAAGGGGTTAGGTGTGTTCCCTCAGTGTGTTCTAACTGTAGCGAGGATGGGCTCACTAAAACATGACAGAGATCACTGCTCCCGATCACTGGGAGCAGTAGATTCCTGTCATGTTGCTAGGCAGAACAGGGAAATCTCCCCATCCTGCCTCTCCGCACCATGATTGCGGGCCACCGTCAGACATCAAGTCCGCGGGACCCGCGGGTAGGCTCCCACGGCGGGCGTTCGCCCGCTAGCCGCCAATGACGGAGTAACATACGGGTATGTCGTTTTGTGCCACTTTGCCGACGTATATCAGCGTGAGACGGTCGGCAAGAGGTTAAACAAGTACACCAACACAGGATGGTGCTGTGGGTGTACGCAAACATGGTATAAAGTGCCACATCCTAATATCGAATGTATATGTTTGGAGAAGAAGTATAGACTTTATAGGCACCAATAGTAAGAACAAAAGGTTTTTATTAGTAACAATTCACATATAAAAATATAAAAGGACATATAAAAACATTACTGCAACATCCTACACTTTGAAATTGACATCTCCAACTATAGCCACTGAAACGGGGTCATGAAATCTGGCGACCCTGATAATGTTCAGCACGGCTGGAATAGAGGGTTGTAATGATAGATAAGCTCTACATGTTTTGCGATATACACTTCTTCCGGAGCCTATCTGCATTTTTCTAAATGAATAAAGAGACATCAAATAAGTATACATACAACATGTACATTGCATTAACGTTAATTATAACTTTTCAAGGCAGAAAAAGTAGTAAGGTTCTACACCAAAAGTGATTTTCCTTAAAATACATATATAAGGACAGAGACCACCACCAAATATGTTAATGCTATACCCTGAATCGGGAGTCAGCCTTATGCCGCGTACACACGGTCGGACTTTACGGCAGGCTTTGCCCGGCGGACTTTTCGACGGACTTTACGACGGACTTTCTGAATGAACGGACTTGCCTACACACAATCCACCAAAGTCCGTCGAATTCGTACGTGATGACGTATGACCGGACTAAAACAAGGAAGTTCATAGCCAGTAGCCAATAGCTGCCCTAGTGTGGCTTTTTGTCCGTCGAACTAGCATACAGACAAGCGGACTTTTCGACCGGACTCGATTTCGACGGATTCATTTAAAACATGTTTCAAATCTAAGTCCGTCCAACTTTTGAGAAAACAAAGTCCGCTGGAGCGCACACACGATCGAATTGTCCGACGAAATCCCGTCCGCCGGGCAAGGTCTGCCGTAAAGTCCGCTCGTGTGTACGCGGCATTAACCATACTGCCAAACGTTGCACTGATAGTCACAAAAATACACCTACCAATGACCAAAGTCATTGAATACAATATAAATAGTAGCCTCTCAGTGTAAATAGTAGAAAAGGGGGGACTTATTTGGCGACTGTCAACAGGACCATCTACTTAAATAGGCATCTATAAATATATAAATGTATATAAAAAATAATACACAAAGGCCCCGGGCCCGGATGGTTTTACCACCCTATATTACAAAACCCTGTTACCATCCCTGAGCGAACCCATGCATAAATTTTTTAATTCACTAGACAACAACACCCACTTCCCCAGAGACACCCTAACGGCACATATAGCATTGATTCCCAAAGAGGGGAAGGACACGACACAATGCGGGAGCTACAGGCCAATATCGCTTCTCAACATCGATCTTAAAATCTTCACGAAAGTACTTCATCCAGACTTCAAACATATCTTCCATCCCTAATTCACCTTGATCAAGTGAGTTTTGTCCCCTCGAGAGAGGCCAGGGACAATACGATCAAAGCACTAAACATACTACATGTAGCTAATCAAAGTAAAACCCCCTGCATTTTTCTAAGTACGGACGCAGAGAAGGCCTTTGACAGGGTGAATTGGCAGTTCATGACATCGGTCCTAAAGCATGTTGGCCTGGGGACTAGGATGCTAGAATGGATCTCATCAGTATACACCAATCCCACAGCTCGAGTGAGAGTAAATGGGATCTTATCTGCCCCTTTTGAAATCCAAAATGGCACTCGACAGGGGTGCCCACTGTCCCCGCTCCTATTCGCCCTGTCACTGGAACCCTTCCTGCACACAATTCGAGCCCACCCAGATATCAAGGGAGTAAAAATAGGAGAGACACAACAGAAAATAGCTGCTTACGCAGATGACATGTTGTTCACTCTCACAAACCCGACAATATCCCTCCCCAATCTACTCCACGAATTTAAAACATACGGACACATATCAAACCTGAAGATTAATTTTAATAAATCGGAAGCAATGAGTGTTGGGCTTTCTCCAAAACACCTTAACACGCTGAAGGAAAATTTTAAATTCAAATGGACCAACACGGCGCTGAAATACCTTGGAACTTACATACCTCCTAAATTATCACAAGTATTTGCCCTGAACTTCCCCCCACTAATACTCACGGTTAGATCACTACTTAAAACTTGGAACACGGGGTTACACTCATGGTTTGGCAGGTGTAACATCCTTAAGATGTGCATACTGCCAAAATTCCTATACCTCCTGCAGGCCCTCCCGATTCAAATACCTGCCCGCTACTTTGATCAGACAAACGCTCTATTTTTAGATTTCATATGGGCACACAAGAGACCTAGGATTAACAAACGCCAGCTCACATTACCCAAACTGCATGGGGGATTGGCGGTACCAGACCTTCGCAAATACCAGCAAGCAACTCATTTGACCAGACTTATCGACTGGAACCGACACAACACCACCAAATTATGGTCCCAATTAGAGCAAGCCCAAAGCACAACACCTTTAGACAGGGCCCCCTGGTGCCATGACTCACTGCCCAGGGACATGAAGAATCACCCCCTGATAGGAGTCACCTCACGAATCTGTTCATCCCTCTTTGCTAAAATGTATCTTACATCCACCAACTCTCCACTACGGCCAATTCTAGGTACCCCAGAATTTAGCCCGGGTTGCTCTGATCCAGTGTTCCGTACATTACGTATGACAGGGTATTCACAGGCATCTCACTTTATAACAAACGGACAATGGCCCTCCATAGAAGAGCTGATGAGTGCAGAAGGTCCGTTCCAACTAAACCTGTGGAGAGCCTTACAGCTTAACCATTTTTTTAAGACGCTACCACCCCCTGGTAGCTTTGTTAAGGCTTTGACTACCTATGAGTCGTATTGCTCAGGAGAAGGGGCTTTACCTCATGCACTATCAGCAACTTATCTACTACTGATCACACCACTAGAGACCTACCAAATGCCCACCCTTGAGACGTCGGAAAGAGACATGCAGTGTAAATTCTCACCACGGCAAAAACAAAACATAATCTATTTCACATTTAAATCTTCCATCTGCACAAAGATGCAAGAGACTAACTATAAGTTAGTAACCAGGTGGTACAATACCCCAGACAAACTACAGAAATTCTTCCCATCCTCAACGGGTATCTGTTGGAGGTGCGGAGAGGAAAGAGGCTCGATTCTTCATGTATTCTGGACCTGCAAACGGTTGGAGCAGTACTGGAAGTCCATACAGCAGACGATACAGAAATTTACGGAATACCCTATTGTGGCAGACCCCAGTTTCTTCTTACTACATGCATCTACGATGTCCAAAAAGAAATATAAAAAATCACTGCTACGGCACCTTCTAGATGCAGCCAAAGCTTGTATTCCCCTGCTGTGGAAGTCTACCAGTCCCCCAACTGTGAGTATGTGGCTAAAAAAAGTAGAAGACATCAGGGTGATGGAGGATCTTATCCTCACGGCCCGTAACCAAACTGAATTATACTCTAAAACATGGTCGCAATGGCTTATCTTCATATTCTCCAATGAGGGACAAAATATGCTTACAAATCAATAAAATGATTATAACAGTGAGAGCCTACAGGCAACAATCATCCACCTGACATGTAGGTACCAAGTAGTGGAGGGAAACCGCCTCCCGGTCTTCCCCCCTTTCAGGTTCCCCTCTTCCCCCCCTTCCCCCCCCCCCCTTTTTCTCCCCCACCCTTGTTCCACATTTCTGCTCCCCCATCTTTTGACTTATACTTCTTTATTCTCTTTCTTCTACATATATCTCATTCAAATTTTATTTAATTGTGTTAATCTGGAAAAAAGGAAAACGGACGGTAGGAAAGAGGCAATCAGATAAACTTGAATTTCAATGCAGGATTGAATTTATCACACAGATTACATAAACAGATATATGAGACTGTAATAGGAAAATATGTTGTCATGCCTTCAGCCATGTTGATGTAAGAGGCTGCGCCCTCAAATGTACTGTATATCTATGCTGATATTATGGGCTTGTAACCTTTCCTACCTTTGAATAAAATTATATTTGAAAAAAAAAAAAAAATAATACACAAATCTACGCCAATAATCAATATCATTATATTAAGATTAAAGGGAAGGGAAGATTTTACTCTCACCTTACTTGGTACTATTGACTTGCCACTAATCAACCCTTTTCTACTATTTATGCTGAGAGGCTACTATTTATATTGTATCCAATGACATTGGTCATAGGTAGGTGTATTTTTGTGATTATCAGTACAACCTTTGGCAGTATGGTTTATACTGACTCCTGGTGCAGGGTATAGCATTACCATGTTTGGTGGTGGTCTCTGTCCTTATATATGTATTCTAAGGAAAATCACTTTTGGTGTAGAACCTTACTACTTTTTCTACCTTTAACCACTTCCCATCCCGCTCATTATGATATGACGTCCGCAGGAGGTATCTCCCATTCTGGGCGGGCATCATATGACGTCCTGGGCTTCCCGGACGTCTGGGGGGCGCGCGCGTGCCCCCGCCACGTCACTCAAGCTGATGCGCGTGCCCGGTGGCCACAATGCCCAAACACACAGATCCAAATCCTGTCAGGTGAGAGGAGACCGATCATATGTTCCCAGTACAGAGGAACACCGATCGGTCTCCTCCCCTTGTGAGTCCCCTCCCCCTACAGTTAGAATCACTCCCCAAATGGTGTCAAAAGTGTCCGATATGTTCACTGCAGTGTCACAGTCACAATAAAAATCGCAGATCTCTGCCATTACTAGTAAAAAAAAAAAAAAATCATAAAAATGCCATAAAACTATCCCCTATTTTGTAGACACTATAACTTTTGTGCAAACCAATAAATATATGCTTATTGCAATTTTTTGTTACCAAAAATATGTAGAGGAATACATATCGGCCTAAACTGAGGAAAAATTTATTTAAAAAAAAAAATTGGATATTTATTATAGCAAAAAGTAAAAAATATTGTTTTTTTTTCAAACTTGTCGCTCTTCTTTTGTTTATAGCGCAAAAAATAAAAACCGCAGAGATGATTAAATACCACCAAAAGCATGCTCTATTTGTGGGGAAAAAATGATAAAAATGTCATTTGGTTACAGTGTTGCAATGCCCTGTATTGAAGTGGTTAAAACCACCAGGCGTGTCCCCACATCTCTCCTCGACCTAACTGTGTATGTAACTCTCTGGTTTTTCGATTTCAGATACAGCTGTAATACTCTGTTTATAATTAACGTTAATGCAATGTACATGTTGTATGTATACTTATTTAATGTCTCTTTATTCGTTTAGAAAAATGCAAATAGGCTCCTGAAGAAGCGTATATCGCTTATCTATTATTACAACCATCTATTCCAGCCGTGCTGAACATTATCAGGGTCGCCAGATTTCATTACCTCGTTTCAGTGGCTATAGTTGGAGATGTCAAACTGTAGGATGCTGGAGTAATGTTTTTATATGTCCTTTTATGTCCTTATATATATTATTTTATGTGAATTGTTACTAATAAAAACCTTTTGTTTTTACTGTTGGTGCCTATAAAGTCCATACTTCTACAAACATATAGGCAGCTGATATTAGAAATTGTGTGAAATTGTTTACGTCTTAAAATGCATAAGAGGACCTTTGTCCATTTTAAATCCTTTTTAAATAGGCCCTTCATTACTACACACATTCCACACATGAAATCCACTGTCCCTACAGGAAAGCTTGTATGCGCAATCTGGATGTATTTGCTGAAAGAAACGCTCAGCACTACCACTCAAAACAGGTGGTGTCTTGACAAACACTGAGTTAAGGGTTAATCCTAGGCTAAAAATCCCCTACACGTCCAGCTCAAACCTCCCACCTTTGTCCCTAATTTGGTGTAATACTTCTTGTGCAGTACCACCAATGTGCCAAACCTGCCCGATTAAACTATAAGCGGTGTCACAATAATTACTTTTTACTTTAGGATAATAATAATAATAATAATAATGTACTTGTTACTTTATTTTAATTAGTTTAGGACTTTTGGTCATTTTGTCTCTTCTGAAGCAACTTGGGGGACTGACTTTTCAGGACTTGTCTCAGTGTAACATGTCTCTTTAACACAGTGTCACTTTCAAACAAATCACAAGGCTGCTAACGTACTCCTTATCTGTGTATCGACTCATAATTGCATAATTTGCATTCACTCCTATGTGTGCTTTACCCAGCCCGTACCATGCAACGCCTGTAACAATCTCATAGACAGCTCAAGGCCTTTGTGATTAATGCTCAGTTCTTATTCATTGTGTATCAAAAACACACAAAGAATTCTACATTGTCTTCTGTCCAAATTCTGCACTGATGTCACCATCACATTTTTGGCCATTATACCCTTAGTAGTACACTTGTTCTTTTTATAGTATTATAATTGAAGCAATGGCGGTGAAAGCACAAGGGGCCGGTTCAACAAATAAACCTTGTTCACTACAGCTATCATAGAACAGATGGCAGGTACAGGAGCTTGCAGGTTTTAAAACAATTATATAACTTGATCAAAAATTAACAATGGTACGTTTTCTACCTATTTACAGACACTGGCAATTATTACATTTAAAGCAGATTAAATATACCTTGATTCACAATCGATTTTTTACTAAATGGACTATACTATGCAAAAATCAAAAAGAGAGAGAGAGGATCCATACCTCCCTTCCATTTGAAAAAGCTCAGCAATACAGTGATCCAGAGAGGAGATATGTTTTCATAAAAGGGTTTTTATTCCAGAAACCAATCATGATGGCTAATATATATCTACCTAATCAACAACAGGTTCTATTTCTTTTGTCTTTGCTCTCTCCTGTGGGGGATTTTGCTGAGGGTGATTTTAGATTTAGAATTCAATTTTGTTCTGGACTCTGTGCTGGACTCCACCTCTGTCAAAACCCCATGCTCAATGTTAGCGATGACAAAATTAGAAAAATGGGTATATGCAATGCAGCTAGTAGACATCTGGCGTATTCAACATCTGCAGGTGAAAGACTTTACAGATTACTTTAGTGTACATAATTCATATGGCTGAATTTTTGGGTTTCACACTACGCTTTATCTTGGTTTCCCCAATCTAATATTGAAAATAAATTTTGACCTGACCATTCCCATGTTTTTTCTTGATTGCAATTTTCTAGGGGATTGAATTCACCCTTTACTTGGAAGTTGAATGAAAATCTTCTACAAGAAGCAACTTGATGAACTGACATACAATCTAGCATTGGCCCAATATGAAGAAAGAGAGGAGTGCAAATTTCAATGGTATGCAGAAAGGAGCAGGTGCATGAATCCTAATGCACACTGAGTTCAGATCTGTGCACCCGCTTGTGCCTGCAAGTTGAATTTTGACATGCATCTGTGTCCATGCAGCTGCTGCCTTTGCATCCACTTCTATGGATTGCCTGCTCACAGCTTTGGGGTTGATGCACAGGCAGAAGAAAATGGCTCAGCACAGAGGATGAGTCTTAACACCTGTCTGAATGAGCCCTAATACCCTCTTTTCCCAACGGCAAACTCACCCTTCCATTGCTCAGCGGGCAATCTGTTGAGCCACTGATAGCCAAGAAAAGAACCAGTACTTCTTAGGATGAAGGAGCATATAAGTAATGTATTTTCCTCTCATGTGACAGTGCTGGTACCTTGTGCCCTAGTGCTGTCCCACAGGTGCTGTAGACAGTCCTCTGACTAGCGTGACTCTGGGTTTAATTTTCTCAGCCCTGGCAGTAGAAGGGAGTGGCAGGTAAGCAAATAAAAAAAGGTAATAAAGTGCTGTTGGAAGGATGATGTTTAATGACCATTTTGCTTTGGTATATTTGCACAAAACACAGATTTATTGAAAGTGTACCAAGCACTAAACAAAATGTCTACAGCATAGTGGCAGGCAATCACAACCTTATATAATATGCCAATATGTAACTGGAACAGGAACAAAACTCATAGAACTGAAAGTGACGATCATCACTGCTGCTTCTGCTTTTACTGTCCAGTCACAGGCCAGGGCAAACTCAGGAAGGATGACCTGGTGTCATATGAAAATAAAGAGGCAAGCTGATCTCACCATTATTTTAGCATTTAAGTGGCCAGTAGTAGACAGAAGTTCTTATTTATTTAGTGATTAGAGAACTATACAGATGTTCGCAATTTATCATTTGAATAGAGAGATTTTGGGCCAGGAGAGCAGAGGAACTGATACCTGGCTGATTACGACCCTCTGACAGGTCCTGTAGGCTTGTGTGCAGATAAAGGGGGGGGGGGCAGTTGTCACCTCACCAGCTCTCACAAGGACTCTTGGAGAGTATCACTGACCCCCCAAAGGCTCAATTCTGGCTCCCTTCAAAGAGTTAGTTTCATAAGGCCCTTACCTGAAGGCAGCCAGATGGCCCTCCTGGGCACATTGTCCTCAAGTTCCACTTTTTTGTACTAAGCCTGAGATGCCTAAATCTTGTCTCTTCAACTAAATACCTACCAAATGTATGCAGATCTGGCACATTACATAGTGCTTAAAAGAAAGGCCTTTGCCCTCCCTGAAAGCAGATGTGAGAGACTGTCATTGGCCACCTGAATAACTCTCCATCTTTTATCATCAATATCCCTGTTCAGGGATATCTAGTGTCTCCACTGACATTTGTCACCTTTAACCTATGATTTTCTTTCCCCTGGGGCAAAGTTGGCAGTTTGAAAAATCTACATCCCTTCACTTTAGATAATCAGCTTTAATATGATTGCTTCTTGTAATCTGAAGCATAAAGGGTTTGTAGGCAGGTGCTATTTTCTTCACTGCAGGTGGTGCCCATCTGCGGCAACAATGCAGGTTGAGGAGGAAGTCAAGAAGAACCTAGCTGCTCTATGGTTTTCTCGGTCACAGAGAGGCCCATGTGACTTTGGTGGCCATCTTGGGTCAGGCAGTGTATATTTCAGACCCTAGCTTCCTGGGCTGGCACACATTTTACATGTAGCTAAAGTATGGACAGGTCATCCATCTGGCAAGGAAAGTGCTTAACGCCTGGGAGTGGTTCCTGAAGAGTAGGGAAAGTGCAGGGACATGCCATCCTATCTGGAAGCCTTCCCACTTGGGTACGGACCGGCCAGGATGCATTCCACCCCTCGAGACAGAGGCCCTTGGCACACCTTATGCCTGCTCCTACTGACACACTGCTGTCTCCTGCTGTGAGTGCCCCCAGTCGGGTTGCCTTCCCGCCAGGCCTGTTCTGTATTGCCGAGCTCCAGTTACAGTATATTTCGGTTTCTCTCTTGGACTCTGAGGGGTTTACTACAGCTGGAGAGTGCAAAATCTATTTCAGCTCTGCAAAGAAACCAATCAGCTTCCAAGTTCTATTGCCAAAGCTTAATTGAACAAGCTGAAGTTAGAAGTTGATTGTCTACCATGCACAACTGCACCAGTGTATCAATTTTTGTAAATCTACCCCTGAGTGTTTTTCTGCTACTGCACCCACCCACAGGTTAATACAGTAACTTTTACCCTCTGACATGTCAGATCCTTTATTTGCAAGGAGTAGCCAGAGTGCTTTTCCATTTACTCTATAGCACATATGGAACTACAATTTTTCTTTATATTTGTTGGTAGAAATCGATCTTATTTTTCAGACGAATTTCAAATTTGTGCCTAGCTTTACCCACTCCTGAGCCCTACAGGACATGCATTCTTGTACCATGTACTGTATACACTTTGTTGTGCATTTCATACTCCTGCTCACTGCACTCTGTATGCTAGGCTATATATGGCAAACTCCTGACCACTGCACTCTGTATGCTATTAATAGTGGAATGAGTTTGACAGTGTTTGCATCAGGACCACAAGGGATGCAATGGCCTGATTTTATTTGTAGTCTTTGAATTCTGAATATGTATCCAAAGAAAAAATTAGACTTTGACAAAGGTACTACCTCAAAATCAATAACCAAAGAGTCATATACATACTGTTAAAGTATAATTTTATTGACATAACGCAATAAAGTTTTGTGGGTTAAAAGTTTTCAACTATAAAACTAAGTTTGACATTATAATATGGTGGAGAAAGATATTGGTGTTCTGGTATATCATAGACTTAATGCCGCGTGCACACGAGCGGTTTTGCCGTTGGAATAAACTCTGAAGGTTTCTCCGACAGAATTCCGCTCAAGCTGTCTTGCATACACACGGTCACCCCGACAAAAATGGGGGACATGCAACACGTACGACGGGACTAGAAAAAGGAAGTGCAATAGCCAGTGTGCCACCCTTTGGACTCCTGCTAATCTCGTGTTTATCTCGTGTTAGTAGAAGTTTGGTGAGAGACGATTCGCGCTTTTCAGCTTTCGTGCCTTTTTAGTCCGTTACTGCTCTTCAGTTTGTGCTTGTAGGTTTGTATCTGCTTTTCAGTGCGTGTAGTCATTTCGCTTCTGTTTTTCAGTGTGTTCTTGTCCGCTCGTTTCTGATTTTCAGATCGCGCTTCACAGGCCTTGCTGTTCTTCAGTGCGTTCTGTTAGTTCGTTCTGACCAGCCGACCGTTTTGAAGCCATGTTGCAGAGACGTAGTCGGCGTAGAGTTCGTGCTGTGTGGGGGCTTGGTGTTGGCTTTTTTGCTTTGCCCCAAGCCCAGTCCATGAACAGGGTGGGGAGGAGTTCATGGACCAAGAATTGATTGCTCCAGCGTGACCAATTCTCTCATATGCCTTTGCTTCGTGAGATCCAGGAGAATAATCCTGATGATTTCAGAAACTTTCTCAGGATGACGGACCCCATTTTTCACCATCTGTTGGCTTTGCTGACCCCTTATATTAGCAGGCAGAATACCTGCATGAGGCAAGCCATCACTCCGGAGCAGAGGCTAGTCCCCACGTTGCGGTACTTGGCGACTGGGAGAAGCCTGCAGGGCCTCAAGTTCTCAACAGGCATCTCCCCCAGGCTCCGGGGATCATTATCCCAGAGACCTGTTCTGCTATCATTCAGGTCCTGCAGAAGGACTATATTAAGGTAAGTTTTCTCCTTTAACATCACATTCTATGTATTTAATGTTTGCTAATGTATTGTATTTCTTTCATCATTCCCTAATTACCATAATTGTAATATGCTGTGAATGTTCCCTTTGTCCCCATGCATGCTGTAAGCTTTTAATGCTCCTTTTTTGGCCTACATGCATATTTGCCTTCACTAACCTCCCCAGCATGCTATACTGAGCCCATATACACCTAGCCTAGTCACTTAACAATGTATTTTGTCAGCTCCATTGTAGTGCTTTACCCAAAACACCCCCTAAAATGTGTACAAATGTTATTGTTGTCCTTAAATTCAGGCAGAGTGCCATAGGCTTTTTTTTGGGCCCCAAACTCAGATGGAACCCTCCCTCGCCCTAACATTTTTACAATGGGCCATCAGAGGGGGTGAGGAATCTGATAAGTGGACCTAATATTTTTGTCTTTAAATACTCCTTAAAATAAATGTTATACTGATTTTGGGCAAGAATGTTTGTGTCTAATCTGCTTGCAATGTTATGTGTAAAAGTACTAATTTTTTTTTCTGTTTTGACTCCACAGTTTCCTTCAACGCCACAGGAATGGCAGACTGTGGCATCCCATTTTGCCGACCGTTGGGACTTTCCCAACTGTGGAGGGGCTATAGATGGGAAGCACGTCCACTTCGTGCCACCACCCCATTCGGGGTCTTACTATTATAACTATAAGGGGTTTAATAGTATAGTGTTGATGGCGGTGGTGTCAGCACAATATGAGTTCCTCCATGTGGACGTGGGGAAGAATGCCTGGATGTCGGATGGAGGAGTCTTTGCCCAGACCGAGTTCTACCAACGTCTCAAGACTGGTAGCCTGGCATTGCCACCTGATGCGGACAACGTTGAAGGACTCCCGTTAGTCTTTATTGCTGATAAGGCATTCGGTCTGGGCGAGCACCTGATGAGGCCATTCCCCCAGAGAAGGGTTTTTAACAACCAGCTGGCCAGAGCCCGAAGAGTCGTTGAGAATGCCTTCGGGATAATGGCCAGCCGGTTCCGCCTGTTTCTGACAGCAATACACATAGCAGACTACAAAATCAACCACATCATCTTATCCTGCTGCATATTGTACATTTTATTAAGGAAAAATGTCCACAATTATCTTGCCTCAGTTAGGCCTGAGGCCGGACTTCCTGCGAATCCCCTGATGGGCCTGGATACTGGCCATCCTGGCTTGGCACCCCAAAGCGCCCATGAAGTTTGGCAGAAATATGTAAACTAATTTACGGGTAGGGGGGCCAGTACTATGCCAGACAATGTGTAAATATTTTTTTAATAAAAAAAAAATATCTGATAAAATCTTGATTTTTTCTTTATTGCTTGTGTTTCTTTTTGGCTGTCTCCTAGGTTCTCCTAGTGCACTTGTAGTGTCAAGTGGATTTTCCTTTAGTAAATAAGCCCCAATGTCACAGTAAACACAAAATTACTTCAAAAATTGGTATTGAGCATTGAAAGAAGAAGCCACACATTATTGATTAGCAAACTTTTTACTCTGTGCACATTCACATGTGCGTTATAAAATTTTGCTGTAAAATTAGTTTTTTCTTTCTCAAGTTTTTTACAATTTTTTTTTGTTATAAACGCGTATGTTTCTAAACATAACATACCCAACTCTGGAACTTACAAAGTTCAACGTAGAAAAACTGAAGGCAATATCAGACATTATAGTGTCAAAAATGTCTTGATATTGCCTTCATCAAATGGGTTGATGCCACCCCTGTAAAAGCCAAATTTTGAAGATGCACACAATTTGGGAGTCAAAATGGGTATTTCCTGACAGGCTCCATGGCAGCATACGTGTGGGTAGGCTCCGCCTCCATAACTACCCAATAGGACCCCTCTCCCATAAATCTTTGCTCTAGGCTGCTATCCATGTTCCTTTTTTGTCCTCCTCCGTAGGACCAGGTGTTGGTTCTCCTACCTGAAGATAATCCTCCCTACGATCGAATCAGCCGAGTGCCATAAAAATTCCTCCGATAGGCCCTGACTGTTAAGCAGGGTATGGAGTGTATAGCAGAGTAGCGCTGAAGATTGGATCGGTTCATCTATGTGCGCACGGTCTGTTTGCCTAATGTTTCAGGCGACCATTATCTGCTGCCAAGTCCGGTGTGTGTGTGTATGGATGGCGGTCCCTCGGCCAGGTGATCGTAGGTGGAGGGGTAAGTTTTTATTCATTTGCTTATGGCAGCAGTGTTTATGTGTTGTTTTACCTCTGTGTGTTCTCCTGCTTCACTGGTGTCCTAATTGGCGCTGACGCTCCCTGCGTTCCAGCAGCTGCTCTCTCTGTTACTTCCGGGTACCGGCGTGCGCTCTGCGCATGCGCGGACCCGATACAAAGTCGAGGCTTGGTTCGCGCATGCGCGCGAGCGTCTCGCGTCTGACGTCGGCGATGACGTCACGGGCGCCACGGACGCCACTTTTAAAAGCTGTGGAAAGCTTACAGAGCCCCGGGAATGATCGTGGGGGATACGGCGACCTCCCGGGGCAACTATCTTGGCGGTTCAAGGTAAGACAATCTCTATTGCCTGGGGGTTGAGGTCTGTTGTCAGCCAGCTGATGTGTGAATCTGTCTCTGCAGTTTCCTATTGTGTTGACTCCATGGACTCCTCACTGCCCCCTAGTGGCCAGCCCGCTTGTAGCAGGTATGTTTGCAGTTATGCTTTTCTGCCTGTACAAGGATTGAGAGTAGGATTTTAGGACACTAGCTGATTCTTTCTCTATCTTGTCTGTGCTTCTTTCCTCACAGACCTCCTAGGTCTGATCCACACCGTAGTTCCCATAAAGGAAGTGGATCATCAAAATCACACCACCGGCAATCTTCCTCCAGGTCTAGCCATCATAGATCTCCTTCCAGATCTGAACAGCGCAATAAAGATCCTTCTCACCCCCCTTCATCTCACTCTAGCAAGAGATCAGGAAAGTCATGCTGGGGGTGCAGGGTGCCTGTTCCAGCAGACAAATCTCCCTGCGATCACTGCTTCTCTAAAGCTGCAGATGAGAGGGATGGTGCAGACCAGCATTTAGAATCTATGGTGAGACGGGTTGTGAAAGAATCTCTACAGGAAAGAGAGGCTCAACAGCCCCGTGATTCCCCATCAGACCCATTATGCCCTCCAGTGGGAGAAGGTTCTGTGCATGAGACATGGGAGTCTTCCCAGCCAAGTCACCCTTCTGCTCCTGTTTCAGATAGCGAATCGGATCTGGAAGATCCTGGCGTGGGGTTTGAGTATGCTCTAGTTTCTTCTTTGGTGAAGGCAGTAAAAGAGGCCCTGAAGTGGGAAGATCCAGTTACTTCCCCCCCAAAACAGAGAAAGTTTTTCAAGCAGCTCAATAAGGAGCGACAGTATTTTTCTGGGCGATGTCATTTCTGAGGAATAGAGCAAGATGGACAAGAAAACTTCTATGCAGTCAAAGGTCTTGAAACTATATCCTTTTAAGGAAGAGGAAGTAAAGCACCTTGAATAAGCTCCATTAGTGGATGCACCACTGATGAGACTAGCAAGATATGTAACGCTTCCCTTAGAAGACACTGTATCTTTTAAAGATCCTTTGGAAAGACGAATTGATTCAGATTTAAAAAGGGTCTACCTGATGTCAGGAATGGCATGCAAGCCAGTACTTGTGATAGCTGCAGTCTCCAAAGCTTTGGAATCTTGGTCTGATAATGTGGATGAGTTCTTAAGAGGTATCTCTACTGAAACAGCAAAGGATTCTCCTATCCAAGAGATCAGGCTGGCATCAGCCTTTCTTGGGGAGGCATCTATTGATGTCATCCGCCTGATGTCCCGGGTTATGTTGGCGGCTGTTTCAGCATGTCGTGCCTTATGGCTCTGTCCGTGGTTGGCGGATCCAGCTTCTAAGCAAGCTTGGTGCCGAATTCCGTTTGAAGGCTCTTCATTGTTCGGCAATAAGCTTGATAGTGCCATAACCCGGGCCACAGGTGGGAAGTCTGGTTTCTTCCCTCAAGACAGATGTCTACAAAATTAGAAACGTAGTTTTCCTAGAAGACAAAACTCTGATCGCGCTAGAGATGCGCGCAGCTACAGACCTGGTCGGGAGTTTTCAAGGCCCTGGAAATCCAGGCAGTCCTCTTTTAAGAAACCCGCAAAAGGTGGTTCCTCTGGCAACCAGGACTCCACTAAGTCCTTATGAGATTGGGCCCGCTCAGGCATGCCAGGTGGGGGCTCGTCTTCACCACTTCGGGCATGTCTGGGCGGCCTCAATCCGGGATTACTGGACCCTCAAGACGGTCTCCTCTGGTCACAAGTGGGTCTTCAACAATACCCCAAGACTCAGATTTGTTCCCACATCTCTTCCAGGTGCAGAAGAGAATCAAAAGCAGGTCCTGTTAACCTACGTGAATTGTTTATTGGATCAAGGCACAGCCGTCCCTGTTCCAGAAAACGAACGAGGCAAAGGCATGTATTCTCCTCTATTCATGATACAGAAGAAAAACGGTACATGGAGGCCAGTAATAGATTGAACACGCCTCAATTCCTTTATCCGAAAGGAAAAGTTCAAAATGGAATCTTTATTTACGATTCAACAATCAGTACATCTGGGGGATTGGATGATTTCAATCGATCTAAAAGATGCATACTTTCACGTGCCAGTGGCAACAGATTTCCAAAAATTCCTCCGCTTTGCGGTAGGCAATCAGCATCTGCAGTTCACATGTCTACCCTTCAGCCTAACAACGTCACCTCGGGTCTTCTCCAAGGTCCTTTTGTCTGTTGTGGCTCTACTTCGCATCAAGGGGGTTTGTCTCCACCACAATTTAGACAACCTACTTCTCCTAGCTCAGAACAAAGATCAACTTTTAGAGCACAAGAACGTAGTCATCTCCACCCTGCAGGAATTCGGGTGGCTTCTGAATCTGGAGAAGAGCCATTTAGAGCCAACTCAATCTCTGGTGTTTCTAGGGGCTCACTTCAACACATTGGAAGGCACTATCTCCCTTCCAGAGGAGAAGATTGGAGTGATTCGAGACAGAATACACGCAGCCCTTGCGTCATCTCACCTCTCCGCTCTCCAATGCCTGAAAGTAATTGGCACGATGACAGCCACCATTCCTATGGTGAAGTGGGCCCAATGGCATACACGACCCTTCCAAAAAGGGTTCCTTCAACAATGGGATTCTTCCAGCCAAGTCCAGCGCATACACCTTACTCCAACCATGAGAACGTCTCTCCTTTGGAGGCTTCAAGGGAAGAATCTGCGCAATCACCATTCAATCATTCCCATCTCATGGGTCACATTAACATCGGATGCCAGCAATCGGGGTTGGGGCGCTCACTGCCTTTCAGAAGTGGGTCAAGGCCGATGGATTTTCCCTGCTCAAGGGATTGTCTCCAACATTCTGGAGCTGAGAGCCGCCTTTCAGGCACTCCTGTCATTTCGCCATTTAATAGAAGGGTCATCAGTAATGCAAAGGTTAGACAATACAACCGCGGTGGCTTACATAAAGAAGCAAGATGGAACTCGCAGCTGGTCTCTGTTACAGGAAGTGGAGCCAATAATGAGCTGGGCTCAGAAGTATTTGTCCAACATCTCGGCAGTTTACATTCCGGGGATACAGAATGTACAGGCGGACTTCCTTTCGTGGGTTCAAATGGACAACAACGAGTGGTCTCTCCACAGAGGGGTGTTCGAGTGGCTTCTGACCCTGGGAGTACTTCCAGAGGTTGATCTGTTTGCTTCCCCATGCAATCACAAAATGCCCAGATATTATTCAAGGTTCAGAGACCCTCAGGCATATGGAATAGATGCTCTCTCAGATCAATGGAAGTTTCAGAAGGCTTATGTCTTCCCTCCGGTACCGGTGATTCTTCAATTTCTCCGGAGGCTCAGAACAGAGAAGGTGGAGATCATTGCAGTGATTCCTTTCTGGCCCAACAGGCCGTGGTTTCCTCTGTTATCGCTCCTGAGTTATCAAGACCCAGTTCCCCTTCCTTTCAGGCCGGATCTACTGTCTCAAGGCATGACGTTACACCCATGCCCATCTTGCCTTCACCTCAGGGTGTGGTTCTTGAGAGGGAAAGGCTTGAATCTCTAGGTTGTCCTGAAGAAGCTATTTCAAATCTTCTTAGTGCCCGGAGGGGAAGTACTAATAGGGTATACGAACGTATATGGTCTAAATTCACTGATCATATGTCTTCCAGGTCAAATCCCCGTAACTCTCCAGCAGTACAGGACATTCTAAGTTTTCTCCAATCAGGGCTGGACCTTTCCTTAGCAGTCAGCTCGCTAAGAGTTCAAATTTCAGCCATCTCAGCCTTCACAGGAGTACCTTGGGCAAATCACACATTAATTCGTCAATTTTTTAAGGGAGCTATCAGGCTTAAACCTCAAAGAAGACCTAGGTTTCCCAAATGGGACCTTCCTATTGTCTTGGATTTTCTCTCCAATCTCGGATCAGATCCTGCCAAACCTCTATCCATGAGAGACCTCACGCTCAAGACCACCTTCTTAGTAGCTGTGACGTCGGCTAAAAGAGTGTCAGAGATTAGAAATCTAGGTTCAGAAGAACCTTTCCTGACCTTCTTTCCAGACAGGGTAATGTTGATTCCCATGCTTGAGTCAAACCCTAAAGTGACCTCAGTCTTTCATGAAAACCAAGAGATTGTACTTCCTACTTTCAGGACAACAGATAATCAGGATGTTCATCCTCTTGACGTAGATCACTCTAAAACAATATCTGGAGGTCACGGCTCCATTCAGAAAAACAGAATTTCTTTTTGCTCTTCCCCATGGTAAAAACAAGGGAATGCGAGCTTCGGTCAGATCAATTTCTTCTTGGATTGTGCAGACCATTCAGAGGGCATACAAGGCAAAGGGCTTGGCTCCTCCAGAGGCAGTGACAGCTCATTCGACCAGGAGTATCTCGACCTCGTAGGCAGCTTCTCGGCATGTCGCGCCTGAAATCATTTGTAAAGTGGCTTCCTGGTCTTCTATTAACACATTTGTTTCTCACTATTGTGTTGAACCTGCTGCTCTGTCATCCATTAATTTTGGTTTACAAGTATTGTCGGTTGACAATGTAAAATAAATTTGGTTTCTTTGCTCAAACATTTTGCCCACCCGGGTGTGTTTTGGCGAGTTATTTCCCACACGTGTGCTGCCATGGAGCCTGTCAGGAAAACGGAAAATTTATATCAAAATACTTACTGTAATTTTCCTTTCCTGATAGGCTCCATGGCAGCAGGAGTCCCTCCCAAATGTCTGGAGTAGGCTAGTTACAGAACATGGATAGCAGCCTAGAGCAAAGATTTATGGGAGAGGGGTCCTATTGGGTAGTTATGGAGCCGGAGCCTACCCACAGGTATGCTGCCATGGAGCCTATCAGGAAAGGAAAATTACGGTAAGTATTTTGATATAAATTTTCAGTTTTCCCTCCTGATCCCATGCCTAATGTAAACATGTGCTATCTGCCATCATGGGGGATCAATGGACATGTTTTGGGGGTGCAACCCCTTCCTCTCACCTACTAGAGTTACGAGGAAGGGGTTGCACCCACAAAACACGTACATTAATATCCCCTGATGGCAGATAGCACATGTTGACACACCGTGTACATCTTCAAAATTTGGCTTTTAAAATGTCAAAAAAAAGTTTTTCTAAAGTCCAACAAATGTTAAAATGGTGGCATTTTGAAGAAATTCAGATTCTCCCCAACACATCAATCATGTTCTTCATTTGTTTCATAACATTGAGTTTATTCCTTATGATGTCAATTTCACCATTCCACACTATGATGTCCTGGATTAGCCTTTGCGCACTGTCACTTGTGAAATGTTCAGCTTGCTCTTCGACAACCAGCACATCACCTAAAAATTTGAGTAAAAACATGTATTATAAATATGCAGACATACATATATTACCTGAAGCTGGGGTGTCAGACACTCACCTGTTGTGACAATCAAACCAACTTCCTCCACCTCTCCTTCCTCCAGATCCTTGGGGTGTGGTGTTGTTCTGAGTTCGCCTTCTTTTTGAGGTGTGGGGTTCCTGGTGTCCTCTGAGTGGTGTCCTCCGAGTCTTTTCTCATCTATGAGAATGAAACAAAAGATATACTTAGCACACATATATTTGAGTCCAGAAATAGGAATATGAAACATTGCTGGGAAGTGGGGTACAATTGTCTGTTTTGAGCAGAGTTCTAAGCTGAAGACATGATATTTTACCTTACCAAAGCTGCAATACTTACCTTTTTCTGACAATTTTCACACATGGAGACACCCCAAGTATCCGCTGGAGCACCTGTGTGGGACACCCTAAAAAGTTTGTTGTTGTGTCCCACACTAGTGCTCCTGAGTCCAGATGTGTAAACAGCTGCTGAGTGTCATCTCCTTACTAGGGATGAGCCGAACACCCCCCGGGTCGGTTCGCACCAGAACCTGCGAACGTACCGAAAATTTGCACGAACGTTAGAACCCCATTGACGTCTATGGGACTCGAACGTTTGAAATCAAAAGTGCTCATTTTAAAGGCTAATTTGCATGGTATTGTCCTAAAAAGGGTTTGGGGACCCGGGTCCTACCCCAGGGGACATGTATCAATGCAAAAAAAACTTTTAAAAACGGCCGTTTTTTCAGGAGCAGTGATTTTAATGATGCTTAAAGTAAAAAAAAAAAAAGTGAAATATTCCTTTAAATATCGTACCCGGGGGGTGTCTATAGTATGCCTGTAAAGTGGCGCGTGTTTCCCGTGTTTAGAACAGTCCCTGCACAAAATGTAATTTTTAAAGGAAAAAATCTCATTTAAAACTGCTTGTGGGTTTAATGTAATGTCGGGTCCTGGCAATATGGATGAAAATCAGTGAGACAAACGGCATGGGTATCCCCCAGTCCATTACCAGGCCCTTTGGGTCATGTATGGATATTAAGGGGAACCCCGCACCCAAATTTAAATAAGGAAAGGTCCTATATACTCTGAACAGCAGTATACAGGCGGTGCAAACAAGACAGGGACTGTAGGTTTGTTGTTAAGTAGAATCTGTTTGTAATTTTGAACGGGTACATTTTTAACGTGTTTAGCTCCAGCCAAAAAAAACTTTTTTTAAATTTTTGGAAAACATAGGGAAGGGTTATCACCCCTGTGACATTTGTTTTGCTGTCTTTCCTCCTCTTCAGAAAATTTCACCTCACTTTTTGTCCCAATGACAAATGTTTTTTGAAAATTTGGGGTTTTTTGTGGAACAAGGATTGGAAAGCATCAGTGGAAAGGAGAAAAGTTTTTCCCATATTAACTCTTACAGGAGAGAATTTCCCTTCCTAGGGGTAGATTTCATCTCACTTCCTGTTGTCTCCTTCCGTTTGCAAGTAGGAGTCGTTTGTAAGTTAGATGTTTGAAAGTAGGGGCCTGCCCTATATACTCAGCAGAAATTTGGGCCTTAGGTGTTGTTGTGTCCACAACACTGTAAGCCCTCACAGGGCCCTGCTGTGAAATATTAGATCAAGAATTGTAATTACATGCCCCTGTTGAACAGGAGCTGAAAAATTAGGCCTTAGGCACTGGTGCTGGTGCCACAACACTGCAACCCCTCACAGACACTCTAGTTGGAACACAGGAACGAGCCCTGCTGCAAAGTATTGCATCAAAAATTGTAATTACACGCCCCTGTTAAACAAAGGCTGAAAAATTGGGCCTTAGGCACTGGTGCTGGCGCCACAACACTGCAACCCCTCACAGACACTCTAGTTGGAATGCAGGAACGAGCCCTGCTGCAAAGTATTGCATCAAAAATTGTAATTACATGCCCCTGTTAAACAGGGGCAGAAAAATTGGGCCTTAGGCACTGGTGCTGGTGCCACAACACTGCAACCCCTCACAGACACTCTAGTTGGAACGCAGGAACGAGCCCTGCTGCAAAGTATTGCATCAAAAATTGTAATTACACGCCCCTGTTAAACAGAGGCTGAAAAATTGTGCCTTAGGCACTGGTGGTGGCGCCCAGAACCAAAAATGTTCTTACAAGCTATCAGCGTGATGATTGAGGAGGAAGAGGATAATTACTCAGGGATAGTCACTCAGCATCAGTATAGGCAGTCTTTGAAGGGATCTGAGATTTCAAAAAAAATTATTCGGTTACATCAGCATCAGGTGCTTGGTAGCTGGTGGTGATCCAAGACTGATTCATTTTTATGAAGGTCAGTCGATCGACCAAGTCGGTGGACAGACGCACCCTGTGATCGGTTACCACGCCTCCAGCAGCACTGAATGTGCGTTCCGAAAGAACGCTGGATGCTGGACAGGCCAGTAGCTCAATTGCATACTGTGCAAGCTCTGGCCAGTGATCCATCCTCAAGACCCAGTAACCCAGAGGATTTTCGGTGGGAAAGGTGTCCAAATCTGATCTTGCCCCTAGGTATTCCTGCACCATGTAAAACAGACGCTGGCGATGGTTGCTGGAACCGATCACACCTTGGGGCTGCGGACCAAAAAATTGTCTGAACGCATCGGTCAGACGGCCACCTTCTCCACCGCTCCTTCTTTGACTGATCGAAGCCTCAGCAACACGTTGTCCAGAAACAGGAGTTTGTAACCTCCCAGTCTCTGGGAACGCGTTGCACAGACCTTTCTGCAAGGCCTCCCGAAGATGTTTCATCCTCTGCTCCCTCTGCGATGGCAAGATAAGGTCCGCAACCTTACCCTTGTAACGTGGATCAAGGAGGGTTGCCAGCCAGTATTGGTCCTTCTCCTTGATACCACGAATACGAGGATCCTTACGCAGACTTTGCAGGATCTGGGAGGCCATGCAGTGTAGGTTTGCTGAGGCATTCGGTCCGGAGTCCTCTGGGTCACTAAGGACGACATGGTCCGCAGCCACCTCCTCCCAGCCACGTACAAGTCCATGTGTTTCTTGGGACTGATCCCTTAAAGACTGCTGCTGATGCTGAGTGCCAGGCTCCACCTCCATACTGACACAATCTTCCTCCTCCTCCTCCTCCTCGTCCTCTTCCTGTGTGATCGGCGGGCACGCAGGAACACTGTCTGGATAAAGGGGGCCTTGAGAGCTAAGGAAGTCCTCCTCTTCCTGCCTCTGTTCTGCCTCAAGTGCCCTGTCCATTATTTCACGTAGCGTGTGCTCCAACAGGTGGACAAGGGGGACAGTGTCACTTATGCATGCACTGTCACTGCTCACCATCCTCGTGGCCTCCTCAAACGGTGACAGGACAGTGCATGCATCCCTGATCATGGCCCACTGGCATGGGGAAAAAAAACCAAGCTCCCCTGACCCTGTCCTGGTGCCATAGTCGCACAGGTACTCATTGATGGCCCTCTGCTGCGTGTGCAGCCGCTGCAGCATGGCCAATGTTGAGTTCCACCTAGTGGGCATGTCACAGATTAGGCGGTTCTTGGGCAGGTTAAACTCCTTTGATCGGCGGAAATGCACACAGACTTTCCTGGCCTGCCTCAGGATATCCTGTAAGCCCGGGTACCTGCCCAAGAACCGCTGCACCACCAAGTTAAGGACGTGAGCCAAATAGGGCACATGGGTCATTTGTTCCTGTCGGAGGGCAGAGAGGAGGTTGGTGCCATTGTCGCAAACCACTATTCCTGCCTTAAGTTGGCGTGGCGTCAACCACCTCTGAACCTGCCCCTGCAGAGCTGACAGAACCTCTGCCCCAGTGTGGCTCCTGTCCCCCAAGCACACCAGCTCAAGCACTGCATGGCATCTTTTGGCCTGCGTACTTGCGTAGCCCCTTGAACGGCTACGGAGCACCGCTGGTTCCGAGGACAAAGCACAGGAAGAGGCCATGGAGGAAGAAGAAGAGGAGGGGGGTGGAGGAGAGAGGTGTGTCACAATCATTAGCATTTTGGAGGCGTGGTGGTGGAACAACCTCCAACACTACTGCACCTTGTCCTGCATCCTTCCCAGCTGCCAGCAGAGTCACCCAATGCGCTGTGAAACTTAGGTAACGTCCCTGTCCATGCTTGCTGGACCATGAGTCAGCGGTAATATGCACCTTACCGCTGACCGCCCTGTCCAGCGAGGCATGGACATTGCCTTCCACATGCCGGTAGAGAGCCGGAATCGCCTTCCGTGAGAAAAAGTGGCGTTTGGGTACCTGCCACTGAGGAACCGCACATTCCAAAAACTCACGGAAGGGGGCAGAGTCTACCAACTGAAAAGGCAGCAGTTGAAGTGCTAGCAATTTTGCCAAGCTAGCATTCAACCGCTGGGCATGTGGATGGCTGGGAGCAAACTTCTTTCGGCGGTGCAGCAGCTGGGGCAGGGAAATTTGCCTGGTACAATCTGACGTCGGTGTACCAAAAGCAGATTGCCCACAAGTACTTGGCTGTGACACACCTAATTCTACCCCTTCATTCCTCTCAGTGCAGGTCTCAGAGAGGACTGAAGGTATAGTGGGGATGGAAATCTCAGCTGATGAGGAGCAAGGAGAGGTCCTCTTTGTTCTTTTGTGTGGGTCTTTTAGATACGCTTGCCAACGAACTGCATGGCAGGTCAACATATGTCTGGTCAAGCATGTGGTACCCAAGCGGGAGATGTTTTGGCCACGCGAGATACGCTTGAGACATATGTTGCAAATAGCAGCGGTGCGATCTGATGCACTCGTCTCAAAAAAGGCCCACACCAAAGAACTTTTTGAATAACGCACAGAGACTGCAGCGCCCTGAACATGTGGAGCTTTGGGGTGTGATGCAGTCAATGTGCTGCCCTTAGGCTGGCCCGTGGAGGGCATCCTGCCTCGTTGGTGATGTGCCACCTCCTCCTCCTCCTCCTCCTCTCTCCTATCAGGCACCCACGTTGAGTCAGTGACCACATCATCCCCTCCCTCCTCATCAGGCAGTATGCTGTAGCAGGGGGAGCATGACTGCCAGATTGCTGTCCTTCTTTGGCACCCCTTCTGTCCATGCTCATGTTACTGCCTTCATCGAGCTCAGTATCATCATTAGAGCCTTCCAAACGCTGGGCATCCTCCTGGAGCATGTACCCAACACTGTGGTCAAACAGTTCGAGGGACTCCTCAGGAGGACATGGTGGGGCTAGGGAAGGAGTCACTGATGACATTGAGCCAAGGGAAGAGGCCGCTGCTTTTCCAGACAAAGTACCCTGGGCATGGGTGAGAGAGGATGAGGAGGATGAGGACGGCTTGGTCATCCACTCGACCAAGTCTTCCGCATGTTGCGGCTCAACACGGCCAGCTGCCGAAAAAAAGGCCAAGCGTGTCCCACGGCCACGTGCTGATGAGGATGCACCGTCTCCACGACCAGCACTAGACACAGAGCCTGTTTGCCTTTCTTATTGGCTTGTGACTGTCTGCCTCTCCTTCTTGGCCTTCCAGACATACTAATGGCCTGTAGCTGCACTGGGATATATATATATATATATGTACTGATACTGCAGCTAGCAAAATAAACTGCCTGCCTGTAGTATGAGAACACCACCAACCTTCTACAGGTAGCTTAGCTGAACACTGTGAGGTGGACGCACCCCACTAACTTGTAGGTTTAGCTGAACACTGTGAGCAGGACGCACTGCACTAACTGTAAATAGTCTAGCTGCCTGACTGTGGTACTAATAGGATCAAAAGAACACCAGTAATTTTCTTCAGGTAGCTGTATATACTGTAACAAGACAAGCCTGCCTGTCAGTAAGAAGTTAACAGGAACGGATCTAGCTGAACACTGTGAGCAAGATGCACTGCACTAACTGTAAATAGTCTAGCTGCCTGACTGTGGTACTAATAGGACCAAAAGAACACCAGTAATTTTCTTCAGGTAGCTGTATATACTGTAACAAGACAAGCCTGCCTGTCAGTAAGAAGTTAACAGGAACGGATCTAGCTGAACACTGTGAGCAAGATGCACTGCACTAACTGTAAATAGTCTAGCTGCCTGACTGTGGTACTAATAGGACCAAAAGAACACCAGTAATTTTCTTCAGGTAGCTGTATATACTGTAACAAGACAAGCCTGCCTGTCAGTAAGAAGTTAACAGGAATGGATCTAGCTGAACACTGTGAGCAGGACGCACTGCACTAACTGTAAATAGTCTAGCTGCCTGACTGTGGTACTAATAGGATCAAAAGAACACCAGTAATTTTCTTCAGGTAGCTGTATATACTGTAACAAGACAAGCCTGCCTGTCAGTAAGAAGTTAACAGGAACGGATCTAGCTGAACACTGTGAGCAGGACGCACTGCACTAACTGTAAATAGTCTAGCTGTCTGACTGTGGTACTAATAGGATCAAAAGAACACCAGTAATTTTCTTCAGGTAGCTGTATATACTGTAACAAGACAAGCCTGCCTGTCAGTAAGAAGTTAACAGGAACGGATCTAGCTGAACACTGTGAGCAGGACGCACTGCACTAACTGTAAATAGTCTAGCTGCCTGACTGTGGTACTTATAGGATCAAAAGAACACCAGTAATTTTCTTCAGGTAGCTGTATATACTGTAACAAGACAAGCATGCCTGTCAGTAAGAAGTTAACAGGAACGGATCTAGCTGAACACTGTGAGCAGGACCCACTGCACTAACTGTAAATAGTCTAGCTGCCTGACTGTGGTACTAATAGGATCAAAAGAACACCAGTAATTTTCTTCAGGTAGCTGTATATACTGTAACAAGACAAGCCTGCCTGTCAGTAAGAAGTTAACAGGAACAGATCTAGCTGAACACTGTGAGCAGGACGCACTGCACTAACTGTAAATAGTCTAGCTGCCTGACTGTGGTACTAATAGGATCAAAAGAACACCAGTAATTTTCTTCAGGTAGCTGTATATACTGTAACAAGACAAGCCTGCCTGTCAGTAAGAAGTTAACAGGAATGGATCTAGCTGAACACTGTGAGCAGGACGCACTGCACTAACTGTAAATAGTCTAGCTGCCTGACTGTGGTACTAATAGGATCAAAAGAACACCAGTAATTTTCTTCAGGTAGCTGTATATACTGTAACAAGACAAGCCTGCCTGTCAGTAAGAAGTTAACAGGAACGGATCTAGCTGAACACTGTGAGCAAGATGCACTGCACTAACTGTAAATAGTCTAGCTGCCTGACTGTGGTACTAATAGGACCAAAAGAACACCAGTAATTTTCTTCAGGTAGCTGTATATACTGTAACAAGACAAGCCTGCCTGTCAGTAAGAAGTTAACAGGAATGGATCTAGCTGAACACTGTGAGCAGGACGCACTGCACTAACTGTAAATAGTCTAGCTGTCTGACTGTGGTACTAATAGGATCAAAAGAACACCAGTAATTTTCTTCAGGTAGCTGTATATACTGTAACAAGACAAGCCTGCCTGTCAGTAAGAAGTTAACAGGAACGGATCTAGCTGAACACTGTGAGCAGGACGCACTGCACTAACTGTAAATAGTCTAGCTGCCTGACTGTGGTACTTATAGGATCAAAAGAACACCAGTAATTTTCTTCAGGTAGCTGTATATACTGTAACAAGACAAGCATGCCTGTCAGTAAGAAGTTAACAGGAACGGATCTAGCTGAACACTGTGAGCAGGACCCACTGCACTAACTGTAAATAGTCTAGCTGCCTGACTGTGGTACTAATAGGATCAAAAGAACACCAGTAATTTTCTTCAGGTAGCTGTATATACTGTAACAAGACAAGCCTGCCTGTCAGTAAGAAGTTAACAGGAACAGATCTAGCTGAACACTGTGAGCAGGACGCACTGCACTAACTGTAAATAGTCTAGCTGCCTGACTGTGGTACTAATAGGATCAAAAGAACACCAGTAATTTTCTTCAGGTAGCTGTATATACTGTAACAAGACAAGCCTGCCTGTCAGTAAGAAGTTAACAGGAATGGATCTAGCTGAACACTGTGAGCAGGACGCACTGCACTAACTGTAAATAGTCTAGCTGCCTGACTGTGGTACTAATAGGATCAAAAGAACACCAGTAATTTTCTTCAGGTAGCTGTATATACTGTACCAAGACAAGCCTGCCTGTCAGTAAGAAGTTAACAGGAACGGATCTAGCTGAACACTGTGAGCAGGACGCACTGAACTAACTGTAAATAGTCTAGCTGCCTGACTGTGGTACTAATAGGATCAAAAGAACACCAGTAATTTTCTTCAGGTAGCTGTATATACTGTAACAAGACAAGCCTGCCTGTCAGTAAGAAGTTAACAGGAACGGATCTAGCTGAACACTGTGAGCAGGATGCACTGCACTAACTGTAAATAGTCTAGCTGCCTGACTGTGGTACTAATAGGATCAAAAGAACACCAGTAATTTTCTTCAGGTAGCTGTATATACTGTAACAAGACAAGCCTGCCTGTCAGTAAGAAGTTAACAGGAATGGATCTAGCTGAACACTGTGATCAGGACGCACTGCACTAACTGTAAATAGTCTAGCTGCCTGACTGTGGTACTAATAGGACCAAAAGAACACCAGTAATTTTCTTCAGGTAGCTGTATATACTGTAACAAGACAAGCCTGCCTGTCAGTAAGAAGTTAACAGGAATGAATCTAGCTGAACACTGTGAGCAGGACGCACTGCACTAACTGTAAATAGTCTAGATGCCTGACTGTGGTACTAATAGGATCAAAAGAACACCAGTAATTTTTTTCAGGTAGCTGTATATACTGTAACAAGACAAGCCTGCCTGTCAGTAAGAAGTTAACAGGAATGGATCTAGCTGAACACTGTGAGCAGGACGCACTGCACTAACTGTAAATAGTCTAGCTGCCTGACTGTGGTACTAATAGGATCAAAAGAACACCAGTAATTTTCTTCAGGTAGCTGTATATACTGTAACAAGACAAGCCTGCCTGTCAGTAAGAAGTTAACAGGAACGGATCTAGCTGAACACTGTGAGCAGGACGCACTGCACTAACTGTAAATAGTCTAGCTGCCTGGCTGTGGTACTAATAGGATCAAAAGAACACCAGTAATTTTCTTCAGGTAGCTGTATAAACTGTAACAAGACAAGCCTGCCTGTCAGTAAGAAGTTAACAGGAATGGATCTAGCTGAACTCTGTGAGAAGGACGCACTGCACTAACTGTAAATAGTCTAGCTGCCTGACTGTGGTACTAATAGGATCAAAAGAACACCAGTAATTTTCTTCAGGTAGCTGTATATACTGTAACAAGACAAGCCTGCCTGTCAGTAAGAAGTTAACAGGAACGGATCTAGCTGAACACTGTGAGCAGGACGCACTGCACTAACTGTAAATAGTCTAGCTGCCTGACTGTGGTACTAATAGGATCAAAAGAACACCAGTAATTTTCTTCAGGTAGCTGTATATACTGTAACAAGACAAGCCTGCCTGTCAGTAAGAAGTTAACAGGAACGGATCTAGCTGAACACTGTGAGCAGGACGCACTGAACTAACTGTAAATAGTCTAGCTGCCTGACTGTGGTACTAATAGGATCAAAAGAACACCAGTAATTTTCTTCAGGTAGCTGTATATACTGTAACAAGACAAGCCTGCCTGTCAGTAAGAAGTTAACAGGAACGGATCTAGCTGAACACTGTGAGCAGGACGCACTGCACTAACTGTAAATAGTCTAGCTGCCTGACTGTGGTACTAATAGGATCAAAAGAACACCAGTAATTTTCTTCAGGTAGCTGTATATACTGTAACAAGACAAGCCTGCCTGTCAGTAAGAAGTTAACAGGAATGGATCTAGCTGAACACTGTGAGCAGGACGCACTGCACTAACTGTAAATAGTCTAGCTGCCTGACTGTCGTACTAATAGGATCAAAAGAACACCAGTAATTTTCTTCAGGTAGCTGTATATACTGTAACAAGACAAGCCTGCTTGTCAGTAAGAAGTTAACAGGAACGGATCTAGCTGAACACTGTGAGCAGGACGCACTGCACTAACTGTAAATAGTCTAGCTGCCTGACTGTGGTACTAATAGGATCAAAAGAACACCAGTAATTTTCTTCAGGTAGCTGTATATACTGTAACAAGACAAGCCTGCCTTTCAGTAAGAAGTTAACAGGAACGGATCTAGCTGAACACTGTGAGCAGGACGCACTGCACTAACTGTAATTGGTCTAGCTGTCTGACTGTGGTACTAATAGGATCAAAAGAACACCAGTAATTTTCTTCAGGTAGCTGTATATACTGTAACAAGACAAGCCTGCCTGTCAGTAAGAAGTTAACAGGAATGGATCTAGCTGAACACTGTGAGCAGGACGCACTGCACTAACTTTAAATAGTCTAGCTGCCTGACTGTGGTACTAATAGGATCAAAAGAACACCAGTAATTTTCTTCAGGTAGCTGTATATACTGTAACAAGACAAGCCTGCCTGTCAGTAAGAAGTTAACAGGAACGGATCTAGCTGAACACTGTGAGCAGGACGCACTGCACTAACTGTAAATAGTCTAGCTGCCTGACTGTGGTACTAATAGGATCAAAAGAACACCAATAATTTTCTTCAGGTAGCTGTATATACTGTAACAAGACAAGCATGCCTGTCAGTAAGAAGTTAACAGGAACGGATCTAGCTGAACACTGTGAGCAGGACGCACTGCACTAACTGTAAATAGTCTAGCTGCCTGACTGTGGTACTAATAGGATCAAAAGAACACCAGTAATTTTCTTCAGGTAGCTGTATATACTGTAACAAGACAAGCCTGCCTGTCAGTAAGAAGTTAACAGGAACGGATCTAGCTGAACACTGTGAGCAGGACGCACTGCACTAACTGTAAATAGTCTAGCTGCCTGACTGTGGTACTAATAGGATCAAAAGAACACCAGCAATTTTCTTCAGGTAGCTGTATATACTGTAACAAGACAAGCCTGCCTGTCAGCAAGAAGATAACAGGAACGGATCTAGCTGAACACTGTGAGCAGGACCCACTGCACTAACTGTAAATAGTCTAACTGCCTGACTGTGGTACTAATATGATCAAAAGAACACCAGTAATTTTCTTCAGGTAGCTGTATATACTGTAACAAGACAAGCCTGCCTGTCAGTAAGAAGTTAACAGGAACGGATCTAGCTGAACACTGTGACCAGGACGCACTGCACTAACTGTAAATAGTCTAGCTGCCTGACTGTGGTACTAATAGGATCAAAAGAACACCAGTAATTTTCTTCAGGTAGCTGTATATACTGTAACAAGACAAGCCTGCCTGTCAGTAAGAAGTTAACAGGAACGGATGTAGCTGAACACTTTGAGCAGGACGCACTGCACTAACTGTAAATAGTCTAGCTGCCTGACTGTGGTACTAATAGGATCAAAAGAACACCAGTAATTTTCTTCAGGTAGCTGTAAATACTGTAACAAGACAAGCCTGCCTGTCAGTAGGAAGATAACAGGAACGGATCTAGCTAAACTGAATACAGTGTGTATATATATATATATATATATATATATATATATATATATATATATATATATATATATGCAACACCTGGGATGCATATATAAACACAATACACTGTAAGTGCAGCTAACTGACTGACTGTTCTGCCTAATCTATCTAACTCAAATCAAATGTCACTGTCTGTCTCCCTCTCTCTCAATGAACGCCGGAACACACACTACACAGGGCCATCGTGCAGGCGGCCTTATATAGTGTGGGGCGTGTACTAAATCCCCTGAGCCATAATTGGCCAAAGCCTCCTTGGCTTTGGCCGATTACGGCTCTCTGTTCAGGCGGCGCTGTGATTGGCCAAGCATGCGGGTCATAGTGCATTCTTGGCCAATCATCAGCCAGCAATGCACTGCGATGCCCCAGTGAATTATGGGCCGTGACGCGCCACACGAATTTGGCGCGAACGACCCATATCGTTCACAATTCGGCGAAAGACCGAACAGCCGATGTTCGAGTCGAACATGGGTTCGACTCGAACACGAAGCTCACCCCTACTCCTTACATTACACTGAATTAAGCTTGCATTTCACTCCTAGACAGCAATGTACAAAACTTATTTTTAGACAAATAGGCAAATGTATTTAACCTGTATCTGCCCAAAATATCGTATTTAATGAGTGAACAATGTTTCCAATGACCGATTACTGTGCCCACAAACATGAAAGACGCCATTTTAAACTGTACAACAGCTAAAAAAAAATCACACGGCTCAGCATGCAAGTAATAATAATAATAGAAACACAGGACAACTACTTACTTTTTAGAAGCACTCTCTTGATTCTTCTATACTGATTCTGCTCCCTCAGTTTCAGGTCTGATCAGCGTTTCCTCAATTGCTCCTTGGATCGTCATACCACAAAATTTCTGTGCAGACTCTTCACAACTATAGTCATGATCTTGGCCTTTCTCTCATTAGGGTTGGTGTACGGTCCATGCTTCCCATCATAGTCGTTCCTCCTCAATATGTCCACCATCTCTACAAAGGCCATATTTGAGGCCTTAAATCTTCTCCTCCGGGATCGGGACGTTTCTGCCTCCGGGCTTTCCTCCTCCTCGTTATTGGAATTAACACACACCTGCTCTTTCTCCGCCATGTCGCTCCTACTGAGCGCCTAAGAGAAGGGGCGGGGAATATTCTAGAAATAAAGTCAGGGGCGGGCGACGCGGGTGGAGTTTCACGCATGCGCAGTGTATATCAAGCTAACACGCATGTGTCGTACGTACGTTCTGTGTGCGGAGGAAGGAGGAACGAAAGTGGCGAGCGTCCTAAACAAAGGTAAAATTTGAACTTGACCCATCAGTGGCCTATAGTGCTTCAAGATTGAGGCCTATATTGGGATAAGATTATGAGAGTTTAGGCTGACATTAGTGTTTTTGTCTTGTGTATTGTCTTGTATATAGTGTGTATAGGACCTAGAATTCATCGCCAGTTTTATAGACAGGTACAGGGAGATGAGGAATTTGTCGGAGGTGAAACACAGCTTATATTATAATAAACAAGCTAGGAGGTCAACGCTGGAGAAACTTCTAGAATTTGTGAAGACTCGGGTCCCCGATGCAACCATCCTGTTCTTGGAAAAGAAAATTGGGATCTTGGGGAACATGTATAAGAAGGAGCATAATAAGATCCAGAAATCACTCAGATCAGGAGCAGCAGCAGCGCAAGTGTATATACCCAGGCTGTGGTGCTTTGACGAACTGCGGTTTCTGGACGACCAGACTGAAGCCAGGGAATCACTTTCTACCCTTCCCTGCAGCCTTCCCTCCACCCTTCCCTCAACCCCAGCAGAGGCTGACAAGGAACAACCTGGGCCTTCCATTCTGGAAGAAGTGGATGCACCCAGCTGGAGCCAGGTATATTATTTTTATACATATTTATTGTCCTAATATTAATGATGTTAACTAGATGTTATAATTGATAACAAATTAATGCTTTAAAAAAAAAGAGATTTACATATCAATTGACAGTAGTGGCCAAAAATGTTTGGGACAAGAATGAAAAATGTTGGGGTCAGAATGATAGTCTTTTCTATTTATTAACATTCAATTTGCAAGTCATGAGCTACAAATTGTGTGTGATTGATGAAGCAAAAACTAACACTATGTCCCTTTTTTATACACAGGATGAGCTCAGCCAGGAGGAAGGTCTGGAAAGTGGCAGGCAGGAGGAGGCTGTGCCCAGTGTCAGCCAGGAGGAGGCCGTGCCCAGTGTCAGCCAGGAGGTGGGCGGGCCCAGTGTCAGCCAGGAGGTGGGTGGGCCTAGTGTCAGCCAGGAGGTGGCTGGGCCCAGTAGGAGCCTCACCCAATCCCAGGTGCCTCCCCTCCGCCTTACAACAAAAAGGCCCAGGAAGAGGACGATCACGGAGGAGGCAGCACTGGGACTCATTAAGGAAGCAAGTGATGTCCTCAGAAACCCCCCCAAAGCTGAAGAGGCCTATGGCTGCTATCTAGCCACTAGATTGATGAAATTGGAGGAGGGCCAACGCTTCCTCTGTGAGGAAAGGGGCCAGCTGACTGAGAACAGCCACGTATATGAGTTCGCCCATCCTCCTCCTCCTCCTCCTCCTCCTCCTGTCACAAGTCCACCACCCGAGCCACATCCACCAAGGAAGGCTGCAGGGAAAGCTTCAGGGAAGGCTGCAGGGAAGGTTGCAGGGAAGCGTGGAGGGAAGGCTGCAGTGAAGAGAAGAAAGTGATAGCCTGGGTTCAGTCTGGTCTGACAGAAGACACAGGCTGGTTTAGTACCACAGCCTGGGGACATATATGTCATCTGCTGCTGGTCCTGATCTCTGGGAGTCCTGGACCAGATTGGGCTCCAAATTGTATGGACTCCTCAAGATAACATTTTTTTTTCCACAGACTTGATGTGTGCCCTGGGGGCCAAAAGGCTTTGCAAATACCAAAAGTTTCTCCAGCGCTGCCTTCCTCTTTATTTTGTTACCCAGAATAAATGGATATTTTATTTTCTGAAAATACTTGCCTATGTGTTTTTCTAAAAATAGAACAGTCTCTTTGTGAGTAGGCAGGTACATTTCAAAAATACAATGTCAAATTAACAAGGGACACCAACCAGCATCCTTGAGGTTAAAAAATACAAGATAATAATGTTATTGTGGTAACTTGACAAAAAAAAAAAAAAATATATGGAGATCACTAGAAAATAATTTTTCAATAATCCAAAAAAAAGGAGATCTTGATGAAAGAAAAAATAATAAAAAAAGATGAACATAAAAAATAATTCTAAACATTATTATGGAGATCTGGCTTTAAAAAAATAAAAGATTAGTCATGAGATTACGTGAAATAATAAAGAAATAAGTGTGTGCGAACTCTGTGTGAATATCAGCAGCAAAACAAATTCATTATTCTAGCATTAAAGAGAGAAAAGTATTGTTGCGCTACTAAAAAAATTTTTTCTCTTAAAAGTGTAAATCAGCAGCCAGCATCACCAGTATGATAACCGTATACAAAATGTGATAAATAAATAAATGCAGCGCTAAGTGTCATTAACCATGCGTTTTTCTGTGGTTAAACAAACGTATAATCAAACATGCGTTTTCAGTGATTATACAAACATATAATCAAACATATCACCTTTCATAGGTAATAAGGATGTTCATCCGAAAAAATGTGATGGTGATTCAAAAAATGAAAGTGAAAATAAACAACAAATTATAAGTGCAGTGTCTACACACATGAATCATCTAATTAGAATAATATATATCACCCTGCATCACAGCAGTGTATAGTGGTATATAAAGGAATAAAGTCCATACATAAAAGACTCTAGCGATAACGCTGTGCAAACTGTGGCACTGATGAGATCCCGTAGTGATTGTTACATCTGGTGGGCAATCTTCCTGCATACAGATTTCATATAGAAATAGTAAGGTGGATGCGCTTACCAGAAGGGATGGACACTCTCACCGTACGGCGGGGTGTCATAAGGGCTTGTGGATCCAGATGATCCTATGGGTGTTCACTGGAAACTCGGTGAGGCGTGCCAATGGACAGTACCGGAAATTGCATACACAGCGACTTCAGAGACGAGGTAGACTGTAGGTCATTGGATGGATGGATGGATTCACCTCTCCCAATACGCTGGTGGCCGAAAGGATGTAGTTCTCACCACGTCATAATGTTATCCACATAGGGAAAAAAAAAAGGGAATCTCCACATGGTGCATGAACCGATAAAAGCAGGTTTATTTGAAATCATCAGCGGTACAGCAGACGTTTCACAAGCATCAGATAAAAAAGTTGAACAAGTGAACAAGTTAATATAATCTGTTTCTGTAAAAGAGAGCCATTCAAATGGTTGCGGTGCTCAGCCTTACAATTTTTAATATTTTCAATATTTTTTATAGCAATTTTAGTATTATTTTTATTGTCATTGGTGTCCCCTGTGCCTATTAGTAATCCATTGGTGCTTCTGGTGACACAGGAAGTAACCAGGAGAGGAGCGCTGATCCGGCTTGTGCAATGACATAGATTGGAGACAGTCAGGTGGAATTAGTCCTCCTCCTGCCCTATCCCCTCTCTCTCGGTTGGTTGAACTGAGAGAGAGGTTTGGAGCGCAGCCGTGGCCGTGCAATGACGTCATCATTAAGTGCACTAGATGATTATATCCCTGTAGCCTCCATTAACCAGAATCCCTTCTGGGAAAGTCACATGATCCGGCCCGAGAAGCAGTGATTGGTCGGAGGTGTCACGTGACCCGCGGTGGTCATGTGTCCTGTGAGATGACAGGTACCTGATGCCGGTCTTTGATTGGCTGAGAGGAAGCTTGGGGAGTGCTTTACACAGATGGTCTGTGTTATGGTAGACACGGTTGCCTGTCTCTGATTGAGACAAGAGTCACACAGCTGACTACTATTAGATGTATTATTATGGCTATATGTACAGCGTGGTTTCAGATATCCAGCTATATGCCCCTGTAGATGGACAATCGTCCGAAACATGTCGGGTTGCTGACTGCTGTTACTCTGTTACCACACTAATTTCCAATCCTATTTTTATTCAACTTGTGATCACTTGTTCAACTTTTTTATCTGATGCTTGTGAAACGTCTGCTGTACCGCTGATGATTTCAAATAAACCTGCTTTTATCGGTTCATGCACCATGTGGAGATTCCCTTTTTTTTTTTCCCTATGTGGATGACATTGTGACGTGGTGAGAACTACATCCTTTCGGCCACCAGCGTATTGGGAGAGGTGAATCCATCCATCCATCCGATGACCTACAGTCTACCTAGTCTCTGAAGTCGCTGTGTATGCAATTTCCGGTACTGTCCATTGGCACACCTCACCGAGTTTCCAGTGAACACCCATAGGATCATCTGGATCCACAAGCCCTTATGACACCCCGCCGTACGGTGAGAGTGTCCATCCCTTCTGATAAGCGCATCCACCTTACTATTTCTATATGAAATCTGTATGCAGGAAGATTGCCCACCAGATATAACAATCACTACGGGATCTCATCAGTGCCACAGTTTGCACAGCGTTATCGCTAGAGTTTTTTATGTATGGACTTTATTCCTTTATATACCACTATACACTGCTGTGATGTAGGGTGATATATATTATTCTAATTAGATGATTCATGTGTGTAGACACTGCACTTATAATTTGTTGCTTATTTTCACTTATATATTTTTTGAATCACCATCACATTTTTTCGGATGAACATCCTTATTACCTATGAAAGGTGATATGTTTGATTATATGTTTGTATAATCACTGAAAACGCATGTTTGATTATACGTTTGTTTAACCACAGAAAAACGCATGGTTAATGACACTTAGCACTGCATTTATTTATTTATCACATTTTGTATACGGTTATCATACTGGTGATGCTGGCTGGTGATTTACACTTTTAAGAGTAAAAATTTTTTTAGTAGCACAACAATACTTTTCTCTCTTTCTTGTTTACACTTTATTTCATTTTTTGTTGCTGCCCCTATTCTCCATATCACTATGGATATATTTGAATACCGCACCACCCGTTCCATCACCACGGAGGGAGTGTTTGTAGTTGTGAATATTAACACTGAAGTGGGCGGTTTGTTCATTGTAAAAAATCTCATGATTTCTGAAATCCACCTTCTATGGGACATTGCGTTTCTGGAGCAATACTCTAAGGAGCGCATGGTCCCTAGAGGTTTGAGATGGGATGTTCACCCCCAGCAAGAGGATACGGAAGTGCAAGCTTGGTTTCATTATTTTAATTAAGCGGGTATTAGCTTCCTTGGGTTCCTGGTCGATAAAAAGAGGAGCAAATTATCCCAGATCGACACGGAAATCAAGGACCTGAAAGAAAAACTCCTTCCTCACAAAACTACTTCTGAGTACATCTCCCTCTCAGCCAATCTGAAAAATCAATTGGAAAAGGAGGAAAGGGAGCAACGTACAAAGAAACAAAAGAAGTATACCCGTGACATTTCCGATTATAGAAATAACCTGGTGTTTACCTGGCAAAAAAAGGATAGTAACCCATCTGCGGAGGTCCCAGGTCAGATGGGAATGGATACTTCCCCCCCCCCGGACCCAACTACAGGAGAGGCTCTCACAGCCCCTCCACTGAACACCACACGTACCGATGTAAGGAACAAAGACTATCCTAAGACTCAGAGAAATCTTAACAGACCTAACGCACAAGACCAGATTCCGAACCACCCCCCTAAAAATAATAACCAATATCCTCATAGAGGAAGAGGTGGTACACGGAGAGGTAGGGGGTCTTCTCGTGGTAGGAATGAGAACTATAAACATTCAGGTCCATCTACACGAGATAGATCACCCCGTCATGATTACTATGCCAGAAACTATCCAGAACAGCAATATTCTTATCGTACTCCCGTTAGGACATACAACAGGTTTTCACCTCTTCGAGAGGAATCCTATGGTAATCACTACAATACACAACGCAGCCATAGGGAAAATGATATACACAATATGATAGATCACCATATACTTATAACAACTCGTATCCTAACCCTCCACACCCCGAGGATTTTCCCTGGGGCTTTCCAGGCCCAAAACGAAGAGCAAGCACAAACGAGGCTCCCGAGGGGGATTGAGGGCCCGGAAAAAGAAGGTGATACTGAAATCTAGCGGAATCTTTAATTTGAGCCAGAAATCCTTCTCTAATGCGGAACTCCACGTATTGGATAAAGGTCTCAAGTTCGCCCCATCTATGCAAAAATTTAAAAGGAGATTAAATATTCAGTGTTACTTTCTAGCCAATCCTGTTGCCCCCAGAGTGGAAGCCATTGGCAACATGGCAGAAAGTAATCTGTCGATCCTACATTTGGGATTAGAAAATCCCTCTCTCTTCAACCCTCCAGGGGCTACTGCCCCATCGATCAAAGTTTTTTTCGATTTGGTAAATAAGGATCTGGAAAGATTACCATTAAAACAACCTTTTGATTATCCCAATATTAAAATTGGTTTAAAGTCTTTATGCGAACATAAAGACATAGTGATCCGTCCTGCAGATAAGGGTGGGGGTCTGGTGATCCTTGACAAAAAGGATTACCATTTGGAAATGTGTCACATTTTGAGCGATGACAAAACATATACGGCCCTCACCCAAGATCCTACTAGAGTTTTCAGAAAACGTTTAACAGATTTAGCAGATTCAGGGTTTCGACAGGGTATTTTAAACAAAAAGGAAAAGGAATTCCTGGTTCCGGTAGGCCCCCGGATACCAGTGATGTACTACCTCCCAAAAATACACAAAAATGCAACCAGGCCCCCAGGGAGACCCATTATAAGTGGCATAGATTCTATAACCTCTAGGATTGGCCGCTATATAGACTTCTTCTTCCAGCGTCTAGTCCGTAACGTCCCGTCATATCTCAAAGATACGGGTGACACTATTCGTCGCCTCAAATCCATCGATTACCACGATGATCTCATCTTGGTTACGGCGGACGTTACTAGTCTGTACACCTGCATTCCACACTCACTGGGATGGGCTGCTGTAAAGCACTACCTGTCAGTAAGTAGGAACATCCCACCAAGACAGCAATCTTTTGTCATGGACCTCCTTCCTTTTGCCACACAATCGAACTATTTTTGGTATGACAATCAATTTTTCTTGCAGAGGAAGGGCGTGGCAATGGGGGCAAAATTTGCCCCCAGCCTTACCAACCTATTTATGGCTCTGTGGGAGGAGGATGTCGTCTATCCGTTACGGCGACCAGAGGTCTGTCTTTGGGCCAGGTATATAGACGACATCCTCCTCCTATGGGAAGGAGACGAGGAAACCCTCCACGATTTCATGACGACCCTTAATAACAATGATAGGGGTATAGTTCTCACATACGAACTGAGCACAGCCTCTATTCATTTTCTTGACTTGGAGATTTCTATAGCAGACCGTCAGATCGTCACCAGCACGTTTTTCAAACCTACGGACAGAAACGGCTATATCTCTACAGATAGCTGCCATTACGGTCCATGGCTGGATTCGGTCCCATGCAGTCAACTACTGCGTATTCGCAGAAACTGCACTAATCCCCTTGACTTTACTAAACAAGCTCAGTTCTTAAAAGAACGCTTTATTGAAAAGGGCTACCAACCATCTATGATTGACCAGGAGATTAGTAGAATATTGTCTATTGATCGAGAGACACTCATCATGGAAAAACCAAAACTTCTTCCAGGTGACAAGTTTAAATGGTCGCTATTTACACAATTCTCGGTCCAGCATAAATGTATAAAACGTATCTTGAACCGTCATTGGGATGTTCTGACAAACGATCCCATTTTGGGCCCGGTCCTTCCCCCTAGAGCCAGTGTTACGTTTAGAGGAGCTCCCTCTCTAAGAAACCGTATTGCACATAATGTGATTGAGGCCCCTGTCAAACCTTCGTTCTTTCCTGAAACGAAGGGTTAACATCCCTGCAAGAGGTGCAACGTATGCGCGCACAATCTCTTGAGGAAAAAATCTGAGACATTCCAATCCACAGTGACTTCAACTATTTACCATCTGAAACACTTTATGACGTGTGCCACACGTTACATAGTGTATCTTATTACATGTTCATGTAATAAACAATATGTAGGACGGACAATTAGAACATTCAGTACTAGGGTTAACGAACACATTACTGCCATCAGTATGTGTGTGATGGAAAAATCTGGACAGCCGCACTCCGGATTGGAAAAGTGAAAAATAAAATCCTCTTTATTGAAAAAGTAATAACATGATTAAAATCCGTACATGGCTTTGTTGGGATGATGCAGCATAACCGCTAACGCGTTTCACGCTCCCATAGAGCGCTTACTCATAGCTGGTTTGTACGAAAGTGATCACCACTTATATACACATAATTTATCTACCACATGACTACATATTGATTATCTGATTTTAAACAGCTGATCGTTAGTCTGTGTGGGATCTTTTTGGCATAGATGTGATTGGATGTGCGTCCTATAGTGGATTCACTAATGAAGACATGAATATATAAATGAAATGTATTCATATTGGCAAATGTCAACATATATAAATAATAAAAAATTCTATTCAAGGTTTTTGAAAAACATGTTTGTTATTTTTCAAAACCACAATAATGAGATGGGTGCTGGAATTTGACGTTCAAACGTATAAATTATCATACGGATAGGCGCAAGTATGGGCAAACTATGTGAGCTGGTGGCTGCGGTATAATGTAAACGGTGCATAGAATGAGAATTGGAATTGGGTCTATATGCATGTGATAAAAAGATGTGCATCCAACACCACTATCAGTGTCTACAAGAAAAGACTAAATATGTGTGTATGGTGCATAAATATATGCAAAAAATTTTAACGACATAAAAATAAAAATAATGATGAAAAGCAATTCTTTATATGTGTGTGTATGTGTATATACATGATGATTTCAACTTTCAAAAAACGTGATGACATATGTGAATTGGAAGCTGGGCAGAAAACTGGCGTCCTGTCGCAATAATGCGACCAAAAGTCTCCTGATTTACAGGAGTCTATGTGTGAATAAATGCTTTTGCTTCAATTCCTACATGTGTGAATATTATTCTTTGCAACATATAAAGGATTGTGAAACTTATCACTCTCTGATAACCCCGCCACTCCAGCTTCACAAAAGTGCTCATTTAAAACCTTGCATCACTCCGTATGGGATGCATTAATCCCAATCAGGTAACAACATTAACGTTGCTGAACGTCTTTCTTTGAAGCAATCACATCTCTCGATGAGTTGTCTTCAAGTGTATGGGCAGAACTATATGAGGTAGATAAAAATGGGACAAAATGCAGTGTTTATGCATCTGTCTCTATTCTTTCTATACATAGTATAATATTGGCAGTGACCATATGACAGGTTCTTCCAATATATGTGTTTATATCAATAGATAATTAACAATCTCACTAAACCAATTACTATGTGAAATAAACAACTGGTCTACCTCTTTGAAGACCACAGCTCTTAAATCAACTCAAAACACATGGGAACTTTGCAAAGAAGGTAATGAACCATGTACACATGTGGTAAAAAACATTTGTGCAAAGTTAGGCTAGCCATACATTATACAATTCTCCCGTGCAACTCTGGTCCGGATTCACCAAAACCATACAATAGGAGGCCAAACCCAAACACCCTCAACGTGTATGCAATCAGGCAGGCCCTTCTACCACACAGCTGAAGGCAAATCCAAAGAAAATTGAACAAGAAAATTGCACGGTGTATGGCCAGCTCTAGTGTTATGGTCTACCTACAGCTACCATCAAACAATAATGTCTAATTAGAAACGAGATTCAAGTGACAGTGAATGCAAAAGATATAGTAAATTGTTTCTTTTAAATGAAAACATATATGCATATCACTAGTCATTTGCTCGTATGGATTGGAGTGTGTGTAGCCCAATAAGATGTATCGGTTACTGGGAATATGTGTAAAAAAGGGAACTGATATATTGATATGTGTCCCTATATGTTTTTTTGCTCCATTATCCACCAAAAAAGAATGTGGATGTGTAATCAAGGAAAAAGTTGGGAGGAAAGGGTTACAGATGTATTGCTCGGGGATATAGCTTCAATGTTGTTTTATTCATAGAAATGTGAAACGTCCCACTCAAAGTTTAACCCCCGTGGAATCCTGGTGTCTAACGAGAATATCCAAAGGACTTCTCGTTTGCACAGTAACTGGAATCTGTCACCTCCTCTCACCGGTGTGATGATTTTCTCAATGCCCTGAATAGTTAAACTGGAAGTGTCTTTGTGGTGTGTGTAAACCCAGTGCTTTGATACATTGGTTAAGATCTCCTTCTCAATATTATACAGGTGATCATGTAACCTGTCTCTGAGACGCCGTGTTGTGCGTCCAACATATTGTACCTGGCAACTGGTGCATGTGATAACATATACCACAAATTTGGTGTTGCAATTAATAAACACGGGGATCGAGAATTCTTTTTGATTGCTGCATGATTTTATGAGTTGACCCGTTTTAATGTACCTGCAGTAATTACAAGTTTTTATTCCACACTTGAAATTGCCTGTGAAATTGAGCCAATTGGATTTTGTTCGGTTGGTTGAGAACAAACTGGGAGACAGTGAACGTCCCAATGTGGGTGCTCTGTGGGATACAACCTTGATCCCTTTAGAAAGGATGTTACTATATATAGGGTCATTATACAAAACAGGAAGGTGTTTCATGATAATTTTCTTGATTGTATTAAATTCTGAGCTGTATGGAGTAGAAAATACCGGGATTCTAGGGGACATGTCCCTTCTCTGTTGAATGTTTCTAGCTGGTTTTTTCTTTACAAGTGAAGGTCTTGGGATGGATCTTACTGTGTTGAGTGCTTTTTGTATTGATGTTTCTTTATAGCCTCGAGCTTTAAACCTGTTTGCCATGCTTTTGGCTTCAGCCTCAAAAGCATCAGGAGAGCTACATAGGCGCTTTAACCTTAAAAACTGGCTATATGGAATGCCTCTGATGGTGTGTTTAGGGTGTGCAGAGTCAGCTCTAAGTAGAGTGTTGCCACTGAGAGGTTTTCTGTACAGACTGGATTGAATCGCATCACCGGACCCCGCCAGTTGCACATCAAGGAATTCTATGGATCTGGATTGCAGATTTCCCGTAAATTTTAAGTTTAATGAATTGTCATTGAAATATGCCAGCCAGATATCCAAATTAGCTTCTCTATCTGATGTAATAAATAACAGGTCGTCTATAAAGCGACAGAAAAAGACCGTATCTTTGCGGCGGGGACTATTTGGTCCAAAGATGCGGGACCTCTCCCACCAGCCCATATAAATATTGGCCAGTGAGGGGGAAAATTTGGCTCCCATAGAGGCCCCGCATTTCTGGAGAAAATAGTCCCCGTCAAACATAAAAAAATTGTGTGTTAAAAGGTACTCCAGGGCTTGTACAATAAACTCTTGTAAAATCAAAGAGAGTTTGCCTGTTTTTCTAAGAAAATAAGTGACTGCCTGGATCCCCAGATGATGTGGGATACTGGAGTACAAACTAGATACATCACAGCTGATCCATCTATAATTGTCTTCCCATTTAATGTCTTGCAGTTTGTTCAATAAATCGTTCGTGTCTTTTATGTAACCAGGGAGACTGGTGGCTATTGGCTGTAAATGAGAGTCTACCCACTCTCCTAGGCGTTCATTTAAAGAGCCTATCCCCGCCACTATAGGTCGACCTGTAAGGGGATTTAACCCCTTGTGGATCTTTGGTAGGTGGTGGAATATTGGTGTTATGGGGCATTCTGGAATAAGAAATTCTTTCTCCCTAGGAGTGAATATACCCATTTGTGTGGCTCTATCTATGAGTGTGGAGAGCGTGTTTTTGAAAGCAATAGTGGGGTTGGAGGGTAGTTTCTGGTATGTGTGTGTGTCAGATAGTTGACGCAGAGCTTCTTTTTTGTAGACTTCTACATCTAAAACCGCCACCATACCCCCCTTATCTGCGTTTCTGATGACAATCTGGTCGTCTGCGGAGAGCCTCTTAAAGGCTTGTCTCTCCTTGACGGACAGATTGTCCTGTGTAAATTTCTTTCTGTTGCAGCTGTGAGACAGGTGTACCAAGTCCCCCTCCACCAGTTTTTGGAATGAGTCAAGATTCTTACCTCTGGCCGCCACCGGATAAAAATCTGATCTACCCCTGGAGATTTCAATATGTACATCCGTGGGATTTAGAGGACAAGGATCTGACTCATGTGCAAAATCAGTTAAATCCTGTAGAGCACAGTTATCAACGAATAGTATGGGTGAAGAAGGGGACTCACCTGTGTCACAGCTGTCTACAGACACATTGGGCTCATCCACTGCACAATCAAAAAAATGTTTCCTAAGAGTTAAAGTCCTTGAGAATTTATTAATGTCCAAGATTGTTTCAAAAAGGTTGAAATGTCTGCTAGGACAAAAGTTCAAACCTTTGGCCAACAGGCTGACCTCTTCTGTGCTCAGTTGTTTTTTGGACAAATTAATCACACTGTGTTTTACTTCCTCGGCGTCTTCGGCGTCTTCTCCCACAGCATATAGCGTGTGTTGTTCATGGCGTTTGTGTTTCCTACCACCTCTTCTTGTCTTTTTGTGGAGGGTTTCTTTTTCTTGGTTTGTCTGGACCTGTGAGGGTTTCCAGGGGAGCGGCTGTTGGTGGATCTGATGGATTCTGGTGGGGTTGGAGATCTGTCAAGTGATGAGTTTGACATGGTACGTGCTAGAGTGTTGTCGGCCGACTCCCCTTCATGGTCTGAGAAACTTACTCGTTTACCTCGGTTTTTGCGGGATCTGTTGGACTTGTAAAGTGGCTTGTGCCAGGTGTAGACCTTGTTTCCTTGATAATCATCCTTATCCCGGGCCATTTTGCCTTTCTTGGTATCAATTACTGCTCTTTCCATTCGATCTAGTTTCTTGTTTAACCTTTCATTGAGTTCAGAGAAACCTTTAATCGCTTGAGAAGTGGTAAGATCTTTTTGTATTGTGGAAATATCCAGTTGTAACTTCTCTGTTTCTTTTTTCTTTGAGGCGATCAAAATCTCCATGAGTTTAAAGGAACAGGTGTCTAAAGTGTCTGTCCACTGTTTTTTGAAATCTTCATCAAATAAATCTGAGATAGGAAATTTTTGGATTCTTAGTCCTCGAGGAATGTGCAGTATTGATACATATTCTGTAAGAAAAGTAATGTCCCAATAGGCTCTAATCTCTTTAGACATTAGTTGTTCTAATTTCCTAAAGAGTCTTATCAATTGTATTTCATCGTCTTCCGACGGTTGTAAGGTGTATGCTTGCAATGGCTGTCTTAGAGGATTATTGGATGGTGCTGTAAGAGTTCTGCTAAAAGCTGCTTCCACAACAGGCACTTGTGTACTGGGATGATCCATGATATATTTCCAATATTGTTCTCTCACTCTGAGACCAAGAGTGGTCTTCCAAAAATCATAAGGTTATAATAAAATATATATACCTTGGTGGTGCGGGGAGATGACCGAGCTGGTGGAGAAAAATATGTAGCAAAAGTCCAGATATTTAAGATAAACAGGATAGTTACCACCGCTCTAGGTGATCGGGTTCAAGCTTCCCGTCCTCCGCTGTGTGGATGATTGTGAGAGCCCCAGGTGCCGGCAATTGCTATTCCAATGGTATGTGTGTGATGGAAAAATCTGGACAGCCGCACTCCGGATTGGAAAAGTGAAAAATAAAATCCTCTTTATTGAAAAAGTAATAACATGATTAAAATCCGTACATGGCTTTGTTGGGATGATGCAGCATAACCGCTAACGCGTTTCACGCTGCCATAGAGCGCTTACTCATAGCTGGTTTGTACGAAAGTGATCACCACTTATATACACATAATTTATCTACCACATGACTACATATTGATTATCTGATTTTAAACAGCTGATCGTTAGTCTGTGTGGGATCTTTTTGGCATAGATGTGATTGGATGTGCGTCCTATAGTGGATTCACTAATGAAGACATGAATATATAAATGAAATGTATTCATATTGGCAAATGTCAACATATATAAATAATAAAAAATTCTATTCAAGGTTTTTTGAAAAACATGTTTGTTATTTTTCAAAACCACAATAATGAGATGGGTGCTGGAATTTGACGTTCAAACGTATAAATTATCATACGGATAGGCGCAAGTATGGGCAAACTATGTGAGCTGGTGGCTGCGGTATAATGTAAATGGTGTATAGAATGAGAATTGGAATTGGGTCTATATGCATGTGATAAAAAGATGTGCATCCAACACCACTATCAGTGTCTACAAGAAAAGACTAAATATGTGTGTATGGTGCATAAATATATGCAAAAAATTTTAACGACATAAAAATAAAAATAATGATGAAAAGCAATTCTTTATATGTGTGTGTATGTGTATATACATGATGATTTCAACTTTCAAAAAACGTGATGACATGTGTGAATTGGAAGCTGGGCAGAAAACTGGCGTCCTGTCGCAATAATGCGACCAAAAGTCTCCTGATTTACAGGAGTCTATGTGTGAATAAATGCTTTTGCTTCAATTCCTACATGTGTGAATATTATTCTTTGCAACATATAAAGGATTGTGAAACTTATCACTCTCTGATAACCCCGCCACTCCAGCTTCACAAAAGTGCTCATTTAAAACCTTGCATCACTCCGTATGGGATGCATTAATCCCAATCAGGTAACAACATTAACATTGCTGAACGTCTTTCTTTGAAGCAATCACATCTCTCGATGAGTTGTCTTCAAGTGTATGGGCAGAACTATATGAGGTAGATAAAAATGGGACAAAATGCAGTGTTTATGCATCTGTCTCTATTCTTTCTATACATAGTATAATATTGGCAGTGACCATATGACAGGTTCTTTCAATATATGTGTTTATATCAATAGATAATTAACAATCTCACTAAACCAATTACTATGTGAAATAAACAACTGGTCTACCTCTTTGAAGACCACAGCTCTTAAATCAACTCAAAACACATGGGAACTTTGCAAAGAAGGTAATGAACCATGTACACATGTGGTAAAAAACATTTGTGCAAAGTTAGGCTAGCCATACATTATACAATTCTCCCGTGCAACTCTGGTCCGGATTCACCAAAACCATACAATAGGAGGCCAAACCCAAACACCCTCAACTTGTATGCAATCAGGCAGGCCCTTCTACCACACAGCTGAAGGCAAATCCAAAGAAAATTGAACAAGAAAATTGAAGTAGTGATAATGATAATAGTGATAGTAGTGATAATGAAATGTCCACGGATTACTTGTTGTTTCCTGTTGAGGGGTGATTTGGAAATAACAGGCTATTTTGATATATGAATGTACTGTAAGGTTGACATATTTACATAATTAATATAATCTGTTTCTGTAAAAGAGAGCCATTCAAATGGTTGCGGTGCTCAGCCTTACAATTTTTAATATTTTCAATATTTTTTATAGCAATTTTAGTATTATTTTTATTGTCATTGGTGTCCCCTGTGCCTATTAGTAATCCATTGGTGCTTCTGGTGACACAGGAAGTAACCAGGAGAGGAGCGCTGATCCGGCTTGTGCAATGACATAGATTGGAGACAGTCAGGTGGAATTAGTCCTCCTCCTGCCCTATCCCCTCTCTCTCGGTTGGTTGAACTGAGAGAGAGGTTTGGAGCGCAGCCGTGGCCGTGCGATGACGTCATTATTAAGTGCACTAGATGATTATATCCCTGTAGCCTCCATTAACCAGAATCCCTTCTGGGAAAGTCACATGATCCGGCCCGAGAAGCAGTGATTGGTCGGAGGTGTCACGTGACCCGCGGTGGTCATGTGTCCTGTGAGATGACAGGTACCTGATGCCGGTCTTTGATTGGCTGAGAGGAAGCTTGGGGAGTGCTTTACACAGATGGTCTGTGTTATGGTAGACACGGTTGCCTGTCTCTGATTGGCCGAGTAGCGGCCATGAGACAAGAGTCACACAGCTGACTACTATTAGATGTATTATTATGGCTATAAGTACAGCGTGGTTTCAGATATCCAGCTATATGCCCCTGTAGATGGACAATCGTCCGAAACATGTCGGGTTGCTGACTGCTGTTACTCTGTTACCACGCTAATTTCCAATCCTATTTTTATTCAACTTGTGATCACTTGTTCAACTTTTTTATCTGATGCTTGTGAAACGTCTGCTGTACCGCTGATGATTTCAAATAAACCTGCTTTTATCGGTTCATGCACCATGTGGAGATTCCCTTTTTTTTTTCCCTATGTGGATGACATTGTGACGTGGTGAGAACTACATCCTTTCGGCCACCAGCGTATTGGGAGAGGTGAATCCATCCATCCATCCATCCGATGACCTACAGTCTACCTAGTCTCTGAAGTCGCTGTGTATGCAATTTCCAGTACTGTCCATTGGCACGCCTCACCGAGTTTCCAGTGAACACCCATAGGATCATCTGGATCTACAAGCCCTTATGACACCCCGCCGTACGGTGAGAGTGTCCATCCCTTCTGATAAGCGCATCCACCTTACTATTTCTATATGAAATCTGTATGCAGGAAGATTGCCCACCAGATGTAACAATCACTACGGGATCTCATCAATGCCACAGTTTGCACAGCGTTATCGCTAGAGTTTTTTATGTATGGACTTTATTCCTTTATATACCACTATACACTGCTGTGATGCAGGGTGATATATATTATTCTAATTAGATGATATATGTGTGTAGACACTGCACTTATAATTTGTTGTTTATTTTCACTTATATATTTTTTGAATCACCATCACATTTTTTCGGATGAACATCCTTATTACCTATGAAAGGTGATATGTTTGATTATATGTTTGTATAATCACTGAAAACCCATGCTTGATTATACGTTTGTTTAACCACAGAAAAACGCATGGTTAATGACACTTAGCGCTGCATTTATTTATTTATCACATTATTCTAGCATTATAAAGCACAAAAGAATGCGCTGCATTAAAAGATCACAGAATTTGCAGCGTGAGGAATGTGAACGCTAGTTTTACCAGACCGAGCGCTCCTGTCCCGTACTTGCTTCAGAGCATGCGTCGTTTTTGGTGCGTCGGAACAGCATACAGACAAGCGTTTTTTCCGATAGTAATTAGTTCCGTCGGAAAAATATAGAACGCGTTCTCTATCTAAGTCCATCTGAATTTTCGACGGAAAAAGTCCGATGGGGCATACACACGCTCGGAATATACGATGAAAAGCTCCCATTGGACTTTTTCTGACGGACGTTCCGCTCGTGTGTACGCAGCATTAATAATAGCATGCAATGCCAAGCTGCAGTTTCTAAAGTTAGAAAGTTTATTACTTTCTTGTAATAAAAAAGGTATAGATTCCAGAGAGAGACATTATTTTTCTCCTGTACAAATCTTTAGTAAGACCTCATCTAGAAAAGGCTGCTCAATTTTGGGCACTGTTCACAAAAAAGGGTGTTGGAGAACTGGATAAACTAAATAAAGGATACATTTTGTTGGCGCGGGAGCAGGACAGGCAATTGGAATGGATGTGCCAACTCTTATCACCCCCAAAATTCTGACTATGTTTTTCCCTAAAAAACAGGGAAACTTCCCAAATCCCACGTCACGAATGCCACTCTAGCACCATACCACCCCACTAATCTTAATATTGTTAATCTTTCCTCTCACTCCCTCAAACAAGATGAAGTTTCAGGCCTCACCTTTGTTCCAACAAACAAGATGGACAAATTTGAAGTGATTAAAGATCTTCACCTATACACACGTAAACTCCTCTTAAAAAGTATGTTTGAAAAAACCAAACCTGACATGGAGGGTTTTCAAACCCTAAGTGAGAGGCGAGCCTTGGATAATCTCAACTTGTTACTCGAGGAGAGTGAACCCAAGGACCTTATTGACACTATTGATTTAGAATGCCTCCTCAAGGGAGCCACCGCTTCCGGGGAAACTATTCCTAAAAAATCCTCCCTTAAAAAAACATCCTCGCTATACCCTGCACCCAGCTCCAATCAGGGTGTATCAACATTCTTAAAAATGACCTGTCAAGAAATCAAAAGTTTGTATCCACATCCCCTACTTAAATCTTACAAAAAATTAGAAAATCGCTCTCAAAAGTTTGTTAAGCAATCATGAAATCACTATAAAGGCATCCGACAAAGGGGGAAACATAGTCCTGATGGACAATGACAAATATAGTCATATGTGTATGAAAATCTTAAGTAACCGTGACTGGTACTGCCCAGTCGGTCCTGATGTTGTTGAGGCATTCAATAGTAAATTTTATGCATTTGTGAACGAGTCATTCCAAAACAAGGTAATTTCTAAACAAACTTTCAAATTCATTCGTACCCCTTATCCTAGGTTAGCAACTTTTTACTCACTCCCCAAGATTCACAAACACACCACGGATCCCCCAGGGAGACCAATAATCTCTGGCAATGGGGCTATCACAGAAAATTTGTCACGCCTTGTGGATGAGCATATGAGACCCTTTGTTCTCTCCATACCTTCATACATAAGTGATATTTGCTACAGATTATTGAGGGCGTACAGGTCTCTGAGGGTTGCATACTTGCAAGTATCGACGTGGAAGCTCTCTACAGTTCAATACCCCATTCCAAGGGACTTGCATGTATGCAAAGAGTCTTTTCACAAACCAGTCACCATGAAAATTAATTTAATGACTTTATACTCCTTTCTATGAATTATATACTGAGACATAATGTCTTTTCATTTGATGATCGACTTTTCCTCCAGGTACAGATGAGCGTAGCCAGGGGCACCTGCTGTGCCCCTGGCTACGCCAATCTGTACCTGGGGGAATGGGAGCGGACTATTTTCTGCGACGAGGATCTCTCTATGTACCTGTGCCACATTGTCATGTGGCACAGGTACATAGATGACTTCTTCGTCGTCTGGGATGGACCTTCCAAATTGCTGGACGAGTGCCTATCGGCTTTAAATAAAAACAAATTTAACCTGAAGTTTACTATGATCTCCGATCCATCCAAGGTTACATTCTTGGCTGTTGAGATATTTAAAAATGATACAAATATGTTATCTTGTAAACTATACAGGAAAACCACTGCAGGCAACACCATCCTCCACTCGTCCAGCTTCCACCCCAGACCCCTAGTTGAGTCCACTCCATATGGACAATACTTACGATTTAAGCGCAACTGTTACAATTACTCCGATTTCAAGCGAGAAGCAAATAATTTGAAGCAACATCTATTGGAAAGGGGGTAACATCACAAATGCCTCAAGAAAGCCTTAAAGCGGGCAGAAAATAAAAACAGACATGATTTGCTGACCGTTAAAAGAAACCCTCGGAGACCCATAATCGTATCATCACCACTTATTTGAGTGATCATACTTCAATCACACAAATTTGTAGAAAATATTGTCACCTTTTGACTTCAGATCCCGTGGTGGGACCTTATGTACCCTCTGCTCCCACCATAACATATAGACGTGCCACCTCCCTGAGTGATTTATTGGTAAAAAGCAAATTTCAGGGATTGAACATAGGAGAACCCATGTAAAACATTAGGAATATTTCCTTGTGGCTCATGCACATACTGCAAATACATGGACCCAAGCAGAAATATATATCTACCGAATGGAATGCGATTCATGCCCAAACATTTTTCAAACTGCCAAACCCCCAGTTGTCTACCTATTAACATGCAGCTGAAATTGCTTTTATGTGGGTAAGACCGTACAGAAACTATGGCAAAGATTATATCGCCACATCAAAGCTATGCAGACCAGCAACCCTGACGTACCTTTAAGCAGACATGTCTTACAGACCCACAATGGTATTTGCCCCAAGATAAAGGTATTGGTCTTGGATCGGGTACACCCCAGTTCTCGTGGAGGAGACCTTGACCAATTCCTCCTACAACGAGAACTCAGGTGGATATTCAATATTAATGCCACATTGCCCCCTGGCCTCAATGAGGCCTTTAATCTCAAGCCCTTTTTACCGGGCTTCACTTCAGGATCCTACGACAAAGATTTGTAAATACACATATGTGGCCCCTTTTTTCTCTCCTCCTCTTCCTTCCTTCTTTAATTGTGACAGTGTAATATTGTATATATGGTTACATGTATTGTTCTCTGTGCCTTATTCTATACAATTATAGGCTTGTTGCTTATTGTTATTGAACAGATATAACTGTTCAGATGATAACCGAGGGAAAACGTTGCTGCATTTTGCCACTTCATTTTTTTCACAGGTCTAGATTGTACTGCACTTGGTGGCTCACCGAGGCTCCCCAGCACACAGGGGCCCCACAGTGGTATTATATGCCATTCTGGGGCAGCTTCCTGTTCCGGGTTGCATGGGCGAATGCTTCTGTGGAGACAGTTGTTCTCCGCATTTGCGCACTGGACACCTCCATCGTCTAGTGCATCCGCCCACCACCGTGCCGGCAGCCGTATTGACGTCTGACGCCACTGCGCTAGACGTGGTGATGCCGCATCGGCCGGGGGATTCCCATTGGAGATGGAAACAGGGATCGGTATTGAGCCACAGGTGATCTGGGGAGACATCAGTTGATGATCCCCGGCACCTGTGTTTTCTCTCCCCCCCCCATGACCTTAACAATAAAGAGCTCTGATTGGCTTGTCTCTGATCCCTGGGCGTATATATGCCTGTCAGTGTGAGCATTAATTGCTACACAGCCAGGAAACGCCAGGGATCTCTGTGAATGTGGTATGACATCTGAATCACAGGTAATGGAAACTGTTCATTTCTCAGCTTCTACTACTCTCATATTCTTTTAATGTATTGCCCTTCTTTGGGTTGTGACTAATTTATGTTCACGTAACCCAATGGAGGACTGTTAATATATAGCAATACTACTTTCCTTATACATATATTTTGTTATATTTTTTACTAGACATCCTTCTCCATTAGTTAGGGGTTATCCCCGTGAGCTTTGATGGATCGCTTCAGGGCGACTACTGGACCTATCTCCATTTATCCAGTTGCAACTGTTCTAGTTTGCACTCCAGCTACATGGGACTGATTTTTCAAATACCCCAAACTATATGAATGCATTTTTGAAGTGCAGCTCAGCAACATCCAGGGCCTGACGTTTCGCCTACTGACTTGTATTGTTGAACTAAAACACAGATCTGTAAGTACAGGATACATTAATTCCATCTATTACATGTACCATATTGTTGCTATGCCAAATCAGTTTATTGTAATTAATAGTAAATGTTACTCTAATACTGATATACTTCCCTCCCTTCTTTTTCAATAGAAATGGAACAGCACGCCTTCTTGTAACCCCTGAAGAAGGAAATATACATTTCAAAAAATCCCTTTTACTTTCCGAAACATGTTGGGTATCTTGGTATACACACCCCATCAGCTTGACCTCTAGTCTTGATCTGCGGTGTGTTCCAAGTTTAGCGGTTGTCCCATTCCATTGCTAGGTGTTTTATTCCACTGTTTTAGGTGATTTTTGTACATTTATATTGTATTGTGTATATTTGTATTAAAAAAACTCATAGATTTTTTACTCAATCTTCAGCGTACCCTATTTGCACTTCTCTCTGTGTCTGTAATATCCCTGGGGCTAAACATTTTTTCCATAAATAAAGGATAAAGTGTTGTGTTTGTGATGCAATTTTTGATGTGTTTTGCATTTATTTTAACACTGTATATAGCTGGTTGCTAAACAGGGGGCCGGGAAGCCTGCCGCCGCATCCTTAACAACCAATGAGTCATAAGCTGTCAGTGGGCTTGCCCCGTGAAATCTGAATTTAAAAAAAACAAATAATCGGCAAACAAAATTTGCAAAAAACAGCGTGAGCTTCCCCCCCAGGTCCATACCAGGACCGTCCAGTCTAGTATGGATTTGGAGGGGACCCCCCATGGTAAAAAATTTTTTTTTAATTTGGCGTTGGGCCCCCCCCAAAATCCATAGCAAACCCTTATCCGAGCATGCCACCTGGTAGGTCAGGAAAGGTAGAGGATGAGCGAGCGCACCCCCCCACACCCTCCTGAACCATACCAGGCTGCATTCCCTCAACATGGGGGGCAAAGCACCTTGCCCCCCATGTTGATGAGGATAAGGGTCTCCTCCCGACAACCCTGGCCAGTGGTTGGCGGGGTCTGCAGCTGGGGGGCCTAATAGAATCTGGAAGCCCCCAGGAACAAAAAGGCCCATAGATCCCGCCCCCCCATGTGAATGGGTATCGGGTACATTTTACCCCTACCCATTCACCAAAAAAACAGTGACATTTTAAAAAGCCTTAAAAAGTCTATTATTAAATAAGAAGCCCGGAACCATCTTCTCCCTAAACCGCCATTTCCCGGAGCCGTCATCTACCGGTGCCACCACCTTCTCTGCGTCGTCTTCTTCTTGTGCTATCTTATCTCATGGAGCTGCCTTCTTCCTCACCGCTGCTGTCTTCTTCCTCGCCGCCGCAAAAACGTATAAAAAACGCAGGTTTAAAAACATAAAGCGTAGTGCAAAACGTGCCTGAAAAACACATCAAGTACAGCTGCATAGATGTGAACCTAGTGAGCAGCTCTTTTCTTTCAGTGCCCAGAAGCTGCTCAGCTGTCTGCTAATTACCAGCCACTCATTGTTACCACAGTGACTCACCTGGTTATCATTAACCTGCCTCATTAGTCCAGCCTACTACCAGACCCTTTTTGCCATTTAAACAGCTTAGCTAATTTCCTCCTTGCCCTTGTGTGGTCTGTGATCTCTAAGTGCATTTCTTCCTGTGTTCCTGTGTATGACTTGGTCTAGCTGACTTCCCTTCAATTCCTGTTCCTGATTTTTGGCTCCTCACTATGCAGACATCTGGTTTCCTGACCCGGCTCATCTGATTACAAGCTCTGGCATCCAAACCTTGGCTTCTGTTTTTGGTTACGTACCTGAACTGTGTTATTTTTGCCATTTCATTAAAGGTGTGATTTTAATTGCACTTTGTTTCTGTCTGGTTTATGGTTCCTGACATTACGCAAGGGCCATGAATTCAGAAGATGCAGGCAATCCACCTAGTTGTAATATTTTTCCATATTGGTCGAGCAGGACCACCGCATGGATCAGTTTGCCAAAGTGTTAAAAACGCTCCTGATTCGAACTGCTCATCTGGATCCTCCTACTCTGCCTGCTCCAGTATATCCAGTGGTGCAATCCATCCCTGCTGCTGCTCATATCTCGGTCCAGGCAACCACCTCTAACACTACCACTTTAAGATGTATGACTGGTTATGCTCTGCTTCCCCAGAGTTTTGGGGGTGATCAAGCTCACTGCGGAGGGTTTCTCAACCAGGCTGGAATATATTTTGAGATTTAGCGCCAGGCTTACTAACAGAAAGTAGGCTTTATTATTTCTTTGCTTCCTGACAAAGCCCTGGCTTGGGCAGACCCACTATGGGAGACACAAAAACCCATTGTCCAGAATTACCCTGAGTTTGTAGCCTCCTGTAAAAGGGTATTTGATATTCCTGCTCACTCCACCTCTGCTGCCAAAAGTCTCATGTCTAGGGATGGGCCGAACCAGAACTTTCAAACATTGGGAAAGTTTGCATCCGAATCACGAACCCCATTGAAGTCTATGGGACCCGAACGTGAAAAATTAAAAGTGCCAATTTTGAAGGCTTATATGCTAGTAATTGGGCATACAATGGTTATGGGGGTCCGAGTACTGCCCTGGGGGACATGTCTTAATGAAAAAAAGTTTATAAAAAACATTGTTTTTAAATGAGCAGTGATTTACTGATGCTTACAGTGAAAGTATAAAAATGAAAAATTCCTTTCAATATAGTGCCTGGAGGGGTCCCCTTAGTCCACCTGTAAAGTGGCACATCTATACTGTGTATAGAAGATGCTGCAGCAATAATTGCATTTATAAAGCCCGAAAAATGAAATTTTCCCTGTAAGCTTTTTTATTTTGTAAGCAATGGCTTGGGGAGCCAGTCTGTATGATGAGGCCAAAATGTAGTGCACGGGAACAAAATTTGAGATTTTTTGGATAAATTCTGGTGTCTCTACCACAGACTTTGGATTTCTACTTCTGTAACGGGTGCGGAAAAATTGTTCTTTGGGTGTTGGTGGTGCCCTCACACCGTAACCCTAGGGATAATCTTGATGAAAGCAAGAATTGGCCTTGCTGTCAAAAATTGCAATATATGCACCTGTCAAACAGGTGCAGAAATTCTTTTGACAGTACATGCCCAGCTTCTAAATGCAAGCTTGTCAGAGCTGCTGGCTCTACAACTTCTGCCCCCTTCCGTGAATTTACAGAATGTGCTGATGTGCTTGATGTGCTTGAGACAAAGTTTGCAAAAAGCAATAGTGCGATCGGCTGCACATGTACTAAAAAAGGTCTAGACAGCTGAGCTGTGGGAAGTGGGCCAGGAGATAACAGCTCCACAATGTGATGAAATAGGGTGGCTGCTCTCTACTCTTCCATGATGGCTGCTTCATTGGGGTTGTGCCTCACCCTCACTTTCCTCCTCTGCTCTATCCTGCTCAAGTCAGTGACCTCATCATCATCATCTCCTCCATCCTCATTACCACTGGAGACAACTTGGTAATATGCTGTGGCTGGGAGAACATGACTGACAATTTGTGTGCCAGTGTTCTCTCCTCTATGTAGGCTCATGTTCCTGCCTTCCTCAATGTCAGAGTCAGAATAAACATCTGAATCGGGTAATGGCTGTGCATTGTCCAGAAGCAAATGGCTGACGCTGTGTTCAAATAACTCTGCTGACTCCTCCATGCCTGATGCTGGGGCTATGGCAGGAATAGCTGTGGACAAGGAGGTAGGTTTTGCCACTCTGGCAGCTGCAGGGGACTGCACACTAGTCTCTGCTTGGGTGATGGAAGATGAGGAGGATGAGGACGGTTTAGTAAGCCAGTCCACCAACTCCTCTGCATGCTGTGGCTGGATAGCCTGGTCAACATCACTAGACAGAGAAAATGATGCCCTGCCTGAGGACTTACCACGTCCACCTTTGCCTGTGGACACATATGCTGCTGGCCCCCTTACAGTGCCATGGGAACATCTGCCTCTCCTTGCTGTCCACCCAGACATGATGGGGAGAGTGGGGGGGTGCTTATTAACAAAATGTAATACAAATGTGTAAATGTGTACGTGGATGCACTTTAATCAATGGAAAGTGGTGTTTGGTACACTTTAATTAGAGTATTCACGACACAGACACACTCCACAGATACACTATAATATACTGCAATGTACTGCGTCAAACATGCAGTAACGCACAAAACTATATGGCGTTAAACTTGCAATAACACAATGAAATATGCGGCCTTAAACTTGCAGTAATGCACAGGACCATATGGCTTTAAACTTGCAGTAGCGCAATGAAATATACGGTGTTAAATTTGCAGTAATGCACAGAACTATATGGCGTTAAACTTGCAGTAATGCAATGTAATATATGGCGTTAAACTTGCAGTAACATACAGAACTATATGGCGTTAAACTTGCAGTAATGCCCAGAACTAAATGAAGCATTAAACTTGCAGTAACACAATGAAATATATGGCGTTAAACTTGCAGTAATGCACCGAACTATATGGTGTTGAACTTGCAGTAACACAATGAAATATATGGCGTTAAACTTGCAGTAAAGCCCAGAACTATGTGGCGTTAAACTTGCAGTAATGCACAGAACTATATGGCGTTGAACTTTCAGTAACGCAATGAAATATATGGTGTTAAACTTGCTGTAACACACAAAACTATATGGCATTAAACTTAAAATAATGCAATGTAATACAGTCCCTGACAAAAGTCTTGTCGCCTCTCTATTCTGTAGAAACTCCTGCTATTAACCTGACTTGCAGTAACTCACACAACTATATGGCGTTAAACTTGCAGTAATGGCCAGAACTAAATGTAGCGTTAAACTTGCAGTGACGCAATGAAATATATGGCATTAAACTTGCAGTAACGCACAGAACTACCGTATTTATTGGCGTATAACACGCACCCCAAGTTTAGGAGGGAATTTTAAGGAAAAAAACGTTTTAAGGAAAAAAACTTACATTTTAATTCCCCATCAATGCAGCCTTATCAATGTCCATCTGCAGCCTCTTAGTGTCATTTGCAGCCTTGCCCAGTGACACTGCAGACTTGTCAACGTCACTACAGTTTTTAAATATGGCGCCGCCGAGAGACACAGAGCTGGTCCTGTGTCTCTCGACAGCTCTCGGATGCTTTCAGCTCCTCTCGTAGTCCTGTGGGCGGAGCCGAGCGCCGCGGATATACCTACATAGTTGAGTGTACTCAGCTAGGTTCAGCTAGCTCCGCTCACTGTAACGCCTAGTTCCTGTGTTATGTCCATCATAGGGCGTGACTGGGCGTGACTGTGAGCGGAGCTAGCCGAACCTACCCGAGTACACTCGGCTATGTATGTATGTCGGTGGCGCTCGCTCCTCAGCTCACAGTCGGCGGGGATCGGCGTATAACACGCTCCCGCGATTTTCCCCTGATTTTAAGGGGAAAAAAGTGCGTGTTATACGCTGATAAATACGGTATATGGCGTTAAACTTGCAGTAACGCAATGAAATATATGGTGTTAAATTTGCAGTAATGGCCAGAAATATATGGCATTATACTTGCAGTAACGCCCAGAACTAAATGTAGCATTAAACTTGCAGTAATGCAATGAAATATATGGCGTTAAACTTAAAATAATGCAATGTAATATATGGCGTTAAACTTGCAGTAACGCACACAACTATATGGCGTTAAACTTGCAGTAACGCCCAGAACTAAATGTAGCGTTAAACTTGCAGTAACGCACAGAACTATATGCCGTTAAACTTGCAGTAACTCAGTGAAATATATGGTATTAAACTTGCAGTAATGCACAGAATTATATGGCGTTAAACTTGCAGTAACGCAATGAAATATATGGTGTTAAACTTGCAGTAACGCCCAGAACTAAATGTAGCATTAAACTGGCAGTAACGCGATGTAATATATGGCGTTAAACTTGCAGTAACGCACAGAACTATATGGCGTTAAACTTGCAGTAATGCCCAGAACTATATGGCGTTAAACTTGCAGTAACGCAATGTAATATATAGTTACATAGTTACATAGTTACATAGTTAGTAAGGTTGAATAAAGACACCAGTCCATCCAGTTCAACCTAAGTGAGTACACCCTCACATCAGTCCCTACCCTTAAGGAGCCCACAATCCAAGGTCCACAACTCACATTCATATACTAGGGCCAATTTTTGGACAGAAGCCAATTAACCTACCAGCATGTCTTTGGAGTGTGGGAGGAAACCGGAATACCCGGAGGAAACCCACGCAGGCACAGGGAGAACATGCAAACTCCAGGCAGGTAGTGTCATGATTGGGATTCGAACCAGCGACCCTTTTTACTGCTAGGTGAGAGTGCTACCCACTACACCACTGTGCCGCCCGGTGTTAAGCTTGCAGTAATGCACAGAACTATATGGCGTTAAACTTGCAGTAATGCCCAGAACTAAATGTAGCGTTAAACTTGCAGTAACGCAATGAAATATACGGTGTTAAACTTGCAGTAACGCACAGAACTATATGGCGTTAAACTTGCAGTAACGCAATGAAATATACGGTGTTAAACTTGCAGTAATGTAATGAAATATGCGACATTAAACTTGCAGTAACGCACAGGAATATATGGCGTTAAACTTGCAGTAACGCACAGAACTATATGGCGTTAAACTTGCAGTAATGCGCAGAACTATATGGCGTTAAACTTGCAGTAACACAATTAAATATATGGCGTTAAAATTGCAGTAACACAATGAAATATATGGCGTTAAACTTGCAGTAATGCACAGGACCATATGGCGTTAAACTTGCAGTAATGCAATGAAATATACGGTGTTAAACTTGCAGTAATGCAATGAAATATGCGACATTAAACTTGCAGTAACGCACAGAACAATATGGTGTTAAACTTGCAGTAACGCAATGAAATTTGTTGCATTAAACTTGCAGTAACGCAAAGGACCATATGGCGTTAAACTTGCAGCAACGCAATGAAATATACGGTGTTAAACTTGCAGTAATGCAATGAAATATGCGACATTAAACTTGCAGTAACGCAAAGGACCATATGGCATTAAACTTGCAGTAACGCACAGGACCATATGGCGTTAAACTTGCAGTAACGCAATGAAATATACGGTGTTAAACTTGCAGTAATGCAATGAAATATGCAACATTAAACTTGCAGTAACGCACAGGAAAATATGGCGTTAAACTTGCAGTAACGCAATGAAATATACGGTGTTAAACGTGCAGTAACGCACAGAACTATATGGCATTAAACTTGCAGTAACGCACAGAACTATATGGTGTTAAACTTGCAGTAACGCAATGAAATGTATGGCGTTAAACTTGCAGTAACGCACAGAACTATATGGCTTTAAACTTGCAGTAACGCAATGAAATATACGGTGTTAAACTTACTGTAACGCACAAAACTATATGGCGTTAAACTTAAAATAATGCAATGTAATATATGGCGTTAAACTTGCAGTAACTCACACAACTATATGGCGTTAAACTTGCAGTAACGCCCAGAACTAAATGTATCGTTAAACTTGCAGTGACGCAATGAAATATATGGCATTAAACTTGCAGTAACGCACAGAACTACTGTATTTTTCTGCGTATAACACGCGCCGGCATATAACACGCACCCCAAGTTTAGGAGAGAATTTTAAGGAAAAAAACTTTTTAAGGAAAAAAACTTACATTTAAATGCCCCATCAATGCAGCCTTATCAGTGTCATCTGCAGCCTTGTAGTGTCATTTGCAGCCTTTTAGTGTCATTTTTAGCCTTGCCCAGTGACACTGCAGACTTGTCAGTGTCACTACAGTTTTTAAATATGGCGCCGCCGAGAGACACAGAGCCAGTGCTGTGTCTCTCGGCGGCTCTCGGCTGCTTTCGGCTCCTCTCGTAGTCCTGTGGGCGGAGCCGAGCGCCGCCGATATACATACATAGCTGAGTGTACTCGGCTAGGTTCGGTTAGCTCCGCTCACAGTCACGCCCAGTCCCTGTGTTATGTCCATCATAGGGCGGGACTGGGCGTGACTGTGAGCGGAGCTAGACAAACCTAGCCGAGTACACTCGGCTATGTATGTATGTCGGTGGCGCTCGCTCCTCCGCTCACAGTCGGCGGGGAATGACGTATAACACGCACCCGCGATTTTCCCCTGATTTTAAGGGGGAAAAGTGCGTGTTAAATGCTGATCAATACGGTATATGGAGTTAAATTTGCAGTAACGCAATGAAATATATGGCGTTAAATTTGCAGTAATGGCCAGAACCCTATGGCGTTAAACTTGCAGTAACGCAATGAAATATATGGCGTTATACTTGCAGTAACGCCCAGAACTAAATGTAGCATGAAACTTGCAGTAACACAATGAAATACATGATGTTAAACTTAAAATAATGCAATGTAATATATGGCATTAAACTTGCAGTAACGCACACAACTATATGGCGTTAAACTTGCAGTAACGCCCAGAACTAAATGTAGCGTTAAACTTGCAGTGACGCAATGAAATATATAGCGTTAAACTTGCGGGCGGCACAGTGGTGCAGTGGTTAGCACTCTCGCCTAGCAGTAAAAAAGGGTCGCTGGTTCGAATCCCAACCACGACACTACCTGCCTGGAGTTTGCATGTTCTCCCTGTGCCTGCGTGGGTTTCCTCCGGGTTCTCCGGTTTCCTCCCACACTCCAAAGACATGCTGGTAGGTTAATTGGCTTCTGTCCAAAATTGGCCCTAGTATATGAATGGGGACCTTGGATTGAGGGTAGGGACTGATGTGAGTGTGCAATGTACAGGGTTAGGGACAAGGGTCAGGGTTGTAGACACACACTCACTCAGGTTGAACTGGATGGACTGGTGTCTTTATTCAACCTTACTAACCATGTAACCATGTAACCATGTAAACTTGCAGTAACGCACAGAATTATATGGAATTAAACTTGTAGTAATGCAATGAAATATACTGCGTTAAACTTGCAGTAATGCACAGAACAATATGGCGTTAAACTTGCAGTAATGCAATGAAATATACAGTGTTAAACTTGCAGTAATGCAATGAAATATACAGTGTTAAACTTGCAGTAATGCAATGAAATATGTGGCATTAAACTTGCAGTAATGCACAGGAAAATATTGCGTTAAACTTGCAGTAACGCAATGAAATATACAGTGTTAAACGTGCAGTAATGCGCAGAACTATATGGCGTTAAACTTGCAGCAACGCAATGTAATATATAGCGATAAACTTGCAGTAATGCACAGAACTATATGGCATTAAACTTGCAGTAACGCCCAGAACTAAATGTAACGTTAAACTTGCAGTAACGCAATGAAATATATGGCGTTAAACTTGCATTAACGCACAGAACTATATGGCGTTAAACTTGTAATAACGCACAGAGATATATGGCGTTAAACTTGCAATAACACAATGAAATATGCGGCATTAAACTTGCAGTAACGCACAGGACCATATGGCGTTAAACTTGCAGTAATGCAATGAAATATACAGTGTTAAACGCAATGAAAAACTTGCAGTAACTCACAGAACTATATGGCTTTAAACTGGCAGTAACCCAATGAAATATACGGTGTTAAACTTGCAGTAATGCACATAACTATATGGCGTTAAACTTGCAGTAATGCAATGTAATATATGGCATTAAACTTGCAGTAATGCACAGAACTATATGGCGTTAAACTTGCAGTAATGCCCAGAACTATATGGCGTTAAACTTGCAGTAACGCGATGTAATATATGGCGTTAAACTTGCAGTAATGCACAGAACTATATGGCATTAAACTTGCAGAAACGCATGAAATATATGGCGTTAAACTTGCAGTAACGCAATGAAATATATGGCATAAACTTGCAGCAACGCACAGAACTATATGGCATTAAACTTTCAGTAACGCAATGAAATATATGGTGTTAAACTTGCAGTAACGCACAGAACTATATGGCGTTAAAATTGCACTAACGCACAGAACTATATAGCGTTAAACTTGTGGTAACGCAATTAAATATATGGCGTTAAACTTGCAGTAACGCACAGTACTATATGGTGTTAAACTTGCAGTAACACACAGAACTATATGGCATTAAACTTGCAGTAACGCCCAGAAGTAAATGTAGCGTTAAACTTGCAGTAGCGCAATGAAATATATGGTGTTAAACTTGCAGTAATGCACAGAACTATATGGTGTTAAACTTTCAGTAACACAATGAAATATATGGCGTTAAATATGCAGTAACACATAATTATATGGCGTTAAACTTGCAGTAACACAGTGAAATATACGGTGTTAAACTTGCAGTAACGCACAGGACCATATGGTGTTAAACTTGCAGTAATGCAATGAAATATACGGTGTTAAACTTGCAGTAACGCAATTAAATATATGGCGGTAAACTTGCAGTAACGCACAGCACTATATTATTATTATTACTATACAGCTTTTATATAGTGCCAACAGTTTGCGCAGCGCTTTACAACATGAGGGCAGACATTACAGTTACATTACAATTTAATTCAAGAGGAATCAGAGGGCCCTGCTCGTTAGAGCTTACAATCTAAAAAGGAAGAGTCAATTGATACAAAAGGTAATAGCTGTGGGGGGATGAGCTGATGGAGGAGGTAAAACAGTGTTAGTTAGAAGCAGGATAAGCTTCTTTGAAGAGAAGGGTTTTCAGGGATCGCCTAAAGATAGATAGATTAGGGGACAGTCGGACAGATTGGGGTAGGGAGTTCCAAAGGATGGGAGAAGCTCTGGAGAAATCCTGGAGGTGAACATGGGAGGAGGTGACAAGGGAGCTAGAGAGCAGGAGGTCTTGGGATGACCGAAGAGAGCGGCTTGGTTGGTATTTTGGGACTAGGTTAGTGATGTAGATGGATGGCTTTGTAAATTATTGTCAGTACTTTGAATTGTATTCAATGGGTGAGTGGAAGCCAGTGGCGGGAATGGCAGAGAGGGGTGGAGGACACTGAATGGTTGGTAAGGTGGATAAGTTTTGCAGTGGCATTCATTATGGACTGAAGGGGGGATAGTCTATGTAAAGGTAATCCAATGAGGAGGGAGTTGCAGCTTGGTGGTGTCATTAGTTAAAAAGGGGCATATTCTGGAAATGTTGCAGAGGCTAAGGCGGCATGATTTGGACAGGGATTGTATGTGGGCCTGAAAGGGCAGTTCAGAGGCTAAGGTTACCCCTAGCACCCTGTGGAGATGGACTGATAGATGTGCCATTGATCTTAACAGAGAAGTCAGGGGAGGGGGCAGGTGGGGGAGGAAATATTAAGAGCCCAATTTTAGATAGATTCAGTTTGAGGAAGTGGTTTGACATCCAGGCTATGTCTGTTAGTAAATCAGTGATGCGTGAGGAGACTGATGGGGTGAGCTGAGGGGCAGAGAGATAGATTTGGGTGTCATCAGCATATAAATGGTAGGGAAAGCCATGGGAGGCTATCAGCTGACCCAGGGAGGACGTGTAGATCGAGAATAGTAGAGGTCCAAGGACAGAACCTTGGGGGACCCCAACGGTAAGAGGAGTTGGAGAAGAGGAAGTGGAGTTGTAAGTGACACTGAAGGTGCGATGAGATAGGTAAGATTCGAACTAACGGAGAGTGCAGCCATGGAGACCAAGCAAATTGAGTTTTTTAAGGAGGAGGGGGTGGTCAACTGTATCAAAGGCAGTGAAAAGGTCCAAGAGTAAGAGTACAGAATGATGAACATTGGTTTTAGCTGTTAGTAAGTCATTTGTGAGTTTTAGGAGGGCAGTTTCTGTGGAGTGCTGTGGGGGAAATCCAGACTGAAGGGGATCAAGAAGGTTATTCTCAATGAGGTGCTTGCTCAGTCGGTTGTAGACTAAACGTTCAAGGAGTTTGGAGGCAAAAGGGAGCAAAGAGATGGGTCTTAGGTTGTTAAGATTGGTGGGGTCTGAGGCCTTTTTTGGTATGGGAGTGACTAGCGCATGTTTTAGAGTGTTGGGGAAGATGCCAGTAGAGGGTGAGAGGTTGAAGATATGAGTTAAGGAGTGTAGGATTGAGTCAGATGGTGACCGTAGTATTTGAGAAGGAACAGGGTCCAGAGGGCAGGAGGTTAGGTGGGCATTAGAAAAAATTTTAGTGACTTCCTCTATAGTAGACATGTGCATTCGTTTTCGTCCGAATGCATTTTCGTCTGAATTTCGGGTATTTTCGTTATTATTTTAACAAACGATAACGAACGTGCAGAATCAGAAAGATCCGACATAAACAAATGCTTTATTTTCATTTTCGTTGCAACAACAGTTCGATATAGATAGGAGATTCGACATGACGCTGACAATAGCGATCTGTGTCCATCGAACCTGTGGTCGAATGTGCCTAACCTTAGCTCTATTAGTCCAAGATTATTCTACATAGAGAGAAAAGATTTGACATAGAGAGAAAAGATTCAACATTATAGAAACAATAGCACGAAAGGTCGAATGTGCCTAACCTAACTCCATTAGTCTAAGATTATTCGACATAGAGAGAAAAGATTCGACATGAAGATTCGCCGAAGCAGTCGCCGCGAGCGGACATTTATGGTCACATGCTCTGCCCATAGGCTATAGAACAATTCTAATGTTGGTTAACTAGTAATAATAATTAATATAATTATTATTTCAAACATTCGACCGAAAATGTACGATTGCGGCATCATACAGTTTAGCTGCTCCATCAAAACTTCTTAGAACATTCAACAGACACTGTAACGAGCCCCTGCTCGATCGGTTCCACTCTCCCGACACTCCTCTGTGGCTATTGAATCAGACTGCAGATCATCCAATGCTCTGGGAATCGAACTACAGCTATGTGCCGTTTGAATCCAGTTGTGATAGCTCAGAACAAACACCAGGCAGGCTGTATGTAAGTTCAAACAGGAATCTCACTTTTATTGGATGCACACACACACTTTTATACACAGCCGTTTGAACGCCAAGCCCCCAACAAGCACTTTCCTATTGGTCAATTGTAAAGTACACTTTAGTTCTCAATTAGGTCCTCTTGGCCATGCAAATGAGGACTTGAAACAGGGTCAGCAGGGATTGATCCGATAGCTTGAATAGGAGGACTGATATGTGTAATGACACAGAGAAGCCCCAGGGGGTAATTAAAGTACATAAACAAACAGTCAAACACAGAACAATGCATTCCTTCCAGACCATGGAGCCGTCTGGAGGGGGTTAGCCTTAAAACAGGGCAGAAGATCCCCCCCACTGTGTAATTGAATGAAAGGAGAAATACTTCAGTATTCCAAGCTTCATGACAATACTCCCCCCTGGAAAACAGTCCAACAGCCACAGTGGGACCCCGAACGGGTCAACTCGAGGATGTTGGAAAAGTAGTCTTAAGGTTCCAGCAGTATGAATCGGTCACACTGTAATATGGCAAATACAATTTCCCAGAGTCTGTGTCTCTTGGGGGGATATGGACCTGAATCCAAAGTAACACCACCTCAAGGGTCCTCAGGCATACAGCTCACAAAGAGCACTGTTCCCCCAAATGCCAGGGCCCACGATCGGTCGGCAAGAGGCTAGCAATCAGTCCCCTCCAAAAGCCTCTGTCCTGGCTCAGTCTGTCACATTTCTCCCTTGTCGGCAGATGACTAACACAAGAGGAGACCCCAGACGGATTTACTCTGAAGTTAGTCAATAGTTCCAGTCCCCTAATTCCTGTACCCACACAGTACCCCAAACAAATTGTTCCATACAGAGCATTACTTACCCAGTCAACCTCTGCCTCTCTCAGAGAACACGCCCGCCACCGGGGACAGGCCTGGACTGGCCCTTCTCCCTGGAGTCCTTTCAGCCGCTGGAGAGAAGACAGGGTGACTGGGCTCACTCCGTCATGCTGTTGGGGATCTGGGCCGACTGCCCAGCATGCCTGGGGTAGACAAGTGGGGACTGAAGTCCCATCCACTTTTAGTAGATGAAAATCCCCCAGTGCATTGCAAAGCATGGCTAACATCCTTCTGTCTCAGTGTTGCACCATTTTCTGGGGTTGTGTCAGTGGAGACCGAAGTCCCATCCACTACCACAGGAACTCGCTCTTCTGTTAGTTGAGGGCAGAGGCCAGCAGCACTCTGCCCTGTTGCCAGCACTTCTGCTGGGGACTCCACTTCCTCCGCTCTGGCTAACCGTTGGGGCAGGAGGCTGGCTTCCACCACTCGCAAACTGTGTAACTGCCATTGGGGAGGTGAGCCAGCTGCTTCCTTTTCCATTCCCTCATCTGGCTGTTGGAACGATATGTCTGTGGTATTGTTTCCCAGGTGCACAGATCTTTGCTGGGGAGGAAAGACTGCTTCTTCCACCCTGGCCAACTGTTGGGGAGAGGCGACGAACACCTCCTCTCCCTTTTCCCCCTGTATCCTAATCTGCTGCTGGGAAGTGACCACCTCCTTTTCACCCTGAGCCTCTGGAACTGCCACAGATGTGGGGCAGAGGTCTTGGACCCTCTGTCCGGTGGCCAGCGCTTCAGCTGGGGAAGTTCCTTGTGACTCCACAGATACTGCTGTTGGTGCTGGGCAGAGCACAGTGAAGTTTGGCCCTAATAACAGCTCTTCTTCTGCTGAAGGCTCACCAGGTTGTTCTTCCTCAGCAGAAAAGTCTATCAAATCCCCTGTCTCTGCAACTGGTGTCCGGGGATAAAGATTCACCCTCTCCTGTCTGTAGAACCCAGAAGATGCCATCAGTGCTGGGCAGAGGTTAGCAGAGCTCTGTCCTTTTGTCAGCACTTCAGCTTTGGGGATAGCGATATCCAGATTTTCCACTCCCGATTCTCTGGCATTCTGCTGGACAGGCACATTCCTCCATCCAAGATGATCCAATTCAGAAACAGATTCATCAAGGTCAGTCAGCACTTGCTCCATCCACCATAAGACCTCTGCGTCCATAGCTGCGGGGGCAGGTTGGCAAAGCACACTGTTACTCTGCCACATTGTCGACTCTTCAGCCAGGATTTCAGAGTTGTCAACTGGTATTTTCTGATAGTCCCAGGCAAAGGGAGCCCCACCCTGCTGCTAAACAGAGTCTAGCAGCTGTCTGTAGGTGATCTCCAGCTCCCATTCCTGAACGGCCAGAAACTCCAAATCTTCCTGTGCCCAGTGCACTTCTGAGGCATTCAGTCTTCGCTCTCTGTGCTCCATTATTTCCTCCAAACGCCACTCCCGATCACTCCCAAAGTCAGGGTCCCTGGACAGCCTCCAGTACAACAATCCCAGGCCATCGTAGTCAAAGCCTTCCGTGGGGCTGTCATCCGCTGTCCACGGGCACACTTGGGCTACATACCACTGGAGGGCTCTGTAGCTCTCGTCCAACCGCATTTCTGCCCAAATCAGCCTGCTTAACTCAGCTGTCCACTCCTGGTTCGGTTGTTCCCCCAATAACAGCATTCGCACTTCATACTGCGACCAGTACCTCACATGGATGGAGGGGAGGACTTTTCCCTGGTTTCGCTGCTCACGGGCTAGCGCTTCCTTCCAGAGTTCGCAGCGGATAGAATCAAACCATTCCAGCAGGATCTGCTCTGATACTGGTCCTCTGTGCTGAATCTGCATCTCTCACAACCTCCTTCTGAATTCCTCTTCCATGGTGGCTGGTATCTGTACCTCTCCTCTCCTGCTATCTGGACCTTGGATCCAGGTAATGGTTTGGATGTGTTCACGGCAAGTCATTGTCCTGCTCAGCGGGGGCGTCTACTGGTCGGATGAGCATGAGCTCCTTGAATGCACAGACACACAGATCCGTGTCTTAGATGATCCTGTCCTCTTAGGAAACCTCCCATTTATTACGCACCCTTGGAGTTGTCGGTGTGCATAGGGGTCCTCTGTTTCTCCTTTGGATTCTTGGGTTCCTGCTTCATCCTCCCTGTCAATATAGGCTTGGTGCCATGACTGGGATAGTGCCAACCCCTACTGAGCATCGTTCCTTTGGCGTCATACGGGGGGACCAGTGTGGATAAGGCAGGGCCAGCCACACGCCCGATTCTCCCTTGGTTTTTTGGGGCGTTTCTGACGGACTCGCCTCCGGGATCTGGCAGTGAGCTTCTCGTTAGGGATGAGCCGAACACCCCCCGGTTCGGTTCGCACCAGAACCTGCGAACGGACCGAAAGTTCGAACGAACGTTAGAACCCCATTGACGTCTATGGGACTCAAACGTTCGAAATCAAAAGTGCTCATTTTAAAGGCTAATTTGCATGGTATTGTCCTAAAAAGGGTTTGGGGACCCGGGTCCTACCCCAGGGGACATGTATCAATGCAAAAAAAACTTTTAAAAACGGCCGTTTTTTCGGGAGCAGTGATTTTAATGATGCTTAAAGTAAAAAAAAAAGTGAAATATTCCTTTAAATATCGTACCTGGGGGGTGTCTATAGTATGCCTGTAAAGTGACGCGTGTTTCCCGTGTTTAGAACAGTCCCTGCACCAAATGTCATTTTTAAAGGAAAAAATCTCATTTAAAACTGCTTGCGGGTTTAATGTAATGTCGGGTCATGGCAATATGGATGAAAATCAGTGAGACAAACGGCATGGGTACCCCCCAGTCCATTACCAGGCCCTTTGGGTCTTGTATGGATATTAAGGGGAACCCCGCACCCAAATTAAAATAAGGAAAGGTGTGGGGCCACCAGGCCCTATATACTCTGAACAGCAGTATACAGGCGGTGCAAACAAGACAGGGACTGTAGGTTTGTTGTTAAGTAGAATCTCTTTGTAATTTTGAACGGGTACATTTTTAACGTGTTTAGCTCCAGCCAAAAAATCTTTTTTAAGCTTTTTGGAAAACATAGGGAAGGGTTATCACCCCTGTGACATTTGTTTTGCTGTCTTTCCTCCTCTTCAGAAGATTTCACCTCACTTTTTGTCCCAATGAAAAATGTTTTTTGAAAATTTGGGTTTTTTTGTGGAACAAGGATTGGAAAGCATCAGTGGAAAGGAGAATTTTTTTTCCCATATTAACTCTTACAGGAGAGAATTTCCCTTCCTAGGGGTAGATTTCATCTCACTTCCTGTTGTCTCCTTCCATTTGCAAGTAGGAGTCGTTTGTAAGTTAGATGTTTGAAAGTAGGGTCCTGCCCTATACAGTATACTCAGCAGAAATTTGGGCCTTAGGTGTTGCTGTGGCCACAACACTGTAAGCCCTCACAGGGCCCTGCTGTGAAATATTAGATCAAGAATTGTAATTACATGCCCCTGTTAGACAGGGGCAGAAAAATTGGGCCTTAGGCACTGGTGCTGGAGCCACAACACTGCAACCCCTCACAGACACTCTAGTTGGAATGCAGGAACGAGCCCTGCTGCAAAGTATTGCATCAAAAATTGTAATTACACGCCCCTGTTAGACAGGGGCAGAAAAATTGGGCCTTAGGCACTGGTGCTGGTGCCACAACACTGCAACCCCTCACAGACACTCTAGTTGGAATGCAGGAACGAGCCCTGCTGCAAAGTATTACATCAAAAATTGTAATTACACGCCCCTGTTAAACAGGGGCTGAAAAATTGTGCCTAAGGCACTGGTGGTGGCTAGGGATGAGCTTCGTGTTCGAGTCGAACCCATGTTCGACTCGAACATCGGCTGTTCGGTCCTTCGCCGAATTGCGAACGATATGGGCCGTTCGCGCCAAATTCGTGTGGCGTGTCACGGCCCATAATTCACTGCGGCATCGCAGTGCATTGCTTGCTGATGATTGGCCAAGCATGCACTATGACCCGCATGCTTGGCCAATCACAGCGCCGCCTGAACAGAGAGCCGTAATTGGCCAAAGCCAAGGAGGCTTTGGCCAATTATGGCTCAGGGGATTTAGTACACGCCCCACACTATATAAGGCCGCCTGCACGGCGGCCTTGTGCAGTGTGTTCCGGTGTGCTTAGAGAGAGAGAGAGAGAGTGTCATTTCATTTGAGTTAGCTAGATTAGGCAGGACAGTCAGTCAGTTAGCTGCACTTAAAGTGTATTGTGTATATATATGCATCCCAGGTGTTGCATATATATATATACACTGTATTCAGTTTAGCTAGATCCGTTCCTGTTATCTTCTAGACTATTTACATTTAGTGCAGTGCGTCCTGCTCACAGTGTTCAGCTAGATCTGTTCCTGTTATCTTCCTACTGACAGGCAGGCTTGTCTTGTTACAGTATTTACAGCTACCTAAAGAAAATTACTGGTGTTCTTTTGATACTATTAGTACCACGGTCAGGCAGCTAGACTATTTACATTTAGTACAGTGCGTCCTGCTCACAGTGTTCAGCTAGATCTGTTCCTGTTATCTTCCTACTGACAGGCAGGCTTGTCTTGTTACAGTATATAAAGCTACCTGAAGAAAATTACTGGTGTTCTTTTGATCCTATTAGTACCACGGTCAGGCAGCTAGACTATTTACATTTAGTACAGTGCGTCCTGCTCACAGTGTTCAGCTAGATCCGTTCCTGTTATCTTCCTACTGACAGGCAGGCTTGTCTTGTTACAGTATATAAAGCTACCTGAAGAAAATTACTGGTGTTCTTTTGATCCTATTAGTACCACGGTCAGGCAGCTAGACTATTTACATTTAGTACAGTGCGTCCTGCTCACAGTGTTCAGCTAGATCCGTTCCTGTTATCTTCCTACTGACAGGCAGCTTGTCTTGTTACAGTATATAAAGCTACCTGAAGAAAATTACTGGTGTTCTTTTGATCCTATTAGTACCACGGTCAGGCAGCTAGACTATTTACATTTAGTGCAGTGCGTCCTGCTCACAGTGTTCAGCTAGATCCGTTCCTGTTATCTTCCTACTGACAGGCAGGCTTGTCTTGTTACAGTATATAAAGCTACCTGAAGAAAATTACTGGTGTTCTTTTGATCCTATTAGTACCACGGTCAGGCAGCTAGACTATTTACATTTAGTGCAGTGTGTCCTGCTCACAGTGTTCAGCTAGATCCGTTCCTGTTATCTTCCTACTGACAGGCAGGCTTGTCTTGTTACAGTATATAAAGCTACCTGAAGAAAATTACTGGTGTTCTTTTGATCCTATTAGTACCACGGTCAGGCAGCTAGACTATTTACGGTTAGTGCAGTGCGTCCTGCTCACAGTGTTCAGCTAAACCTACAAGTTAGTGGGGTGCGTCCACCTCACAGTGTTCAGCTAAAGCTACCTGTAGAAGGTTGGTGGTGTTCTCATACTACAGGCAGGCAGTTGATTTTGCTAGCTGCAGTATCAGTACATATATACAGTGGCTTGCGAAAGTATTCGGCCCCCTTGAACTTTTCAACCTTTTGCCACATTTCAGGCTTCAAACATAAAGATATAAAATTTTTATTTTTTGTGAAGAATCACCAACAAGTGGGACACAATTGTGAAGTGGAACGAAATCTTTTGGATTTTTGAAACTTTTTTAACTAATAAAAAAATGAAAAGTGGGGCGTGCAAAATTATTTGGCCCCCTTGCGTTAATACTTTGTAGAGCCACGTTTTGCTGCGATTACAGCTGCAAGTCGCTTGGGGTATGTCTCTATCAGTTTTGCACATCGAGAGACTGAAATTCTTGCCCATTCTTCCTTGCAAAACAGCTCGAGCTCAGTGAGGTTGGATGGAGAGTGTTTGTGAACAGCAGTTTTCAGCTCTTTCCACAGATCCTCGATTGGATTCAGGTCTGGACTTTGACTTGGCCATTCTAACACCTGGATACGTTTATTTGTGAACCATTCCTTTGTAGATTTTGCTGTATGTTTGGGATCATTGTCTTGTTGGAAGATAAATCTCCGTCCCAGTTTCAGGTCTTTTGCAGACTCCAACAGGTTTTCATCCAGAATGGTCCTGTATTTGGCTGCATCCATCTTCCCCTCAATTTTAACCATCTTCCCTGTCCCTGCTGAAGAAAAGCAGGCCCAAACCATGATGCTGCCACCACCATGTTTGACAGTGGGGATGGTGTGTTGAGTGTGATGAGCTGTGTTGCTTTTACGCCAAACATATCGTTTTGCATTGTGGCCAAAAAGTTTGATTTTGGTTTCATCGGACCAGAGCACCTTCTTCCACATGTTTGGTGTGTCACCCAGGTGGCTTGTGGCAAACTTTAGACGAGACTTTTTATGGATATCTTTGAGAAATGGCTTTCTTCTTGCCACTCTTCCATAAAGGCCAGATTTGTGCAGTGTACGACTGATTGTTGTCCTATGGACAGACTCTCCCACCTCAGCTGTAGTTCTCTGCAGTTCATCCAGAGTGATCATGGGCCTCTTGGCTGCATCTCTGATCAGTCTTCTCCTTGTCTAAACTGAAAGTTTAGAGGGACAGCCAGGTCTTGGTAGATTTGCAGTGGTCTGATACTCCTTCCATTTCAAAATGATCGCTTGCACAGTGCTCCTTGGGATGTTTAAAGCTTGGGAAATCTTTTTGTATCCAAATCCGGCTTTAAACTTCTCCACAACAGTATTACGGACCTGCCTGGTGTGTTCCTTGGTCTTCATGATGCTCTCTGCGCTTTCAACAGAACCCTGAGACTATCACAGAGCAGGTGCATTTATACAGAGACTTGATTACACACAGGTGGATTCTATTTATCACCATCAGTCATTTAGGACAACATTGGATCATTCAGAGATCCTCGCTGAACTCCTGGAGTGAGTTTTCTGCACTGAAAGTAAAGGGGCCGAATAATTTTGCACGCACCACTTTTCAGTTTTTTAATTGCTAAAAAAGTTAAAAATATCCAATAGATTTTGTTCCACTTCACAATTGTGTCCCACTTGTTGGTGATTCTTCACAAAAAATTAAAATGTTATATCTTTATGTTTGAAGCCTGAAATGTAGCAAAAGGTTGAAAAGTTCAAGGGGGCCGAATACTTTCGCAAGCCACTGTATATATATATATATATATATATATATATATATCCCAGCTTAGTGCAGCTACAGGCCATTAGTATGTCTGGAAGGCCAAGAAGGAGAGGCAGACAGTCACAAGCCAATAAGAGAGGGCAAGCAGGCTCTGTGTCTAGTGCTGGTCGTGGAGACGGTGCATCCTTATCAGCACGTGGCCATGGGACACGCTTGGCCTTTTTTTCGGCAGCTGGCCGCGTTGAGCCGCAACATGCGGAAGACTTGGTCGAGTGGATGACCAAGCCGTCCTCATCCTCCTCATCCTCTCTCACCCATGCCCAGGGTGCTTTGTCTGGCAAAGCAGCGGCCTCTTCCCTCGGCTCAATGTCATCAGTGACTCCTTCCCTAGCTCCACCATGTCCTCCTGAGGAGTCCCTCGAACTGTTTGACCACAGTGTTGGGTACATGCTCCAGGAGGATGCCCAGCGTTTGGAAGGCTCTGATGATGATACTGAGCTCGATGAAGGCAGTAACATGAGCACGGACAGAGGGGGTGCCCAAGAAGGACAGCAATCTGGCAGTCATGCTCCCCCTGCTGCAGCATACTGCCAGGTTTGCTCCAGTAATGAGGAGGGAGGGGATGATGTGGTCACTGACTCAACGTGGGTGCCTGATAGGAGAGAGGAGGAGGAGGAGGCGGCACATCACCAACGAGGCAGGATGCCCTCCACGGGCCAGCCTAAGGGCAGCACATTGACTGCATCACACCCCAAAGCTCCACATGTGCAGGGCGCTGCAGTCTCTGCACGTTATTCAAAAAGTTCTTTGGTGTGGGCCTTTTTTGAGACGAGTGCATCAGATCGCACCGCTGCTATTTGCAACATATGTCTCAAGCGTATCTCACGTGGCCAAAACATCTCCCACTTGGGTACCACATGCTTGACCAGACATATGTTGACCTGCCATGCAGTTCGTTGGCAAGCGTATCTAAAAGACCCACACCAAAGAACAAAGAGGACCTCTCCTTCCTCCTCATCAGCTGAGATTTCCAACCCCACTAGACCTCCAGTCCTCTCTGAGACCTGCACTGAGAGGAATGAAGGTGTAGAATTAGGTGTGTCACAGCCAAGTACTTGTGGGCAATCTGCTTTTGGTACACCGACGTCAGATTGTACCAGGCAAATTTCCCTGCCCCAGCTGCTGCACCGCCGAAAGAAGTTTGCTCCCAGCCATCCACATGCCCAGCGGTTTAATGCTAGCTTGGCAAAATTGCTAGCACTTCAACTGCTGCCTTTTCAGTTGGTAGACTCTGCCCCCTTCCGTGAGTTTGTGGAATGTGCGGTTCCTCAGTGGCAGGTACCCAAACGCCACTTTTTCTCACGGAAGGCGATTCCGGCTCTCTACTGGCATGTGGAAGGCAATGTCCATGCCTCGCTGGACAGGGCGGTCAGCGGTAAGGTGCATATTACCGCTGACTCATGGTCCAGCAGGCATGGACAGGGACGTTACCTAAGTTTCACGGCGCATTGGGTGACTCTGCTGGCAGCTGGGAAGGATGCAGGACAAGGTGCAGTAGTGTTGGAGGTTGTTCCGCCACCACGCCTCCAAAATGCTAATGATTGTGACACACCTCTCTCCTCCACCCCCTCCTCTTCTTCTTCCTCCATGGCCTCTTCCTCGGAACCAGCGGTACTCCGTAGTCGTTCAAGGGGCTACGCAAGTACGCAGGGCAAAAGATGCCATGCGGTGCTTGAGCTGGTGTGCTTGGGGGGCAGGAGCCACACTGGGGCAGAGGTTCTGTCAGCTTTGCAGGGGCAGGTTCAGAGGTGGTTGACGCCACGCCAACTTAAGGCAGGAATGGTGGTTTGCGACAATGGCTCACGTCCTTAACTTGGTGGTGCAGCGGTTCTTGGGCAGGTACCCGGGCTTACAGGATGTCCTGAGGCAGGCCAGGAAAGTCTGTGTGCATTTCCGCCGGTCATATAATGCCAGTGCTCGGCTGACGGACCTCCAAAAGGAGTTTAACCTGCCCAAGAACCGCCTAATCTGTGACATGCCCACCAGGTGGAACTCAACGTTGGCCATGCTGCAGCGGCTGCACATGCAGCAGAGGGCCATCAATGAGTACCTGTGCGACTATGGCACCAGGACAGGGTCAGGGGAGCTTGTTTTTTTTTCCCCACGCCAGTGGGCCATGATCAGGGATGCATGCACTGTCCTGTCACCATTCGAGGAGGCCACGAGGATGGTGAGCAGTGACAGTGCATGCATCAGTGACACTGTCCCCCTTGTCCACCTGTTGGAGCACACGCTGCGTGGAATAATGGACAGGGCACTTGAGGCAGAACAGAGGCAGGAAGAGGAGGACTTCCTTAGCTCTCAAGGCCCCCTTTATCCAGACAGTGTTCCTGCGTGCCCGCCGATCACACAGGAAGAGGACGAGGAGGAGGAGGAAGAGGAGGAAGATTGTGTCAGTATGGAGGTGGAGCCTGGCACTCAGCATCAGCAGCAGTCTTTAAGGGATCAGTCCCAAGAAACACATGGACTTGTACGTGGCTGGGAGGAGGTGGCTGCGGACGTTGTCGTCCTTAGTGACCCAGAGGACTCCGGACCGAATGCCTCAGCAAACCTACGCTGCATGGCCTCCCTGATCCTGCAAAGCCTGCGTAAGGATCCTCGTATTCGTGGTATCAAGGAGAAGGACCAATACTGGCTGGCAACCCTCCTTGATCCACGTTACAAGGGTAAGGTTGCGGACCTTATCTTGCCATCGCAGAGGGAGCAGAGGATGAAACATCTTCGGGAGGCCTTGCAGAAAGGTCTGTGCAACGCGTTCCCAGAGACTGGGAGGTTACAAACTCCTGTTTCTGGACAACGTGTTGCTGAGGCTTCGGTCAGTCAAAGAAGGAGCGGTGGAGAAGGTGGCCGTCTGACCGATGCGTTCAGACAATTTTTGGGTCCGCAGCCCCAAGGTATGATCGGTTCCAGCAACCATCGCCAGCGTCTGTTTTACATGGTGCAGGAATACCTAGGGGCAAGATCAGACTTGGACACCTTTCCCACCGAAAATCCTCTGGGTTACTGGGTCTTGAGGATGGATCACTGGCCAGAGCTTGCACAGTATGCAATTGAGCTACTGGCCTGTCCTGCATCCAGCGTTCTTTTGGAACGCACATTCAGTGCTGCTGGAGGCGTGGTAACCGATCACAGGGTGCATCTGTCCACCGACTCGGTCGATCGACTGACCTTCATAAAAATGAATCAGTCTTGGATCACCACCAGCTACCAAGCACCTGATGCTGATGTAACCGAATAATTTTTTTTGAAATCTCAGATCCCTTCAAAGACTGCCTATGCTGATGCTGAGTGACTATCCCTGAGTAATTATCCTCTTCCTCCTCAATCATCACGCTGATAGCTTGTAAGAACATTTTTGGTTCTGGGCGCCACCACTAGGGATGAGCCGAACACCCCCCGGTTCGGTTCGCACCAGAACCTGCGAACGGACCGAAAGTTCGCACGAACGTTAGAACCCCATTGACGTCTATGGGACTCGAACGTTCGAAATCAAAAGTGCTCATTTTAAAGGCTAATTTGCATGGTATTGTCCTAAAAAGGGTTTGGGGACCCGGGTCCTACCCCAGGGGACATGTATCAATGCAAAAAAAAAACTTTTAAAAACGGCCGTTTTTTCGGGAGCAGTGATTTTAATGATGCTTAAAGTAAAAAAAAAAAAAGTGAAATATTCCTTTAAATATCGTACCTGGGGGGTGTCTATAGTACACCTCCATACTGACACAATCTTCCTCCTCCTCCTCCTCCTCGTCCTCTTCCTGTGTGATCGGCGGGGATGCAGGAACACTGTCTGGATAAAGGGGGCCTTGAGAGCTAAGGAAGTCCTCCTCTTCCTGCCTCTGTTCTGCCTCAAGTGCCCTGTCCATTATTCCACGCAGCGTGTGCTCCAACAGGTGGACAAGGGGGACAGTGTCACTGATGCATGCACTGTCACTGCTCACCATCCTCGTGGCCTCCTCAAATGGTGACAGGACAGTGCATGCATCCCTGATCATGGCCCACTGGCGTGGGGAAAAAAAACAAGCTCCCCTGACCCTGTCCTGGTGCCATAGTCGCACAGGTACTCATTGATGGCCCTCTGCTGCGTGTGCAGCCGCTGCAGCATGGCCAACGTTGAGTTCCACCTGGTGGGCATGTCACAGATTAGGCGGTTCTTGGGCAGGTTAAACTCCTTTTGGAGGTCCGTCAGCCAAGCACTGGCATTATATGACCAGCGGAAATGCACACAGACTTTCCTGGCCTGCCTCAGGACATCCTGTAAGCCCGGGTACCTGCCCAAGAACCGCTGCACCACCAAGTTAAGGATGTGAGCCAAACAGGGCACATGGGTCATTTGTCCCTGTCGGAGGGCAGAGAGGAGGTTGGTGCCATTGTCGCAAACCACCATTCCTGCCTTAAGTTGGCGTGGCATCAACCACCTCTGAACCTGCCCCTGCAGAGCTGACAGAACCTCTGCCCCAGTGTGGCTCCTGTCCCCCAAGCACACCAGCTCAAGCACCGCATGGCATCTTTTGGCCTGCGTACTTGCGTAGCCCCTTGAACGACTACGGAGCACCGCTGGTTCCCGAGGAAGAGGCCATTGAGGAAGAAGAAGAGGAGGGGGTGGAGGAGAGAGGTGTGTCACAATCATTAGCATTTTGGAGGCGTGGTGGCGGAACAACCTCCAACACTACTGCACCTTGTCCTGCATCCTTCCCAGCTGCCAGCAGAGTCACCCAATGCGCCGTGAAACTTAGGTATTGTCCCTGTCCATGCCTGCTGGACCATGAGTCAGCAGTAATATGCACCTTACCGCTGACCGCCCTGTCCAGCGAGGCATGGACATTGCCTTCCACATGCCGGTAGAGAGCCGGAATCGCCTTCCATGAGAAAAAGTGGCGTTTGGGTACCTGCCACTGAGGAACCGCACATTCCACAAACTCACGGAAGGGGGCAGAGTCTACCAACTGAAAAGGCAGCAGTTGAAGTGCTAGCAATTTTGCCAAGCTAGCATTCAACCGCTGGACATGTGGATGGCTGGGAGCAAACTTCTTTCGGCGGTGCAGCAGCAGGGGCGTGGAAATTTGCCTAGTACAATCTGACGTCGGTGTACCAAAAGCAGATTGCCCACAAGTACTTGGCTGTGACACACCTAATTCTACACCTTCATTCCTCTCAGTGCAGGTCTCAGAGAGGACTGAAGGTCTAGTGGGGTTGGAAATCTCAGCTGATGAGGAGCAAGGAGAGGTCCTCTTTGTTCTTTGGTGTGGGTCTTTTAGATACGCTTGCCAACGAACTGCATGGAAGGTCAACATATGTCTGGTCAAGCATGTGGTACCCAAGCGGGAGATGTTTTGGCAACGTGAGATACGCTTGAGACATATGTTGCAAATAGCAGCGGTGCGATCTGATGCACTCGTCTCAAAAAAGGCCCACACCAAAGAACTTTTTGAATAACGCGCAGAGACTGCAGCGCCCTGCACATGTGGAGCTTTGGGGTGTGATGCATTCAATGTGCTGCCCTTAGGCTGGCCCCTGGAGGGCATCCTGCCTCGTTGGTGATGTGCCGCCTCCTCCTCCTCCTCCTCCTCCTCCTCTCTCCTATCAGGCACCCACGTTGAGTCGGTGACCTCATCATCCCCTCCCTCCTCGTCACTGGAGCAAACCTGGCAGTATGCTGCAGCAGGGGGAGCATGACTGCCAGATTGCTGTCCTTCTTGGGCACCCCCTCTGTCCGTGCTCATGTTACTGCCTTCATCGAGCTCAGTATCATCATCAGAGCCTTCCAAACGCTGGGCATCCTCCTGGAGCATGTACCCAACACTGTGGTCAAACAGTTCGAGAGACTCCTCAGGAGGACATGGTGGAGCTAGGGAAGGAGTCACTGATGACATTGAGCCGAGGGAAGAGGCCGCTGCTTTGCCAGACAAAGCACCCTTGGCATGGGTGAGAGAGGATGAGGAGGATGAGGACGGCTTGGTCATCCACTCGACCAAGTCTTCCGCATGTTGCGGCTCAACGCAGCCAGCTGCCGAAAAAAAGGCCAAGCGTGTCCCATGGCCACGTGCTGATAAGGATGCACCGTCTCCATGACCAGCACTAGACACAGAGCCTGCTTGCCCTCTCTTATTGGCTTGTGACTGTCTGCCTCTCCTTCTTGGCCTTCCAGACATACTAATGGCCTGTAGCTGCACTAAGCTGGGATATATATATATATATATATATATATGTACTGATACTGCAGCTAGCAAAATCAACTGGCTGCCTGTAGTATGAGAACACCACCAACCTTCTACAGGTAGCTTTAGCTGAACACTGTGAGGTGGACGCACCCCACTAACTTGTAGGTTTAGCTGAACACTGTGAGCAGGACGCACTGCACTAACTGTAAATAGTCTAGCTGCCTGACCGTGGTACTAATAGGATCAAAAGAACACCAGTAATTTTCTTCAGGTAGCTTTATATACTGTAACAAGACAAGCCTGCCTGTCAGTAGGAAGATAACAGGAACGGATCTAGCTGAACACTGTGAGTAGGACGCACTGCACTAAATGTAAATAGTCTAGCTGCCTGACCGTGGTACTAATAGGATCAAAAGAACACCAGTAATTTTCTTCAGGTAGCTTTATATACTCTAACAAGACAAGCCTGCCTGTCAGTAGGAAGATAACAGGAACGGATCTAGCTGAACACTGTGAGCAGGACGCACTGCACTAAATGTAAATAGTCTAGCTGCCTGACCGTGGTACTAATAGGATCAAAAGAACACCAGTAATTTTCTTCAGGTAGCTTTATATATTGTAACAAGACAAGCCTGCCTGTCAGTAGGAAGATAACAGGAACGGATCTAGCTGAACACTGTGAGCAGGACGCACTGCACTAAATGTAAATAGTCTAGCTGCCTGACCGTGGTACTAATAGGATCAAAAGAACACCAGTAATTTTCTTTAGGTAGCTGTAAATACTGTAACAAGACAAGCCTGCCTGTCAGTAGGAAGATAACAGGAACGGATCTAGCTGAACACTGTGAGCAGGACGCACTGCACTAAATGTAAATAGTCTAGCTGCCTGACCGTGGTACTAATAGGATCAAAAGAACACCAGTAATTTTCTTCAGGTAGCTTTATATACTGTAACAAGACAAGCCTGCCTGTCAGTAGGAAGATAACAGGAACGGATCTAGCTGAACACTGTGAGCAGGACGCACTGCACTAAATGTAAATAGTCTAGCTGCCTGACCGTGGTACTAATAGGATCAAAAGAACACCAGTAATTTTCTTCAGGTAGCTTTATATACTGTAACAAGACAAGCCTGCCTGTCAGTAGGAAGATAACAGGAACGGATCTAGCTGAACACTGTGAGCAGGACGCACTGTACTAAATGTAAATAGTCTAGCTGCCTGACCGTGGTACTAATAGGATCAAAAGAATACCAGTAATTTTCTTCAGGTAGCTTTATATACTGTAACAAGACAAGCCTGCCTGTCAGTAGGAAGATAACAGGAACGGATCTAGCTGAACACTGTGAGCAGGACGCACTGCACTAAATGTAAATAGTCTAGCTGCCTGACCGTGGTACTAATAGGATCAAAAGAACACCAGTAATTTTCTTCAGGTAGCTTTATATACTGTAACAAGACAAGCCTGCCTGTCAGTAGGAAGATAACAGGAACGGATCTAGCTGAACACTGAGAGCAGGACGCACTGCACTAAATGTAAATAGTCTAGCTGCCTGACCGGGGTACTAATAGGATCAAAAGAACACCAGTAATTTTCTTCAGGTAGCTTTATATACTGTAACAAGACAAGCCTGCCTGTCAGTAGGAAGATAACAGGAACGGATCTAGCTGAACACTGTGAGCAGGACGCACTGTACTAAATGTAAATAGTCTAGCTGCCTGACCGTGGTACTAATAGGATCAAAAGAACACCAGTAATTTTCTTTAGGTAGCTGTCAATACTGTAAAAAGACAAGCCTGCCTGTCAGTAGGAAGATAACAGGAACGGATCTAGCTGAACACTGTGGGCAGGACGCACTGCACTAAATGTAAATAGTCTAGAAGATAACAGGAACGGATCTAGCTAAACTGAATACAGTGTATATATATATATATATATATATGCAACACCTGGGATGCATATATATACACAATACACTTTAAGTGCAGCTAACTGACTGACTGTCCTGCCTAATCTAGCTAACTCAAATGAAATGACACTGTCTCTCTCTCTCTTTAAGCACACCGGAACACACTGCACAGGGCCGCCGTGCAGGCGGCCTTATATAGTGTGGGGCATGTACTAAATCCCCTGAGCCATAATTGGCCAAAGTCTCCTTGGCTTTGGCCAATTACGGCTCTCTGTTCAGGCGGCGCTGTGATTGGCCAAGCATGCGGGTCATAGTGCATGCTTGGCCAATCATCAGCAAGCAATGCACTGCGATGCCGCAGTGAATTATGGGCCGTGACGCGCCACACGAATTTGTCGCGAACGGCCCATATCGTTCGCATTTCGGCTAACGACTCGAACAGCCGATGTTCGAGTCGAACATGGGTTCGACTCGAACACGAAGCTCATCCCTACTTCTCGTATTGAATATACTTGGTGTGATTCTTCCTACAAGTTGCTCTTGATGAAGGGACTTTCTAGGTAGTCCAGAAACGCGTAGGCCCAGTTGGAAGACTACACGAATATACATTCGAATTCTACATCAGTATATTCATATTTTTTATTCTTTATTGTTATATGTGAACTGTACTAGATCTTTTCTATTTTTTGTATACCTGTACCAATAAAATTGTTTTTTACTACTTTTTACTACTTTGTTGCCTTTAAAGTCCCACCAATTTTTTGAGGGGTTATCCTTTTTTCCTTATATTAGGGATAGTGGCAACCTTATGACCTACTTGGATGGTATCCTCTTTCTTATGTTGTTCACGGCAAGAAAGCATGATCCCACCGGTCCCTCCTGGCTCTCAAGTAAGTCTTTCAGCGTGGCTCTCCTGCAGGCTGGTTTGGAATGTCCCAGTAACTGGAGAGCAAATCCCACGGCTGCCAACCAATGTAACGAGCCCCTGCTCAATCCGTTCCACTCTCCCGACACTCCTCTGTGGCTATTGAATCAGATTGCAGATCATCCGATGCTCCGGGAATCGAACTACAGCTAGGTGCCGTTCAAATCCAGTTGTGATAGCTCAGAACAAACACCAGGCAGGCTGTATGTAAGTTGAAACAGGAATCTCACTTTTATTGGATGCACACACACACTTTTATACACAGCAGTTTGAACGCCCCACCCCCAACAACCACTTTCCTATTGGTCAATTGTAAAGTACACTTTAGTCCTCAATTAGGTCCTCTTGGCCATGCAAATGAGGACTTGAAACAGGGTCAGCAGGGAACTAAATAAATTTATTTTTCGGACGAAGACGAAATTCCAAAACGAAATATTTTAGTGTGCACATGTCTACTCTATAGTAGCTGGGTTAAAAGAGGGTGTTAATGAGAGTGATAAAGTAGGTCTGTTTGGCAGTGTGCAGGCCGGAATGGTATTTTTGGAGGGCAGATTTATATTGGCTGAAATCTTGCTGTGACTAAGTTTTATGCCACAGAAGTTCAAGAGCGCGGCTATGTTTTTTGAGGCTCCTGGTATTGTCTGTCTGCCAGGGTTGTAGCGGTCGGGGCCTGATTCTGTGCATAGTGAGGGGGGCAAAGGTATCCAGGGTGGATGACAGTGAACAGTTGTAGACAGAAGTGGCCAAGTTGGGGCACGACAAGGATGAGATTTTGTCGTAGAGACAATTTGTAGCAGAAAAAGAAGAGGAGGGTTAAGATTGCAAAGGTTTCTACGGGTAATAGTTTGGTAGTTGGAGGGCAAGGAGGAGGCAGACAAGGAGAGGGTGAAACTAATAAGGTGGTGATCAGAGAGAGGAAAAAGAATATTGGAGAGGTTGTGTGGAGTGCATAGGTAGGAGAATATGAGGTCAAGGCAGTTGCCAACAGAGTGAGTAGAAGTGCTTGTCCATTGTTTTAGGTCAAAAGAGGAGGTTAGGCTCAGCAGCTTAGAAGTAGCGGGAGTGTTAAGATTAACTGGGATGTTGAAGTCGCCAAGAATGATTGGTGGAATTTCAGAGGGGAGAAAGTAGGGTAGCCAGGAAGAGAAGTTGTCAAAGAAGTTTGATACCGGTCCAGGGGGGCGATAGATCACAGCAATTCTCAATGAAACTGGAGAAAATAGACAAATACAGTGAGCTTCAAATGAGGAGAGTGACAGAGAGGGGGGTGGATGAAGAACCTGAAAATTGCTTTGAGGGGATAGGAGGATTCCAACACCACCTCCTTTTCATCCATTAGGCCTGGGAGAGTGACTCCACAGGAGGCCACCATAGGAGAGAGAAGTAGGAGAAGGAAGGTCAGATTCTTGAATCCAGGTCTCAGTAATTGCAAGTAGGTTCAGGGAGTTTGTGATAAATAGGTCATGGTCGGTGGTGAGTTTGTTACAAACAGAGCGGGCATTCCAAAGGGCACAGGAGAAGGGGAGGCTGGTTCTAGGCTGAAGAGGAATAGTAATGAAATTGTGTGGATTGCGGCTGCTATCAGAGGATGGGGGGTGCTGGGTATGTTGGCCGAAGGTAAATGATGGCGGTCCAGGATTTGGGGAAATATCTCCAGAAGTTAGGACAAGCAGAAGGGTGAGAGAGGTGATATGGGAGTGTGACTTATGTGGGGGGACACGTCCCAGTGTCCTGCAGGTTTTATTGGTATAGGGGTTCAGAAATAGCAGGAGCTGTTACATGCAGTAATAAGGTGAAGACAGGAGTCAGGGTGATGTATATAAGCTGTGGGATGGAGAAGATGGGTGAAGGAGTGAGAATTTAAGAAGAGAGGATGCAACTGTGAGCAGGAAAAGTAGGGAGTGCATGATACAGATACAGAGTGGTGAAATTGAGAGGAAGCCTGAATGAGAGATGAAAAAGTTTGATGGAGAATCAGGTCACCTGTAGTCTGTTTAGTGTTCTGCAGAAGTCTGTTGTAGATTTTCGCTTTGTGCATTCGCTGAAGTGCTGAGCGGAAGTGTAATACTTAATCCAATATGAATACTTTATCTAGGATGATAGTTGCCAATGCAATCCTAGCCTGTGCAAACCCCTGTCTGTGCATCCTCTAGGTAAAATTTATACTGAGTTTGGGTGGGGGTATTGCCAATTAATTAGTCAGGATTGCATAGGAGGAACACATGGCTAACAGAATGAACTTTTCACAACAAGGCTCACTACAAGACACAGCAAGAGAGCAGAAAGGTCACAGCCGTAAAGATAGGAACAGCTCATAATTTAGGTATAGACAATAAGAAAGTAAAATAAACATCACAGTGATATGGACAGAGGTAAAGAATTTGAAGGCAGCATAGATCACCAAAAGCACATACACAGAATTTAGCAAGCAGATCCCAGTTTCAATTAAATGTGGAAGATGTGGTTGAGCTGACACATACACAGAATTGAAAGAGCAGATCCCAGTTTCAATTAAAGGTGGAAGATGTGGTTGAGCTGACACATACACAGAATTTAGCAGGCAGATCCCAGTTTCAGTTAAAGGTGGAAGATGTGGTTGAGCTGACACATACACAGAATTTAGCAAGCAGATCCCAATTTCAATTAAATGTGGAAGATGTGGTTGAGCTGACACATACACAGAATCTAGCAAGCAGATTCCAGTTTCAATTAAAGGTTGAAGATGTGGTTGAGCTGACACATACCTGTAGGAGGGGTAGAGAAGAGTTGTGTTAGATAGTGCTGTGCGGAAGTGTAATAATTAATCCAAAATGAATACTTTATCCAAGATGATAGTTGCCAATGCAATCCCAGACTGTGCAAACCCCTGCCTATATGGCGTTAAACTTGCAGTATCGCACAGAACTATATGGCGTTAAACTTGCAGTAACGCAATGAAATATATGCCGTTAAACTTGCAGTAACGTACAGAACTATATGGCGTTAAACTTGCAGTGAAATATACGGCATTAAACTTGCAGTAACGGGGGCGTAGCTTGGATACGGCTGAGTGAAGTCGCTTTCTGCTTGATCTCCCGACTCCAGACACTACTATCTAGGCTGTTATGCCCTTACCCAGCTCCATTTACTCCGACCACGAGCTACCGTAGGAGCAGTGGCGGAACTACCGCCATAGCGACCCACGCGGGAGCTATGGGGCCCGGGCAGTGCTGTACTAACTGGGTGGCGGGGGCGGTCCGCACCGGGTGGCGCACGCTGGGAGATGTCAGGCGGTGTATGAAACAGTGACAACAGGTAGGCATGGTAGCGGCAGCGGCGATGTGCGCAGGGAGATCCCAGTTCAGGTGGACTGACCCATTGGGCAAAAATATAGGGATGTCGGCTGTACTTGACACACTGCTGTGCATTCTACAGTACGTTCTAACAGCCAAGCGAGTACAACTCCTCCCCCCCTCCACAGAAATGGAAGAGGCCGCATCGGCTCTGCCCCCTCCCTTCCCTCTGTTTCTGTGTCACCAAGCTCCGTGCAGCCCGTATGCTGTGTCTCAAAGGAATGTGGGGGCGGGAACGTTTACACAAGTAGCCGACAGCTACAGAAGCAAATGTGAGCATCCTGGGAACATCCAAGTGAGTTAGAAGCACTGTCAGTGTCCAGATTCTGCCCTCTCTCTCTCTCTCTCTCTCTCTCCCAAATCTTTTTCTCTCCCCCTCTTTCCTCTGATGTCCTCCAGCAGAATTAACTCTATCCAAAGCATTTTCTTTTAACCAGCCCATACTAATAGTTGGCCACATCATGTTTCTTTAGCCAGGGTTTTCACTAGTGCGATCACAGACATTACATGTGATTCGCACCACATTGCTGTACAAATCACATGCGATGTCTGTGCAATGTAAGTCCAGCCATACAAACTTATGGCTGAAATCACATTGCATTCGCTCCAAAATGGTGCAGGACCCTTTTTTCGTTCCGCACTGGAATCGGATCACATTGGTGTTCACACCTATGCGATCCCATTCCTGCACTATTTTACAGTTCGCACTGCGATCTGCAAACTGATCTGCGGATGTCATTAACTTTACATTGACACCCATATCAGTTTGCAAAGGGCAGTGTGATTGCCGGCAAGCGACATGCAGTGCAGGAATCCGCAGTAGAATTGTGCTGATTCCTGCATCGCATATATGTGAACCAGGACTCAAGTGGGTTCACACTGATGCACTGTAATTCAGTTGCAGTACAGGTGTATACACAGTTTTCCCTCATTTAACTCCATTTTCACTACAGTCCCACAGACTTCTATTAGGTTACACATTTTTGCAACATTTTCTGAAAGCGCACCAAATGTCCTCCTATACCGCAACTTTGGTGTGCTTTCAGAAAACACAGTGACATTATACAAACAAATAGAAGACTGTGGGACTGCAGCTAAAAAAATTAGGATAAAATGCAGAAAAACTGCGTATACCCCAGCACTGCGCCAAACTCCAGGACACCAGTGTGAACCCAAAGGCTTCAGGGTGCATGGTGCTGTGTAATGTAAAGGGGTTCAGATGTGCAGGGGGTTGTGTAATGTAAAGGGGTTCAGATGTACAGGGGGTTGTGTAATGTAAAGGGGTCCAGATGTCCAGGGGGTTGTGTAATGTAAAGGGGTCCAGATGTCCAGGGGGTTGTGTAATGTAAAGGGGTCCAGATGTCCAGGGGGTTGTGTAATGTAAAGGGGTCCAGATGTGCGTGGTTGTGTAATGTAAAGGGGTCCAGTGGTGCAGGGGGTTGTGTAATGTAAAGGGGCCCAGTGATATAGGGGGTTGTGTAATGTAAAGGGGTCCAAATGTGCAGGGGGTTGTGTAATGTAAAGGGGTCCTGTGAAGGGACATCATTTTCGGCACATGAGGAGGCTCTGGAGTCTGGACAGGAGGTAGGGAGTGGCAGACTGTCATCTGTTTTGCACTGTTTTGCTATTTTTGTGGGGGGGGGGGGGGGGGGGGGGGGGCATACAACATTTTGCTATGGGGCCCTGTGATTTCTAGTTACGCCCCTGCGTAGGAGAGGCAAATTCAGGGGATCCTCTAAGCCTATTCCAGCGACCCAGATTGACCTTTTCCTAAAGGAAAGAACCAGAGCAGCTCCGGGGGCCCGCACAGTAGCAACACATGGCTCTGCTGAGCCCGCGACCTCATCTTCTGCAGTAATGGCGTCCTCACAGAACACGTAAACAAACAAACAAGATATTTGGGGGGCACACCTTCTCATTAAAGCTGGTGCAGCCATAAGACCATACAATAGAAGAAAAATATTACAGTGCACACATGCAAACAAAAAAACATTCACCTCCAGCAAAGCTAGTTTAAAAACACCTAAACATTCTCAAAAAGACATTTTCAAAAATATGGGGATTTGGTCACACCATATTGCTATATGGTGCTAAGCCCACTTCCTGCGACAAAGTACCCCATGATTAGTGGGTCCTACACTATCCATAGATTTGTGAGATCCTGCTTCTCTGAACCATGAGAGCTACACTCTTCTAAATGGGAGAATCTTGAGGTCTCCACCTATGACACAAGTGGACACTAATGAGAGGTACTTAATGAGGGAATAGGGTGCTCCTATCCCGAAAAGGATTTGGTCAGAATTCATACAATACACAAACAAGATATTTGGGGGGCACACCTTCTCATTAAAGCTGGTGCAGCCATAAGACCATACAATAGAAGAAAAATATTACAGCTCACACATGCAAAAAAAAAAAACATTCACCTTCAGCAAGGCTAGCTTAAAAACACCTAAACATTCTTAAAAAGACAATTTCAAAAATATGGGGATTTGGTCACACCATATTGCTATATGGTGCTAAGCCCACTTACTGCGACAAAGTACCCCATGATTAGTGGGTCCTACACTATCTATAGATTTGTGAGATCCTGCTTCTCTGAACCATGAGAGCTACACTCTTCTAAATGGGAGAATCTTGAGGTCTCCACCTATGACACAAGTGGACACTAATGAGAGGTACTTAACGAGGGAATAGGGTGCTCATATCCCAAAAGGATTTGGTCAGAATCCATACAATACACAAACAAGATATTTGGGGGGCACACCTTCTCATTAAAGCTGGTGCAGCCATAAGACCATACAATAGAAGAAAAATATTACAGCGCACACATGCAAAAAAAACATTCACCTCCAGCAAGGCTAGTTTAAAAACACCTAAACATTCTCAAAAAGACATTTTCAAAAATATAGGGATTTGGTCACACCATATTGCTATATGGTTCTAAGCCCACTTACTGCGACAAAGTACCCCATGATTAGTGGGTCCTACACTATCCATAGATTTGTGAGATCCTGCTTCTCTGAACCATGAGAGCTACACTCTTCTAAATGGGAGAATCTTGAGGTCTCCACCTATTTTTTTTGCATGTGTGCGCTGTAATATTTTTCCTCACCGAACACGTGTCTGCACTCTCGGACGGGGTATCCCAGCCCTCCTGGACTCTTCGCCCAGCAGTCAGTCCGGTGGGGATCCTCCTACACAACCATCTGGGGATGACTCCGACATCCAAGCCCTGCTGCGGGCTCTCCCCACCAAGGCAGACATGGAGGCATTAGTGCGGAGGGTGGAGGAGCAGCCCTGCCGAGACCTCCAGGAGATACGCACAGAGGTAAATGCTGTTGACGACAGACTAACCAGGGAGGAGGGGGCGAGGGGAGCCATGGAGGCCCGGATGGCATGTGGACCGGCCCCGCGATGTAATCTGCCATCTACATTGCTATGGTATCAAAGAACAGATCATTAAAGCGGCACGGCTTAGCGGTCCTGTGGACTTTGATGGGGCTCGCATCTATCTGGATGTGTCCCGGGCAACCCTACAGAGGAGAGCAATGCTGAAGCCGCTGCTTGAAGCACTATGCAGAGCTGAGCTGCCATACCGATGGGGTTCCCCATCCGGTTGACCATCCACAAAGGGAATGACTTGTTCACCCTATGGTGCTATGCTGATCTTCCAGACCTGTTCAACTTCCCAGAGATGGATCTGATCCCACTGCGGGACTGGCTGAGTCCTCTGCCGGGCAGAGAAGTCCGATCGGCACCCCAGGCTGCCCTCCCAGGCCTCCCGCGCCGATCTTCCAGGCGCAGATGAAGAGAGCCCATTCCGATCAGGAGGGGCGACCCGGAGCCTTGATCTTGATTTTGACCTGAGGATCAATGGTGGCTTTTTGTTGTACGCTCAGCCCCCCCTCCCTTGCTGCACAAGGCACCCCTTTTTCTCACCCAAAGCCCTGGGGAGGCTCCCCCACACCCTCTATCCGAAAGACTTAGTTACAAGGCAATACGGACATACTTCTCATGGTAAATTACACTCCAACTCCCGCCAGATGCCCGTCACCTTTTGCTTCAAATAGAACACTGGGGGTAACCATATTCACGCTGCGATGCTTCTATACCTGGGGGCATGGCAGAGAGATTTGTATGATTGTCAAATGCCATAGCAGGGTAAACTCTGAGAGGTATGTGGGGTGAGTACTTCTGGTTGTATAGTTAACCACATGTATGGAGGGCTCTCCCACTCCCTGTCTCCTCGCAGCACTGGACAGTCCTCACCATCTCCCAATGCTTGCTCCACTAGAGACGGTGACAGGTATGCAAACTACTGGAGCACGTATCACGATGTGATCAGCCCTGCTCGTTGGATCGAAATCTTCCTCCCAACATTCTAGTCATAAACTGTTTTGCCAGACGTCATTATCACTGGGTGCTAGGCGGGCGGGGGGTGGTTGGAGGGGGGATGGGATATCGTGCTGGGACAGGATATGTTTTAGAAGTGTGGTAAATGTGTAGACATGTTTGATGTGGCTGCCCAGCCCAGCCCACAGGTTGTCCATGTTTTGCCCTGGGTGGAGCGGGGTTGACCTTGAGATCACGTAATACTCACTTTGTACCATCGGTCCTGGCTGCTGTCCGGGGCGGGTCCCCCCTACCCCCCTGCGGGGGCCCCTCCGGTTGATGAGGGTTGCCAAATCTGCAAGGCCACCGGTGCTGGGCTGGGCGGCCACAGGAAATCATTACTGTATCTGGGGGAGCCACGGTCCGATAGGGGGACGGGGTGGGCGATAGTCGCTGCTTCTTAAAATATTCCCCGTGGGTGGCTGAAATAAAACTGACACGCCGGCCTGCCAGCTTTGTAGCTCCCCGACTCACTGCATAGTATCATTAGCACACAAGGTGGGGCTGCAGGGTTGTGGCAGGAGGGTTGGGCTACAGGTATTGCTATTTGCTACCAACGATTTTTTGGTTTGGTTAAGATTTCTTTTTTCCTTATTGATCGCTCAGAAATATTTGCATTTATGCCCCATGCTGCTGTGTCCATGTGTTACCCATAAGGGGACTAACCCCTGCCCTCTAATAGCCCGCTCCGGTGGATCGGCGCTGGGGGCTCCTTTTGGGAACCCTCCGGTGATGCTCTCCACTGGGTGGGAAGGTGTTCAACTGCAGGCTGCATCGGCTTTCCCTTAAAAGAGTCCGCCAGCCGTCACAGTTATCTGGTTTTTCTTTTACTTATACTGTTAGTTTTCAATTAGTTGAGTCTGGATAGGGAGCTCCTGATCCCTGTTGTATCCAACGACCTACCCCACATAGGACAGCACCTCACCGGAGGTTCAGCTTGGGAACCCGTGGGGAGCATTGAGACAAGGTCTCTTCTATGCCTGGGGCGTATTAGTCGTTAAGGACTGCCGACTCTTCGGCAACCCTAACCCTCTTCTTTTTCCTTTTTTTCCATCTCCCTCCCCCCCGCTTTTTCTCTCCCCCCCCCCCTCTTTTTCCTTTTTTTTTTGCCCTTCTCATCTCTCTCTCCTCCTCCAGTCCCTGTTGTTACCATGGGCCCACCGGAGCCTCTTAGACTCTTGTCAATCAACGTTAAGGGGCTGAACAACCCAGAGAAACGCTCCATGGTGCTATCCAACCTGAACAGTCTGAAAGCCCACGTCTGCTTCCTCCAGGAGACCCATTTTCAGGCCGATAGGACACCGAGACTCCGAGATTGATTCTTTTCGGTGGCTTATCATGGATACTCCTCCGACTCCAAGTCCAGGGGGGACAGTATTTTGATACATTCCACGACTCCATGGGTACTGCGTGACCAGTGGAGCGATGATGATGGTCGAGCCCTGTTTGTGAAGGGGACCCTGGGCAGTACCCTGGTAACACTGGTAAACCTTTACCTCCCCAATTCGGGCCAGGTGGGATTCCTGGAATCACTCTGACCAAGTTACATGACTTTGCCAAGGGGGCAGTGATTCTGGGAGACATGAATTTTACCATGGACCCTGCTCTAGATGCATCCAAGCAAACTTCGCAAACCTCTTATGCTGCGCTTAAACGATTGAAGAAGAACTTATACGCCTTTCATTTGGTGGATGTCTGAAGGGTCTTGAATCCGTCTCAAAGAGATTACACGTTTTACTCGCATCCCCACGGCTCATACACCAGAATCTCTTCATGCTGCCTCAATCTCTCCTTTCAAGGGTGCGATCCGCTTTTATAGGATCCATTACTTTTTCGGATCATGCTCCGGTCTTTCTGGAGATAAACTTACTACCCCCTTCGCCCAAACAATGGCATTGGCAGCTTAACGACTCCTTGATCCAGACTTCTGAGGTCATGGAGGAAGTGTCCAGGGAACTGAGAAACTTCTTTTCTTCAAATGTAAACTCAGACAGTGCGCCCCTGATGGTTTGTGAGGCCCACAAGTGTCCCATCAGGGGCCTCCTGATAAAGATTGGATCCCGCCTCAAGAAGGATAGAGCTCAGCAAACTCTTGATCTCTAGCCAAAATTAGGGACCTGGAGCCAACCATAAACAATCCCTAGCCTCCAGGGCGTTGGTGGACCTCACTATCTTGAGGGACCAATTGCGGTTCCTGGCCTTAGACAGGGCCAAGACCATCATCGCTAAATGTAAACGTACGTTCTACGAACATAACAACAAATGCAGAAAATTACTAGCGCGAGCCCTGAGGGCACAATGAGCGCAAGCTTTTATTCCTGAGCTCATGGGGGACAGCAACCCCAAGGCGCATACCACAGACGAGATTGCAGACCAGTTCTGCAAATACTATTCATCTTTCTATAATCTGCCGCGCCAGTCCTCGGAGCGGGAGAAGTCCCATGAGCTGGAGGCCATACATTCAAAAGTCGGGCCTGCCCCGGCTATCAGACGAGGCATTGGAGGCCTTGGATACTCCCCTCTCCGGAGAGGAAGTGTCACTAGCCATAACCCAAATGCAAAGCGGTAAGGCTCCGGTCCCGATGGTTACTCACTCCTTTACTACGTGACATATGGGGATATCCTGTTCCCACATTTTCTGGCAGCCTATAATGACGTCGGGGAGGGAGTCATTCTCCCCGTGGACACAGTGCGGGCCTTCATCGCGGTGATTCCTAAAGAGGGAAAAGATCCCCTTCATTGCCAAAACTATAGACCAATATCCCTCCTCAACGTTGATTTAAAGATTTTTACCAAGGTCCTTTCAATGCATTTTGACGGAGTACATCCCTTTACTTATCCATTCGGACCAGGTAGGTTTTGTACCCTCGAGGGAGGCGAGGGACAACACTACGAAGGTGATTAACCTTCTCTACACAGCTAAGACACGGGGAACTCCAATGCGTCTCCTCTCGACCGATGCCGAAAAGGCGTTTAATAGGGTGCACTGGCCCTTCTTGTTTGAAACTCTCCGCCAAGTAGGACTAAGTCAGAGGATGATGAACTGGGTGCAGGCCATCTACTCCCGTCCCTCAGCTCAAGTGAAGGTGAATGGCCACCTCTCATCCCCCTTCGTTATAACGAATGGGACAAGGCAGGGTTGCCCCCTGTCACCTCTGATATTTATCTTGACTCTCAAACCCTTTCTCCGTACGATTGGAGATAATCCTGACATATCAGGCCTTCACCTAAGTAACACATTATGCCCAAAAATTACGGCTTTTGCCGATGACTTATTATTTTTTATAACCAATCCTTTGGTATCCATACCAAACTTGCTGGCAGAATTAAAGAAATATGGAGCTTTGTCCTTCTTCAAGGTGAACTACTAAAAATCTGAGGCGCTAAATGTTTCAATGCCAGCCTCCCTGGACACTCTGCTGAGAGCAGACTTCCCTTTTAAATGGGCAGAGTCTTACATTAAATATCTCGGCATCCTTCCACCCAGTAGGATGGAGGATATTTTTATTATCAACTTTCCCCCACTCTTGACGGCCATAAAAAAAGACCTGCAGTCTTGGCACAAGGGTATGTTTTCTTGGCTTGGACTTTGTAGCATAATAAAAATGAATATCATGCCCAGGCTACTATATCACTTACAGGCCCTCCCAGTGCGGATCCCTAATACCTTCCTTAAAGCGGTTGTATAGTCTTTTTTTTTACTTTTACCTACAGGTAAGCCTATAATAAGGCTTACCTGTAGGTAAAAAAAAATATCTCCTAAACCTGTACGGTTTAGGAGATATTCCTCTTGCTATGAGCCGCTGACTGCAGCGTCGCATGCGCACAGGGGATTCTTGGCTGAAGGCCCGGCGACTGCCGGACCTTGCCGGGAAAGAAATCTCCCGCGCATGCGAGGGAGTGATGACTTCGCGGCTCCAGCCACTCACAGCGCTGGAACCGCGATACCCTGAAGACACGCCGAAGCAACATGTCAGCTACCTCGGCGTGGATCAGGTAAGATACCGACGCCTCGTTCTAAGGTAAGTATTTCATAATGAGCTAGTATGCAGTGCATACTAGCTCATTATGCCTTTTGCTTTACAGGGGTAAAAAAAAAAAATTTCAGCGGGTATAAAACCGATTTAAAGCAGCGAATAAAGCTCTAGTCGCATTCATCTTGGCCTATAAACCTCCACGTTTGGCTCAGTCGATTTTATGACTGCCGAAACTGCTGGGTAGAATGGCCCTACCCGACGTGAATTTCTATCACGTGGCATGTCATTTGATGGGAATTTTAGACTGGTGTTGTCATGAATCTAAACAATGGGTTCAAGTGGAACGTCTCTTGACAAGAACGGGGCTGGAGGTTCTGTCGTGGTGTCGGACGAATCTACCAAGCAATGCCTTGGACCACTCCACGTGGGAGAGACATGGCAGATAGCCCAAAAATCTTTTTGCGACCATTCAATTGCGCCCATCCCCTCACCGATCATCCCTGTAATTGGAAACCCAGCTTTTAGCCCGGGAGTCACTGACCCCTGATTCCAGGAGCTGAAAGAGGTCGGAAGATGCCAGCTGCGCCACTTCATCAGCAACGGAAAGTGGTTGTCCAGAGAAAACATCAGGGAAGTCCCTCTCTTGGGAGCTCTGTCCTTCTGGCAAAAAATCCAGCTAGCTCATTTTGTGGGATCACAGTCCTACCCGCACCATTTGGTAGAATCTTGACCACCTTTGAGCTACTATGCTCGGAACAGGAGCCAGTGCGCCATACGGTGTCTTTGGCCTACTAATTGCTCATTGCTCCCCCCAAGGGGTCCAGACCCCCTTATATTGAAAATGAGATTTGGGGCTTCTGTTAACGGATAGGCAAGTGGTGAGATTGTTTCTCTTTACATGCAAGACCTCTATATGCGCTAACCACCAGGAGGCAGGGTTTAAGGTCCTAAGGCCCAGGACCCCCGCATTCTTTCTCTTAAACCATCATGATATCCCGAACAAGGCCTATAAGAAATCCATTCTACCTCACCTGTTCACAGCGGCAAAGAGCTGCATTCCCCTGTTCTGGAAGCGGTCTGGCTGAAAAAAATAGCTAAAATTAACAAAATGGAGGATCTGGTAGCCACAGAGAGGGGTCTCGGTGAGCAGTTCCATTAGAAGTGGTTCTTTTGGCACGAGTTTGTCTACTCGGAGGAGTATGCAGGGCTGATGACCTAATTTTGTTGTGAATAGATACACCTAAGTGAAACACCCGGACATTGGTGAAGGGACTGGAGGAAGGTTCTTTTACCACTTACCAAAGCTAAATTATATTAATCCCCCCCTCCTTTTTTTTTCCTCTCCCACCCCCCCCCCCCATCCCTATTCTCTCTCCCTTCTTCTTTCTTTTCCCTGCCTCCACCCTCTACCTCATTTTCTCTTCCTTTTTCTCTTTTCATACTGTCTTTCTAGCTATATTTCATGGCGTGTTGACCCTAGGGTCACATTCACCTCCCTTTTCCATTATTAATAATCGGGTGTGTATCATCTCAAATTTATGAAATATAGCTAATTTACGGACTCCAAAGTCTACCACCAGGTTTAACGTTTATATGCTTTATTACCTCTTGCACCATGATATATGAGTAATTGGTATGACTCCTTGTGAACTACTGTATAAACATTGTTGTATTTTTTCTGTGCCACTGTATATCTTTTTCCTAAATAAAGAATTTATTAAAAAAAAAAAAAACTTGCAGTAACGCACAGAACTATATGGCGTTAAACTTGTAGTAATGCAATGAAATATACAGCGTTAAACTTGCAGTAACACACAGAACTATATGGCGTTAAACTTGCAGCAATGCACAGAAAAAAAAACTGTGTTAAACGGTCACTACACTCACACTGACTGAACTATCCCTACATTCACACTAATGTAAAGATGAATGATGGTCACACTACACTCACAATGACTGAACTATCCCTACACTGACACCAATGTAAGGATGAATGGTCACATTACGCTCACAATGAATGAACCATACCTACATTGACACTAATCTAAAGATGAATGGTGGTCGCACTATACTCACAATGACTAAACTATCCCTACATTAACACTAATGTAAAGATGAATGGTCGCACTACACTCACACTGAACTATCCCTAGATGCACACTAAACCTCTATATTCTACTGACAATAGAATCAGAATAGCACACTATAGCACACTAAATTTCTAATAGCACTGAGCAGAGCCCTGTTCTATCTCTCTCCACGCCGCTATCACACTACAAATGGCCGCTATAGAAAGAATACTTTTATAGTGTGGAGCAGGATTAAGAGCAATGAGCCATGATTAGATATTCATCATGACAACATCCAATCATGGCTCTGACAGTGCTCTGTGCCCTGACTGGGCGCAGCTTTCATTGCTTCAGCCAATCAGGGCTTTCAATGCACTGTGCAGCGGTGCAGTGCATTGTGGTCGTTTGGTGGACCGAACAAACGGTCAAACGACCCTATAATTCGGTTGTTCGGAGAACTTCCGAACAGCCATGCTCGGTCCGAAACCTTTCGATCCTCCTTACTCATGTCAATTAAACAGAGTACGAGAACTGTTGCCGACTATGCTATTGAAATGTGTACTCAGTAGAGGTTGGTTGGAACAATGAGGCTCTCGTGGCTGTCTTTTCCTATGGCTTCTCTGATATTAAAGATGAGATTGTGGCTCAAGATATACCTTGGAGCCTTGAGTAGTTGATCTCGTTTGCCATTCTCATTGATACCAGACTCTGAGAGAGCGCTTCCTTTAAGGAATGCTTGCCTCCCTCACCTCCCGTCCTCTAGTGAAATAAAAACTAGGGATGAGCTTCGAGTTCTCATCTTCGACTCGAACATCGGCTGTTCGCAAGTTCGCCGAACAGCGAACAATTTGGGGTGTTCGCGGCAAATTCGAAAGCCGCGGAACACCCTTTAAAGTCTATGGGAGAAATCAAAAGTGCTAATTTTAAAGGCTTATATGCATGGTATTGTCATAAAAAGTATTTGGGGACCTGGGTCCTGCCCCAGGGGACATGGATCAATGCAAAAAAAAGTTTTTAAAACGGCCGTTTTTTCGGGAGCAGTGATTTTAATAATGCTTGGTCTGGTATGGATTTTAAGGGGAACCCTGAGCCAAAATTGGTCTGGTATGGATTTTAAGGGGAACCCTGAGCCAAAATTTTAAAAAAATGGCGTGGGGTTCCCCCAAAAATCCATATCCTTATCCGAGCACACAACCTGGCAAGCCGCAGGAAAAGAGGGGGGGCGAGAGAGCGCTCCCCCCCACCCTCCTGAACCGTACCAGGCCATATGCCAAAGCACCTTGTCCCCATGTTGATGAGGACAAGGGCCTCATCCCCACAACCCTTGCCCGGTGGTTGTGGGGGTCTGCGGGTGGGGGGCTTATCAGAATCTGGAAACCCCCTTTAACAAGGGGACCCCCAGATCCTGGCGCCCCCCCTGTGTGAAATGGTAAGGGGGTACTACCATTTCACAAAAAAAGTGTCAAAAATGTTAATAATCACAAGAGACAGTTTTTGACAATTCCTTTATTTAAATGCTTCTTCTTTCCATCTTCTTTCTTCTATCTTCCTTCGGTTTCTTCCTCCATCTTCTTCTTCCTCCGATCCTCTGCTTCTCTTCCGGAATCTTCCTCCGCGGCGTCTTCTTCCCTTCTTCGTTCTCGGGCCGCTCTGTATCCATGATGGGAGGCTCCCGCAGTGTGACGCTTCTCGTCTTCTGACGGTTCTTAAATAACGGATGGCGGGGTCACCGGGTGGAGAAGAAGAAGAAGATGGAGGAAGAAACCGAAGGAAGATAGAAGAAAGTAGATAGAAGAAAGAAGATGGAAAGAAGAAGCATTTAAATAAAGGAATTGTCAAAAACTGTCTCTTGTCATTTTTAACATTTTTGACAATTTTTTGTGAAATGGTAGTGGTACTTTTGTACCCCCTTACCATTTCACACAGGGGGGGGGGATCTCTCGTCCCCCCTCTTTTCCTGCGGCCTGCCAGGTTGTGTGCTCGGATAAGGGTCTGGTATGGATTTTTGGGGGGACCCCACACCATTTTTTTTTAATTTTGGTGCGGGGTTCCCCTTGAAAACCCATACCAGACCTGAAGGGTCTGGTATGGATTTTGAGGGGGACCCCCACGCCTTTTTTTAAAAAAATGTTGGCGTGGGGTTCCCCTTAATATCCATACCAGACCTAGAGGGCCTGGTATGGAATTTAGGGGGGACCCCCACGCCTTTTTTTTTAAAATTTTGGTTCGGGGTTCCCCTGTGGGGAAATCCCATGCCGTTTTTATCAATGAAGTTTTATGCGTATTGTAGGACCGACAATTCATATAGCCGCGAGTACTTTTAAATAGACTTTTTTTCCTTTGAAATGTCATTTTGCTGTCAGACTGTTCTAAACACGGGAAACATGCACCCCTTTACAGGCATACTATAGACACCCCCCAGGTACGAAATTTAAAAGAATATTACACTTTTATTGTTTCACTTTAAGCATTATTAAAATCACTGCTCCCGAAAAAACGGCTGTTTTAAAAACTTTTTTTTTGCATTGATCCATGTCCCCTGGGGCAGGACCCAGGTCCCCAAACACTTTTTATGACAATAACTTGCATATAAGCCTTTAAAATTAGCACTTTTGATTATTCATGTTCGAGTCCCATAGACTTTAACGATGTTCACATGTTCAAATAAATTTTTTGCCTGTTCTGGTGCGAACCAAACAGGGGGGGTGTTCGGCTCATCCCTGGTAGAAACCATGCAGCTGGGCTTCACACGTCTCTCTGCCAAAGAGAGGGCCTTTTGGAGAATGAACAGATTGTGCCTTTACTGTGACCAAGAAGGTCACTTATTGAAGTCTTGTCTAACTCGTGTGGGAAATGCCAATACCTGAAGTCCTGTAGGGGAAAGACTTTAGGTGGCATCTTTGGGTCCCCAGCTATCCGGAAAGATAATTATTACCAGGGGATCCGCGCTTTAGGATGTTGAAAACTGCTGACCCCCTATAAACAGGTAACACCTAGGTGAAACCCAAACAACGATAAAAAACTAAAAAATAGGGAATGGCGCTGTTATAAAAATAGTAAATATGTATGAGTACAATGACTAATCTTTCCTGTTAAGGATATAAAGTGGCAGGTGCTAGATATGTGCAAAAAAACTATGAACAATATGCGTATGATAGTTAGAGTTCAATCACTGAACCCAAAAATGTGAGTGGAAAACACACAAAAAAACAAGTGACATATGCTTATAAATCTCATAGATATTGATCCTTTATAGTAAGAGTCTAAAGTGGCAGGTGCAAAGGTATAATAAACATGTTTAAAAATTATATTATATAAATCAATGTGCAATTAAAAATATATACCGGTAATATGTAAATCAATGTGCAATTGAAAAAACAGCAATAATTCAATTAATCAGCCAGCTGGGTATTGTGTAAAGACATATATAATGTGTTAATCTAGTAAAAACAAAATTAGAATGTCCATAAAGGTGACGTAGTGTTCCATCCAATATGTTTGAAATCCTCTTTTGCAATGGGATATAGGTGAAAAGTGCAGAAATTGGTGGCAATATTCCCCTTATGTGTTTGCACTCACCGGAGCGCCCTACCCCTGCAGGGGTGCGAGCGCAAAGTGTTGATCCCAAGGTGCCGATGTCCTTCCAGCTCCCAGCAACACGGCTCAGGGTCATCCACAGACAGGGAAGGAGGGAGGGGAGAAAACTCTACTATCTCCTGATTCAATGAAGTTCCCGGCCAGGCATCCACATGATGTATTTCATAAAAAAGAAAAGGTAGTCCACATAGCGTAACTCTGTCTCACTCGTTTATTAGAAGTAAAAGAAGTATCCAAGGAATAGACTTTAAAAGTTTAAAAAGGGGAGAGGGAGCTCGCAGGCTCTCGTACTCTCCAAACGACGCGGGGAAGCAACGCTACCCTGATTTGCCGCTTGTATTCCACCGGTCGTATGTCCGGAACCACGATATCTGGATATGACATAATGCGTGTCAAGATAGTCCCGCCTTACGCGTTTCATCACACGGAAGTCATCTGAGGCGATGCCATCTTGAGATACCCCACGCTTTATATCTTGGGTATAGTCATCACTACAGCCAGTCCCTCGCCAAGTGCTACAAACGAGCAGTAAGCGGGTCCAGTCAGAATATGCCAAATAGATCACCAGGAGAATGTGAACCTGAATACCATTATTCAAATAGCTCCATCTGAATTAAGGAAAGAGTATCCCCACATAAAGGTCTAATACCAACCCTCCTTAGGTGCCATCTAGTGGTGTAGGTCAAAAAAATGTTTGTATGAAATGGCAGTCATGAAAAACCTGGTGCAATCCAGATATTACCTTGTAAAATTATATAACATGATAAAAAATAAATAAAATAAAGATGGATATATACCAGTATTAATAAATATAGACATATTATAGGGAAAATATATTCTAATATGCCAAAAAATCCCAAGAGAATATATCAAGGCTAAGTAAATAAAATGATAAAAATAAAAATGAAAAATGAAAATAAAATAAAAATAAAAATATAGAATAAAAAATGAAAATGAAAATAAAAAGGAAGACGTTGGAAAGAAGTGAATACCTATCCCTATTACAATAAATATATATAGGAATATAGTAACAGCTCATAATGTATATAAGAGTGAATGAATGAGGAGTAAAGAAACCAGTATGAGGAAAAAGTAACTTACTTTCTGTGTGCTATATTGGAATATATCCAAAATTGTGTAAAAAATGAGGACATAAACCCTTACTTCCAACTACAGATAAAAACCTCATTATTAAAAATTAGATAAAAAACAATTAAGATCAATGTCCACGTTTAACCCTCTGGGTACCAGACTCCCTAGGCGGTATATCCACTTAGTTTCGTTCTGGGACACTTTTTTTCTTTTATTTCCACCCCATCCAGGGATCTCTGTTGTGGAACTCATCAAAATGCCTGGAAAGGTTATGTTTTGGGAAACCTTTTTTAATATTATTTATATGTTCTCTAATTCTGAGAAAAAGAGGCCTAGTGGTTCTTCCCACGTACTGTAATCGACAGGGACATTCAATCACATATGTGGCATGGGTACTGTCACAAATGATCAATTCCTTAATTTGGTACTTTTTTCCAGACCTAGATTTGAAAGATATCTTTTTCCTTGGCTGTTTTTTGCTCACATGGCAGGGTAGGCATTTTTGGCACCTATAAAAAGCTTTCATCTGCGGGAACAGTTTTATAGTTTTAGGTGGGTCGACCACATTGTGTACCAGCTGGTTGTATAAGTTAGGGGCCTTTTTGTAAAAGCTTCTTTGAGTGTATCTTTGCTAGGACTCTATCTTATTTCAGAATCGGCCAGTATTTCCTAATGATGTGTTCAACCGAATGGTATTGGTTGTTGAATCTGGTGATGAAAGCCATTTTAATTCGGGAGGAATCTATTGTCTTTCTCTTTATTTTTCAATAAGGAATTTCAATCCAAACCTCCTACCTCCATCTTCTGCTTCATAAGGGACTCCCTTTGGTACCCTTTATCAACAATTTTTTAAATCAAAGTGTCTGCCTGCACATAATAGTCGTCTACATTGTAACAATTTCTCCGTAGCCTCATCAGTTGGTCTTTTGGTATATTCTCCTTCCACTTAGTGTGGTGGCAGCTGGATAGTGGGATGTAGCCGTTGCGGTCCATTGTTTTGAAGAAAGTTCTTGTGTGCAATTCGTTATTTTCCTTGAAAATCTGCACATCCAGATAATCTATTTCTTGGGAGTCACATTTCCCACTGAAGGAGATGCCATACTGATTCTGATTCATCACGTCTAAGAATTCCTGAAAGGAGTATGCAGTGCCTTTCCATACGATGATCACGTCATCAATATATCTACGGTAGAATTTAATTTCTGGGCGTAATCTTTTATATATATATTCTTCTTCCCACATGTCCATAAATAAATTTGCCATGCTTGGAGCATATCTTGCCCCCATGGCAACACCCTTGGTTTGAACATAATATTCTTTCTGGTACCAAAAATAGTTGCTCTCCATCGCTAGTTTCAAGGCCTCCAGGATAAAACTAATCTGTTCTTGTTTGAGGTTGGCATCCTCATAAAGTGCTTTCTCTACCCCCTTGATTCCATCTTTTTGTATGATGCTGGTATATAGGGAATTTACGTCTATCGTTACAAGGAGACAATCATTAACCTCAGTCACATGTGTCAATTAGTTGATTAGTTGTGTACTGTCCCGTAGGTATGATCTCCCTTTCATCACTAGTGGCTTCAAAAAACAATCAATGTATTCCCCCAATCTTGAAAATAAAGAATTAAATCCACTTATAATCGGTCTTCCTGGGGGCTTGTCCAATCGTTTATGTACTTTCGGTAGATAGTATATTACTGGTTTCTTAGTGGACTCAGATCAAATATTTTGCTTCCTTTTTGTTTAAAACTCCTCTATCTTTTCCTTTCTTCACGAGAGTTTTCAGTTTCTTTCCATAGAGTTGTTTTGGGTTCCCTTTGAGTTTCTTATAGGTATTTTCTACCCTGAGAAGGTTATTCATTTCTTCCTCATAATCTTCTTTCCTCAATATTACTAGTTCACCCCTGTCAGCGGGGCGTATAACTACCTCTTTTCTTTTTCCAATCTCTTTGATTGCTTTCCAGACATTCCCATCTCTGGAGTTCTTCCTTTCAAGTTTTGCGAGATCACTCTCCAACATTTTCTTGAAAGCACTCATACATTGGTCACCAGGGACCTTTGGATTGAAAATGGAATTGTTTCTGAGGTTAGTATGTGTGAATCTTGATGGTTCCTCTACTGGTTTCTCCTCTTTACTTAAAGCATAATGTTTCTATATTCTTAATTTGCGCATGAACTTTTGTAAATCGATGAAAACTTCGAATTTATCGATATTTCTATCGGGTGCAAATTTCAATCCTAAATCTAAAATCCTAATCTCCTCATCTGAAAAAATAACATCACTCAAATTAAAAATCCCTTCTCCTAATACTCTCTTCCTCTTTTTCTTTTTCCCTCCTCGTTTTCCTCTTGCCTGTAACCTCTTTCCGTGTCTCTTGGGGTTTGATCCAATCCTCTGTCTTGGTTCCTGCTCCATCCATTCCTTGTTTGTGTTGTATGATCCTGTATATGTGGATACCCGTAAGTTCCAATTTCCCTCCGGTCTCTGTTCATAGGTGGGCCTCCTCGCCTCTGGAAGTCCCTGTTGTTCCCTGGCTGTTCTCTCCATCCCTGCCTCCTGTATGGAGGTCGTGCTTTCCATCTTCTGGTGGGCCACCTCTGTGAAAATCCCTTCCGTCCCTGAAAGGTCCTCTAGTTTGAGGATTATCGTAGGTGGCATATTGCCTCCTTTCTCTCAGAGGCGAGTACCTATTATGAGTAGGAATGTTATATCTTGGGATACCTGGAGATCTTCCATCCATAGGTTCTGGGGGATATTCCTCTCTTGCCCTATTCCAGGGTCCTGTTTGATATTTGGGCGTTCGTGGCATCCCAGTACGTCTTATAATGGGAGTATGTTCAAATCTCGCATTGTCTGTTGTTCCTTCCTCACCTACTGGACTGTCATCCATGGAGATCTCGTCTAGATCATTATTCGATTCATCTATCTCATCTTGCCATTTGTAAATTTTTTTATTGGCATAATCAAGAACATCTCTTTTAAATTTCTTCAGCTTTTTCGTTTGTATCTCAACATAATATTTTTTTATAATTTCTTGTAATTCTTTATCCTTATCTTTGTATTCTTGTTGGTCAATAAAAGGCAGTAGGAGGTTTTTGATCTCTGTAATACGATCTTCTACTCTTCTTAATTTAAATCGTCTCCTTACTACTATTTTATGTAGGAGCTCGTTTTCACACCCTAAGAAGAAGGAATACCATTCTTCCATGAGGGAGGCATCGTCCATGCTGTCATTCGGACTTAGGTCCCATCTTAGCCTCCTAGGTGTCATTTTCTCTTTCACATACATTTCAAGGGTTACAATATCCCACCACACCCTTAACTGTTTCTCCAGGGTGTGTCTTAACCGCTTAAATAAACCATTCATATCCTGCCTATTGTTAACCTGCTCTTGATTAAAAATCCCTCCTACATCAATCTTCCTTTTCGACATATACCCAAAAATATCCATAGCTGCAGATCTATATATAAAATCCTAGGGTGCCAGAAAAATTAATATTACCAGGGGATCTGCGCTTTAGGATGTTGAAAACTGCTGCCCCCCCTATAAACAGGAAACACCTAGGTGAAACCCAAACAACGATAAAAAACTAAAAAATAGGGAATGGCGCTGTTATAAAAATAGTAAATATGTATGAGTACAATGACTTATCTTTCCTGTTAATGATATAAAGTGGCAGGTGCTAGATATGTGCAAAAAACTATGAACAATATGCGTATGATAGTTAGAGTTCAATCACTCAAACATGTGAGTGGAAAACACACAAAGGTATAATAAATATGTTTAAAAATGATATTATATAAATCAATGTGCAATTAAAAATACCGTATTTATCGGCGTATAACACGCACAGGCGTATAACAAGCACATTCATTTTAAGAGGGAAGTTTCAGGAAAAAAACTTACATTTTAAATAAGGAACTTTGAAGTAAAATAAGGGTCAGTGCCCATCTGCAGCCTCACCATTGCCATCAATGCAGCCTGATCAATGCCCACCTGCAGCCTCACAAGTGCCATCAATGCAGCCTCATCAGTCGACATCAATGCAGCCTCACCATTGCCATCAGTGCAGCCTGAACGATGCCCATCTGCAGCCCAGAGGGGACAGGGAGGGGGCGGGATGAGCGCCCACAGATTACATACAGTGAGAATCTCCTATGATAGACAGAACAGTGGTCCAATGGCGGCCCAGGAGATGGGACTTCCTATTACAGAGGCCGTCAAGTAAACAGGAGATTCTCACTGTATGTAATCTGACGGTGCTCGTCCTGCCCCCCCCCCCCCTGTCCCCTCCCTGTCCCCTCCGAGGCAGCTAAAACTGAAGTATTGGCGTATAACATGCATGCACTATTTGCACCCGATTTTCATGGTGAAAAAGTGAGTGTTATACGCCAATAAATACAGTATATATTATGTAAATCAATGTGCAATTGAAAAAACAGCAATAATTCAATTAATCAGCCAGCTGTGTATTGTGTAAAGACATATATAATATGTTATATATTTTTTTTAACTGCATATTGATTTATATAATATAATTTTTAAACATATTTATTATACCTTTGCACCTGCCACTTTAGACTCTTACTGTAAAGGATCAATATCTATGAGATTTATAAGCATATGTCACTTGTTTTTTTGTGTGTTTTCCACTCACATATTTGGGTGATTGAACTCTATCATACGCATATTGTTCATAGGTTTTTTGCACATATCTAGCACCTGCCACTTTATATCCTTAACAGGAAAGATTGGTCATTGTACTCATACATATTTACTATTTTATAACAGCATCATTCCCTATTTTTTAGTTAGTACCGAAAGTACATAAACGATTGGACAATCCCCCAAGAAGACAGATTATAAGTGGAATTAATTCTTTATTTTCAAGATTGGGGAATACATTGATTGTTTTTTGAAACCACTAGTGATGAAAGGGAGATCATACCTACGGGACAGTACACAACTAATCAACTAATTGACACATGTGACTGAGGTTAATGATTGTCTCCTTGTAACGATAGACATAGATTCCCTATATACCAGCATCATACAAAAAGATGGAATCAAGGGGGTAGAGAAAGCACTTTATGAGGATACCAACCTCAAACAAGAACAGATTTGTTTTATCCTGGAGGCCTTGAAACTAGCGATGGAGAGCAACTATTTTTGGTACCAGAAAGAATATTATGTTCAAACCAAGGGTGTTGCCATGGGGGCAAGATATGCCCCAAGCATGGCAAATTTATTTATGAACATGTGGGAAGAAGAGTATATATATAAAAGATTACGCCCAGAAATTAAATTCTACCGTAGATATATTGATGACGTGATCATCGTATGGAAAGGCACTGCAGACTCCTTTCAGGAATTCTTAGAAGTGATGAATCAGAATCAGTATGGCATCTCCTTCAGTGGGAAATGTGACTCCCAAGAAATAGATTATCTGGATGTGCAGATATCGTGGTTCCGGACATACGATCGGTGGAACGCAAGCAGCGATTCAGGGTAGCGTTGCTTCCCGACGTCATTTGGAGAGTACAAGAGCCTGCGAGCTCCCTCTCCTCTTTTTAAACTTTTAAAGTCTATTCCTTGGATACTTCTTTTACTTCTAATAAACAAGTGAGACGGAGTTACGCTATGTGGACTACTTTTTCTTTTTTATGAAATACATCATGTGGATGCCTGGCCGGGAACTTCATTGAATCAGGAGATAGTGGAGTTTTCTCCCCTCCCTCCTTCCCTGTCGGTGGATGACCCTGAGCCGTGTTGCTGGGAGCTGGAAGGACATGGGCACCTTGGGATCAACACTTTACGCTCCCACCCCTGCAGGTACAGTGATTGAACTCTAACTATCATACGCATATTGTTCATAGTTTTTTTGCACATATCTAGCACCTGCCACTTTATATCCTTAACAGGAAAGATTAGTCATTGTACTCATACATATTTACTATTTTTATAACAGCGCCATTCCCTATTTTTTAGTTTTTTATCCTGAAAGATAAGCCTCTAGTTCTAGTTATCCTTTCCTGGTCTGAATTTGTCATTGATACACAGGTACTAATCAATTCAGGGGCTGCAGGCTTGTTCACAGATAGTGCCATCATTTAAGCACTCATTACCGCTGCAACCTTGTGCCTCCCCACTTGCCATTGAGGCTATTGATGGGAGACCTCTTTAGCCTACCCATGTGACCCATGAAACCACTCTGTTAACCATGGCTGTAGGGACTCTTCACCATGAGATAATCCAATTCATTTCCTCACTTTGTTACCCAGTTGTCATTGGTTATCCTTGGTTACAGAGGCACAATCCTTCATTTGATTGGCGCACAGCCAAGGTCCTGTCATGGTCACCACAATGTTTTCAGATAGTGATTAAGGTCATGTGCACGTCTTCAGTCTCTTCATTGCAAGAAGAGCACTGTGAATTTTGTGATGTCTTTGACAAAGGTCAGGCTGGTATTTTTCTGCCACATCGGCCTTATGACTACACAATTGACCTTCAACCTGGTGCCATTCCTCCTCGTGGCCGGGTTTACCCACTGTCTCGGAAGATAAGGCTATAGAATAGAATGTTGCGGATTCACTATCCTGGGGGTTCATCCGCAAATCCTCTTCTCCTTCTCATGCTGACATTTTCTTTGTGAAAAAGAAGAGTGGTGAACGAAGACACTGTATCGATTAAGGGGTCTCAATCGCATTACTGTTAAAGATGCATTATTGTGGCAGTTTTCCTCCTCTTCCAAAATGGAGTCGGTTCCTACTACTGTGATACCTCCAGACCGCATTTTGGCCACTATTGGCACTAGTCTCACTTCACCTTTGGGTGAGAGAATTTTGGCCTCTCAGCTCCATTATCCTGCTGGTAAACCTCTGGTGGCCTAGTCTCTGTGCTGATTTAACTGCCTTTATAGCCGTTTATCCCATGTGTGCTCAGAAAAAAACACTCCAATGCCTTCCAGTGGGCCTCCTACAATCCATACCCAGTGGAGAGAGGCCTTGCACCCACTTGTCTATTGATTTTATTATGGATTTACCTAGATCCCATGGAAACACAGTTATTCTCATGGTGGTTGATCGTTTTTTGAAAATGTCACATTGCATTCCGCTAAAGAAGTGTCCTATGTCCAAAAAACTGGCATAAATTTTCGCTCAGGTGTTTTGGTTACATGGGTTACCTAAAGTTATAATTTCGGACAGGGGTAGCCAGTTTGTGTCCAGGTTTTGGCAAGCCTTTTGTGCACAGTTGGGAGTTCAGCTTTCCTTCTCCTCGGCATATCACCCGCAGTCCAATGGAGCCGCAGAACAGGCTAACCAAGGCTTGGAGCAGTTCCTACATTGCTATATTTTAGACCACCATAACAACTGGTCGGATTTGTTACCTTGGGTGGAGTTTGCTCACAATAGCACCTGTCATGTACCTGGTTGGAGGCTGAAGTGCTGAGAGAGCTACCCTTGCGGCTAAGTGCAGGGCACCCCTGAAGGTGGTAGCAGGGAGTGCTATGCCCAGAGAAGCAGCGGTTGCCAGCTGCGACAGGCTGAAGTGATGAGATGTCTGCTGGATGGCGACTGGATGAGCAGGATGTACCAGAGTACCTTAGATGTACCAGATGAGACTGGGCAGAAGGGAAAGCAGGAAGCATGGGTCAAGAGCAAGACCAGTAGTCATACACGGAATATCAGCCAGGGGCAAAGCAGCAAGCAGAGTCAAGAGGAAGCTGGGGCCATACACTGGTAAACAGGCAGCAGCGGAGTCCAAAGTGCAAGCCAGGGTCATACACAGATCAGTAGGCAAGAGCAAGGTAATGCAACAAGCCAACGGTCAAAGCCAGAAATGGAGACAAGACAGGTCAAAGGCAAGCTGGGTTGGTAACACGAAATCCAATAACAAGCAGGAACAGGAACTCAGGAACACACAGGAGAGCTAAAGATCATCCACCAACTAGTTGTTGATGCTGCTGGCTTTAAATAGGGCACTGGGCACCAGAATCTGTCAAGCATTGCATGTGCACTTGCACTTTAGTTTTAGCGACCGTTCGTTCCCGTGCGCGCATGCACATTTGCATTCACGAATTCTTGTGTGCCAATCTGCAGTGCCGCTGGGCATTAGCAGATGTGCGAGTTCTTCTGCGAACCGTTCTCTGACAGCGCCATCAATGCCGCCTCCCGATTATCTCTGTTTATGGCAAACTATGGGTTACACCCACCCATGTTGCCTGATACATTCATTCCGCAAGGATTTTGCTGCGTTGGAGGAACATCTTCGGGAACTCCATTCCACTTGGGTGCAGGTCCAAGAATCTTTGCAACGCTACAGGTAGATAAAAACTTCACGCCGACCGCCGACACCTCCCTGCGCCCTCCTACCAAGTCGGGGAGTGGGTCTAGCTGTCTTCCCGTAACCTCTGACTTCGTGTTCCGTCACTAAAACTGGCGTCTCGATATATTGGGCCTTTCCACATACTCCGTAAGGTTAACCCAGTGGCCTGCGCATTAGATCTTCCTTCCAACATGCATATTTCCAACATATTCCATGTTTCCTTATTAAAACCTTTGGTGTGTAACCGCTATACTGCCTTGGTACCACGCCCTTGCCCAGTTCAGGTTGACAACCATAAGGAATATGAATCCGGAATGATTTTTTTCCCCCTGCTGGAGCAAATTGGACTATTTATAGATTTTTTTGCCTTCCTCTGGATTAACTGTGGGTATATGATTGTGAATATGGAGGCTTTTTTTTTTTTCTGTTGGTTAAACTGGATAGACTAACTATGTAACTATGAATGTAGCTTATTATGTTATCCTTAAAATGCAGCATACAATAACTATGGACTGGTCACACTGAGAATAATTTTATATCCTGTTAGTGTACTAATGTAATATCAATCTATATTTTATCTATAACTATAATATAGTTGAAAAAACCTTTAACCCATAAAACCTTTATTGTGTTATATAACATCCTCCATGATGTAGCACAATCACATCAAATAGTGTGACAGGCCTTAATTCAAAACAATATAATGATCCTTCAGTGTCCAATTAGGCTGTATTTCTTCCACCACTGTGATGTGATTTATCTCTTCCTTCCTCTTTTCTCAAACTCTGTGACACATGCAAACACCCAGTGATAATATGTGCTCACCTTGTGCAATGGACCTCAATACAGATCAAGGTCATAACACACTTGTTGCCCCACCTTGGGCATATGTGGCTTCAGCTAATCCTCTTGCTCCTTCCTCCTCAATATTTCTCACCACGGATACATCACATGCAAAAATAGAATGGGACCACAATAGTGCTCTCTAAATAGTAACACTTTATTTAAAGCTCCCAAAATCAAAACTTACATTTAAAAAAACACCCACAGTGTATCTCAGCATGAATAAACATGGGTCATATTGATTAGTACAGCCAGTGTTCTCATACCCACAGCGCAGCTCCAAATCCTCTACGCTTTATGCTCCTGTACCAGAGCTTCCTCAGCATGTTACTGAGCATTGATATATATATTGTTTTGAATTAAGGACTGTCACATTATTTGATGGGAGTGCGCTGCATTGTGGAGGATGTTATACAGTATATTATGTTGAAGTGTGGCGAAAAGCACTAACTGATGTGTTAGCAGCAATCACTTTTCATTTTCAAGTTTTATTTTTCATTCTTTTATTAGATTTTAGTTTTCATGCATTTATGGAGTTTTATTATTGTTTTCACTGTTTTTACCAGTATTTATATGACTCTTTGGCTATTGTTTAAGGCCTTATGCCGCCTCCCGATTATCTCTGTTTACGGCAAACTATGGGTTACACCCACCCATGTTGCCTGATACATTCATTCCGCAAGGATTTTGCTGCGTTGGAGGAACATCTTCGGGAACTCCATTCCACTTGGGTGCAGGTCCAAGAATCTTTGCAACGCTACAGGTAGATAAAAACTTCACGCCGACCGCCGACACCTCCCTGCGCCCTCCTACCAAGTCGGGGAGTGGGTCTAGCTGTCTTCCCGTAACCTCTGACTTCGTGTTCCGTCACTAAAACTGGCGTCTCGATATATTGGGCCTTTCCACATACTCCGTAAGGTTAACCCAGTGGCCTGCGCATTAGATCTTCCTTCCAACATGCATATTTCCAACATATTCCATGTTTCCTTATTAAAACCTTTGGTGTGTAACCGCTATACTGCCTTGGTACCACGCCCTTGCCCAGTTCAGGTTGACAACCATAAGGAATATGAATCCGGAATGATTTTTTTCCCCCTGCTGGAGCAAATTGGACTATTTATAGATTTTTTTGCCTTCCTCTGGATTAACTGTGGGTATATGATTGTGAATATGGAGGCTTTTTTTTTTTCTGTTGGTTAAACTGGATAGACTAACTATGTAACTATGAATGTAGCTTATTATGTTATCCTTAAAATGCAGCATACAATAACTATGGACTGGTCACACTGAGAATAATTTTATATCCTGTTAGTGTACTAATGTAATATCAATCTATATTTTATCTATAACTATAATATAGTTGAAAAAACCTTTAACCCATAAAACCTTTATTGTGTTATATAACATCCTCCATGATGTAGCACAATCACATCAAATAGTGTGACAGGCCTTAATTCAAAACAATATAATGATCCTTCAGTGTCCAATTAGGCTGTATTTCTTCCACCACCGTGATGTGATTTATCTCTTCCTTCCTCTTTTCTCAAACTCTGTGACACATGCAAACACCCAGTGATAATATGTGCTCACCTTGTGCAATGGACCTCAATACAGATCAAGGTCATAACACACTTGTTGCCCCACCTTGGGCATATGTGGCTTCAGCTAATCCTCTTGCTCCTTCCTCCTCAATATTTCTCACCACGGATACATCACATGCAAAAATAGAATGGGACCACAATAGTGCTCTCTAAATAGTAACACTTTATTTAAAGCTCCCAAAATCAAAACTTACATTTAAAAAAACACCCACAGTGTATCTCAGCATGAATAAACATGGGTCATATTGATTAGTACAGCCAGTGTTCTCATACCCACAGCGCAGCTCCAAATCCTCTACGCTTTATGCTCCTGTACCAGAGCTTCCTCAGCATGTTACTGAGCATTGATATATATATTGTTTTGAATTAAGGACTGTCACATTATTTGATGGGAGTGCGCTGCATTGTGGAGGATGTTATACAGTATATTATGTTGAAGTGTGGCGAAAAGCACTAACTGATGTGTTAGCAGCAATCACTTTTCATTTTCAAGTTTTATTTTTCATTCTTTTATTAGATTTTAGTTTTCATGCATTTATGGAGTTTTATTATTGTTTTCACTGTTTTTACCAGTATTTATATGACTCTTTGGCTATTGTTTAAGGCCTTATGCCGCCTCCCGATTATCTCTGTTTACGGCAAACTATGGGTTACACCCACCCATGTTGCCTGATACATTCATTCCGCAAGGATTTTGCTGCGTTGGAGGAACATCTTCGGGAACTCCATTCCACTTGGGTGCAGGTCCAAGAATCTTTGCAACGCTACAGGTAGATAAAAACTTCACGCCGACCGCCGACACCTCCCTGCGCCCTCCTACCAAGTCGGGGAGTGGGTCTAGCTGTCTTCCCGTAACCTCTGACTTCGTGTTCCGTCACTAAAACTGGCGTCTCAATATATTGGGCCTTTCCACATACTCCGTAAGGTTAACCCAGTGGCCTGCGCATTAGATCTTCCTTCCAACATGCATATTTCCAACATATTCCATGTTTCCTTATTAAAACCTTTGGTGTGTAACCGCTATACTGCCTTGGTACCACGCCCTTGCCCAGTTCAGGTTGACAACCATAAGGAATATGAATCCGGAATGATTTTTTTCCCCCTGCTGGAGCAAATTGGACTATTTATAGATTTTTTTGCCTTCCTCTGGATTAACTGTGGGTATATGATTGTGAATATGGAGGCTTTTTTTTTTTCTGTTGGTTAAACTGGATAGACTAACTATGTAACTATGAATGTAGCTTATTATGTTATCCTTAAAATGCAGCATACAATAACTATGGACTGGTCACACTGAGAATAATTTTATATCCTGTTAGTGTACTAATGTAATATCAATCTATATTTTATCTATAACTATAATATAGTTGAAAAAACCTTTAACCCATAAAACCTTTATTGTGTTATATAACATCCTCCATGATGTAGCACAATCACATCAAATAGTGTGACAGGCCTTAATTCAAAACAATATAATGATCCTTCAGTGTCCAATTAGGCTGTATTTCTTCCACCACCGTGATGTGATTTATCTCTTCCTTCCTCTTTTCTCAAACTCTGTGACACATGCAAACACCCAGTGATAATATGTGCTCACCTTGTGCAATGGACCTCAATACAGATCAAGGTCATAACACACTTGTTGCCCCACCTTGGGCATATGTGGCTTCAGCTAATCCTCTTGCTCCTTCCTCCTCAATATTTCTCACCACGGATACATCACATGCAAAAATAGAATGGGACCACAATAGTGCTCTCTAAATAGTAACACTTTATTTAAAGCTCCCAAAATCAAAACTTACATTTAAAAAAACACCCACAGTGTATCTCAGCATGAATAAACATGGGTCATATTGATTAGTACAGCCAGTGTTCTCATACCCACAGCGCAGCTCCAAATCCTCTACGCTTTATGCTCCTGTACCAGAGCTTCCTCAGCATGTTACTGAGCATTGATATATATATTGTTTTGAATTAAGGACTGTCACATTATTTGATGGGAGTGCGCTGCATTGTGGAGGATGTTATACAGTATATTATGTTGAAGTGTGGCGAAAAGCACTAACTGATGTGTTAGCAGCAATCACTTTTCATTTTCAAGTTTTATTTTTCATTCTTTTATTAGATTTTAGTTTTCATGCATTTATGGAGTTTTATTATTGTTTTCACTGTTTTTACCAGTATTTATATGACTCTTTGGCTATTGTTTAAGGCCTTATGCACACTGGTTTATTGTAAAACACTGTTTCTCTTGACAGGAGAAAATCAGCATTAAAAACTCACCTAAGCTGCAGTATTTCATTGGCCAAAATATTAATTTATTCTGACTACTGAAATGAATAAACGCTAAAGTACTAAACTCCTGAGCGCACGTTACTGGCAGTGGGTTTTTTTTTTCCTGCCTCTACTCTCCTGCCACTAAACTCCTCTAAAGGTCTATGTGTGTATGGACACATAGGCTAACATGCAGGGGAGTTTAGAGACAGGAAAAATAACCTGCCAGACACCACTAGCAAGCTGTAAAAACATTCAGTGTTCATGAGGCTGAAGAGGTAGAACCTTGGGTAAAGTCTCATTGTTTTTTCCTTGGGTTTGTGCAAACAATTTACTAGGGATGGTCTGCTCAAATGATCCATTAATAATCCTGTATTTATCTAATCAAATTTAGGTGGTACACAGCTTGCTCTTTGTGAGTTTCTATTGGTGGATATCCTCTTAAACATAACTTTCCATATAGGGAGTAATTCTTTGTCTTCTTTCATTTTGTTTTTTGTTTTTTGCAATATTATTACAGAGGAGGTCCAGGGCTAGAATTATTGCTCTCACTCTAACAATTGTGGCGATACCTCACATGTGTAGTTTAAACACTGCTTTCATATGCGCTATTCACGTATACGTTCACTTCTGCGTGCAAGCTCGTCGGGATGGGGCTCTTTAAAAAAAATGTTTTTTTTCTAATTTATTTTACTTGAATTTTTTTTATAAAAAAAAATAAATTTGGGTATACATCCCTTGTAATAGAAAAAAAGCATGACAGGACCTCTTAAATATGAGATCTAGGTTCAAAAAGACCTTAGATCTCATATTTACACTAAAATGCAATAAAAAAAAAAAAGAAAAATATCACTTAAATTTTTTTTTTTTAATTCTCCTTTAAGAGCTATGGGCAGAAGTGACGTTTCCTTCCGCCCTCCCATGCTATGGAGCCGAGCGGGGGCCATCTTCCCCTCAGTCGGCAGCCAGGCATCCGTGAGAAAGGAGGGGATTGTCTCTGCCGCTACCGGCAGGTCCGGTAAGCGGCAAAGACGACCGGAGCGTGGCGGAAGGGGGGTTGGGCACCTCTCCCGCCGCCGGTAAAAGTGATCTTGCGGTGAATCGGCCATGGAGACTACTTTTATCTCAAAGAGAAACGCACGGCGTTCCTGAAAATACCGAGAAAATACCGAGAATATGGCAGCTACCGGTATTTAGCGTCAAAGTACTGACGTACGGGTACATCGCTTTGCGTGAAGTGGTTAATGTTCAAAATTCAACAGAATTTCTCTGGTTCAGAAAGCAATTGTTCTGATCTGGATTCCTTCATGTATAAGCTAAAGAAGTAGCTGGTGAACAAATCATATATGTTTTGGCACATACATTTTCTTGAAAAGTATATTGAACGCAAGTGTATCCCCTGGGGATCACAGATTCAAATTTTCCCAAACGATTCCTAGCATTAGTTCTGAACTAAAGGAAGCATGGGAGAGCAATCTACAAAAATGTTCTCTCAAGATGATGGAGATTCCTAAAGGTCACCATTCAGGTGAATTGAATACACTTAACCACTTCAGCCCCGGAAGGATTTACCCCCTTCCTGATTGGGCCATTTTTTGCGATACAGCACTGCAACGTTTTAACTGACAATTGTGCGGTCGTGCAATGCTGACCCCAAACAGAATTGATGTCCTTTTTTCCCCACAAATAGAGCTTTCTTTTTGTGGTATTTGATCACCTCTGCGTTTTTGTTTTTTTTTGCGCTATAAACAAAAAAAAAAGACAGACTATTTTGAAAAAAAAAGCAATATTTTTTACTTTTTGCTATAATAAATATCCCCCAAAAATATATAAAACAACAAATTTCTTAATCAGTTTAGGCCAAAATGTATTCTTCTACATATTTTTGGTAAAAAAAAATCGCAATAAGCGTATATTGATTGGTTTGCGCAAAAGTTATAGCGTCTACAAAATAGGGGATAGATTTATGGCATTTTTATTACTATTTATTTTTTTACTAGTAATGGCGGCGATCTGCGATTTTTATTGGGACTGCGACATTGCGGCGGACAGATCGGACACTTTTCACACTATTTTGGGACCATTGACATCTATACAGCGATCAGAGCTATAAATAGCTATTGATTACTGTATAATTGTCACTGGCAGGGAAGGGGTTAATACTAGGGGGCGATCAAAGCGTAAATTTGTGTCCTAGGAAGTGATTCTAACTGTGGGGGGATGGGACTGCCTGGGGGAGGAGAACGATTGTTGTTCCTAAGCAGTAGGAACAACAGATCGCTCTCCTCACCCCTGACAGAATGGAGACCTGTCTGTTTACAATGACAGATCTCTGTTCTCTCCTTCTCAGGAGCAATCGCAGGTAGCCAATGGGCATTGCGGCCGCCGGCCATGCACACAGGCTCCTACATCACGTGGCGGGTGCTCGCCCTATACTCCTTAAAGCGCCTGCCGTACAGCTGCGTCATTTCGCGCAGGAGTGCCATTCTCCCGCCATCAATCAACGGCGGGTGGTCAGCAAGCGGTTAATGAACATATTAAATAGCTCTCTCTACAAGGTGCCTCATTAAACACCTCACCTTTTTTTGAGGATAAGCAGTTATTCTTACAAAAATATATTGAACAATACAATAAGACATTAGTAACTAATAAAAATAGGAAGGACGGAAGGGTTGTGCACTTTCTGACAGTCGCACCCGCAGGCGTCTATCAAGACGAGGATGGTTAGCTGAGGGTTGGGCTGGGGCCTCCACTCATGCTAGCTCATTCTTGAGAGCTTCAGACAGGCCAAGCCAGTATGGATATCTGAGAGTGGCCTCATTCCCCCCCTGTATCTGCAGACTATTTATGAAAGTCCACTGTAAAGTCTTCTACAGGGCGCTGTCCTTGTTGCAAGGTATGAAGAGCAGCTTCAACAGTGGCCATGCGTTTCGGGTCATCATATAATTACATAGTAGGCGAGGTTGAAAAAAGACACAAGTCTATCAAGTCCAACCTATGTGTGCGATTTTATGTCAGCATTACATTGTATATCCCTGTATGTTGTGGTATGTTGTGGTCGTTCAGGTAATAGTTTTTTGAAACTATCGATGCTCCCTGCTGAAACCACTGCCTGTATAAGAGAATTCCTTATCCTAACCGCTCTTACGGTAAAGAACCCTCTACGCAGTTTAAGGTTAAACCTCCTATCTTCTCATTTTAGTGAATAGCCGCGTGTCTTATTAAATTCCCTTTCGCGGAAAAGCTTTATCCCTATTGTGGGGTCACCAGTACAGTATTTGTACATTGAAATCATATCCCCTCTCAAGCATCTCTTCTCCAGAGAGAATAAGTTCAGTGCTTGTAGCCTTTCCTCATAACTAAAGTCCTCCAGTCCCTTTAGTAGTTTTGTTGCCCTTCTTTGGACTTTCTCCAGTTCCAGGACATCCTTCCTGAGAACTGGTGCCCAGAACTGGACAGCATATTCCAGGTGCGGCCAGACCAGAGTCTTGTAGAGTGGGAGAATTATTGTTTTATCTCTGAAGTTAATCCCCTTTTTAATGCATGCCAATATTCTGTTTGCTTTGCTTGCAGCAGCTTGCATGCCATTGCTGAGCCGGTCATCTACTATGACCTCCAGGTCCTTTTCCATCCTAGATTCCCCCAGAGGTTTTCCCCCTAGTGAGTCGATTGCATTCGTATTTTTGCCACCCAAATGCATTTTTTTACATTTTTCTACAATAAACCTCGATTGCTATGTAGTTGCCCACTGTTATATTTTTGTTCAGATCTTCTTGCAAAGTTTCCACATTCTGCGGAGAAGTTATCGCCCTGCTTAGCTTAGTATCATCTGCAAATACAGAGATTGAGCTATTTATCCCATCCTCCAGGTCGTTTATGAATAAATTAAATAGGATTGGTCCCAGGACAGAACCGTGGGGGACCCCGCTTTCCACCCCGGACCATTTTGAGTACTCCCCCTTTATCACTACCCTTTGAACTCTCCCCTGTAGCCACTTTTCAATCCATGTACTCACCCTATGGTCCATGCCAACGGACCTTATTTTGAATAGTAAACGTTTATGGGAAACTGTATCAAATGCTTTTGCAAAATCCAGATACACCACGTCTATGGCCTTCCTTTATCTAGATGGCAGCTGCCCTCCTCATAGAAGGTTAATAGATTGGTTTGGCAAGAACGATTCTTCATGAATCCATGTTGATTACTGCTAATGATACCATTGACATTACTAAAATCTTGTATATAATCCCTTATCCCCTCCAAGAGCTTGCATACCATTTATGTTAGGCTAATTGGTCTGTAATTCCCAGGGATGTATCTTGGCCCTTTTTTAAATATTGGTGCTACATTGGCTTTTCTCCAATCAGCTGGTACCATTCCAGTCAGTAGACTTTTCGTAAAAATTAGAAACAATGGTCTGGCAATTACTTGACTGAGTTCCTTAAGGACCCTCGGGTGTAAGCCATCTGGTCCCGGTGACTTATTAATGTTAATTTCTAATTCTGTCCTCTGTTAGCCATGAGGGTGCTTCCTGTAAAATGTTATGCGGATAAACATTGCATTTTTGGTTACTGAAGCCTCTTGATTCCCTTGTGAAGACTGAGAAGAAGAATAACTTCAATACCTTTGTCATCTCTCCATCCTTAGTAACCAGATTCCCTTCATCATTCTTTATGGGACCAATATGATCTGACCTCCCTTTCTTACTATTTAAGTACTTAAAGAATTTATTGGGATTTTTTTTACTCTCCTCCGCTATGTACCTTTTGTGTTCTATCTTAGCCACCCTGATTGCACCCTTACATTTCTTGTTGCATTCTTTTTAAAGTTGGAATGCTGATGATGATCCCTCAGCCTTGTAGTTTTTGAAGGCCTTCTCCTTTGCTTTTATATGCATTTTTACATTGGAGTTAAAGGGGTTGTAAACCCTATGCATTAAGGTGAAAAAACACCTGCCAGTGACTGGCCCCCCCTTTTACTTACCTGAGCCCCATATTTCTGTCGACGGAGACATGCTCTCCCTTTCCCCATGGGGTCCCGGCTCGTGATTGGATAGATTGATAGCAGTGCAGCCATTGGCTCCCGCTGCTGTCAATCAAATCCAATGACGCGAGCGCCAGGGTGCGGGGCCGAGTCCGGCATTCGTGTCTATGAACACAAATGCTGGACTCAGGAGTGCGCCCGCAAGGTAACCCCCCAGGAGAGCGCTTCTCCTAGGGGGTTATCTGGTGTGGGGTGGAGCCGCGAGAGCCACCAGGGGATCCCAGAAGACGAGGTTCGGGGCCACTCTGTGCAAAACGAGCTGTACAGTGGAGGTAAGTATGATATGTTTGTTGATATAATTGACTGAGAAGTTGCCCCAGTTCTCAAGGAACCTAAACCCCTCCTTTCTACACCAGCTCCTCAGTCACTTGTTTACTTCCCTTTGCCTTTCTGGTGTGGCTAGAGCTACCGGTACTATTTCTGAAAATACTACCTTGGAGGTCCTGGGCTTCCAGGGAAACAATGTGCTTACATTTTGCATAGCAGTATTCGCCCTCGATCAGATGATCAAGGAACACATACATGCCGCAAGATGTACACCGAGTCGCATCTCTACACCCGCCGAGCATCGTACCTACTAATTTAATGGGGATTAACTAACAATTAGCTTCTTGACACCAATACTCAATACACAGGTTCTCAACAAGACAATACACAGGTACTCGCAACACACATGCACTCGCAACACACATGCACTCACAGCACACATGCACTCACAGTCTACCTGCACTCACAGTCCACCTGCACTCACAGTCTACGTACACTCACAGTCCACGTACACTCACAGTCCACGTACACTCACAGTCCTCATGCACTCACAGCACTCGTGTACTCACAGTCCACGCGCACTAACAGTCCACGTGCCCTCACAATACTCTCAATACACATGTACTTGGGCACTCATGATACCCAGGTACTCAAAATACACCCAACACTCAGGTACTAACAATACACACACACTACTCAGATACTCACAATACACAGGTACTCACAATACACACACAATCCTCAGGTACTCACAATACACAGGTATTCATGATACTCCCAATACTCAGGTACTCCCAATACATACACAATACTCAGGTACTCACAATACACACACAATACTCAGGTACTCACAAAACACAAACAATACTCAGGTACTCAAAATACATGCACAATACTCAGGTACTCACAATACACACAATGCTCAGGGTACTCACAATACACAGGAACTCACAATACACACACAATGTTAAGGTACTCACAATACTCCCAATACTCAGGTACTCACAATACACACAATACACAGGTACTCATGATACTCCTAATATTTAGGTACTCACAATACACACACAATACCCAGGTATTCATAATACTCCCAATACTTAGGTACTCACAATACACAGGTACTCACAATACACAGGTGCTCACAATGCTCAGGTACTCACAATGCTCAGGTACTCACAATACACACAATGCTCAGGTACTCACAATACAAGGGTACTCCCAATACTTAGGTACTCAGAATACACACAATACTCAGAATACACTGTCAGTCAGGTTTTGTAGTTTGTGTCTGTGTCACTCTGCACAGCCTCCCCTTGTAATCTGACACTAGCAGTCAGTAACCTTCAGTCCCCCTTCTCCAATAAGTCTCTCACACTGTCTCCTGTGGTTTTCAATTCACTTACTCGCCACCTCTCCCTGTCAGCCTTCCACCTCCCGGTCCCGCTGGATGTCCTCCCGCCGCCTCTGTCCACGTCTGTGGGTTGATCCTGTCCCCAGTACTCCCGCTCCACTGCCGCAATGTCCCGCTCTGCTGTCGCTGTACTTCCCCGGGTTATCCGCTGCCGGTCACGGTCGTGGGGGGGTCCGGTCCGGTTGGATCGGTCTGGTCCGGTCAGGGGGTCCTGCCCGCCACGCTGCCGCTCTTGGGGTGGGGGAGGTCCAGTCCTCTGCTGTCTGCTCTCACACTCCCACTCACACCACGCTGTCCCAGCACTGACTTCCACACCAAAAACCTCTACAACAGTTCCACCTAGCTGCCACCTGCCAAAAGATGTTGTTGAGGGTGCCTATATGGCTTCAAAGAACGAATCCACTGAGTTGATAATGGGATTCTTTTGTTCCAGCAGATGATGGTCCCAGGACTGAGGTTCATCAGACAGCAGAGAGATGACGAACCCCACTTTAACAGTCTCTAAAGAAAAAGTTCTTGGCTGAAGGGCCAGATATAGTAAGCAGGCATTCTTGAACGCTCTGAACTTCCTTCGGTCACCCGAAAAGCATTCAGGAGTGGGTACTTTTGGTTCAGGAGGTGGAACCACCACAGTAAAAGCAAAAGCTGCATGTTCTTGGACAGGCGAAGCGGATGGAGCAACTGTAGCAGGCAGATTAGGAGTTGCTGTAGCAGAGGACATCATTAGGTTCTGTAGGCGACCCTCCAACTGGAAATAACCATCCTGTAGGCTCATCACTACTTGGGTAGGGGCTGCAACTTGCTGGCACAAAGTCTCAAGCGGGGAAGCACCTCTGTCGGCCTGGATGATTCTGTCATGTACCTGGTCGGAGGCCAAAGTGCTGAGAGGGCTTTCCTTGAGGCTGAGTGCAGGACAACCCTAAAGGTGGCATATGCCGAAAGAAGCAGTGGTTGCCAGCTGTGACAGGCTGAAGTGATGAGATGTCTGCTGGATGGCGGCTGGATGAGCAGGATGGGCAGGAGTCCCTCAGATGTACCAGATTGGACAGAAGAGAGAGCCGGATGCAGGGTCAGGAGCCAGGCCAGATTTTGGGAGAGCACATGGCAAAGAAGGGCATGAAGACAGCAGCAGCAATGACGAAAGCCCGGAGCCACAAACGTCAGGTTTGTGGGCACAGTAATCGTTCGTAGTAACATTGTTAGTTCGCCCACTAATACGATGTTTTTGGCAGATGCAGGGTAACTACATTTGTTCATGCCTATTTGGATTAAAATTAGTTTAGTACATTGTTGTCTAGATGGATTTGTAACTATAATGAAATGCAAACTTGATTCAGTGAAAGGAGAGGACACTCAGCAGCTGTTTACACATCTGGACACAGGAGCACTAGTGTGGGACACCAGAACAACTTTTTAGGGTGTCCCACACAGGTGCTCCAGTGGATACTAGGGGTCTCTACGTGTGTGATACTTTACCAAAAAAGATAAGTATTCCAGCTTTAGGAAGGGAAAAAATCATGTCTTCAGCTTGGAACTCTGCCAAAACAGACAATTGTACATCACTTCCTTGTCAAAATATTTTATTATATATTGTAGTATGGAAATAACATTGTACAATTGACATATAATAGTTATAATACAGTCTTATAGAAGATGGTTAAGTATAATTACATAAGTAATCAAATATTGCTTCCATAGAAACAATATATTAATATCAAGAACAAATTAAAATGTTAATGATAATACATAAACTTTGTTCAAGATATTATATACTATTGTATTAGTAATAGACTTTTATTACAACCTTAACAGTTTTAAAGAGACTGTTGATTGGAAAATTTGAAAATAAAAAATATATAAATAAGACAGTAAAGGTATTATGAAATCAAAAAATATACCATAAAATAAAAAAAAATAAAAAAATAATTTAAAAGAAAGAGGAAAGGAGGTAGAGAAGAATTAGATTAGAAGTTTTCCATGCTCTTGCTAGTGTTTGTTTCGCCGCTGTAAATAGTTGCATTAGCAATTTGAATTGGGCATGTGTTATATTTTCAGGTTTCAGATTAATTAGTGCTATTGCTGGATCAAAGGGAATGATCTTATCAAATAATTTAGATGCTATATTAAAAATTTCTTTCCAATATATTTGAGCTTTTGGACACAACCACCAAATGTGAAACAACGTTCCCAATTCAGCGCATCCCCTGAAACATTGTGCTGAATAGTTTGGTACATATTTTGCCACTCTGGCTGGTACTAAGTACCATCTTGTTAACACTTTATAGCTTGCTTCAAGTGCCAATATATTAAGTGATGCTGCTTTAGTTGAGGACCATATTTGATTCCATTCAGATCTATCCAGTTTTCTATTCAAGTCTTTTTCCCATTTCTGTATATATTGTGGTAAATTATGATTAGTATGAGCCAATGCGTGTGAATATAGTACAGAAATAGTACCTCTAGAATGTGGGTTATTCTTACAAATAGCTTCAAAAGTGGACAAGTGGGTTAGAGAAGTTACAGTATTTAATAATGGTGTGAAAAAGTTTTTGATTTGGAGGTATCTGAACAACTCAGATTGTGGTATATTATACATTTCACATAAATTCGGAAAAGAAATGAATGATGAAGAATTTACAAATTTGTACATATGGGTTACATCTCTAGATGTCCATTCTTTGAAGGATTTGGGGTATACCCATGCAGGGTAAAAAGCAGGATTTTTGGGAAAAGAGAGTAAAGGATTATGTAAGGATTGTAATTGATTTTTATATTTAAATCTATCCCAGAGGGAAATAAAATGCTTGGTAACCGGGTTTCGTATTTTTTTGCGATGTTTTGAAGACAACCAGAGTAAGTTGGAAATAGAAATAGGATCACATTCGGCAGCTTCAATAGATACCCAAAGTGGAACCTCGTACTGAGCATGATATTTTGCAATACTTGCTAAATGAGCAGCCCTGTAATAATATGCAAAATTAGGACACCCTAAGCCCCCATTTGTTTTAGTTAAATAAAGTGTCTTTTGCTGAATTCGTGGTTTGGAAGATCCCCAGATGAATGACATTGTTTTCCTTTGTATAATTCTCAGATAATGTGTTGGGATTGGAATTGGTAAAACTCTAAACAAATAAAGTAATTTAGGTAACAATGTCATTTTGATGGCATTTATTCTACCAAACCACGAAATTGAAAGGTGAGACCAAGAATCAATCATATTTGATAAATTTTTCAATGCCTGAGGATAGTTGGCTGAAAATAAATCAGATAATAATGAAGTAATTTGCACACCAAGGTATGGGATTGATTTGTCATTCCATATAAATGGGAGGCCAATTTTTGCGGAAGATAGTTCCAGATTCGAAAGGGATATATTTAGAGCTAGACATTTTTTGGATTAATGTAAAGACCTGAAATTTCAGCAAAATTATTGAGAGTTGGCATAAGATTAGGGCCAGACACTTGTGGTGAGGAAAGAAATAAGAGAATGTCATCAGCGAATAAACAAAGTTTATGATGAAAACCTGCTATTTCGATTCCAGTAATTCTAGGTTCATTTCTAATTTTTTGTGCTAGTGGTTCTATAAGAAGGGCGAAAAGTAAAGGAGAGAGTGGGCATCCCTGTCTAGTACCTCTTTCAATATCAAAAGAGTCAGATTTGTAACCAGCATATTTGACGTATGCTTTTGGTTTGTTGTACAATGCAAATATCCAATTAGTGTAGTTTGGACCAAAACCCCATTTCTGTAATGTGTATTTCATATAGTTCCAGGAGATAGAGTCAAAGGCTCTTTTGATATCAAGGGAGAGAAAACAAGCAGGAATATTGCGTGTTTTTGCAATGTGTGCCAACAGGACTGCTCTACGTATGTTGTCACTAGCCTGACGTGAAGGCATGAAGCCTACCTGGTCTCTATGAATAAGTGTGCCAATAATCTTTTTTAGCCGAGCTGCTAAAATTTTCGCTAATATCTTAATATCAATGTTTAACATAGATATAGGACGATAGTTTATGCTAAGGGAGTCATCTGATTGTGGCTTCGGGATCATACAGATAGTAGCCATTAAGGACTCTTGACGGAATGATTTGTTATTTAAGAGGTCATTGAATGCTTCTGCGAGTATAGGAGAAATAATATCACTGTAACTTTTTTAATACAACGCTGAATATCCGTCAGGACCCGGGCTTTTATTTGTTTTTAAATCCTTAATGGCTTCTGCAACATCTTTAACTGTAATATTGTTTTCTAATTGTGTTTTTTGTGTTTCAGTCAATTGAGGGATATTTATTTGGGAGAAAAAAGAATCTGCCTCATCAGTGTTGAATGTATTTGTTTCAGTATATAGATCTTTTAGATGTGATTTGAATTTCTGTACTATTTTTTGTGGATTACTAGTGTATACATTATTAGCCATTTTAAGTTTTATAGGTTTGAAAGATTTATTAATGGTTTTTAATGCCTTAGCTAGTAATGTACTATGTTTGTTAGATTTCACATAGAAAGTATGTTTAATTCTACGAATTGATTTATCAGCGGAACTTGTGAGAAAGAGATCGTATTCTAGGCGTGTTTTTTCTAATCGAGTTCTAGCAGAAGGAGTGGGATTATTTTGAAAGGACATAAACGCTGAGTTAAATTCCGTTTCTAATCGTTTTGCCAAATTTCTACCCTCTCTTTTAAGAATTCCAGATTGTTGTTGAAAAATACCTCTAAGGACCGGTTTATGAGCTTCGCATAGTGTAAGAGAGGATATGTCTACACTGGTATTGATCTTTAAATAATCCTTTAATGCTAATTCAATGGTTTTGCGGTGAGTCGGATGTTTAAGTAGTGTGTCAGGGAGATACCAAGTGGGGTCATGAGCTCTAGGTATAATAGAACCAATAGTGGTACATACAGCATTATGATCTGACCAAGGAATGGGAATGATGTTGGACATAATTATTTCTGGTACCATACCTATTGTTATAAATATATGGTCTATACGGCTAAATGTTTTATGCGGGTTTGAAAAATATGTGTAATTTCTTTTTGTTGGATTAGATTCTCTCCAAGAATCAATCAATTTGTGTCTGGAAAGAAGCTGAGAAAGAGACCATTTAGGTTTGTATTTTGGTGTGGTATATGGGGTTTTATCTAGAAAAGGGAGTAGTACATGATTGGAATCACCACATACAAAGATCGAACCCATTTTGTGTGTAATTATAACTTGAAAAAGATGTGATAAAAATGATAGAGGCTGACGGTTGGGGGCGTAATAAGAAACCACAGTTATAGGGGTGTCCATTAAATATCCTGTTAGTATTAAATAACGTCCTTCTTGATCTTTGATTTACAGAGTGTAACGTGAATGGTGTAGTACGATGGAATGCTATGAGAGTACCTCGTTTTTTTGATGTAAGCTGAAGCTGTAAACACTTGTGGGTAGGATTTAGACATGTGCATTCATTTTCATCCGAATGCATTTTCGTCCGAATTTTAGGTATTTTCGTTATCGTTTTAACAAACGATAACGAAAGTGCAGAGTCCAAAAAACGAAAGATCCGACATAAACAAATGCTTTATTTTCGTTTTCGTTGCTACAACAGTTCGATATAGATAGGAGATTCGACATGATGATGACAATAACAATCTGTGTACATCGAACCTGTGGTCGAATGTGCCTAACCTTAGCTCTATTAGTCCAAGATTATTCTACATAGAGAGAAAAGATTCGACGCAGAGAGAAAAGATTCGACGTAGGGGAGGAAAGATTCGACGTAGGGGAGGAAAGATTCGATGTAGGGGAGGAAAGATTCGACGTAGGGGAGAAAAGATAAATAAAAATAATGATGATGATGAATGTTAATGGCTGATTGTAACCAAAGAGGTGGAGCAGTAAAATAGCTAGAACTAAGTACACACGTACTTTGGCTTATGGTGTCTGTTGAAAGTTCTAAGAAGATTCGACGGAGCAGGTAAACTATACGGCATTGTACAGTTTAGCTGCTCCGTCGAATCTTCTTTGAACATTCGACAGACACCACAAGCCTTCAATGACAGATTCGACCTTAATTTGGATTTTCGGACAAATGCAATTTTTAACGAAAAACGAAATAAATAAAAACGAATTTTGGGAGTAACTAAATAAATTTATTTTTCAGACGAAAACTAAATTCCGAAACGAAATATTTCAGTGTGCACATGTCTAGTAGGATTTACTGAAAAAGGTGGGAGTTGTAGTTTGTGTAAAATGTGTTTCTTGGAGACATACAATATGTGCCTTTTTAACTTGAAAGGACCTAAATGCTTTTGTTCGCTTGTGCGGAACATTGAAACCTTGGACATTTAGTGAAAATATATTTAAAGGAGCCATGTCAGAAGATTCTGCCTGCTAAGTATAGCTTATGATATAAACTTAGTTCAGTGATAATTGGACTTACCTTCGCGGACAGGAAAGAGAGAAAAGGAAAAGAAAGTTCAGTATAATCTAACTTAAAAAAGAAAATAGAAACATAAATTGTTATATAGCATGCTAGTACAGTAAAAACACATAAGAGTACAAAGATTGCCCGTGATGAGGAGTAAAACTCCCCATCAGGGGATAAAGGACCTTCTTCGAGTCCCCACATAATAATGTGGGGATCCGAGGAAAGCAGGTTGAGGCACATGAAGCATCCGTGCACTGGGGAGTCGCCTAAGAAGTATAATGTACATCTCAGGGATGTAATAGTTCTAGCCCTATCTATATATTTCAGAGTCACATATATATTAAGGTTTAAGATAATATAATAAGAAATGAAATGAGAGGAGAAATCCCTCAGAAATATATCTTATAAAGCTAAAGTAATGAAAAAAGATTATTCACAGTATTGATGTAACCAAAGTTTGTTCAGGACATTGAAAATGAGATACTCACAAACTTTGTTATTTGGTTTCAAAACTGAAGATTACTATATAGTTACAAAGTAACTCTCGAAACTGCTACCAGATAACAATAACAAATGGAAGACCTATAACTACTTAGTTTATAAGCAATAGTGGATCTTAGGCTGAGAAATGAAAAGGAAAATTTCCAATATTTCAGATAGGAATTTAAAAAAATATATTTGATTTGAGCTACAGATTAAATAAGTATTGACATTGAATCTGAAGATAAAATAAAAATTAAAAATAAAAAATAAAAAAATGAAAGGGATCAAATAGAATAATAAATTATTGCTAAAAAAAAAAACTTTTAGAAATAATTCATAGAGATAGGTGAATTTATTTAGCATCTTTAATTCATCTCAATTTTGAGATGTATATCCTGTTGCTTATGTGGGATAATATGCAAAATTAAAGCATCCCTTACATTTTTCTTAGCCCTAAAAATGTATTATTTTAACAAAAATTGAAGAATTTTATGTTATGCATGAGTTTCTTCAGTCCATGGAGTCATCTTGTCCTTGGGGTGAAGTTGCAAATCTTCCTCTTTTATGCGAGTGATAATTTCCATTTCTTGCCTCAGAATGTGTTGCATTGTGGATGGAGGAGGCTGAAGCTGACCTTCTTGAAGCAGTGTTAGATGAATTCCCATCAATTAAATTGAGGTCTTGAAGTGCTTGTTGGCAGCAGGGCCGGACTGGCCTACCGGGATACCGGGAGATTTCCCGGTAGGCCGCCTAAGTTGCGGCTGCAGTGCTCCCCTCCTGCTCCTGTGTGTCACGGAGCTGGCTGGGTCTGTGTTCGGCGGCCACGCTGTAACACGGTCCCGCCCCCCTAGACCGGCTTGTGTGATAGTGGATAGAATCAGTGTTCCGCCTATCACACGAGCCGGTCTAGGGGGGCGGGACCGTGTTACAGCGTGGCCGCCGAACACAGACCCAGCCAGCTCCGTGACACAGAGGAGCAGGAGAGAGGGATCCAGTAGATGCCCGCCCGTACAGTCCGCCCTGTGTGCCTGTATAGGAGGATCGGCGGGGGGCCGCATATAGAGGAAATTAGCTTTCTATATTCCTCCATGCAGCCGCTGAATACTTGCAGGAGGGAGAGGAGGAGAATCAAGTATTCAGCGGCTGCATGGAGGAATATAGAAAGCTCATTTCCTCTATATGCGGCCCCCCCGCCGATCCTCCTATCCAACCTCTTTTACTGGCCCCCCCAGTTCTCCTTGTGCTCCCTGGCTCCTCCCCATGCTCTCCTCCCCTCACCACACTCTCCAGCCCCCCCCTCACAGTTCTCTCCACCCCTGTTTTTTCTGCCCCCCCTGCTCTCCAGCTCTCCCCATCCTACTCTAGCCACCATCCCAGTGCTCTTCACTCCCCCAGTGCTCTCCACCCATGTTCTTTCTCTCCCCCCCCAGTGCTCTTCAGCTCTCCCCATCACTCTCCAGCCCCCACCCCAGTGCTCTCCGCCCCCCACAGTGCTCTCCAGCCCCCCATTCTCCGCACCCCTGTTTTCGGTCCCCCCCCGGTGCTCTCAAGCTCCACCCATCGCTCTCCAGCCCCCCCGTGCTCTTTGCCCCCCGTGCTCTCCACCCCTGTTTTTTTTTGGCTCCCCCTCCAGTGCTCTCAAGCTTCCCCCCCAGCACTCTCCGCTCCCCACCCCTGTACTCTCCACTCCCCCCTGCATTTTGCCCCCACCCATGTGCTCTCCAACCCCCGCCAGTGCTCTCCAGTCCCCCGTGCTTTCCACCCCTGTTCTTTCTGGCCCCCACTGGTGCTTTAAAGCTCCCCCATTGCTCTCCACTCCCCCCTGCTCTTTGTACCCCCCAGTGCTCTCCACCCCTGTTTTTCTGCCCCTCCCCCACTGGTGCTTTCAAGCTCCCCCCATTGCTCTCCACTCCCCCCTGCTCTTTGTACCCCCGAGTGCTCTCCACCCCTGTTTTTCTGCCCCTCCGCCAGTGCTCTTCGCCACCCCACACTCTTAGCCCCCACAGTGCTCTCCACCTCTGTTCTTTTTGGACCCCCAGTGCTCTCAAGTCCCCCCCCCCCCAGCGCTCTCCGCTCCCCATCCCTGTGATCTCCACTCCCCCCTGCTCTTTGCCCCCACCCATGTGCTCTCCAACCCCGCCAGTACTCTCTGCTCCCCCTTCTTTCCAGCTCCCACCCAGTGCTCTCCACTTCCCCAGGACCAGAGGACAGGCTGACTGGGGCCGGAAAATGAGGATGGCTGAAGGTGCAGGTGGCCAGGGACCACTCCATCTCACAGCAAACAGATCCTCTGGAAGGAGCACTGTCCCCATCCAAAACGAGAACAGACCCTGCCTGCTGTTGGCCATCATGGATATCCTGCTGGCATGCAAGGTACCGTACCGAGCATCAACAACACACCTTCCCACAGACAGGGACTGCTGACTGGGCCATGGGGCACAGGAGTGGCTGCAATGATGGGCACAGTGAAGCTGCATTCCTGGGCACAGTGAGACTGCATTCACGGGCACAGTGAGACTGCATTCACTGGCTCAGTGAGACTGCATTTGATGGGCACAGTGAGGCTGCATTGATGGGCACAGTGAGGCTGCATTGATGGGCACAGTGAGACTGCAATGATGGGCACAGTGAGGCTGCAATGATGGGCACAGTGAGGCTGCAATGGTGGGCACAGTGAGGCCGCATTCATGGGCACAGTGAGACTGCATTCACGGGCAGAGTAAAGCTGCATTTGATGAGCACAGTGAGGCTGCATTTGATGAGCACAGTGAGGCTGCATTTGATGGGCACAGTGAGGCTGCATTGATGGGCACAGTGAGGCTGCATTGATGGGCACAGTGAGGCTGCATTTGATTGGTACTGATGAGGCTGCATTTGATGGGCTCTGGTGAGGCTGCATTTGATGGGCACTGGTGAGGCTGCATTGAGCTCCTGCATCATGTCTGCAGTCTCTGACCATCTCCTGTATCATGTCTGCAGTCTCTGACCATCTCCTGTATCATGTCTGCAGTCTCTGAGGGAGTCTGCAGAGGAGTCAAGAGTGGGAGCACCGCCGTAATGGGGGTCATGGGAGAAGTCAGACAAGTGTGGACTGTGGAGAGGAGACTATAGGATAAAACCAGAGCCACCAAGCTGGAGCCGACTGATTGAGCCCTACACGGTGCACCTGAGAGGAGGTCAGTGACAGCACCGCTAGGCCAGTCTGAAGGGGGGGTCACTGATGTAAGGGGGGAGTGAATATGATAATGTAAGGGGGCACCGATATAAAGCACAGCCTTATATCAGTAACCTACCCCCCTTACCTTAGTGTATTATTTCTGCGGAAGGTGGTTTCCCCCCCCTCCCACGTTCTGAGTTCCTGGGTCCCCCTTGATGATTGATCACTTACCACTTTTAACTGGAATTTGAAATCAATGACGTTATGCTGTTGCGGTGGTATAATAATGCTGTGGGGCTGGTATGAAATTTTTTCCATGGTTGGATGTTATTCCCAGTCCGGCCCTGGTTGGCAGAGGCGGCTCTAGGCTTTGTGAGGCCTTAGGCAAATTTTACACATAAGGCCCCACTCACAGATTTAGCACACAGTTCATCAGCACCAATTCCAGGGCACCCTCCTCACCCATCAGACATATGCAGCCAATAAAACATCTGGGACCCAGCAAGGTGGCAACCTACCCCTCTAAGAATTTCCCATGCCTTGGGAGGAAGGAGAGTGGGGGAATACCAACACAGTGCAGAGAGAGATAGGGAGATGGGAGGGAGAGAGACAGGGATAGAGATAGGGAGATGGGAGAGAGAGAGACAGGGATAGAGAGAGGGGGAGGGGTGGGAAAGAAGGGAAGAGGTGGGAGGGAGAGAGGGGGGGAAGGGGGAGAGAGGGGAGAGAGAGAGAGAGGGGGGGAGAGAGAGAGAAGGGGGGGAGAGAGAGAGAAAGAGAAGGGGGGGAGAGAGAGAGAAAGAGAAGGGGGGAGAGAGAGAAAGAGAAGGGGGGAGAGAGAGAGAGAAAGAGAAGGGGGGGAGAGAGAGAAAGAGAAGGGGAGAGAGAGAGAGAAGGGGGGAGAGAGAGAGAAGGGGGGGAGAGAGAGAGAGAGAGAAGGGGGAAGAGAGAGAGAAGGGGGGAGAGAGAGAGAGAAGGGGGGAGAGAGAGAGAGAAGGGGGAGAGAGAGAGAAGAGGGGAGAGAGAGAGAGGGGGGGAGAGAGAGAGGGGGGAGAGAGAGGGGGGAGAGAGAGAGAGAGAGAGAGAGAGAGAGAGAGAGAGAGAGAGAGAGAAGGGGGGGGAAGAGAGAGAGAAGGGGGGGAGAAGAGAGAGAGAAGGGGGGAGAGAGAGAGAGAAGGGGGGAGAGAGAGAGAGAAGGGGGGAGAGAGAGAGAAGGGGGGAGAGAGAGAGAGAAGGGGGGGAGAGAGAGAGAGAGAGAGAAGGGGGAGAGAGAGAGAGAAGGGGGAGAGAGAGAAGGGGGGGGAGAAGGGGGGAGAGAGAGAGAGGGGGGAGAGAGAGAGAGAAGGGGGGAGAGAGAGAAGGGGGGAGAGAGAGAGAGAAGGGGAGAGAGAGAAGGGGGAGAGAGAGAGAAGGGGGAGAGAGAGAGAGAGAGAGAGAGAGAGAGAGAGAGAGAGAGAGAGAGAGAGAAGGGGGAGAGAGAGGGAGAGAGAGAAGGGGGAGAGAGAGAGAGAGAAGGGGGAGAGAGAGAGAGAAGGGTGGAGGGAGAGGAGAGAGGGAGTGAGTGGTGGGAGGGGGTGAGAGAGACTGGGGGTGACACAGAGGAGGGAGGTGAGAAAGAGAGGGGTGGTACGAAGGAGAGAGACGAGGGGTGAGAGAAAGGAGGGTGACATAAAGGGGGGGGGGAGAGAGAGATTGGAGAAGATGATAAAGAGGGGGGTGAGGGAAAGGGGGTTTGAGAGAGATCCCTAGCCCTGTCCCTGTCTGCAGACCCTCCTGTGTTCCATGTCCCAGTCTGTGAGAGCACTGGGCAGGAGCAGGAGAGGGGGGCAAAGAACAGGAAGGAGCTGGAGAGTACTGGGGTTGTGGGGGCAGAAAGCACTGGGGAAGGTGGAGAGCATAGGAGGGGTGGGGGCTGGAGAGTGCGGGGGAGCTTGAGAGGAGGGGAGTCAGAAAGAATGCGAGGGGAAAGCAGGGGGAGCTGAAGAGCACTGGGGGAGGAGCCAGGGAGCACAATGAGGGTCGGAGAGCACAGGGGGTGCAGAAGAAGTTAGATAGGAGGAGCGGTGGGCGGCTGCATATAGTGGAATTGAACTTTTTATATTCCTCCTGCAGCCGCTGAATGCTCACTTCTCCTCCTCTCCTTCCTGCAGATGATTCAGCAGCTGCAGGAGGAATATAGAAAGATCAATTCCACTATATGCCGCCGCCCACCGCTCCTCCTATCCAGGCAGGCACACAGGCAGGCTGCACGGGCACTCACCTTCTCTCTGGTCGGCCAGGCGGCATCAGGAGATTGGAGGCGGAGCTCCTTCATGTTCAGTCACGGGGCAGCTTAGCTGGAGGCAGGTGCGGAGAGGTCGGGTGAGCGCAGGCTGAAGGAGCAGCCCAGCTGCGGCTCCCACATGGACATGCCGCCGCCCGACACACGCCTTTTAGAGATGGCACCAGGAGCTGAGTGCTGTCATCCGGCCGCTGCCGCCACCTAGAGGCCTCAACTTTCCCGCTGTCCGCACCTGCTGCCACCAGACCGGGATGCAACCGCTCCGTGCTTGAGCCGCTATTCCTCGTGCAGTACCCGATACGTCAGTCAGCCCCAGAGCCCCAGCGGGGGTAGGCGGAGCCGCCGTCAGTGATTGAGCACAAGCAAAGTAGGCGGCTGCGAGGCCCCTGTCAGTGTGGGGCCTTAGGCGGTCGCCTAGTTTGCCTAATTAGAGAGCCGCCTCTGCTTGTTGGAGTTCATCAGCTGTTCTGCAGGAGACTCTAGTGCCTTGGTGGGTGAATCTTACAGAAAAAGGGAAGCCCCATTGGTATTTTATATTATGGCGTTGCAATTCCATTAATTGTGGTTTCATTAATCTCCTCTTAGTTATTGTTAATTGGGAGAGATCAGCAAAGAGTTGGTAATTATTTCCTTGAAACATGAGATTGTTTTTTTCTCTAGCTGCATTTAAGAGCTGTTCCTTTGTCCGGTAAAAATGGAATTTTGCTATTATATCACGCGGGGGTCCATCCACTTTTTTGGGCATGAGAGCCCTATGCACTCTGTCCATTTCCATTCTTTCTAATGGTATTCCTGGCTGAAGTTCTTGGCATAATGCTGTTATAGTATCCCTTTGAATCGCAGGTTTGATCTTCTGGCGCGATTCTCATAATCTTCCAGTCTGTTCTGCAATGTTACATTTTCTTCCTTCAGGAGGTCAGTTATACATTCTTGGTTAGTGCTTTCAATTTCCTCCATTTTAAGCTCCAATGAGGCTGTGCGTTGTCCCAGTTCTCTAATTTCTTTGGTTAAATTAGTAGTTATTTGCTCTGAGGTTTTCTTTAAAGCTTTATTAAGCATTTTTTCGAATTGTTTCATTATGCTAGTGGGAACTGCAGACTCTTGAATTGTTGTATGTGATACAGTTAAATCAGTCTCTGAGTCAGAGTCCCCAGGGGAGATAAGTTGTGACATCTTAGGCTTATTACTCTTCTCTGAGGTAAATTTGCCTGAGGTGACTGGCGCTTTTTTTGTGGTAGTCCGCGCTTGTGTGCCGCTATTAGGGGTCAGTTTTGTCTTATTTCTGGCACCCCCCAGCACCATTTTAGTATTAAAATGTTCCCCTCACCTCTCAGGAGTAAATGCCTTAGTCTATTATAATTTTCTGATGGCGGGCTGTCTGTGTGTGTCGGCTTTCTTCCCCTCACGGAGCAGAGCTCTAGCCTGACATGTCCGTCCCGCTAGCCTCCGCGCATGTGCCTGTACGTCACTTCCAAGCAATGTTTCATATTACTATTTCTGTCGTCAAATATCTGTGTGCTAAGTATACTTTTTTTATTCACATAGGGGAGAAAAGAATTGGGACATCAGAGGACATCAGGGACCCACAACCTCCTAAAGAAGGGAAAATCACAAAACCATAATCCCAGGATGTGGAGGAAGGTGGGGTTTATGATTTGGGCGAAATAGTGACCACAACAGGTGAGTGTCTGAGACCACAGCTTCAGGTAATAGATGGATGCCTGCATATTTATAATACATGGTGTGTTTTTTTATTCAAGGTGATGCGGATGTTGTGGAAGAAGAAACACATTTCACAAGTGCAAGTGCTCATGTCCTCATTGGGGAGATCATGGTGTGCAATCGTGATTTACTGAAGATCAAGGAAGACATCAGTGATGTGGAAAAAAGACTCAAAAACATCATTGATGTTTTAGGCAGAATCTAAAACACACCAAAATTTTTGTAATTGTTTTTTTTTATAACTTTTTAAAAAAATGTTAAAAGCCACATTTTGAAGATGCACACAGTGTGTCAACATGTGCTATCTGCCATCACGGGATATCAATGTACGCGTTTTGTGGGTGCAACCCCTTCCTCGCAACTAAAGTAGCTGACAGGAAGGGGTTTCACACCTGAAAAAAACGTCCATTGATCCCCCATGATGGGAGCTAGCACATGTTGACCTTAGGCATGGGATCAGGGGTGAAATCCCCATTTTGACTCAATTTGTGTGCATCTTCAAAATTTGTCTTTCACAGGGGTGAAAAAGGCTTAGATGAAGGCAAGATCAACACAGTTGGACATACTAATGTCTTATATTGCCTTCAATTTATCAAAGTTGAACTTTGTAAGTTCCTGAGTTGTGTATTGTTATATATATTATATTGTTTTTAAAAACATGCCTGTTTACCACAAAAAAGGATATTTCTACTGTCCAAAAAAAAAATGTATTCAAAAAATATGTTGGTTTGTTCAAAAACTCTTTTCTAAACGCACATGTGAATGTGCACAGAGTAAACATTTTTCCACTCAACAATGTGTGGCTTCTTTCAATGCTCAATAGCAGTTTTTGGCTTAAGTTGGTGTTTACAGTGACAATGGGGGTTATTTCCTAAAGGCAAATCCACTTTGCACTACAAGTGCACTTTCAGTGCAGTTTCAGTGCACTTTCAAGTGCACTTTTGCAGTGCACTTGTAGTGCAAAGTGGATTTTACTTTAGTAAATAACACCCACAGTGCTTTATAATTTGCATCAGGCCATTTTCGTCACTCCAAAAAATTAATTAATGGTGCTGAAAATTATGAATATTTTTTATCATTAATGCATTAACAACAAAAACAAGGTGTGTGTGTAGCCGACCCACAACATAATAGTTAGCTGAAGAAGAGATTGTCACCTCATGTATCCAAGAAATTACGTTTGCACTATTGAAGAAAATGGCCAAAAAAAGCCCATTGGAGAACATAGGAGACAGCTAAAGGAAACACATGCAGTAAATCAAAGGAAATATTTTTCAGTTTAAAATACAAATTTATTTAAAAAATACATTTATTTAAATACATATAATGTGATGTTAAAGGAGAAATCTTACCTTAACCACTTGCTGACCACCTAACGCAGATATACTGCGGCAGAATGGCACGGGCAGGCAGAATCACGTACCCGTACGTGATCTGCCTCCCGCGGGCGGGGGGTCCGATCGGACCCCCCCCCCCCGGTGCCAGCGGCGGTCGGCATTTGACTGGGAGCGTCGGGAGGCGAGGGGGAGACCATCCGATCGTGGCCCCCCCCCCTCGCGATCGCTCCCAGCCAATGGGAATCCTCCTCTGCCTGTGTGTAGTTTCACACAGGCAGAGGATGTGATGTCATCTCTCCTCGGTCTGGCAGTTTCCGTCCCAGCGCCGAGGAGAGAAGACAAGTGAGTGCACACAACACAAACACACACAGTAGAACATGCCAGGCATACTTTACACCCCCGATCCCCCCCCCCCCGATCGCCCCCCGATCCCCCCCAATCACCCCCCCCCCCCGTCACAAACTGACACCAGCAGTATTTTTTTTTTTTTCTGATTACTGCATGGTGTCAGTTTGTGACAGTTACAGTGTTAGGGCAGTGAGTATTACCCCCCTTTAGGTCTAGGGTACCCCCCTAACCCCCCCTAATAAAGTTTTAACCCCTTGATCACCCCCTGTCACCAGTGTCACTAAGCGATCATTTTTCTGATCGCTGTATTAGTGTCGCTGGTGACGCTAGTTAGGGACGCAAATATTTAGGTTCGCCGTCAGCGTTTTATAGCGACAGGGACCCCCATATACTACCTAATAAATGTTTTAACCCCTTGATTGCCCACTAGTTAACCCTTTCACCACTGATCACCGTATAACCGTTACGGGTGACGCTGGTTAGTTCGTTTATTTTTTATAGTGTCAGGGCACCCGCCGTTTATTACCGAATAAAGGTTTAGCCCCCTGATCGCCCGGCGGTGATATGCGTCGCCCCAGGCAGCGTCAGATTAGCGCCAGTACCGCTAACACCCACGCACGCAGCATACGCCTCCCTTAGTGGTATAGTATCTGTACGGATCAATATCTGATCCAATCAGATCTATACTAGCGTCCCCAGCAGTTTAGGGTTCCCGAAAACGCAGTGTTAGCGGGATCAGCCCAGATACCCGCTAGCACCTGCGTTTTGCCCCTCCGCCCGGCCCGGCCCAGCCCACCCAAGTGCAGTATCGATCGATCACTGTCACTTACAAAACACTAAACGCATAACTGCAGCGTTCGCAGAGTCAGGCCTGATCCCTGCGATCGCTAACAGTTTTTTTGGTAGCGTTTTGGTGAACTGGCAAGCACCAGCCCCAGGCAGCGTCAGGTTAGCGCCAGTACCGCTAACACCCACGCACGCACCGTACACCTCCCTTAGTGGTATAGTATCTGAACGGATCAATATCTGATCCGATCAGATCTATACTAGCGTCCCCAGCAGTTTAGGGTTCCCAAACACGCAGTGTTAGCAGGATCAGCCCAGATACCTGCTAGCACCTGCGTTTTTCCCCTCCGCCCGGCCCAGCCCAGCCCACCCAAGTGCAGTATCAATCGATCACTGTCACTTACAAAACACTAACCGCATAACTGCAGCGTTCGCAGAGTCAGGCCTGATCCCTGCGATCGCTAACAGTTTTTTTTGGTAGCGTTTTGGTGAACTGGCAAGCACCAGCCCCAGGCAGCGTCAGATTAGCGCCAGTACCGCTAACACCCACGCACGCAGCGTACACCTCCCTTAGTGGTATAGTATCTGATCGGATCAATATCTGATCTGATCAGATCTATACTAGCGTCCCCAGCAGTTTAGGGTTCCCACAAACGCAGTGTTAGCGGGATCAGCCCAGATACCTACTAGCACCTGCGTTTTGCCCCTCCGCCCGGCCCAGCCCAGCCCACCCAAGTGCAGTATCGATCGATCACTGTCACTTACAAAACACTAAACGCATAACTGCAGCGTTCGCAGAGTCAGGCCTGATCCCTGCGATCGCTAACAGTTTTTTTTGTAGTGTTTTGGTGAACTGGCAAGCACCAGCGGCCTAGTACACCCCGGTCGTAGTCAAACCAGCACTGCAGTAACACGTGGTAACGTTGCGAGTCCCATAAGTGCAGTTCAAGCTGGTGAGGTGGCAAGCACAAGTAGTGTCCCGCTGCCACCAAAAAGACAAACACAGGCCCGTCGTGCCCATAGTGCCCTTCCTGCTGCATTCGCCAATCCTAATTGGGAACCCACCGCTTCTGCAGCGCCCGTACTTCCCCCATTCACATCCCCAACCAAATGCAGTCGGCTGCATGAGAGGCATTTTCTTTATGTCCTCCCGAGTACCCCTACCCAGCGAACCCCCCCAAAAAAGATGTCGTGTCTGCAGCAAGCGCGGATATAGGCGTGACACCCGCTATTATTGTCCCTCCTGTCCTGACAATCCTGGTCTTTACATTGGTGAATGTTTTGAACGCTACCATTCACTAGTTGAGTATTAGCGTAGGGTACAGCACTGCACAGACTAGGCACACTTTCACAGGGTCTCCCAAGATGCCATCGCATTTTGAGAGACCCGAACCTGGAACCGGTTACAGTTATAAAAGTTAGTTACAAAAAAAAGTGTAAAAAAAAAAAAAAACACATACAAAAATATATAAAAAAAAAAAAAAAAATAGTTGGCATTTTATTGTTCTCTTTCTCTCTATTGTTCTGCTCTTTTTTACTGTATTCTATTCTGCAATGTTTTATTGTTATTATGTTTTAACATGTTTGCTTTTCAGGTATGCAATTTTTTATACCTTACCGTTTACTGTGCTTTATTGTTAACCATTTTTTTGTCTTCAGGTACGCCATTCACGACTTTGAGTGGTTATACCAGAATGATGCCTGCAGGTTTAGGTATCATCTTGGTATCATTCTTTTCAGCCAGCGGTCGGCTTTCGTGTAAAAGCAATCCTAGCGGCTAATTAGCCTCTAGACTGCTTTTACAAGCAGTGGGAGGGAATGCCCCCCCCCCAACGTCTTCCGTGTTTTTCTCTGGCTCTCCTGTCTCAACAGGGAACCTGAAAATGCAGCCGGTGATTCAGCCAGCTGACCATAGAGCTGATCAGAGACCAGAGTGGCTCCAAACATCTCTATGGCCTAAGAAACCGGAAGCTACGAGCATTTTATGACTTAGATTTCGCCGGATGTAAACAGCGCCATTGGGAAATTGGGAAAGCATTTTATCACACCGATCTTGGTGTGGTCAGATGCTTTGAGGGCAGAGGAGAAATCTAGGGTCTAATAGACCCCAATTTTTGCAAAAAAGAGTACCTGTCACTACCTATTGCTATGATAGGGGCTATTTACATTCCCTGAGCAGCAATTGCACCATGCATGTGAGGTATCGCCGCGAAGGTCAGATCGAGGGCAGTAAGTTTAGCAGTAGACCTCCTCTGTAAATCTAAAGTGGTAACCTGTAAAGGCTTTTAAAGGCTTTTAAAAATGTATTTAGTTTGTCGCCACTGCACGTTTGTGCGCAATTTTAAAGCATGTCATGTTTGGTATCCATGTACTCGGCCTAAGATCATCTTTTTTATTTCATCAAACATTTGGACAATATAGTGTGTTTCAGTGCATTAAAATGTAAAAAAGTGTGTTTTTTCCCCAAAAAATGCGTTTGAAAAATCGCTGCGCAAATACTGTGTGAAAAAAAAAATGAAACACCCACCATTTTAATCTGTAGGGCATTTGCTTTAAAAAAATATATAATGTTTGGGGGTTCAAAGTAATTTTCTTGCAAAAAAAAATTATTTTTTTATGTAAACAATAAGTGTCAGAAAGGGCTTTGTCTTCAAGTGGTTAGAAGAGTGGGTGATGTGTGACATAAGCTTCTAGATGTTGTTCATAAAATGCCAGGACAGTTCAAAACCCCCCCAAATGACCCCATTTTGGAAAGTAGACACCCCAAGCTATTTGCTGAGAGTCATGTTGAGTCCATGGAATATTTTATATTGTGACACAAGTTGCGGGAAAGAGACAATTTTTTATTTTTTTTATTTTTTTTTGCGCAAAGTTGTCACTAAATGATATATTGCTCAAACATGCCATGGGAATATGTGAAAATACACCCCAAAATACATTCTGTTGCTTCTCCTGAGTACGGGGATACCACATGTGTGAGACTTTTTGGGAGCCTAGCCGCGTACGGGACCCCGAAAACCAAGCACCGCCTTCAGGCTTTCTAAGGCCGTAAATTTTTGATTTCACTCTTCACTGCCTATCACAGTTTCGGAGGCCATGGAATGCCCAGGTGGCAAAAAAAAAACCCAAATGACCCCATTTTGGAAAGTAGACACCCCAAGCTATTTGATGAGAGGTATAGTGAGTATTTTGCAGACCTCACTTTTTGTCACAAAGTTTTGAAAATTGAAAAAAGAAAAAAAAAAATTTTTTTTTCTCGTCTTTCTTTATTTTCAAAAACAAATGAGAGCTGCAAAATACTCACCATGCCTCTCAGCAAATAGCTAGGGGTGTCTACTTTCCAAAATGGGGTCATTTGGGGGGGGTTTGTGCCACCTGGGCATTCCATGGCCTCCGAAACTGTGATAGGCAGTGAGGAGTAAAATCAAAAATGTACGCCCTTAGAAATCCTGAAGGCAGTGATTGGTTTTCGGGGCCCCGTACGCGGCTAGGCTCCCAAAAAGTCCCACACATGTGGTATCCCCATACTCAGGAGAAGCAGCTAAATGTATTTTGGGGTGCAATTCCACATATGCCCATGGCCTGTGTGAGCAATATATCATTTAGTGACAACTTTGTGCAAAAAAAAAAAAAAAAAATTGTCACTTTCCCGCAACTTGTGTCAAAATATAAAACATTCCATGGACTCAACATGCCTCAAAGCAAATAGCTTGGGGTGTCTACTTTCCAAAATGGGGTCATTTGGGGGGGTTTTATGCCATCTGGGCATTTTATGGCCTTCAAAATTGTGATAGGTAGTGAGGAGTAAAATCAAAAATGTACGCCCTTAGAAATCCTGAAGGCAGTGATTGGTTTTCGGGGCCCCGTACGCGGCTAGGCTCCCAAAAAGTCCCACACATGTGGTATCCCCATACTCAGGAGAAGCAGCTAAATGTATTTTGGGGTGCAATTCCACATATGCCCATGGCCTGTGTGAGCAATATATCATTTAGTGACAACTTTTTGTAATTTTTTTTTTTTTTGTCATTATTCAATCACTTGGGACAAAAAAAAATGAATATTCAATGGGCTCAACATGCCTCTCAGCAAATTCCTTGGGGTGTCTACTTTCCAAAATGGGGTCATTTGTGGGGGTTTTGTACTGCCCTGCCATTTTAGCACCTCAAGAAACGACATAGGCAGTCATAAATTAAAGGCTGTGTAAATTCCAGAAAATGTACCCTAGTTTGTAGGCGCTATAACTTTTGCGCAAACCAATAAATATACACTTATTGACATTTTTTTTACCAAAGACATGTGGCCGAATACATTTTGGCCTAAATGTATGACTAAAATTGAGTTTATTGGATTTTTTTTAGAACAAAAAGTAGAAAATATCATTTTTTTTCGAAATTTTCGGTCTTTTTCCGTGTATAGCGCAAAAAATAAAAACGGCAGAGGTGATCAAATACCATCAAAAGAAAGCTCTATTTGTGGGAAGAAAAGGACGCAAATTTCGTTTGGGTACAGCATTGCATGACCGCGCAATTAGCAGTTAAAGCAACGCAGTGCCGAATTGTAAAAAGTGCTCTGGTCAGGAAGGGGGTAAAACCTTCCGGGGCTGAAGTGGTTAATATAGTCCTTCTGCAGGACCTGAATTATGGCAGAACAGGTCTCTAGAATGATGATCCCCAAAACCGTGGGGGTTGATGCCTGTCGAGAACTTGATGTCCTGCAGACTTCTCCCCGTCACTAAGTACCGCAAGGTGGCGAGGAGCCTCTGCTCGGGAGTGATGGCTTGCCGCATGCAGGTGTCCTGCTTCATAATATAAGGGGACAGCAAAGCCAACAGACGGCGAAAAATGGGGTCCGTCATCCGGAGATAATTCCTGAAATCATCAGGATTATTCTCACGGATCTCCCGCAACAAAGGCATGTGCGAGAATTGGTCATGCTGGAGCAACCAATTCTTGGTCCATGAACTCCTCCTCGCCCTGTTCATTGACTGGGCTTGGGTCAAAGTAAAAACCCCAACACCAAGCCCCTGCACAGCACAAACGCTAGGATGAGTACGTACCCGCAACATGGATTCAAAACAGTCGGCTGGTCAGAACGAACTAACAGAACGCACTGAAAATCAGAAAGGCCTGAAAAGAGCGAGCTGAAATTCAGAAACGAGCTGACAAGAACGCACTGGAAAATCAAATACGTAATATAAAAATACGCACTAAAAACCAGATACGAACTGACTACACGCACTGAAAACCAGATACGAACCCACAAGCACAAACTGAAGAGCAGTAACGATCTGAAAAGCATGAGGCTGAAAAACGCAAATCGTCTCTCACAAAACTTCTATTAACACGAGATAAACACAAGATTAGCAGAAGGAGCCCTGGCTATTGAACTGCCTTTTTATAGTGCCGTTGTACGTCAGCGCGTTCTTGACCATTGGAATTTCCAAAAACATTTGTGCCACCGTGTGCATGCAAGACAAATTTCAGCCAACATCCGTCAGAAATAAATCCTAGGATTTCGTTGTCAGAATGTCCGATCGTGTGGCATTCGTTTTATCTAGAAGATCTTTCCTTTCAGTTAGAATTGCTCTCCTTTTGGCCCTTCTTATACAGTTGTGTGAGTATCCTCACACTCTAAATCTACCATGTAGTTCTATGGCCTCTTTGTCAAAAGCATCTTGATGTGAACAGTTTCGTTTAGTTCTGAGGAACTGGCCAACTGGTATTCCCTGGATAAGTGACCCAGGGTGATGACTAGTGGCCAGCAGTAAGGTGTTAGCTGTAGCTTCCTTACGGAAAGTTTTAGTGGCTATTGTGTTGTCCTTTAGCTCAATAGTCAAGTCCAGGAAGGAAAGTGTTTCTGTGTGGTTGAAAAATGTAAGCTTAATATTCCTATTATTCAGATTTAATTCATCAATAAATGCAATCAGTGCCTGCTGTGAGCCACCAGAGATCATCAGCACATCATCAATGTATCTCAGCCACATGAGACTGCAGCTGAGGTACAGAGACGAGTTGTAGACAATCTCTTCCTCCCATAGGCCAAGATGAAGGTAGGCGTATGAGGAAGCCCATGAAGGAGCCCATGGGGCACCCATCGAGGTGCCCCTGATCTGTTGGTAGCTCACACCAAGGAACTGGAAACAATTATGTTCCAACATAAATTCAAGGTTATCCACAACAAATTCATTCTGGGCAGCAACAAGGGGAAACTTTTGGTCAAAAAAATGGTAGACCACCCTTAATCCCCATTTGTGGGGGATCGATGTGTACAGTGATTCCACGTTGATCCCCACGAGGAGAGCCCCCGGTGGGGCAACATAGTTGCCAAGCCTATGTAAGACATCTCTGGTGTCTTGAACATAGGAGGGAAGATCCCGTACCAGTTCCTTGATTAGGGCATCTGCAAATCTACCTATTTTTTCCAAGGGACCCTTCACTGCCGACACAATGTGTGTGCCCGGAGGGTCCGTCAGTGACTTATGGAGTTTAGGAATTATGTAGAAAGTTGGCGTGTTGAACTCAAGAACTTTCAGATAGTTAAATTCTTTTTTGGTAATATGGGACTCATCAAAAGCCAAGCTGAGTTGGAAGTTGAGGGCCGCTACAACGTCTGGGAATGGATTGGAGGTAAGCCTCTGATAAGTTGACTCATCAAGGAGTAGGCGCATGACTTCCTGCTCATATTGGGATTGAGATAACAAAACAATGTTTCCCCCTTTATCACTACCCTTGATGACCACATCGGGGGCCTCCTCCAGCTTCCGACAAGCCCTTCTTTCCTCCTTAGTCAGGTTGTCCACACCCCTCCAATTCCATTCTATTTTTGAAAGGTCTTTTTTGACCTGTTCAGGAAAAAGATGTATCCATTTATGTTTATGTAAGGGGGGCATCTTGACTGATTTAATTTTGAGGTTAGAGGGGCCATCCTGCCTAGGTGCGGGCATCTCCATATCAGAGTCAGAAGCAGCACCCACCTGCATAAGTGAGACCAAGGCCTGTAGCGCCTCTGTTTCATCTTTGTTTAATTGTGTGGATTCCATTTTGGAATGGCGTTCCATATGCCAATATCTAAGTTTCACCTTACGGAGGAAGAGGCTGATATCTTTGAATAACTCAAACTCAGTCATTAGTGATTTCGGTGAAAAGGAAAGTCCCTTTGGAGAAGAAATATATGGTGTTATATGGTGTTATATATGGGTACAAACACATAACCCCCCCCCCCCATTTTTGATTTAACGCCTCACTTCCTACCTTTCGAAGAACATAAAATGGCAAGATAGCACAACCCCCCCCCCCCCAAATGACTCCATTTTGGAATGTAGACACCCCAAGCTATTTGCTGAGAGGCATGTTGAGTCCATGGAATATTTTATATTTTGCCACAAGTTTCTGGAAAATTACATATTTTTTTTTTTGCACAAAGTTGTCACTAAATGATATATTGCACACACATGCCATGGGTATATGTGGGATTACACCCCAAAAAACATTCTGCTGCTTCTCCTGAGTACTGGGATACCACATGATTGATACTTTTTGGGAGCCTAGCCGCATACAGGACCCCGAAAACAAATCACCGCATTCAGGCTTTCTAAGGGCATAAAATGGTGATTTCACTTCCTCACTACCTATCACAGTTTCAGAGGGCCCTAAAATGTCAAGAAACCACACCCCCCCAAATGACCCCATATTGGAACGTAGACACTTCAAGCTATGTGCTGAGAGGCACGTTGAGTCCATGGAATATTTTATATTTTGCCACAAGTTTCGTCAAAATGACAATTTTTTTTTTTTTTTTTACACAAAGTTGTTTACTAAATGATTTATTGTTCAAACATTGCATGGGTATATGTGGAATTACACCTCAAAATACATTCTGCTGCTTCTCCTGAGTAAAGGGATACCACCTGTGTGAGACTTTTCGGCAGTCTAGCTGCGTACAGGACCCCGAAAGCCAATCAGCGCCTTCAGAATTTCTAAGGGTGTAAATTTTTGATTTCACTCCTCACTGCCTATCACAGTTTCGGAGGCCATGAAATGCCGAGATAGCACAAACCCCCCAAAAATTACCCCATTTTGGAAAGTAGACACCCCAAGCTATTTGCTGAGAGGCATGTTGAGTATTTTGCAGATCTTGCTTTTTGTCACAAAGTTTTGAAAATTAAAAAAATAAATTAATACATTTTTTTTCCCTTTCTTCATTTTCAAAAACAAATGAGAGCTGCAAAATACTCACCATGCCTCTTGGGGTGTCTACTTTCCAAAATGGGGTAATTTGCCCCCCCAATTTTTGACATTTCAGGGCCTCCAAAACTGTGATAGGTAGTGAGGAAGTGAGATCACCATTTTACGCCCTTAGAAATCCTGAAGGCGGTGAATGGTTTTAGGGGTCCTGTACGCGGCTAGGCTCCCAAAAAGTCTTACACATGTGGTATCCACATACTCAGGAGAAGCAGCAAAATGTATTTTGGGGTGTAATTCTACATATACCCATGGCATGTGTGAGCAATATATCATTTAGTGACAACTTTGTATAAAAAAATAAATAAATAGATGTCATTTTACCAAAACTTGTGGCAAAATATAAAATATTCCATGGACTCAACATGCCTATCAACAAATAGCTTGGGCTGTCTACTTTCCAAAAAGGGGTCATTTAGGGGGGTTTGAACTGCCCTGGCATTTTATGCACATTAGAAGCTTATGCCACACATCACCCACCCTTCTAACCACTTGAAGACAAACGCCCTTTCTGACACTTTTTGTTTACATGAAAAAATATTTTTTTTTGCTAGAAAATTACTTTGGACCCCCAAACATTATATATTTTAAAAGCAAAGGCCCTACAGTTTAAAATGGCGGGTGTTGCATTTTTTTTCACACAGTATTTCCGCAGCAATTTTTTTAACCACAATTTTTGGGGAAAAAACACTTTTTTGAATTTTAATGTACTAAAACATACTATATTGCCCAAATGTTTGGTAAAATATAAAAGATGATCTTATGCCGAGTACATAGATACCAAACATGACATGCTATAAAATTGCGCACAACCGTGCAGCGGCGACAAACTACATACATTTTTAAAAGCCTTTACAAGTTACCACTTTAGATTTACAGAGGAGGTCTACTGCTAGAATTACTGCCCTCGATCTGACATTCGCGGTGGTGAAATTGCTGTTTACATACAACACAAGACCATTTTGGCCTTTGCGCGTGAGCACGGGGGAACAGGGGTGCTTTTTTTTTTTTAATTTATGTTGCTTTTTTATTTTATTTTTACACTGTTCCTTTCATTTTATTTTTTTTTTTATCATTTTTATTGTTAGCACATGGTCAGATGGAGGAACCAATGGCTGCATTCTCAGGTTCCCCGGTGGGACAGGGGAGCCCAAGAAAAGTATGGAAGACGGCGGTAGGGGGGGTGTTCCCTCCCACTGCTTGTAAAAGAAGTCTAGCGGCTAATTAGCCACTAGGATTGCTTTTACATGAAAGCCGACCGCTGACTGAAAAGAACGATATCAAGATGATACCTAGACCTGCAGGCATCATTCTGGTATAACCATTCAAAGTCCAGCAACATACCAGTATGTTGCTGGTCCTTGTTGGGCATATATTGTAATGTTCTTTTTTTTCATGCAGTATGTGGGCTAAATGAAAAAAGAGATTGATCTGTGGGTATGCCCACCATTAGAATACCACCCTGCATCCACCCACTTCTAATGATGGGCATATATGCACCGTTTTTTTTTTTTTAACTGTGGTGTTGAAATCACCTCCTACAGCGCTGGAGTTGCTGATTTACGTATCGTGAGAGCCAATCCTGTTGCTGTCAAAATAAATGAATAAAAAAAGCAAACAATGGTAACAATAAAACATTAACTCAATAAAACAACTTTTTTTTATTGCAATCTGTACCGAAAAAAATGAGTAAAAAATATATGCCGAAGCTTGGGGCAATCCGTCCCTAATATTAGGGGCAAATCGCCCCTCCACCCCTGCCCCCATGCTTCGGCATATATGCTTTTTTTAACTGTGGTGGTGAAATCACCTTCTACAGCACTGGAGTCACGGCTTTACGTATTGTGAGAGCAAACCCTGTTCCTGTCAGAATAAATAAACCCGTGCTGCAGCTGAATGGTGTACCTGCAAAGCAAATTATGGTTAACAATAAAACAAAGTAACATTACAGTATAACAGTAAGACATTATAGAATGGAGAGAAACTGCTGCACCAACCCAATACATCAAGCTGCTAACACCACCAATTAGACTAATTGTGTGAGTAAATGTGAAAAGAAAAAGTGTAGCGCTGTATTATACTAATAGAACATCAATGTGAACCTATGTGTGAAACACCCGTGTATATATCTATACTCGGTCCTGCTAATCACGCAGAAATAATTAAATAAAATAATTGTAATAACACCATATATGCAGAAAACTGGTGGTATGGAAAATCAATTGCAACAACCTGCTACATAATAAACAATAATACAAACTGTGTGTTCACAGTAAAATAATCCCAGAACCTCAAACAAAAAACAAGCATGTGCAATAAAAAATAGGGTGGGATTAGATAGCAAGTCTCTGGGGTATTGAACAGTTCATTCAATCAAACGGATGTATCCTGGAGCATTGATATGAATCTCACAGTGGTATCTATTCGTATCCCCAGTAGACTCTTCAAATACTCAGCAAGGCAGAAAGTAATGTAAAATGCCCTTACCAGACATGGTGGACTCACAGGCCGTCGGCGGTGAGTCGTATAGGCTTGCACTGTTTTAACGGTAAGGTTACAGCTGACCTTGATCCGTAATGGAGGGTCCTGGATGGGTCCCGGATCCTGAGCAGTACCATGGATTCCTCTTCCGATGATCGCTTAATCTCATTCGAATGAGACAGAGGGAAAGGGAAAAAAGGCTCCACATAGCATAAAATCCGGGTAACCAGGAAGTTTTATTGCATTAATTAAAAAATTTAAATAAAAAATCGGGTTAAAACAAAGTTCATATGAACAAAGTGGTATGTTTAGCGCAGTAATCAGATGGCTGTGGTAGCGTCACACACCCAACGCGTTTCGTCTACCAAGACTTCAACTGGGGTAAAGCTAACCTCTCATCTGCTGCGCTATTTATTTAAAAGTGCTGGAAATTACATCGGGGACACCTGTGCGGCTTGACTTCTGGGATTTGCTATGTCATGTGATGCTTTACTTAGTCAGCTGACTGCCCATTGAGCCTATCAGCCTATCATGAGGGCGGAAATATCGAAGGGACCAAGCCTCAGCCTGGTAATCCTATCCTACCAATGGTGACCGAATATCAAGGTCATGTGGTTAACGCGTCAGAATGTCAGGGCGCGATGACGCGAATTTAAAAGCCACTCCTCCTCCATGGTAGTTGGATATTTCCTGGTTTGTGCGTCATCACGTCTGAGCGTGATGACGCAGTTAGCTGATCGCACCTTCTCATTGTCAACCAGATCCGGCCGTCCAATGGGCGGCGCGCCACACCGCACAAGCGCAGCGACGCAATCCGACATCCATCCACCCTCAGCATGTCAGGACGCGACAATGCAACATGCATCCTCCGAGAACACGCCCTCCACCATGCCGGCCACTCATACTGCTCTCTATACCTGAGAAGGTCACATGATCGGAACCTTTTCAGTTGTTAAAGCAGCGCTGTGAGCACTAATAGAGAGAGTTCAATCATTGGGACACAAAATAGCATGAATGTACGGACTGTTGAATCACCGAAGGTGTGTTTTCTCACTCAATGTAGGGCTACGGTCGTCATGACACACATGTTCCCCTATGTTTACAACTATTTGGCAAAAATTGTATTCGGGAAATATCAGAGTAATAATTGCAGACATATAAAAATATAAAAGCAAAAAAGCAAAAAAACAAAAAACACATGTAGAGTAGGAATCCATCTAGTCTATGCCTTGCCCAAAAATCCATCTAACCTATACCTTGCCCAAAAAGGAAGGGCGCATGTCGTTCCTATCCAACAAACCTGAGCATTCATCTCGGGTTTATTATGAACTATAAGAAAAAATAGACAAAATAATGTAAAAAAATATTAAATGAGAAAAGTGAATAAAAATAACGAATAAAATTGTAAATAAAAAAGCCATGAGAATGGTACAGTGGGGATTATAATGGAGATGTGTGTTAGAGGGTAGCAATGCTTGGTCAGAACCACCCACCAGCAGCATCTCTATATGGAACTTAACACAGAGGGGCTTAAACTGGACATCTATGACTTATTTATGAACGCATTAATGTCCCACTCGATGTTTAAACCATGGGGCGTATAACATTTTATTTGGTGTATCCACCACGTTTCAAGTCTGGATACACCCCTTACATACGATTCCCCTCTCCAGTGTGGTATAAATCTATCTATGATCTGGAAGGTAGTACCCACTGGGTTACGGTCATGATACAGTGCATAGTGTTTGGACACACTATGATTGGTTCGTCCATTTTTAATTGCTGTAATGTGTTCTTTTACCCTTGTGGTGAAATTACGTATTGTCCGGCCGATATATTGCTTTTTACAAGGGGAGGTGATGAGGTACACAATATATTTAGTTTTACATGTGGCAAATTTTTTTATCCTATATTCTTTGCCTGTAATCGTAGAATTGAATGTTTCCATTTTGCGTGCTTGACAGGCATTCCATTTACAAACTGTGCATTTCCGGCAGGGAAAAAATCCCTTCATATTGTGAAAAAATGATATTGTACCTGGGGGGTCGATCACATTTGGTGCAATCTGTCCTTTGATTGATGGAGCACCCCTGAAAACAGTGGCCGCCTGTTCGGGTAATAAAGGGCTCAGAACAGTATCACTTTTTAATATTCTCCAATGTTTCCTAATGATATCTTTGATTTGTTTGTATTGAGAAGAGAAACTCGTCAGAAAGGACCACTTATGTTTGGGATCAGCAGTTTTTTTAGTTTTTTCAGATTGTACTGTCAACAAAGAGGCACGATCTATCAGGGCAACCTGTCGAATCTCCTCAGTAATTTGAGAATTGTCGTACCCCTTTTCCAAAAAACGTGATTTTAACGTTTCCGCTTGTTGGAAGTAATCAGAAAGATGGGAGCAATTTCTCCTTATTCTCATCAATTGGCTCCTGGGGACAGATTTTAGCCATGCCTCATGATGGCAGCTATCCGTCGGAATATAGCCATTGCGGTCCGTTGTCTTAAAATAGGTTTTTGTATCCAGATAGCCATTATTGGATGTAATCTCTAAATCCAAAAAATGGATCTTAGACCGGCTGGCTTCATGGGTCAAATGGATCCCCACCTGGTTATCATTTAGAGTCGCGATAAATGAATCCAAAGAATCCATGTTACCCCTCCATAGGAGGAGGATGTCGTCTATGTACCTCGCCCACAGAACTAACTCTGGGGGGTTTAAAGCATAGACGACATCCTCCTCCCACTTAGCCATGAAAATATTTGCCAGGCTGGGGGCAAATTTGGCCCCCATAGCCACTCCCTTTGTTTGTAAATAAAACTGGTCATCATACCAAAAATAATTAGTACTTGTGGCAAATTTTAATAAATCCATAATAAATCTTTTCTGTGTTCGGGGAATAGTCCTGTCTCTCGAGAGAAACAGTTCCACGGCTTCTAAACCCAGATGTTGGGGTATACACGTATACAAGGACGTAACGTCAGCGGTGGCTAATATTAAGTTGTTAATATCAGTGATATGTTGTAGTTTTATTATAGTGTCCCTCGTATCCTTCAAGAAAGAAGGGGTAGCTTGAACTATAGGTTGGAGGAAAAAATCGATATATTTCCCTACCCGTGAAGTTATGGAATTAATGCCACTGATGATCGGGCGTCCTGGCGGGTGTGTCGCATTCTTGTGCACCTTTGGCAGGTAATACATTATGGGAATTTGCGGTGCGACAGGCACCAGAAAGTGTTTTTCTTTTTTATCCAGGATACCCAGTTGAGAACCAGTATCTACAAGATCAATTAGTGTCCTTTTGTATTCTGAGGTTGTATTTTTTTGGAGGCGACGATATGTCTCAGAATCACTAAGGATTCTGGTCATCTCGCTATGGTAGTCACTCTTATCCAGAATGACCACCCCTCCCCCTTTATCCGCGGGGCGGATGATAAGATCTTTCCGCTCACATAAGGATTTTAATCCTATTCGTAACCTTGGATCATTGTATACTCTTTTACATGGAAGATCTTCTAGATCCTTCAGTACTAAGACTCTAAATACCTTAATTGGAGGTGCTGTAGGGACTGGGGGGGTTGAATAGTGATGGGTTACTCAACCCTGAATGCACAGTATGAGTAATTGTTTGTGGATGAGATGATCTTCTCGGATTTGACATAATATATCTTTGGATGTTTAATTTACGCACGTATTTCTGTATGTCGATAAATGTGGAAAACTTGTTCAGTTTTTTTGGAGGGGCAAATTTTAGACCTTTATCTAGGACAACCTTTTCAGCTTCTGTGAAAGTCACCTTACTTAAATTAAAAAACCTTTGTTTTCTATGACCGTTTTCTTTTTCCTGGCGCGCCGCCCCCCTCTGGTGCCCCGTTTTGTTCTCCATTGTGTGGGGGGTTTGCGGTTTCCTTGTGAAAACCCTCCACCCTCGGAGGCCTAGGTAACCGTTGGTTGTAATTAAACGGAGACCTTTCTGGGTTATCATTTTCTCTGTCTCTATAGGAGTATTGAGAATTGTGATTTCTATTTTGTTCTCCTCTCAGTGGTGAAAACCTATTATAGGTCTGGAGAGGTGTCCTTTGAGGGTAGGGTTCATAATGATAATAGTCATTATAACTCGTATGTCTCCTATGTGTTGAGGGATCTCGTGGGCCTTGTTCATAGTAAGAGGAACGATCGCCGTTCCTCTTACTTCTGCCTCTACCCTTTTTGCCTCTACCTCTATGATGGGAGACTGGACTCCCCCCAGAGTTAGTTCTGTGGGCGAGGTACATAGACGACATCCTCCTCCTATGGAGGGGTAACATGGATTCTTTGGATTCATTCATCGCGACTCTAAATGATAACCAGGTGGGGATCCATTTGACCCATGAAGCCAGCTGGTCTAAGATCCATTTAGAGATTAAATCCAATAATGGCTATCTGGATACAAAAACCTATTTTAAGACAACGGACCGCAATGGCTATATTCCGACGGATAGCTGCCATCATGAGGCATGGCTAAAATCTGTCCCCAGGAGCCAATTGATGAGAATAAGGAGAAATTGCTCCCATCTTTCTGATTACTTCCAACAAGCGGAAACGTTAAAATCACGTTTTTGTGAAAAGGGGTACGACAATTCTCAAATTACTGAGGAGATTCGACAGGTTGCCCTGATAGATCGTGCCTCTTTGTTGACAGTACAATCTGAAAAAACTAAAAAAACTGCTGATCCCAAACATAAGTGGTCCTTTCTGACGAGTTTCTCTACTCAATACAAACAAATCAAAGATATAATTAGGAAACATTGGAGAATATTAAAAAGTGATACTGTTCTGGGCCCTTTATTACCCGTACAGGTGGCCACTGTTTTCAGGGGTGCTCCATCAATCAAAGGACAGATTGCACCAAATGTGATTGACCCCCCAGGTACAATATCATTTTTTCACAATATGAAGGGATTTTTTCCCTGCCGGAAATGCACAGTTTGTAAATGGAATGCCTGTCAAGCACGCAAAATGGAAATAAAATGTTATACGTCCCATGGTTTAAACATCGAGTGGGACATTAATGCGTTCATAAATAAGTCATAGATGTCCAGTTTAAGCCCCTCTGTGTTAAGTTCCATATAGAGATGCTGCTGGTGGGTGGTTCTGACCAAGCATTGCTACCCTCTAACACACATCTCCATTATAATCCCCACTGTACTATTCTCATGGCTTTTTTATTTACAATTTTATTTGTTATTTTTATTCACTTTTTTCATTTTTTTTATTCACATTTAATATTTTTTGACATTATTTTGTCTATTTTTTCTTATAGTTCATAATAAACCCGAGATGAATGCTCAGGTTTGTTGGATAGGAACGACATGCGCCCTTCCTTTTTGGGCAAGGTATAGGTTAGATGGATTTTTGGGCAAGGCATAGACTAGATGGATTCCTACTCTACATATGTTTTTTTTGTTTTTTTGCTTTTTGCTTTTATATTTTTATATGTCTGCAATTATTACTCTGATATTTCCCGAATACAATTTTTGCCAAATAGTTGTAAACATAGGGGAACATGTGTGTCATGACGACCGTAGCCCTACATTGAGTGAGAAAACACACCTTCGGTGATTCAACAGTCCGTACATTCATGCTATTTTGTGTCCCAATGATTGAACTCTCTCTATTAGTGCTCACAGCGCTGCTTTGACAACTGAAAAGGTTCCGATCATGTGACCTTCTCAGGTATAGAGAGCAGTATGAGTGGCCGGCATGGTGGAGGGCGTGTTCTCGGAGGATGCATGTTGCATCGTCGCGTCCTGACGTGCTGAGGGTGGATGGATGTCGGATTGCGTCGCTGCGCTTGCGCAGTGTGGCGCGCCGCCCATTGGACGGCCGGATCCGGTTGACAATGAGAAGGTGCGATCAGCTAACTGCGTCATCACGCTCAGACGTGATGACGCACAAACCAGGAAATATCCAACTACCATGGAGGAGGAGTGGCTTTTAAATTCGCGTCATCGCGCCCTGACGTTCTGACGCGTTAACCACATGACCATGATATCTGGTCACCATTGGTAGGATAGGATTACCAGGCTGAGGCTTGGTCCCTTCGATATTTCCGCCCTCATGATAGGCTGATAGGCTCAATGGGCAGTCAGCTGACTAAGTAAACCATCACATGACATAGCAAATCCCGGAAGTCACGCCGCACAGGTGTCCCCGATGTAATTTCCAGCACTTTTAAATAAATAGCGCAGTAGATGAGAGGTTAGCTTTACCCCAGTCGAAGTCTTGGTAGACGAAACGCGTCGGGTGTGTGACGCTACCACAGCCATCTTATTACTGTGCTAAACATACCACTTTGTTCATATGAATTTTGTTTTAACCCGATTTTTTATTGGAATTTTTTAATTAATACAATACAACTTCCTGGTTACCCGGATTTTATGCTATGTGGAGCCTTTTTTCCCTTTCCCTCTGTCTCATTTGAATGAGATTAAGCGATCATCGGAAGAGGAATCCATGGTACTGCTCAGGATCGGGGACCCATCCAGGACCCTCCATTACGGATCAAGGACAGCTGTAACCTTACCGTTAAAACGGGGCAAGCCTATACGACTCACCGCCAACGGCCTGTGAGTTCACCACGCCTGGTAAGGGCATTTTACATTACTTTCTGCCTTGCTGAGTATTTGAAGAGTCTACTGGGGATACGAATAGATACCATTGTGAGATTCATATCAATGCTCCAGGATACATCTGTTTGATTGAATGAACTGTTCCATACCCCAGAGACTTGCTATCTAATCCCACCCTATTTTTTATTGCACATGCTTGTTTTTTGTTTGAGGTTCTAGGATTATTTTACTGTGAACACACAGTTTGTATTATTGTTTATTATGTAGCAGGTTGTTGCAATTGATTTTCCATACCACCAGTTTTCTGCATATATGGTGTTATTACAATTATTTTATTTAATTATTTCTGCGTGATTAGCAGGACCGAGTATAGATATATACACGGGTGTTTCACACATAGGTTCACATTGATGTTCTATTAGTATAATACAGCGCTACACTTTTTCTTTTCACATTAACAGTAAGACATACCATACCTGCAAAGCAAATACAATAAAACACAGTAAAAATAAAACATTACAGTTATAAAATGCAGTAACAATAGATAGAAAACAATAGATAGAGAATAGAGAGAGAGAGAAGAAAAATAAAACGACAACTATTTTGGGCTGTTTTATTTTTTTTGTTCTTTTTGTTTTTTTATTTTTAAAAATGTTGCACTTTTATTTTAACTGTAAACATTCCAGATAGTGTCTCTCAAAATGTGATGGCCACCTGATCTTTCGAGACCCTGTGTAAGTGTGCCCTAGGACTGTGCAGTGCTGTACCCTACATTAATACTCCACTAGTGTGTGGTAGCGACGGAAACAGTGACCGATGCATAGACCAGGTTGGTCAGAACAGGAGGGACAATAAAAGCGGGTACACACCTATATCCGCGTTTTCTGCAGACACAACATCTTCTTTGGGGTGTTTTTTGTAAGGGGGGACCAGGGAGGACATATAGAAAATGCCTCTCATGCAGCCGGCTCACTGCATTTGCATTGGGAAGGTGGGGCACAGCACCGTCTGGCAACAGAAGGGATGTGATGATCTCTTACTGAAATTTTAGGAACTATTCAGTTCGTCCTGACGCTCTGTATAGCACATAAGCGTTCAGCAGAGCCAATTGGAATAAATATGTAGACACTTTTTTATGCCAGCATCTGGCCTTGCGGGCAATTAGGTACGGCGCCATCATCTGGTCATTGAAGTCCACCCCTCCCATGTTAAGGTTGTATTCGTGGACACAGAGGAGCTTCACAACAACACTAGTCCCTGTTGGAATTTCGTCTGTCATATCTGTGTGAAGAGAGGACAGACTGAAAACATTCTGTGTATCACTCCACTTCACTGTGAGCAAATTATTGCATTTCAAGCAGGATCTCTCCCCCCATCTATGTCGGGAATCTACAAGCCGTTGGGGGAAGCCCCAGCTATTAGATCGCACAATGTCACATGCGCCAATAACACAATCAAAAAGGTGACTAAAAAGTGGCACGCTTGTGTAATTGTCCACGTACAAGTGGTATCCCTTTCCTGAATAGGGGTGACGTCAAGTCCCAAACAATCTTGACAGCGCTCCCTATCTAGTCTGGGCAGTTCTGGGGCTCCACGTGACTATCTCTTCCCTCATAAACCATAGAACTATATGTATAGGCTGTTTCCCTGTCATAGAGCTTATACAACTTGACCCCATATCTGACACTCTTGCTGGGAAATACTGTTTGAAAGACAAGCGGCCAGAAAATGTAATCAGGGGCTCATCAACGCAAACAACTTGATCGGGAATGAACAAGGCTGCAAACGGTTGGTAAAAGTGGTTTACGAGGGGCCGAATTTTGTAGTATCGATCGTATCCAGGGTCAAACCGAGGACGACAGAGTTCATTGTCATTGAAATGCATGAACCACAAGATCTGCTTGTATCGCGTCCTGGTCATGGAAGCAGAGAACACGGGCATATGGTGAATTGGGTCAGTGGACCAATATGACCGCAATGCACGCTTTTTAGTAATGCCCATGAGGACGGATAGCCCCAAAAAGGTCTTAAATTCGGAAACCGTAATAGGTTTCCAATCCCTGGCAAGGGTCAACTGGGGATTGGCGGCGATAAATTGACCAGCATACAAATTACTTTGG